>JBBJLS010000032.1:7719345-7740879 GCA_037577275.1 Bryconaethiops microstoma | reverse complement strand
ATATATACACACACACACATTTTTTTTATAGTTGACAGCTCTTTTATGTTACACTGTATCATTTTTTAATACTGGTTAAGAATCGACTTTATTCTCTTATACAGTTCTCTTTGCTGCTGTAACAATTCAAATATCCCACCTGTGGGATTAATACTACTAATACTATCTTATCTTTTAGTACTGATGAATTATTTTTCTTCAAAACTGATCAGGCTAAAGTGTAAAAATGCATGCTAAATTAAATACTGCCATTCAGACTGAGTGGCACTGGACAATAAATGTATCGAGCCAGATCGGCACACTGTTTACTAGAACAAGGAGGCTAATACGATTTTCTCAAGGATTTTTTTTTGTTGTTTCCATGCTTATGCCCAAGCACCTACCAAAACTGTCTGACCTTATGAGTATTAGCAGCGATGTGTCTGCTGAAAACTGGCTGTTAAAGGAATAACCCATTAGATACTGACCAAGCTGTTACAAAAATATGTTGTCAGTAAACTGTGATCCCACAGTAAATCAACAAGCAACTGCCTTTTTAAAAATACAGAACCTCGGTTGCATGTACAGGATCTACCTAACCTCACTTGCTTACTCTGGCCTGTGAGCTGAGGTGGGGGAACTCTTTTGTTGAGGATATTCCGTTTCGTCCCGCCAGTACTCGTCTGCATGCCGTACGAAAACTGCGGAGGGTCGTTCCATCCTCGCTCCTGATTTCCTACACAGAATAAAAGATAAAGGCACTGAAAATGAGACGTCCTGTTTTTCACCATCACATTTCTTCACATGTCAAAAGGCCCAAAACAGTGTTTAGTTAGGTTGCAACTCTAAACTCATGTAACTCTCTGTTTTGGAACCGTTATAAATGGAATAGGGGTCTTAAATATTGAAACTCAATTTCAGATTTAAAAAACAATCTATTACACATTTAAATTAATATACTGATTTATTGGTTTTAATATTGTTAAAATAAGTATAGGTTAGGTTGAGGTTCAAAAGTCCTCATGTCTTTATATTTTGCCTTGAATCACCTCGTTGGTACAAAAATACTACTTTATTCTTGTCATACTGTCTTATCTGTTATACTGAGTAGAGTAAATTAAAGAAAATGGAACAAACGTTTTACTGTGACAGGGTGCAAAGTGCCTAAATATACACGGAGCCTAGATAAGGGAGTTCCAATCACTCAGCACCATCAGTACACTGGACTGGACTGAAAATGGGACTCTTTGAAAGTCCTTCAGGAAGCCTGGAGAACTGTTCTTCAAGACTACATTAAAAATACAAGAAAGTCTGGAACTTTGGATGCAAAATATGAACAAATAAGGGGTGCCTCGAGACTTTTGAACAGTACTGTAGGTGTCATACACTATATGGACAAAAGTATTGGGACACACTTTTTTTCAGAGCCAGGTCTTCTCGTCCAACATCAGTGTCTGACCTCATAAATGCTCTACAGAATGAATGGGCACAAATTCCCATAGAAACTCCAAAATATTGTGGAAAGCCTTCCAAGAGAAGTGCAAGCTGTCATAGCTGCAAAGGGGGGACTAACTTCATATTAAAGTCTATCTATTTGAATGCAGTCCCTGTCAGTGTAATGGCTAGGCGTCCCAATACTTTTGTCCATTTAATATGGTCAATTAAATATTCAGATGCAGCAGTTTATTCAATACGGTTCAGAACGCATAACTGATCGTTGTGTGACCGAAATATGATGGTCGAAAGTGAGGACAGCAGGTTAAATGACCTTAAAAGTAAGAGATACAGTAAAATAGTTAAAGCCCACAGTCCTGGACTGACTGTAAACATGCAACTCATCCGCAGCTTTTAAAGTCCTAATAACAAACACCTTCACATCACACTCCTGCCGTCCGTAATATTCACTCAAACCTTTTTTTACCTGGTTTAATATAAAACTCGTCCATTGATCATCCAACTTTAGATTAAAGTCAGACTGAACCTCGACGTGAGATGCCAACACTACACCTACAAGCATCCGGATGAATTGAATTGAGCTTCAAAATAAAAGTCCTCATCCTTTTTGTGTGTGTGTGTGTGTGTGTGTGTGTGTTTTAAGTCTGCCAGACAACACTCAGTAATATCTCATCCATCACAACAATTCAAACCAAAATTATTGAGTTTCAGTTCATTTCCATTTTCACAGTTCAATTTACTACATATCTCCCCTTTCTTCCCTTATGGGCAGCTGCTGGTTAGGAAGATCCCCCTGGAATCAAAAGGTTGTGATCGCTCCCTGAGGTTACCTTAAGCAATGTACCCTCTCTACACACTGCTCCCTGGCCGCTGTTCTCCTGGCTGCCCACTGCTTCACTTGATGAGTGAGTTAAATACAGAGAAAGAATTTCCCACTGTTCACACTGTGTGCTGTAGTGTGTTCCTGTATTACAAACGCTTTTGACTTTATTCCAAACGTTAATAATAGTTTAGTGCCTGATATTTGCTTCTATAGTTTTGTACTACGGCTTTAAGGCCAATGTCGCTAACAGGTAGTGAAAGGCCTCAAGTTTGCAAAGTGGATAGTGCACTGTATTGTAGATTGTTGATGCTTTAATATGTATTTTGTCATTTTTTATGTGGAGTAGTGTATTAAAGTGGTAGCCAGATACACAAGTCTGTGTTAGATTAACAGCTCGGTATGGTTTGAGTGTATGACGATCTCTTTTTCCTTTTTTTTATAATTATTATTGTATAATATGTTTGCTGAGGTCTACACATTATGTTTATGCTTTTATACACCATAAATTTATATATACTGTGGGGGTTACATTCCAAGAGCACCCACATAGAGTGAAAAACCGCAATGTGGTGATGTGTTTAAAAAAAGGCCTAAAAATGCCTATTTTTATAGTATAAACCCTAAATATACCCCCAAATATGCTGCCAAAACACTTCAATTTCATTTCGTTCTCGGACTGGCTACTTTCAAACCTCTTGCCTCTGAGTACAGCGGTATTTCACCATCCCAAGACACGATTTCTGTGAGTTCTTGGCTGTACCAAAACATTTATAGTTATTTTTTATATGGAAATGTAGCTGAATTTACATTAATATTTCTGTTACAAAATTTGTAAATTATATTTTCTTAATAATTTAGCACTAAAATGCATGAAAAATTATATATTGCCACGAAAAAAGGTGTGACGTCCGAGCCTCATCTGTCACAACCCCTTGTCCTTGTGCTGGGTTGTTTGTGTTTGGGCGCGGTGCGTAGCAACCCAGCACGAGGACGAGGGGGCATGGCGGACGAGGCCTGGGCGTCACAAAAGCAAAAAAAATGAGGAGGATATGTGCAGTTTCCGCGTTAGTGTGAGGGTTTCAGCAAACAATTATTAGTTATTAAAAAAACAATTATTAAAAAATTCCACCGGCCCGGACCAACTAACCGTGAGTAGTCCGGTCTTTTTACCTTTGAGTTCTTTTTACTGTGTGTGCGTGAGAATGCGGATTCCCGGTGGAAATCTCTAATCTCTGCTAGAGCATTCTCAGAGTAACTGCGCAGATTACCTCCTCACGCAAGCTCAGCAACATTTGGGTTCACCCTCAACATACAACATTCAACAGAGTGCAGGTTACAACAGGCAGTAGACAATTGACAAACAATAACTAGACAGCAAGTGTGGACATTATGTAAACCTTCTGAAATGATGAGTATTGCACTATAGGTAGGATTATTGCACAGGAGGCAGTTAGCAGCATTGAACAGAGTACAAGGGATGACAGAATAACTACAATAAATAAACAATAAATAGACAATGTAGCGGTGTAACAGCAATGTGAGTAGGATGTGAATCCTAGTTTACCAGAATGAAAATATTGCACTATATATCTGAATCAGAATCAGAATCATGTTTTTTTGGCCAAGTATGTGAGCGACACATACAAGGAATTTGGTTCCGGTCAATGGTGTCTCTCAAGCACAACAGTATAAAAACACAACAATATATGAACAACACGATGAACAATATACTGAGCTATATAATAAATAATATACAATCTACCGTGTGAATCCGTAAAATGGATTTATATTTATAAATATAAAGATAAGTGGTAACAATGTATATAAATATTAATTGAACATGTTTATACTATTAATCTAAATATATGTCTGGAGATATGTGTGTGTGTGTGTGTGTGTGTGTGTGTGTGTATATATATATATATACACTGTGTACACACGTGCATATATATGCATACACATACACACACGCACATACACAGTGTTTAAATCAACAATACAATATAATAAACAATCTGGATCTTATATACATAAAATACAGGACTACGGAAATGAATACAAGTGTACATAAAGTGCAGTTGCAGTCTTGTAGTGTGAAGCAGTGGGACAGTTCAGCTGTTTAGGAGGGTGATGGCGAGAGGAAAGAAACTGTTCCTGTGTCGGGTGGTCCTGGTCTGCAGGCTTCTATACCGTCTGCCAGAGGGGAGCAGGTCAAAAAGTCTGTGTCCAGGGTGTGAGGGGTCTGTGATGATTTTCCCTGCCCGTTTCCTGATTCTTGAGAGGAACAGGTCCTGGATGGAGGGCAGGGAGGGACCGATGATCTTTTCAGCTGCCCGTACAGTCTGCAGTCTGTTCCTGTCCTGTTTAGTGGCTGCTCCATACCAGACTGTGATGGAGGAACACGGGACAGACTTGATGACTGCAGTGTAGAACTGGATCAGCAACTTCCCCAGTTGTCTCAGGAAGTACATCCTCTGCTGGGTCCTTTTGAGGATGGAGGAGATAATGGACAGGTGTTCCAATGCTTTTGTCCGTGTAGTGTATATAAACATTAAAATTTTAACATATTCTCAATGTTAGTTCCTGATGATATCAAGCACAATTTAATGTGTTGTATCATTCACGTCTTTAATCTGTAATCTGTAGTCTTTGAGTGAAGTCTGCTGACCTATGCTGCCTCTAAATGCCCTCATTTCACCGTCACTTTGTACAAGAGGCATGAACAGTAATATTAATCAGTAATATCACAGCATGTTAAACCAACAACCCCAACATCACTGTGCAAAAACAGTCAACCACTTGAATTAGTTACATAGCCCTGTATCTAAGGTGGGATAGTAGCCATGAAAATATGAAATATGTCTGTTTTTTGGTAAATTAAACAGAGACTGGAGGGGTAAACCTTAACCAGAAGAAAAATGTAGGATATGGGCTCTTAAAATGACTGAAGAGAAGGACATAAAAGTAGTGTACACCAAAAGGGATGAGCTTCATACTAATCTCTTTGTTTTTACTTGTACTCCCACCCCTTGAGTGTGTGTGTGTCAGAGAGAGAGAGAGAGAGAGAGAGAGAGAGAGAGAGAGAGAGAGAGAGAGAGAGAGAGTGAGTTTGTGTGTATGATAGAAAGTGTGTGAGGGAGTGAGCCAAAATGGACATGACTGCGTGTGCTGTCCCTGCATTAGTGGCTGTCTCTCTGTGTGTGTATGTGTTTATCTCCTTCCATCTCTATCCATTACTGGGAAAAAAAGAGGGTAAGAGCGACTGTGTGTGTGTGTGTGTGTGTGTGTGTGTGTGTGTGTGTATGTGTGACAGAAAAAATGTCTTTAGTATTTTTGGGCAGAAGCAGAGCTGTCCTACAAGACCAACTAAATGGTATTTAAACTTATTTTTACAGACGCTCTGTCTTCATTTTTTTAATTGAAAAAGAAAACATTCCTTTAGGTTACTGAAATTAAAATTAGAATATTCTTATAGAAACTAAAACACAGATAATAGAACAAAAACTAGCATCTCCATTTTTGATGTTTTTCATTTGAAAATGCCAGCTGTTGTTTACAGGGTGGTACAATTGCATTACAAACAAACCAATAAAAATGACTGAGTGACTAAATAAAATCTTAATTCAAATTGGCGTGTATATTCACTGACTGCCCATGACATTAAAACCACTGACAGGTGATGTGCACAACACTGATTATCTCATTAAAGTGACACCTGTCAAGGGGTGGGATTTATTAGACAGCAAGGGAACAGTCAGTTCTTGAAATCGATGTGTTGGAAGCAGGAGTGTAAAGATCTGAGCCACTTTGACAAGAGCCCAAACTGTGATGGCTAGATGACTGGATCTCCAAAACAGCAGGTCAGGTTGGTTTTTCCAGAGTTCAGTGGTCAGTGCCTAACAAAAGTGGAAGGAAATTCAGTGAACTGGCAATAAGGTCATGGGCACCCAAGGCTCAGTGATGTGGGAAGCGAAGGGTTGCTCATCTGTTCTGATCCCACTGAAGAGCTGCTGTACACAAACTCCTGAAAAAGTGCATGTTGGCTCTGATAGAAAGGTGTCTGAATACACAGTGCTCTGTGTGTTCAGTGCCAACAAAGAACATGTGAGCATCAGAACTGGACCACAGAGCAATGGAAGAAGATGGTCTGGTCCAGAGGTGGAATATTCAAAAAGTAAAAATCCTCAAAAGGAGTTTGTTCTAACAGCCCAGACACTCATGCTGCTAGTTTGGTCTAATTATAAAAACCAGGTCACTGGACTTTCTGGATCTGAATAAACCACTTCTGGTCAATTTAAGCTTTTTTCACGTGGATGGCTGGTTGTAAGTGTGAGTTGCTTACCTGTGGAAGAGAGGGTGGAGGAGATGAGCTGGCAGAGGCAGTGTGATGCTCTGGGCAATGTTCTGCTGGGAAACCTTGAGTCCTGCATTCATGTGAATGCTACTTTGACATGAACCATCTACTTAAACATTGTTGCAGATCAAGTACAGCCTTTCAAGAGAACCCTGTTCCCAACTGGCAGTGGCTTCTTTCAGTAGGATAATGTGTCCTGACACACTGCAAACACTGTTCAGGACTGGTGCAGGAAATTTGCTTATTTGGTCTCCAAAGTTCTCCGATGACTTGGATGTTCTGTCCATGGAGATCTGCTGCTAATGTCCTGGTTTCAGATACTCACAGCACAGCTTCAGAGGTCTTGTGAAGTTAATGTACAGACGGCACAAGGGGGACCTACACAATATTGGACCGGTGTTCTTAAAATCATGGCTGATTGAGGTGTGTGTGTGTGTGTGTGTGTGTGTGTGTATGTGTGTGTGTGTGTGTAAACTGACATGTAGAACATTTTACAATTATACACACATCATATCACATACAGTACATACAGAGATAATAATTATAGCTACTTACATGCACACACACACACACACACACACACACACACACACACACACACACACACATATCATATTACAGAATATATGTGCTTAAATACTGTGTAACACATAAGAGACATTTGTATGACAGCATGTCCTGGCACTGTATGAAAACACACACATGTTTGCTCCTGCGTATGTTTGCATGCACTCTCTATGAATTATGAATCCTCGGGAGTCGGACAGGCTGCATGAAAGCATCTCTCCCCCTTTAAATAATGGTAGGAGTATTTTTGTAAGTGTGTGGTTGATTTGAGACAGTGTCTCTGGCTTGGCCTTAATAAAGCCGCAGCGTTCTTTAGACGAGCAGGCACAGTTCTGGCCCAAAGGCGGAGAAGCAGCTGACTGCACTGTGCTCTGAGCTACGTTCTGGTTTTAAAGCCCAGCCTTGTCCATTCCTATCTATTCAGCCATTAATGCCTGAGTAAAGACCACTGGGAAATAGAGTAAACTCTCTCAGCTATGCTGCTGCGCTGAACCTTCCTTTGTCCTTTTGATCCTGCTATCTGCCAGTTCCCCCCAAGGCCTCTGTGTAACCCCTAGCACACACAGACACACATAGACACACACACACACACACACACACACACACACACACACACACACACACACAAACGCACGCACACCCCATGATGAGTACAGTCGAATCTTGTGTCCTGCGGGCAAATCCTCCTAATAGAAATTAGTCTGTTGGGTCTTCCTCTATTTTGCACCATATATTACTGCCACTTGTGGAGTTTCTGAGCCGATTACTGGCTCTGAGCCATTAGTGTGCTCTTTTTTGGTTTGCCAGTCTCATGCCGTGGGCACATAACACCACCGGTGTCTATATTTGAATGACAGTATAATTTATGCGGCGGAGGTGTAAATCTCTGACCTCTCAACAGTCTGATTAAATCCTGATTCTTAAAAAAAAAATGATTCAGTGCTTCATGAAATCTCAGCTTTCGCCATGGCTTCAGTTTGGTTCAGCTTTCAGTATTTAGGAAAGAATTCAGTCCAAATGAATTGATTTAGTTGTGTGATTTTGCTAGACTTCGGCAGTTCAGTGCTGCTCATGACTGATCGTAAGTCAAAATTACCATCTAGTATAAAAGAATCAGCCAAAAATAAAGATTCACCAACATCTGAGAATTTTTCTAATAATGTGAAAATGGCCATTTCTAATTTTCCATGCAGCAGACTGGGGTTTGATTCCCTGTCCTGGCTGAGCCCATGGTGTTCACTGAAAAAGAGTCCTTACTACGTTTATCTATAGGTGAAATGTAAATGTAAATTTCATTCTCAGGTCCTGAAAGTGTTTTCAGCTCTAAGTTCAGCATATTATATCCTCATGGTTACAAGAATTAGTAGTTCTTGATTCTTAAGATTATAGCAGTTCTTAGTATAGAATCGAATGTCTTGATTTACATTTACGGCATTTATCAGACGCTTTTATCCAAAGCGACTTCCATTTCCTAACTATAGGGGGCAGTCTCCCTGGAGCAACTTGGGGTTAAGGGTCTTGCTCAGGAACCCAGTGGTGCTGAAGGTAGGATTCAAACCCATGACCTCTTGGTCTAGAGGCAAGTATCCTACCCACTAAGCCAGCGACATTATATGCCTCTACCAGCTATGATTCGGTTCACAACACTTTGGGGAAGGCCCTTTTCTACTCTAGCATAGTCAGGCCCAGTGCACAAAGCAAGGCCCACAAAAACATTGATGAGTTCGGTGAGGAGCGACACCAGCAGCCTGCACAGAGCCCTGACCTCAACCCAACTGAACACCTATGGGATGAATTTAAACAGTGACAGTGAGTCAGGCCTTATTATCCAACATCAGTGCCTCACTTCACAAATTCTCTTTTGATTGAATGATCACAAATACCCACAAACACACATCAAAATGTTGAAAGGAAGAGGCAACTCCATGATACTCTATATGGTTTTGGAATGGGATGTCCAACAAGCTCACGCAGGTGTGAAAACCCTTTGTTCACATGCTTTTAAGTGTATATTAGGATATATTAGTATATGTGCAGTTATGGTCATTCTTATTATTTATGGGTTATTTTGTTTCTAAACATCAGGGACATGCATTTTTTTGTTTTAATATCTGCTTATCTTTTTCCATTGTTTCAGGGCAGCTGTTTATTAAGCATACATGTGAAGACAAGGAACTACTTTGGCGCGTTACTTGGGTGTTGCCCGATTTTCAACAAGACACTGCTTTACCTCAGGAGTATCGCTACATGTGATAAAAATAGATTTAATTTGGAATCGTACCATTTGCCCTATTTCTGAACCCAGACTGAGATCACTAAAATGTCTGGCTTCAAATTCAGATCAGAGTAATGAAATATATCAATATAAGTTGTTTCTTTAAGTTTGTGTTTATCTTTGTTTTTGTTATTAGAAAGTATGTTTTGTATTTTTGATAAAACCATTTTAATAAACTACTTTTTCTAAAAACAATTTTCCTCTGTCACTTTTGATTCACACTGCTTAGTTAAATACTTCCTGCATAGTGAATGTAACCTAATGGAAAGAAAAGTTAATTAAAATCTTTTTAATCTTTTTAAATAGTGCAGAATTGATAGCAATACACAAACATGCAAAGATCATATTTGTGATTATTATCAGTTTTAACTGAATCTTCAACATCTAGACCTTACATGATCACAACCTTGGCCGCTTCAAGAAAACAAAAACCTTTAAATATAGAATCAGATTCAGAAAAGTTTTGTGATTCTGGAGGAAATTGCTTATGTTATGACTGTAAAGACAGCGTCAAGAACCATATAAAATATAAGTCTAAATGAATACAATGAAAACACCTCAACATGCAATGCTGTGCTTTATGCACAAATGCAGGGTATAAATAGTATATGATTATAATAAAAATTTAAATTATAGTTATTTAATTAGATGTTTCATTTAAAAATCTCATTAAGACTTGGATCTTGCCCTCTTAAGGGGTGGAGCATTGCATCACCCTTTTAGCCTCCAGAGGACAAGTGTAGATTTTTTCCCACCCGTTTTGAGACCTGCCCCGCCTCCTGCTCTATGATTGGTTAAGAGATCACAGCCAGCTTTAGTGTATCAGGGCAGAGTGAGCTCCTGGCCAATCCCTGCGAATGAGGGGCGGGGCGTGTCTGAGTACAGGTGGGAAAAAAGAATAACTGGAGAATGGGAGTGGACTGGATGCTGGGTGTTATCTAGACGGGGAGCGGTGAGGGAGGAGGGTCTCTCAGTCCCACCGGCGCTGTCTGCAGAAGGACTATGGATGAGAGTCCTTTGCCTACCGGTAATTGCATTAAGACACATTTAAATCCTCTTTCTGGACCCCATTCATCTTTCTGAACTCTCTAACAGACTGAGTCTATTGTTGTCTACTGCTGTTACCTTGTGCATCTTCTCTTCCAGTGGTCATGGAGGCCGGTGGAGAAGGGGAGGGAGAGGCTCAGAGGGTGAAAACTGAGGTAGGCTTGGGTTTACAAACCCACACTTTACACTGTAGGTCGTTTAGAAATATGCCATGAAGGATGTTACATGCCCGCTTTTTTAATGTAATATCGAGTTTTTTGAGGCTGCATGCCCCTTGATGAGTGACTAACCGGCATTTTGGTGTAGCGAGGCACGGTGACACCCTGCTGCAGCCGAACAGAGCTTTTTGTGCATCATTGCATTCATTGCACAGATGCAGAGGCTGCAAATTATCTATATTTTTGTGCTCTTTAAGCTGACACGCCTATAAAATGCTCTTCTATGGATGCACACTAAGCTAAATATAGCTCCTTGTCAGCTTTTTATTGTCTCAGAAAAAAAGACGTCCCGGTGAACTTGTCTATATCGTGCCTGCGTGTGCAATGCATGCCTCTCTTTCATTTGAAAGTATTCCATTAAATGAGATTTTGCTTTCTGTTGCTGTTAAAATAGTATTTTATTAATGTGTGAACAACCCTAGGCTGCAGTTATGGCTAACTTGAAATTGTAAATGTTCTACATATCCTGCTTTACCATAAGGACAAAAGTATTGGGACGCCTGACTATTAGACCAACAGGGACTTAAATGACATTGCATTCACTTTAATGTGGAGTTGGTCCCCCTTTGCAGCTATATCAGCTTCCACTCTTCGTAGAAGGCTTTTCATGAAATTTAGGAATTTCTGGAATTTGTGTCCATTCATTCTGTAGAGAGTTTATGAGGTCAGGCACTGATGTTGGACGAGAAGGCCTGGCTCACAATCTCTGTTGCAGTTCATTCCAAAGGTGTTGGATGGGGTTGAGGTCAGGGCTCTGTGCGGGACAGTCAAGTTCTTCCACACTGAACTCATCCAGCCATGCCTTTATGGAGCTGCTTTGGGCACTGGAGCACAGTCATGCTGGAATAGAAAAGGTTCTTCACCAAACTGTGTCCACAAAGTTGGAAGCATGGCATTGTCCAAAATGTCTTGGTCTGCTGAAGCATTAAGATTCTTCACTGCAAGTAAGGGGCGCAAACCCTGAAAAACAGATATGTCCCAATACTTTTGTCCATATAGTGTATATAAGCTATGACAAAAGACAACTAGAAGTGTGTCTTGGTATCACCTACAAATTAATAAGGTTCAGTGAAACATATTGGAGAAATATCCCCAATTTTGTTGTTCTGTTCTTTAAGAAAAACTTTGCTTTCCATGTTGTTAGTCTGTAGCTTTAGCTGCACATCTGGAATCTGCTTCAGTCGAAAGTCCTGTCAGTCCATTTGTGACGGGAAATTACTGTACATCTTATCATCTCAGCGTGTAGAAAGGTTCTTTTTTCACTTTTCAATTCTGCAGTGCATGAGGCTCACTGAAGAGAGAGATGAAGCGGAAAGACAACTAAAGCACATTAAGAGAGGTGAGTTCATCTATAAGCCATTTGATATGCATCATTTGTTTAATATAACAAGATAATAGTTTAGTTACCTGTTAACAAGTTAAAGTAATCCAACTGCCAGGGCTACACTTTTTCTTGCCTGAGGTCCTCTCTTACTGGTAGTTTGGGTTTATGTACTAAAACCAGCTGTAAATCATTTTAGCATGAAATTCTAATATATTTGTTACTGGGTCTTCACGACTGTTATATGTGAAAGAACTCTCTTGGCTGTCCTGTACTGTGTTCCATTCAAGAAGCAGTCATGCCTAATTCACTCTAGGCTGAATAAAACGTTTTGTGACATCACAAAATCAGAATCAAGAACAGATAGTTTGCAGCTAAGTTCATGTGACAGGGAAAGAATGGCATGTTTTGAAAGTTTAACAGTATTTACGTACTACATCAGACTCTTTTTATTTCAAATAGTGTGGAACATTCAGTTTTCTGTCATGTGGGGCCCTTTAAGAGGGGCTGGCCAAATGTTTAGGGACGGGAGTGGAAATAACAATAAAGTCAGCTCATGATTCGGTTCGATGGACGATTCAAGGCCCATAGTTTGATACGCTCACAACATATTCAACTAAGTAAAACTAAAAACAATTCAATATTCTTTCAATATATAGAATGGAATTTAAATGAATTAAAATGATGACTGTATTCAATACTGGAACAATTTACTATTGAAATCAGAGATAGAAGGTGGGGGAATGTATGATATGTATGTGCTGGAATGGGTTATTGATGGGCACTGGCTGAACACTATAAGCAATGCAGATAATATAAATATAAATCATAATTGTGTCGTGTGAATATGAATCTGATCATTAATAGACTGCATTCTCTCCATGACGCATTGTCACATGTCCACAATGCATATTGTCACATTTCTTTGCGTTGCAATATAACAATATTTCAATGCATTTTTACACCTCTATAACTCAAGTAAATCAAAGAAATCTCTTGTGTGTTGTCCTTATTTAAAGCTCATAATTGCCCCTTTTTAACATTTTTATGCTGCACTGTTAATATGAGTGAGTCCCCAAAATTAACTAAGGCATCTATGTAAAGGTATTTTCCTGACTGGAGTGGTTTTAGCTAAATATTTATTGCTTCTCATCTGTCAGAGATTTCTGAAGACTTGAACAGAGCAGAATAGACATCATCCACAAATGCTCCTTTAAAGTCACAGGAATATTCCAATGCCATACCATTCAGGACCGTTTCAGCATCCATACACTCACTGGAGGCAGCCTTTGAAGACGATCACCTCATTAGATCCGTCGACTCTAATTCAACCCTCCGTGCCTTGTCTCATGTCACCTCCTCCCTAACCCATCTCATTATCTCCCTGCCTTCGAGCTTTCTTCTGAATGGGCCCTTATTCCCAGGTGTAAAACGGGATCCCAGTCCCCATGGCTACTTGGAGCCAATCCTAGAGATGGATTTTTGTTTGGGTGACGCTTCTTAGTTCTCCTATAAGCGTGAGCAGGTATTGGCACTGTCTAAACTGCAAGAATCATTAGTAGGAACTGGCTCTGGACTCAGGTGAGACACTTGTGATTCTTATGTAAAAGTATTTTGTGACCTGTTCAGTTCTAATAGGTGGAGCTATTTTTGCACTCCCTTATATCTAAGCTATGTGATGACACACACATATTAGTAGGAATTTTAGGCTGTTAAGGCTGTAGATATGTTGAGTTAAAAATAGGCTGAGGTCTGTTTTGACTAACGATGGCTCTCCATATCCTTTTATCTTTTGTCAGAATGAGGTTGCAGCTGACGTTTAGTTGCCTGTTGCTCGGTTTTGCTTCATTTATTTATTTTTTTCCTTGAAGGAACCGATTTTGGTTTGCAAGTCTAGATTACTGGAAGGCATCTGTAAATGTGAACTTCTCTTAATGTTGGCTGACTTGTAAAAGACCATAAAGCAGTAAATTGGTTGAGCCATAAATGCCATTGTAAAGAGGTAAGGTATTGTCTGAATGCTATTTTGACCATTCAGTTTAAGCTGTAAACTCTCTTTTTGCCTTTGGCTGGTTATTAATAGAATGGTTGTCGCAACTCACCATATATAGTAGATTGCCTCATCAGTAGGTGGTTTATGGATTAATAGCTCTCAGGTCTCAGGTCATGTGAAGCCCCGTGCTCTCTGTCTCTATCTGAAACAATCAAAGCTTCCTCCTGGAGTTGTCATCATCCCTCAGGGGAGGATTAATAGACTATGACGAATACTGTACTGATCTATGCCATGTTTTTCCTTTGAATTATTTAAATCTCCAAGTATTAATTATTCACGAGTCGAAAATGAATGGAGGTTTATGTGTCTCCTGTTATTGCAAGTGCCTTTTGTCCGTGGCTGCATGTTTATCATTAATTCCCTTGGACCTGGTGTTGAAAATTAATTTGAGTGATTACACGCCGGCCTGTTTTCCTATGAGAACAAATTGAAATGATGTACAGTTGATCTGTTTTATACAGCTATCTCCATAACATTTGACAGCCATATGCCGCAGGTCAGTTCATTAGACCACTAGCGGTTCTCTGTCTAACATGACTCTGCAAATGTCAGTGTAGTTTGGCCTACTTCCAGGCATACAGGACAATGGTCCTGTGCTGGTTGCACGTGATTGGCCAGAACACTATTTGATGATTGGCCGTTGCGGGGAAAACGCTGCCGAGTAACTGGGAGGCACTGGATCCTGCGTCTGGCGAGACAGCTGCTTCCCATCTTTTTCCTTGGGACACTTCACTAAGCCTTAGTTTAAATTTTTTTCACTGCTTATACAATAAAACAATAGTCACTGTATTTCTCTCCTTATAATAGAAAATAACATTATTATGAGCATTTTGTGGATTTTTGTGTAGGCTTTTTTTTTCTGATTGGAGAGGAGAGATGGCTTAGAATAGATTAAAGGGTGTTAGTGTGGAGTACAATTAAAGCTCCACTTGCAAGCAAAATTGCACAGTGATTAAGAGACTGTTCTGACTTCTCAGCAGAATTTGCTGTACTCAAAAAAAAAAAAAAAGGAGGCTGGTGGCACTTTCAGCTAATACTAGCTTAGCACAGGGCCAGTGTCAGGACACTGTATCAAATGCCTGCGTGAAGCAGTGTGTATGAATCATGCCTGAAAAGAGGACCTCTGTTTTTATCGGAGTTTGACTGTTTTTCTGGAATCACGTTTTGCTCATGCAGCACAAAGCAGTTGCTGACCTAGAATCTCCTCTCACTAGCCAGCCCTGGAGCTGAGCTCTCCCAGTCAGTCATTAAGGGGCTAAATGAGCAGAACCAATGTCCACGCTTTATAAGGGCACAGAGCCCTGCGCCGTTCAGAGGGTGAAACCACAGTCCAGCTGGATCTGGCTGTGCCAGCAGGTGCATCTGTCTGACTCATCTTACTCATTCTGTAGAACTTGACCCCTGGCCAGCCTCGCTTAAAATGGTTAAATGACTTGGCTTGGGCCTGTGCCCGGTGAGGGTTAATCGAGTTTGCATGGTAACAGCCCCCCAGTGTCAGTAAAAACACATTTGTAGCTGGTCTAAACATCGACTTATCGACTTTAATTCATGCAAAACCTATTCCTCTTTATAAACGTACATACAGTTTTTTTTAAACATGTCAATCTAATATCATTAACACCACATATATTGTGCCAAACATGAATTTTCTAGAATATGTCTGTGAATCTGCACAGGGTAGTCTTGAGATGGGGGCAGCTGTGTGTTATCCTGCCTGTTTTGGATCTTGTGATCAATACTGTCATGTTACTCTTCAACTGTAACATCAGACAAACTGGCCTTGGACACAGATCCCACAGCCTTGGAGTGTCATTCACAAATTTGTCCTTTTTTACTGGACTAATTGCAATTTTGTGCCCCATATACATAAACTTGATAATGTTGTACAACCGCTCTTACTGAACTTTACTGTTATGTTCTTTTATTTAACAAAGTATACGCTTCTGCTTCAGTGTGATGTGTAAATGTGTTTTTTTTTAAAGGCTATACTGAAATTCATCACTAAATGAAGAGAAAAGTCAGTGAAGATTCGTAGTTCGTAGATCCCTTAAATCTGAAGCCAGCCGATTCACACTTCTATTACTCTGCAACTTTCATTGTAGTCCATTAATTTGTAACAACTACTTTTGACATGCTTGGGATTTTAAGGGATTTAAGGAAAAACAATGTGTATCCATCTGTTTGTTTTTTGTTTTAGAAAATCAGAACGGGAGAAAGTTGTACCGTACCTTTGCTAGTATTTACACTTCAGGATTTAGTAACTTTTCTCCACGGCGACCCACATCACCAGCATCTTTGCCAGAAAATTCTTATTGCATTTACTGCATTTTATGTTTTGTGCTTCATGCTGTTGCAGAGTAATTGGGGCTGCAAAGGAGACACCTTAAGCGGGAGTATCACTTCAGACTGTCTCGTTGTGTTCAGTTCTTGACAGTAATGGGGTGGAGCCAGACTGTAGGAAATGGCTTTTCATTCGGATTGCTGCTTTGCTAATGGCCTGTTCTCAGGTTTCATACACAATGTCTGAAATGAATGATTGTAGATAGTTTTGCAGCTCTACTGTCTTTACAGGGAAGTGTGAAAATGCACAGCTGTGTTAAAATGAGCTTGGGCTTCCAGTCATGATCTCCAGAAATTGGGCATTTTGCTCTCTTTGCATGAGCAGCACAGAAACAATCTGGTGCAGTGCAGCTGTCCACTCTGCGTGTTTCATAATGAAGTTGTAGGAGCACGTGTTTTTAACTGCTTCTGCTGTTCTGAGGCATGGATAGTAGTGTATCTGCAAACGCTTCATCCTGTTTGTGCAAATGTTCTGCCTTACGGTCTCACAAAGGGCTGATTTGCCGTATCAAAAGAAGTGTGAAAAATGCTTGTCAAAAGGATGAGAAAAATGAGGAAATGTATTCCGCAGCCGGGCCTCCAAGCAGGCCGGTGATGTATTCCAGGCTGGCTGCATGCAGAGAAGAGCATCCTTCATGCATTATTCAGCAGCTGCTTTGTGAAGAAACTGATGACTTAGAACTCCTTTCATCTTCATTCACTCCCGTGGAAAGTGGAGCCCGAGTCATTCACTGACCAGAGAATCAACTCACCAGAGTCACTCACTGACCAGAGCACGAGCTCCCGTCTCACATTTACGCACTGTTACACACCCTCATCCCTCAGGGAGAATATTTATGTATTTATGGTCATATAGCTTTACGTTTTTGACCGGCTCTTAGACAGAACTAGTTTGCTGCTGTTTCCTTAACTCTCACAGCAGTGTGCTTCAGACTGGTCCTCAGGGCTTTCCAGAAGGTCCACATTTTTGCATATGCAGTGTGATTTGGAGCAAAAATGTAGGCTGTTTTGTGGGCGCTGGAGATTGGTTTGAAGAGCTCTGTTTTAGATGTTGCTGCAAAAGTATGAACAAAGTCAGAACTGCATTTTTTGAAAATACAGTAAAGAACTAATATAAATCTGTCCTTATACAATTACATTCAAATAGTATCCCAAAACAGTAGTGGGTGATAGTAGCCTAATGGGTAAAACACTTGCCTGTGAACCCAGCCACCACAATGTTGCAGGTTTGAACCTCCACTTTCTACCATCATGTCCATGAGCAAGACATTTAACCCTCT
This sequence comes from Bryconaethiops microstoma, assembly GCA_037577275.1. Lineage (NCBI taxonomy): Eukaryota > Metazoa > Chordata > Actinopteri > Characiformes > Alestidae > Bryconaethiops > Bryconaethiops microstoma. Next base: position 7,723,167 of record JBBJLS010000032.1, on the reverse strand, counting down.
GTTGCTGTCCAGGGGGACTGTCCCTGTAACTAATGACTGTAAGTCACTCTGGATAAGGGCGTCTGCCAAATGCCCCCTTACCTTACAACAATAATAACTCCACACATTAAATCAGCTGTGCACAAAGCTCATTGTAGTACGGTAGACTGGAGTAACTGTGGAACCCTGCTGAGCAGGCGATTGTACATGAACTGGTTTTACGTTGCTATGACACCTGATTCCCCCTTGTGAGGGGTGTAGAGTTGCCATAGTGGGGATCAGTGACAGCAACAGTATTAGTGCTATCAAAATTTTTAGAGGCCAGTCATTGTGGACTGGTAACAGATAACCTTGTTGGTGGTTTCTGCTTCTGTGGACATGAAAATAAAGGATGACCTTTCACGTTAATATTTCAGGTTTTTTTCTGCTCATTATATTAATCGCGCTGTGTATCCTCGCGAGGGCTGGAAATTGCCACAGAGGCAAGGATAATATCATGATACATTAATGCGATTCTTTACGTTTTACATGACAGCAAGTATTGCAATTGTAGAGCAAATTTCCAAAACTCACTCAGTCCAAAGGACTTTTTTTCTGGAAAATCGCGTTTTACTTGTTTTACCTATTGGAAAGCAATTCTTAGAGGAATTTTTTTTATTATTATTGAAATTTCACAGTTACTTGTCTTTTTTCAATGCCTGTTTCTAAAGTGCAACTCCTGCACATTTTAGTATGGGCAGATTTGTTTAAAAAAAATGTAGAAAATAATTATTAAGTGAATCGATGTTCAATGTCACAAAATTATGTACGAGTCAATGAAGCATAGAGTCAATGACAGCTAACTGCTTAAGAATTGTAAACATACTTTTGTGTACCAGTAAATAAATACCACTCGCAACTGTTTTGGAAATTCATCTAATCTTGTACCGTGAATTATGCAAGGACTGAGTGGGTTTTGGTCAGTTATACTATTGCACATAAAGAGGTAATGTAAAAATATGTCAATAGTAGTGTTACCTAAAAAAATCACAAAAAAATGGACTGAGTTTTGGAAATTTGCTCTTCATTTGGATTCTGTCAAGCAAAGAACGATGCCTTGTGGACTTCAGAAACAATGTTATTAGAGGAGATGCATATAATAGGATAAAGCTTTATTAAATCAGTTAGCTATATGTATAATAATGTTAAATAAATATTGATACTTGTCGTCACTGCATTCAGTATAATATTGTGCCAGAAATGATCCAACAATCAATCTTTACCTTTTTTTTTTCTCCCACCCTATCATAGGGTCTCCCACTTTATCATAACCCTTCCCTTCTATTCCATTTGTGTTAAAATTCCTAAAAAGTGTTCCTGCAGAAGATAAAACAGAACTGTCTTAAGCACCAGGTGCAGCCAAATCCTTGATGTAAACTGCTCTGTTGTTTCATCTAGTTTCCCAAATGGTGATTGAGGAGGTGAACGTTCTGCAGACACAGCTGGAGATTGAGAAGTCGTGTCGGGAGAATGCAGAGGCACTGGCCACCAAGGTAAGACAGCCAGACGTTTTTGTCATAAAAACGTCATAAAAGTCTGTAACATAATCTTGAATATTGCAGAGCTTGTCAATAATCCAAAAATGCACTCTAACCGGATAACAAAAGTCTGCAGCTTATTGTGTCCGGGCTGAAAACTTTAAAACTGAATTTGATTTACCACACAGCAGATGTTGGTTTCTGATTTGTTGACTGTGTAATGTTATTCTGCACGCCCTCAGCTCAACTGTGAGAACAGGAAGCTGAAGTATCTGAGCCTGTCGTCTCGGCCGTGCCTGGACGAGCTGCTGCCCAGCATCTCAGACTGCATCTCGCTGGATGAGGAGACTGAGCCGCAAGACCACAGCCCAGATCCTTATGCCCAATACCAACAACAGGTCAAAGGTAATCTGTCTTTCTAGCAAACACTGCTTCAGTGGTTAGCTGATTATTTAATTTGATTTTTGTGTAGATACATATATGTATGTACATGTACATATATATTTATTTTTCATTTACTTTCAAAGCCTGATTATGTGACATTTTGTTGCATGAAAGCAACTGATTGTCCTCCCCTGTCTGACTGTTTTATTTGCAATTTAATATACGATTAAAAAATGTATATTATTGTGAATTGAATTACATAATTGCACTTGAAGAGTGAACAGTTATGGTAGGGCCTATCTTTATATCGGCTGGTATCATTTTATGTGTTCAGAAAGTAAAGCCTTTAGTTAAGCAGCTTCACCAACTGATGTGAATGAGTTGTCGACAGTGAATGGTCAAATTTAATTCAGTTCTCAGCTGTAAAACTTAAAAAGGTTTGGGTCGTCTTTATGTTACAGCATGTTTCGTGCCATCGTCATGTTAAAGCGTAGACTTGTATTTTAAATGATTTGGGGTTTTGTGCCGTGAGAGTTGTGTATTCAAGTTGATCAGTTCTTCTTTTAGGTCTGCGGTGAATTAACCAGTCACTGTAACGAGTGGCATAAGAGCATGACCACCAAAAACTCAGCAAGAATTTACTGTTCACTATAAATAAAATAAACATAAAGCAACTTTAAAGCGACTGACAGTCTCCTTTTTTCTGAAGTCAATTGTAAATGTTAAGTATTGCAATTATTCAACTAACATTACAAATCTAATCTAAAACGTATTTTATTACACAACTTATGAATCGCCTTATTAAGCATATTTATTTCATCAGTAAGGTGCTGAAAGACTTGAGATCTGTACACTGCTTGTAAAAGGCAGTGATAAAACCCTGATAGCCATTGCCCTGGTTTTTCCCTAGATCTTCAGGAAACAGTGAACACGTTACTGCAGGAAAAGAAGCAGTTGGCCTGTCAGTTACAGGAGCAACAGAGACAGATCGACGAGCTGACAGCACTTGTAAGTGGCGTTCCGATTGCGTTTTTGTAGGAGAAAGAGCTCATTTGTGTTTTTTAGAACTGTGGGTAGGAGTCTGGGTATGCACTATGTGAACCTTGATAAAGCATGAGATGGTAATTTAATAGCATGAGATGGTAATTCATTGTTTTTTACTCCTTTACTGCTTTATAGACTGAAAAAGAGCAGGCAGAGATGAAGGAGCTTCACAAAACCATTGAGCAGCAAAGCAAGACCATCAAGAGATTCAACAGAGGTTCGTGTGGCTGTGCCTCCTTTTGGTTCTGAAATACTGTGGGTACTGATTATATCTGTCATGCTGTAATGAAGTTTTGATGAAGTACCAGCAGATATGCAGCCTGCTTTTTTTCTTCTGGGGCATCACATTCATGTAACAGTCTGTGAGTGACATCATCTTGGCTTAGCTGCTTTACATCTGGCACTTGCCTGGGAAGAGAGTCATTTCCTCTCGACCCACGCACGCCTGAACACCCTAATGAAGTTAACAACAGAAGATGGACCAGGAATTCCCTCAGCTGCATCTGGGGAGATGCACTCAGATTTGTTCACCATTTGACACCCTCCGCCCATAAAACCCCCACTCAGCATGTTTAGCCTTCTCCTAAAAACTAAACATCTCAATAAGAATGTGTGTCTCTGTTCAGTGTCCATGATGGCTGCTCATGAATATGAGGGTCTGAAGGAGCAGCTGGATCTGGAGCACTGCCTGAGGCAGAAAGCAGAGACCTATGCACATGAGGTATGGCATAGGGAGAATAAAGATTGTACATTCATCATAACGAACCAAATGTCTTGCCTCACAACAAGTTCAATTATAATTCTTTAGGAAATTATTTAGTGCATCATGAAATCTCTCTCTCTCTCTCTCTCTCTCTCAATATATGTGCATACATATATACATACATACACAAATATA
>JBBJLS010000032.1:7703559-7719251 GCA_037577275.1 Bryconaethiops microstoma | reverse complement strand
AATTTAATGCACTTGATCATAACTTGATTTAATAAAAAAACAGTAGAATCTACATGTATATCACTGCATGAGTTCCTTTTATACACCACTAATACTATTGGTACATACTGGTCTAATACAGACCATTTTTTTATTTTTTATAGGAAGTAACTCAGGCTGATTCACATTTTTGCTTAAACGATCACTCATTTGTTTAATTATCTATTGTGTGTCATTTTAAAAATGGCCTTACAGTTGCCTTTGAAGCTACAGAAATATTTAAAGTATCAACCATTAGAATTTGCAACTCCTTCAAGTGCTGATTCTGTTGTCAGATGCAGTCATTTATTTTGCTCTTTATCCCAACCGAGCTGACCCTGAAATCTGATTGCAGCCAAAATGCAATGAATTATTAAAATGACTTGATAACAGGGGGCAAAACAAACAGCAACTTTAGATGATGTGTTTTTGGAGTAGCTGGAGCTGGAACGTGTTCAAATGTGGTGATCTTTTTTTCTTCTTTAGATGATGGTGAAGCAAAAAGAGACAAACAGGCAGAGCATGATTCTCCTGCAGCAGGCAGACCCCAGTGTTCAGCTCCTCAGGGCTCTGGAAGATGTGGCTAATGTAACCAAAACGTTGGAACAGGAACGGCTGCAGCACCAAGAGAAGGTAGACCCACTCTCTGTGTTCATCAGTAGACCTTGCACTTGAATTTTCATGTTAAAATTAGGCTTGCATAATACCTAATAAAACAATAGCTTTCATTGCTTTTCGGTAAAGATTTGATGATATTCATGAAAGACGTATGGCTGAGCAAGCATTAAAATGAATGAAACGATAATAAATACGCTTCTCTGATGTGCAGGAAGCTTTGTGGATCTGTCAGGAGTGTGGTTAGGCCGACAATACAATATTGTTATTCTATTATTGATGACTGGACACAGGCTGCTCTGCATTTGCAGCCTCAGCAGATAGTTAATTTCCTTGAGGACCCACAACAAATGAGCGGATGTGGACTGGAGAGGAGGCTGACCGTGCCTCCACAGCTGCACTACATTAATTACAAACCCCAACACATCAGAGGAGAAATCTGGGGGCTTGACAGCTCTCAAGAAAGATCAAAGATGAAGTATAAGAACCTTACAGAGAACTTCCAGTCCCACCCCAGAATTTCCAGATGTAAACTGACATTTTCTTCCTATATAAAACATTCTCAGACATAAACCGGGTCTGATAACCGAGCAGGATGAGAAAATAATTTTTCTCTGAGTGTAGTATTCATGCAGTGCCAAAATCCTGACTGTAACTCGGCCTGCAGCCCTGCTCACAGATCTGCTTGGAGCTGAGCAGGGGTCGTCAATGCACGGACAGGCCTGTAGCTACTTAGCAAATTTTTGGACAACGTTCAGCAGTCAATATGCTGCATCATTGAAATGCAATTTTCAGTGTGCCAGTTAGAAGGAGACATCCGTCATGTTTGCTGTCAAACCTTGAGTGTTCTGACTGTGAACTTAGCGATTTGTTTACTCTGTGAACTTTCAGAACTCCCAGATCGAACTCTTAATGTTTTGGAGTATTCTCTGTTGACTTACAGTCATTAGAAACTTATCTTTACTGAAGGCCAGTATTCACAAGGCTATGTGATACGCATATAAACATTTTATGGCAACTGAAAATCCTTTATATAGGCTTGTTGCAACAAGCATCGGTAGTCGTAACATTTTCTGAGGTGCAACTACACCAAAATTGACTAAAGCAGGCTTCCTGACCACTGACGCATGTTGTAATCAGCATTTATAAATGTTGGTTTATGTCAGTTGTCATGAAATGTTTGTGTCTTGAAGCTTTACAAATCACGGCCTTCGGTAAAGTGTTACCAAACTGGGTTTGCTTAACTGTATTGAATATTGCAGTGGTTGATCTCATCCTTTCCTTTACATGCAAAATTATTCCGGAACGGAAGTGCTGAGCCTGTGAAATTTCTGTGAAAATGCTCATCCCTCTCTCCTCGTAGGTTAAAGCTCTGGAGGCTGAGTTGGATCAGTGTGCCTTGAGGAAACAGCTAGCACAGCTGCAGAAGCAGCTGGAGTTGCTGGAGGAAGAGAGAAAAGACACAGAGGAGCGTCTGCAGGAGGAGACAAAGAAGTGCAGTGACTTGGAATGCAGAGGTGAGCTCATGTGCTGCAGCTCATGCAGGCTCAGCGTCCTCCCAAATGTAGGTGCTGGTTATGTGTTCTATATTCGATTCTGGAGAGACTGAACTTGGAGTTCCGACCATCAGAAGTGTTTTTAAAAATAATACCAACATTCATTTTTCACATCTTTCATTCTGTCCATATCAGATGTGCTTTCCTGTTTGCACACAGGCGCCTGTACACACACACACACACACACACACACACACACACACACTCACTCCTCTCTCCCATCCGGCTGCTGTTGAGAGTAAAATGGTGTATTCATTCAGATAAAATAACATGCATTTTTCTTCCAATCTGTGATGTAAACATGGCCTCTGAGCAATCTGAATGTTTTCACTCAATGATAGGTGGACTTAGAATAAGGAGGAGAAACATGCTGTTGTTTTTCCTCACAAATGAGTACATGGTAACATAGTGAAAAGACATTTTAGACCCAGGCAAAAGTTACCAGTTTGTTGGAAGATTAGGGGAAAACAATACTGATCTTGTAAACGGTGGGATGTAATGAACCGTGCTTAATATCTCCAGAGAAGTAAAGTACCAAGGTATAAAAAAAGACTTTTGGATTGACTTTACTGAAGCACTGTAGACTGCATCATGCAAAGTATATTTTACTCAAATGTCTGTTTTAAAGCTTTGGATGACCGTGTTTAAGCTGTACCATTTAATTGTAGTTCATATTCACTATCGCTATTCTGGTGCTAACTTAACATAGAAAATATCGTGCCAGGGGTGATAATAAAGCTTACATTTGAATTAAAAGGTTGACATAATATGGCACACTATAAAGCTGATGATAATCAAAACATACTTTATGAAATGAATGAAGCTGTGATTTATATTGCATTTGTACAATATAATCAGAATAGCATTTGAAAGGGCGAGAAACAATCCTGAGAGTTCAGAAGTAGTTAACATACTGGCTAAAGCCGTGTCACTGCAGTGAGTAAGGTGTGCCACAACTGCAGTAACATCTCTGTGTTTCCACAGTGAACGAGCTTCAGGAGTCTCAGGCGAGCTGTGTTTCAGCGTCGGGTCCGTCTCCTGGGATTGCACCTCCCCCAGCACCTCCTCCCCAGCCTCCACCCCCACCCCCACCCCCTCCACCTCCTCCTCCACCTCCCCCTCCCTCTCGCTGCAACCCCCTCAGGTACTGCTCCACTTATTGCACCAAAATCCATGCCATGCACAGACTGTTTGTCTGTACTCTCAGCCTCTGTTAGGCAGAGCAAATGTCTTTAATGGCTCTATTGGTATATTAATACGTTCCTGATCTTTAACGGTATTTGTCTTTGTCTTCGTCTTGCAAGCTACAGTGTTAATAATTAAAGTGGTTTTGTTGTTCTACAGTAGGCGTGAATCCACAATTCTGACACCCTTTTCACTTTATTCTCTTTTCATTGTCTAAACAGCTCCCTCATCGCAATCATGAGGAAATCTTCCAAGGGTGGAAAAGGCTCCCCGAAACCAGAGCAGGCGTCTCCAGGTGACTTTGCCATTGACTTCCGGCAGTCCCATTTTTCTGGGTTGCCCTTGCTTACCTCCTGTTCTGACTTTACTTGACAACCTGACAAATGTGCTGTGCAAATCTCTGTGCAGTGAATGAAGGTGTGGATGATGTCAAAGTGAAGGCTGTCAATGAAATGATGGAAAGGATCAAACATGGGGTTGTGCTGAGGCCAGTGAAAGGACAGGACACAAAGGTGAAGATCGGTCTGAATTATTATTTTTCTAAACTAAACTGTCAGGTTTTTAAACACCATTTATAGCCAAGAGGAATCACTTTCATTTTGCCATACTATTCGTATCTAATTAGGTAAATACATATTCAGTCACACAGTGAATTACACAGTGAATTAATTATATTTGTTTACATTCTATAGGTTTACGTTTTTGGCTTTTTTTTTTTTTATCTTTGTAGTATATTTGGTCCTAAATCAAAAATGTATTGCATTGACTTTATGCAGGACTGTGATATGCACACAACAGCTGTCTATGCGCACAAATCTGTTTTGCTTTTTGAAATAAAAATGGTATCTGTTTAAAGTTTAGAAAGTTTGGAATGAGAAATAATCAGTGCTGGGATACTAAGCAAAGTTATTGATAATATTGACATCATTTAAAACCACATATGTATTACAGTAACGTTCAGTATATCTGGGACAATGTCTGCTTGCAGCAGAAGTCGAAACAAAAGGCAACACTTTTTTTTGAAAACGTACACATTAACCATAAAGCCGTTTTTCGTATTAAAGCTCGTGGTTGCTGATGGTATGCTTACTCCTTTTAATACTCCGAGCTCCAAGCAGAAGCAGACTTGAACGATCACACACATGCCATGCTGCAGAGTTTGAGCTGTGGGTCAGTGAGGATTTTCTCGTTGGCAGAATGTCCTTAAGTCACAATGGCTGAAAGAAAAAAAAAAAACGATATCTTTGTTGCTTGACAGATCCATTCCTTCTCCCTTTTCTTCTCTCTTAAATAAAAGAGCACAGCAGAGCAGAAGCTTCAGTGCATCAAAAAAAATGGATCTGAACAAATCAGTAAAACTTGACTCGGAAGAACAGACATCATGATGACTAAACACTGAATTAACATTACGAATGAAGAACTGTGTTTTAAGTTTTTCTATGTAGCCCGTCACAGTAAATCACTGGGCTAGCCACTTATGTGTGTGTAAATGATGTAAAGCCAGGAAGAGGGATTCAGATTGTGGGTTGCAGCCATGAAGTACACAAGCAATAAACAATAAATTCTATTTCGTGATTTCATGGGTCTTACTGATAATAATTGCTAAAACAGTAAGTGATCCCGGCTCTAATCATTATCAAATAATGCAATGCCTTATGTTATATCTGTTCTGCATTACATGTGACCTGCCCGACTGATCCGGTCTTATGCAGAGATTTGGTGCAAAGGTAAGCCTACCACTTTATTGTTAAATGTATGAGAGTAGAGTAGACTTCAAAGCAGTGGTGATCATGAAAATAAAACTATATTAGTGCATGTGAAAGATGATTATCGCTATCTCTTTTTGTTGAGAAAATACTAATGAAGAAACCACTTGATAGAAAAGGCCCCTTGGTCATTCTCCCCAAGGAATAGTCTGGTTATTAAGGTTCTGTTGTATGTGGACAGCTCATTGGGGCGAGAGAGTAAATTGACTGTGGTTAAGCCACTGACTGACTGAGCCACCATGACAACACTCAGAGTCACTGGGACTGTTGGAGTTCAAATCAATAGCTCGGACCAATGGTCAGGATTTTAATAGCCACCATCTGCCCTCTATTTCAGTGCCAGATCGCTCCACCCCCTTCTTCTGTATCATTCAAATTTAACAACATAAAAGAATAGAAAGACATCTATTGGAAAACAGTGTTAGATGTTGGCAATAGATCCTTTATACTACTTTTTACTAATGCTGGGCAACAATAAAAAAAATTTAAGCGCGATTAATCGCATGGTTTTCAGCGATTAAACGCTTTGTTATACGCACAATTAAATAAATGATTCAAAAGTAGTGCTTGGCACACTTTCTTATATTACCGCTATATGAACAAAAGTGCAAGGACATTTGGTTTGCAAACACTTTAAACGAGCTTTTTAACAGCAGTGTTCCCTTTAACACAGTTACACAGCTGCAGTTCAAATATTTCTGTAAATCTCAACTTCAACATTAAGGTAATAAAATCAAATATAAAACCAAAGCTTGTTGCCACTGCGGGGCATTCACGTTTTATCTAGTTTGATATAGAAAAATAAGGCACCCTCAGAGCCCAGAGCATATTATTTGCCTATTTCTCATCATTGTCAGTGTTATAAACTGACTGAATAATAAACTGAAAAAGGTTCAAGGTAGCATTTTTCGACAAGGCAACATGAATCGATATGCTGCTTATAAGTAAATATTTTAAATAAAATATATTTTTCTCTGAGTATGCATATTATGTGCCTATCATCCTCATCAGTGTTCTTCAACAAGTTGTCATGTCCAAGTTGTCTTCAACAAGTTGTCAGGCTGCTAGAGGCCCCCTGAGTTTTCTTTTTGTGTTTTTTGGGCTTTTATTTTGACATGGAACACACCGGCCTTACATTTGGGGGATATTATGTGTTTCAGCTGGCCGGGGTGCTCTCTAGTATCTTTGGGTTCTGATTGGTTTATGGGTTTTGGGTTTTCGTAGTTCTTTAGAGACCGACCTGAGTTGTTGGTCCAGCATGAGCCTGGCTCTATTTAGAGATTTCTCAATTCTAGTTTTGTTGAAGAAAGTCTTGTTTTTCGGCACTTGCGCTGGTTTGCTTTGTGTTCAATAAAGTATCTAAAGAAACATGGAGGTCTGCACCTGCACCTGCTTTGTGTGCTTGGGAGAACAGCGGGGAAGACGTGACACAAGGTAGCATAAATCATCAGGAAACCAGCGCCTATGGTCCAGATCCATGATCAGAACAGTATATCAGTCTGATAAATGCTGTAAATATCAGGCACCTTCCAAGCAACAGCAAGTTAACATTTATAAATCTGTTTTTTTATTTTTCTGAACACGTACCAGCAGAAACATTTTTCTTTTATCAGGGAGCAGCAGAAGCAGTCAGTATGTTCAGAAGCGAGTGTCCCTGTTAAAGTGAGGTGAAGCGGTCCAGCACAGAAAACTTTCAAGATAAGTAATTTAAAAAAAACTATGTTAACGCACCATAAAATAATTGTCAGCTCTAATTAAATAATATGTTAATGCAACAATAATGTATTAACATGCCCAGCACTAATATTATATTATATTCTAGCACAATTAATTTTAAGTATTTATATTTGAATTCAATGAATTTCTCAGGATGCCAATATTTGTACTTTTCATTGTTTTCGGTTCATTGTGGGTTTACTTTTATTTTGACATGTCTGAGCACACTGGTTTTGAGTTCCTGTATTATGTGTATCAGTTCAGGTTGTGTTGGTCCACTGTCATCCTTCCCCCCGGATTAGTAGGTACTCCTTTCTCCTTAAGTTTGGAGCCGGCTCCGGGGAATAGAGTCCCCTATTCCCCTATTGCTGGCAGCCAAGAAAGCCCCCACAGTCGCACCACGCCTCTGTCTGTCTCACACCTCATTAGAAGACAGCCCACAGCAACAGTTAGCTGACCAGCAGGGCAAGCTGGAGCAGCTCGAGAGGGTGGTCACGGAGCTGGCGTGAGCCCTCCTGAACACGCTGGCTTCCCGGCGGCTCCTGCCTCCAACTCCCATGTTCCAGCCAACCACATGGGCTCCAGAGTCGCTGTACCAGCTGGCTCTCCAGGTGATGCCGACTCCTTCTTGCTTTGAGATGGAGAGAGGGAACATGACAGTACTTCTGTAGAAAAACTGTAAGTAAGCCACTGTAAGTAATGTTTTTTATCAACTAAGCATTATATATTGATGTTTACTAATTTGTTTGTTTTCAACCTTCCTGCTCATAAACTGAAATCATAATGTCTTGCTCCCTCATGTTGCACTGAACTGAGTGCTATAGAGCCATATATTCTAGGCTAACAAGCGCAAACTCTTGAACCAGCCCATCGTTCCATTGCTGTTGTTCACACAGCTCAGCGCCCCAATCATAACCAGAGCCCTCATAAAACATACTTCAGTAAGAATGTCCAGCTAGTTATTAGTAGTAGTAGTAGTAGTAGTAGTAGTAGTAGTCTTTTTATTCTTAGTTTAAATTTACAGAAAGGCAATAAGCACAGCTTTGCAGCAAATAGTTTTGTATACATACACACATACACAAAAGCGCACACACACAAAAGCGCACACATACAGAAGCACTCGCACACACACACACAAATGCACACACAGACGCACACACAAAACAGCACACGCACGTACAAAAGCACGTGTGTGTGTGCACATAAGCACTTACACACACAGACACACAACAGCACACACATATACACACAGACACAAGCACACACACATTAAATTACAAATGGCTACAATAAATCATACAAACAAAATAAATAGTTATATACACACACATAAACACAAACATAAGCACTCTCACACACACACAAATGCACAAACACACTCACAAAAACACACACAGACAAACAGCACTCACACACACTTACACATAAACACGCACAAAAGCACACACACACGCACAAAAGCACACTCACACATGCGCACACAAAAGCTCACACACATACACATAAACACACATAACAGCACACACACTAAATTACAATAAATGGGTACATCATACAAACAGACAGAATAAATAATTACGAGAATGCAAAAGGTGCGTTCAAAGGTTTCTTTTGAAAGTGGGATTCAAAATTCACTGTCCAGAAGCACGTCCAGATTTTTCACTAAAGAGTTTGTGACAGAGATTTCAGTTTTGTGTGTAGTAACTCTCTCTGGGCCTTTTAATACTTCAGCCTTATTTTGGTTCAATTTCAGGAAATTAAGTGATATCCACATATTAATTTCATCAATACAGAGAATCAACCTATCAGCAGGGCCGGTATCACTGGGTGATAGAGAGATATGCAATTGCGTATCATCGCCATAACTATGAAAGCTAATCCCATGTTCTCTGATGATGTTTCCTAGTGGCAGCATATACAGACTGAACAAAACAGATCCAAGAATGGAGCCTTGAGGAACCCCAAATGTTATATTAAAATTGGATGAGGTGTGGTCACTAAGGGAAAGTTATACATGTACAACATGCAATTAAATGTTGCCCTGAATTCTTTTCACTCCTGAAAAAACAGAAAAAATGAGTTAAATAATAGAATCACAAAGGTAAACAATATAAATATGAATACAGTTGGGTTTTTCATTCTGTGTTTATTGTTGAGAGTTTTTTGCATTTACATTTGCTCATTTAGCACATACAGTAGTCTTATCTAGAATGACTAGTAATTGCTCTGTGTTCTTTGTATCTTTTTGTTTACTACATTAATTTTTATTGTTTTTACTTCATTATAGCTGTTATCAATACACACTGTATATAATTCTCTCATAAAATAACTGGGGTCAAACAGTCAGGAACCTGGAAAACAGTTGCTTTTTCATAAACTGCAATATTTTGCAGGATCGTAATGTTATGATGAACTTAGAGAGACAGAAGTGAAAGAAAGTAGGAGAGGGAGAGAGTGTGATGAAGTCTGTGATATGAGCATCAGTTTGATTGCGTCACTCTCTGATAAGCTGTGAAAATGAGCCGCTAATTGCTAAATAGGATCGTTTGACACAGTGCAGCTAAGAACTAATGAAGGAGAGATGTGATTTCTATGAGTGTGTGTGTGTGTGTGTGTGTGTGTGTGTGTGTGTGTGTGTGTGTTAAAGACCACAGGGCAGAGAGTTAGTTATTTGGAAACTTAAAATCGTGTCATAGATGAGAGACTGATTTGCACATATTCAGACAGAGGCACTGTCACCACCCGAATATTAACAAGGTTGTCTTGATGAACTCAGTGTCACTCATTACAGAGAGGTGTCCGGGCCCTGCACTTACACTGTGGCACTAAGAGGAGTATGTCTAACTGTTTGAACACACAATATATAACGAATTCACCTTCTTTCTTGACAAAAACAACACTTTTTATATAGACACCACGTTTTCTCAGAACTGGTCATGATATAAAACTAATGTAACCCACGGGTGTAAAGATTAGACTAATACATTTAGTTCTGCAATTTTTCCTCTTAACAGGAGTGGACCATCACCTCACCACATGGATACTGGACTACCTCAACAACCGACCACAGTATGTGAGAACTCAGGGCTGTGTGTTGGACAGGGTCGTCTGCAGTACTGGGGCCCCACAGGGAATGGTTCCGGCACCGTTCCTCTTCAGCATCTACACTGCAGACTTCTCTCACAACTCCACCCAGTGCTTCCTGCGGAAGTTCTCTGACTCTGCAATAGTCGGCCTCATCACTGATTGGGATGACAAGGAGTACAGAGAACTGACCTGGGACTTTGTGGACTGATGCCAGCAGAACTACCTCCAGATCAACACTGGAAAAAACAAAGAACTGGTGGTGGACTTCCGCAGGCACAAACATCCTCCACTGCTACCACTGAACATCCAGGGTCTGGACATTGAGACAGTGGAGGTACCTTGGTGTTCATATGAACAGTAAATTGGACTGGACTCACAACTCAAATGCTCCCTACAAAAAAGGGCAGAGCAGGCTGTACTTGCTGCGGAGGCTCAGGTCTTTTGGAGTGCAGAAGCTGCTCCTGAAGACCTTTTTATGACTCTGTGGTGGCCTCAGCCATCTTTTACAGTTTGGTCTGCTGGGGCAGCAGCATCTCTGCTGGGGACAGAAAGAGACTGAACAGGCTGATCTGGAGGCTCATATGCTCATTGTGTACATACATATAACTATTAGTCTACATTTAGTTTACATATAGTTTACATATACACATGTATATATTTTACAATACAGATGTCCATATTTTATATTTCTAGATTGTATAGTGTACATTCTATACTGTATTGTGGTATTGTATAGTATTTTATTGTATTCTATTTTATTCTATTCTATTGTTTTCTTAATTTTTGCTGCTCCTAACTTTGTACTGTCCACTTTTTGCCATGACGAAGAAAATTTCCCACATTTATTAGTGGCACTATTTATTAGTGGGTTTATCGTATCTTATCTTTACCCTTCAGTTGGGTCAATTTTCTGTGTGCAGGATTTTTTGCTTTTATGTTGAACACTAGAATTTGTCACATTCTATTGTATTTTATGCTTGTTTGCTCCGGCTGCTGGATTTTTATGACACACCTGTGTAACTCCTGTGTCATACCACAGCACAGCAAATTCAGAGCCAAGGGAAATACAGAAAGTGACTGTTTATCCCTAACTGTAAACAATTCAAAAGTGTTCGCGACACTAATCTTGTCGGAAATCCACCTAAAATGGCTGAAATGCTGATTAAACTATCAGCCCCTAAGATAAACCAATATATACTAATATAAATACTGGATAATACAAGACAGCTGGTGGCCTAGTGGGTAGGGGGTTGCTCCCGCAATCAGATGGCTGTGGGTTTGAATCCCAGGACTGCTAGTGGCACCACTGAGGTCCCCTTGAGCAAGGTACCGTCCCCAGAAACTGCTCCCCTGGCTCCTGGCTGCTCGCTGCTTCGCTTGGTGAATGTGTTAAATACAGAGAAAGAATTTTGTGCTATGGTATGACAAATGGTCACTTTACTTTACAGATGCTTACAGAAGTGTGTGATTAAAACAACAGCTTGGCACAACATATATAAACTATATTATGGGTGCAGTTATTGTGATGAAATCTGAGTTGTGTATGTATTTGAATGTTATTTGCTTGTATTGCTTTGACACGCCAAGTATGTTTGTCAAGTATGGTCTATTTTTTCTACCAATATTTCCACTTTTGTAGTTTTTTTTTTTTATTTACTTCCAATATTTTTAAGTACACTCTTTCCTCTTCTGTAAGTTCAACATTTTGGACACGTCAATAAACTTTATTTACTTACACTCAGATATGCTTGCATCTTAAGAACACACTAATGCTTTACAAATAATTATAATACATATATTATATTAAGAGAAACTTTCTTTATCCAATTAAATCCAGGTCATTTTATGTCCTGGGAAGTGCAATATGTTTCCCAGGACAGTGAATCAAAAACAAGGACATTAAAGGGAAATTCAAGTTAAATGGCACCCCCATTAGTCTCAGGATGAGTTCTGGTGTGGTCTTGTGTTCTCACGCCCCCTCACTTGACATCGACTTCTACCACCCAAGTTCATTTCCAGTACTGATGAGCACAAGTACCAAGCAGCTGATGTGAAGTCATTGCAGCATCATTGTAATGGTAGGAAGTGAGGTAGTCCCACAACTACAGACTTTAGTTCTTATTTTAATTAAATATGTTTCTGGAAAAAAAAATTAAAATGAGACAAGACATTAGCAGCACAAACAAACGACTGGTGCATGCGGGTACATGAGTTTTGCTGTTAATTATGTCTTTTATATAATGCATTTATATTGCTGTTTTTAATGCATTTTCCTCCAATCACTTAAGGCATTATAATCTGAAAAACATGACTAAAATGAAGATAGATCGGAGCAAATTTTAATATAAATGTTTAATATAAATTTAGCACATATTGGAAACAAGGACTGGGAAGGGATAAATATACAAAAAACAATGGCAGCAAACCTCACATGTGCAGTAGCATAGTTGATCATTTTGATTATTATTAAAATATTAGCCACAACAACAAAAAAATAACTAATATTAATATGTTGTTCTATACAGCATGTTTATAAGTCATGTTTTTAATCATAACTTGTTTTTATTTTCATAATCCAGTGGTATAATTTCAGCGGTGGGGAAACTTTTTATGAATAGCCTAGTTTGTCCACAGGGTTAGCTGTGTAGATGATTGATGGATTAAAAGCTAATCATGGCCACAGTGAGTAACTTATTTTATCCGTTTTTACCCTTCAGGTTGCTCTTTACCACAGATTTTATTGCAGAAGGTCTCAGATCAAACACTTTGTCATTTGCTCCTGTCTTGTATGATATTAAAAGCCATCCTATGTATTTATTATCTTGTCAAGTTTTCATTTTGTCAGCCATGTCTCAATGTTTAGTGTCAAAGTTGAATTAAAAGATAAGATGGCATTTGAAATAAGGCACTGCAAGTTTGTGTCAGATTTGAAGCTGGATCTGAAAGAAGCAGCCTCAGGCACTATAGAGGCTCTTACAGCAGCTCCAGCAACGGAATCTGCAGAGGGAGCAGCTGAAGAATGCTTTCCCAGAGTTTGTGAGAACAATGCTATAGAACAGAGTTGAAAAAAATAAAATTAGGACCACTTGTTGACTTAATGGAGCATCTTACTTCTCTACAAGAGTAGTGTTAGATAAGCAAGGAATGTCAGCCCCTGTTGATCCAGCAAACTGAGCAAATCCAAAAAGTTCGGACACTAAGTGCAGCAATCAAGAAAGCTACACTTCTATTAACACCCAAAGCTACTTCAACGTATTCTGACATCTAACTCTTTTTACCACACCAATATCAAGACATCAAGGATAAAGGATGTACAAAACCATTTAATGCTGCTGTGCATCAGAATAAAATGGTAACAACACAATAAAACCAGCTGTAAGGCCAACTAACCCATTTCTGTGGGTAGCACCACATAAACATACTGCCCACAGACAATGCTTTCAATATATAAAATGCTTTTCTCTTTCATATTGTAGCATCCACCGGTCAAGATAAAACAAAACATGGTCTAACTATTGCTTTTTTCAGTGGAAAAATCTGATTTTGAGACAAACATCCTTCTTGGATATACAAAACACAATCAGGGTAAAGCAATCCTGAACCTGAGTGGTATTCACTGTACTCACAAACCGCAATATGTTGTTCTGTTTGTCTTCAAGAGGCACACTCTATGGCCAAAGGTATGTAGACATTTGTCCATCACACCTATATGAGCGTGTTGGACATTTTAGGCATGTGCACAGCTGCATAGTCATGAAAATCCATTTCCTGAAGCTCCTGATGTACATTTCTTTTGTAGGTGTTACTTTCTATGGGCAGTTTGGAACTCTGTAGTGAGTGATGCAACCTAGAAAAGGTGATGTTTATACTCTAGACCTCTCTGTGAGCTTGCTTGGTCTACATTAACATGGCTGGGCAGTTGTTGCTCACAAATACTTTCATGTCACAACCACAGCACTTACAGTTGACCAGGCTAGATCTAGCAGGGCTGGAATTTCACAAACCAACTTGTGGCAAAGGTGGCATCTCATGGCAGTGTAATATTTAAAGTCACTTCAGTGTGACTTCTTCTACTGCCAGGGTTTGTCTATGGAGACTGCATGGCTTTGTGCTTTAAAAAATATATTTTATACAACTATTAAGACTGTGTATGCAAATCAAAAATATCATCCTGATAGCTAACACAGCTTTGATCACATCAACCGAGCCCAAAAATTCAAACCATCCAAACCTCTGAGAAGAACTGTAGCACTGTTTCACCACTACTTTCCCTCTTTACTGGCAAAACTTCTAAGATAAACTTGGTGACTATGAAACCTCTATGAAAAGGTCAAATAAGCTCAAATACCCTTACAGACGAAGCTTTCAAATTACAGACATTTAGCCTCAACAAACACCTGATGTGAGTTGTGTATGCTCTTATCACCTCTACAGACATCTTACAACAGGTCTATGATATGTGGTGTTTTACAAGTAGAATATAAAAATAGATGCAGAAATAAAAGCAAAAATGCTTTATTTGTCACACACATGCACACTGTAGTGAAATGCAGTCTCTGCATTGAACCTGTATAGTGAATACACATGCACGCACAAACGCACACACACACACACACACAATTGAGTGCACTCAGAGGAAACCAATTCAAACAGGGAGAACATGCAAATTCTACACTGAAAGGATTCTGACCACTTTGGCTGGGAATGAAACTCAGTCACTTCTCACTGTATAGCAATACCACTAACTACTGCACGACTTAATTCGAATTTGTATCTTAAAAGATGAGGAAAAATGTTGTAAATGTGCTTTCCCACATCCTTCAGTGGTGCAGCAGTAGTCTCAAAAGAGAAATGTTTCTATTTGAAAACAAAGAAAACCCCCTTCTGATGATGTACCTTGTAGCTGAAAAGCTACAACTGCTTTAGTATGGATTTTTAAGGAAAGGCTGTTTGAATTTTTTTTCTCTAGCTGCAGCATGCAGAGAGAAGCCAGATAACTACATTACTGTTCGGAAGCCAAGTATCTTATTGCATGCATGTTACAGTGGAAACTGTCTTCAAGCCATCACTCCAATAGAGAGAATGCATTTCTTAGCAAGGTGGATTGGTAGATTTTGAAGTCACACACATCGCATGTAGTTTCAGGTATTTCTTTAAATAGACATGTCTAGAAGGTATTAAGCCAGAGCACCAAAAGCCCCATGGGGTGGTTCCACCGACTGACTGGGTTTCGTTTGTTGTTTTGCTTTGGCAAAATAATTGAAACCACCTATATAATTTTCTGTTGTATAGTTGTTTTTATTGGATTATCTTGGAAGCTTAAGTTTTCTCCACAACAGTAGCTAGCCATAATTTGTATAGACAAGGTTAGGAGGATTACTTTAAAATGTATTACTAATTTTATTTGTTAAAAGACTTGGTTAAAAGATTTTGGTGTACAGTTTCTACTGAATAAAAACAGAATTGATGTATACCACTGATGCAGCTTTCAAGTCTATCTAGTATTCTTCTACTTCTTAAGTGTACATTATATATACACACATTTTGCAAAGTCCAGCTTATTTTTTTCAGTAAAATGTCTAAAATGTTACTCAGTTCTCACCCAAATCTAGCAATGTTTTTTTCATCCCCCCATCACATGCTGCTACTTTATTCATTGCGCACTGTGTCACTTTCAGAAATCACTTGCACTAATAGACATTTTATAGACATTTTATTTTATTTGATCTGATATTGTTATTGTACTCTG
>JBBJLS010000032.1:7677599-7690166 GCA_037577275.1 Bryconaethiops microstoma | reverse complement strand
GGGGGGGCTTGGTGTGTTGATGGGGGGTTGGTGTGTTAATGGGGAGTTGGTGTGTTATTAGTGGGGGGGGCTTGGTGTGTTGATGGGGGGGTTAGTTTGTTCCTGTCAGTTGTCATAAAGGGCTAATGTAGTTCTCGTATATCTTTCTGAATGCTGGCCTACAGTAAAGCCTTGCCCTGATGACGAGATGCTTCCTGTCACGTAACGTCTTCCCACCATAAAGACATCAACTCAACTGCTTAGCTTTTACTGCTTCAGTCTCTTCAGCTTTAGTGGACGTTCATCAGGACAGCGCTGCACAGGGGTGAGTACAGACGTATCTTTAATGTGACTTATTTCAATGCTACGACCACATAATCCTGACAAATGACCATAAACGGTAAGAACGTAAATAGTGTCTTTGGAAGTTTACTGCAGAGTTGCTAAGCAACAGTAAGAGTGTATTAATAAGTAAATCTGATCACTGAGTGACTCGCATCATGCTAAACTGATTATTGCCAAAATAAGATTTTCTCCTCTTGGTCAGATCACGACCCGTAATCAGACTCATTGGGTGAATGAACGAAAAATTGAGATTAGAAGAGATTAGAAGAGTTGCAACTGCACAAAATATCACCTTAGACCAATCAGAACACCTTTTCTCCATTTATACTGAATGGAACTGATAGGCACGTATGGCTAAAGGGGAATTACACCCATTTTTCAAAATTCCACCATAATTCAGTTTGGTTCAGAGTTTGCTCTGTATTCTGTTCAGTGGTGGTGAATGGAACCAGATGTCTCCCACGCAAACATAGTCATAAGTTAAAAATGTAAAATGCTGAGTACCCACCCATCCCCCCGAGGCACTAAATTATCATTTCTTCCCAGATCTGTAACTCGGTGAGATGCATCTGCTGGCTCTCCTGTTCTGTTACTTTAATTTTTCAGTGATGATTCCCAGTCATGTGTGCCTTCCAGGTAAGTGAACAGTGTGTGTGTGTGTGTGTGTGTGTGTGTGTGTGTGTGTGTGTCTGTGTGTGTCTGTGTGTGTCTGTGTGTGTCTGTGTCTGTGTCTGTGTCTGTGTCTGTCTGTCTGTCTGTCTGTCTCTCTGTCTGTCTGTCTGTCTGTCTGTCTGTCTGTGTGTGTCTGTTTGTGTGAGTGTCTGTGTGTGTGTGTATATATATACACACATACATGAGTGGGTGGGTGGGTGTGTGTGTGTAAACACCAGGTTTTTATTTACAAAATAAGCAGTACACTGCTCTTTCAAAAAAATTGGAACCATTGGAAATACTTAAATGTAACTGACTTGTTTTGTGTATTGTACTGTACTGTAAACCTTTCCAGCAATTTTTAGAAATGACTTGTGTTCGAGCCCTCTCTGCACCTTTTTCAAGCTTGCAAGCAGTTCTGTCTCATTTGCTGGACGCTCATTTTGACCATGTCAGTCCAGCTCATCCCTGCAGCTCAATGGGAGAAAGATCTGGAGACTGGGGAGGCCAAGACATCATTCTCAAAGCATTTTGCTTTTCTTTAGACTGGATATAATTTGTCACAGTTTTGAAGAATTATTATCCAAGCATTTCATTATCAAAATGAAATTTTGTCCAGTGATGCATAAACTAGAAGGAATTGTGGCACGTGGAGGAACTGAGTGATGTCCAACACAAAGTGAACGTCAGTGCACTAAAGACAGACCTGATATGTATCTTCAAAACCAGTATTTTAAGCCTAAGTGTGTTGCTATAGTAAACTATTGAAAACCAGTCAGTTACATTTGTTTTGTTAAAAAAACTAAATTTTTTTCTTTACTTTATTTATTGACAGTAGTATGATTTTGTGGTGAAAGTTATCATTGTTTTATGACTTTATATCATGTTCTGTGCTGATGGCAGTAACGCTGTCCTCACTGTTCTTCCCACTTTCCAGGTGAAGGAGAATAACTACCGAGGTCATGGCGACAGTGTGGACCAGCTGTGCTGGCACCCAACCAACCCAGATCTCTTTGTTACTGCATCAGGGGACAAGACCATACGGATCTGGGATGTACGTACTACTAAATGCATGGCCACGGTCAGCACGAAAGGTGAGGCCTACTCTGCATCAGCTTTCTGCATCACTTGTATTACCTATACATAGATTATACATAGATTATACATTTGCTCAAGTACTTGAAATACTAAGTAAACACTCAGCATTTTATTTCCAAGGTGTACTCTTTTCAGGGTATAGACAGGGTATACACAAAGCAGTTTGAAATGCAAAACCCACTGGGTTTGTCATTTTATTTTTAGATCCTAGAGGAAGTATAACTGTATATGTTGCACATATTATCATATTGTGCTCCCTTTATTTGTACACAGGCTTTATGTCACCCTAAGTGTTATACAGTTATGGTACAAGTACAGAATGTGTGTTCTGATCTTCTGTGTTCTTAGGAGAGAACATCAACATATGTTGGAGTCCTGATGGTCAGACCATTGCTGTTGGGAATAAAGATGATGTGGTTACTTTCATCGATGCCAAGACTCACCGTCCCCGGGCTGAAGAGCAGTTCAAGTTTGAGGTCAATGAGATTTCCTGGAACAACGACAATGATATGTTCTTTTTGACGAATGGCAACGGGTGCATCAACATTCTGAGGTAACTCTGGAGCATTCTGTAGCTGATAATAGGAAAAAAGCCAGGGCATGAATTGTTTTGCCTTGTCTGCTGTTATTTCTAATCAGATTTGTCAATGTCTGTTTGAATGATCAGATGTCTGGTCCAGTATCGTTAACAAAGGAGTACTCTGCAATTGCACTAATTCACACATGCTTTATGATTGATTTGTGTTCCAGTTATCCTGAGCTCAAGCTCATTCAATCCATCAATGCTCATCCATCCAACTGCATCTGCATCAAATTTGATCCCACCGGCAAGTATTTCGCTACTGGAAGTGCAGATGCCCTGGTCAGTCTGTGGGATGTTGAAGAGCTGGTGTGTGTTCGCTGTTTTTCAAGGTAACGAGTTTTTAGACGAATACATTCTGTTCCGTTGTGTTCCATTGTTCTAAAAAACTTTAATTTATTGATTTTTTTTTTCTGCTATTTGAAAACAGGTGTGCTTACACTGGCAGTGAGAAAGAATTGCTTGCAAGCATATATTTTAAACACTGATGCATTTGTCTTATTCACTTATATGGACCAAACAAGTGACAGATATTCCAGCACAAAATTCCAGATGCCAGTTTAAAATCCAGAGCACAATTTATTATACACTGGATGGACAAAAGTATTGGGACACAGGTGGTGAATTTAGATTTTCACTTCCAGTGAAGGGCAATTTTAATGCTTCATCATAGCAAGACATTTTGGACAACGCCACGCTTCCAACGCTGTGGACACAGTTTGGGGAAGAACCTTTGAGTTTGATGTGGAAAGCCTCCCAAGAAGAGTGGATGCTGTTATAGCTGCAAAGGGGAAACCAACTCCATATTAAAGTTTAGGTGTTTGAATGCAATGTCATTAAAGTCCCTGTTGGCGTAGCAGTCAGATGTCTTAATACTTTTGTCCATGTAGTGTAGATTAGGGCTCATCAGTTCCAGTCTAGAAGTTTTGGGATAATCACAAGGTTGAGTAGATGTGTTGGAGTGGGAAAACTGGGCTGTACTTCTGCCCTCCAGGAGCAGAATTGATGGCCTGTGGTGTAGATTGATTATGTTGATGTTATGTTCTACAGACTAGACTGGCCGGTGAGAACCCTGAGTTTTAGCCACGATGGCAAAATGTTGGCATCAGCCTCTGAAGATCACTTCATTGATATTGCTGAGGTGGAGACAGGTAAACAGTGGAATGCACTCTGCAATCTTGAACATGCTAATTTCTTTGGGACAATATATTTACTGCTTTTATATACATGAGAAAATTGATCGGTCTTTTCTTCAAATAGTCATGCTGTTTTTATTTGTAGGGGAGAAGCTTTGGGAGGTCCAGTGCGAGTCTCCAACCTTCACTGTAGCCTGGCACCCAAAGCGGCCATTACTGGCATATGCTTGTGATGATAAAGAAGGAAAATACGACAGTAATAGGGAAGCAGGAACTGTCAAGCTCTTTGGACTTCCTAATGACTCTTGATAGAGACACAGACTTGGCTGTTAACGCCTACACCAGCTATAGTAGTTACACTGTAGTTACGTCAACTTCTCTGTCTGTACAATGGCGTTGCTCTTTTAAAACTGGATAAGGACATCATTCCATTAGAATCACATTGGAATCATCATCTATTGTTGTTTTTGTTTTTTTTCCTTTTCAATCCCCTGTTGCATTTTGATGCCAGTCTTGTTTTTCTTACTGTAGAGTTTGCTGAAAGCTAATTGGTTTCCTCCTAGGATTTTCACAAACACATGACAGTTTATACTCAAAGCACAGATCCTGTTATTTGAAATCTCAGCTCATTTCTTCGTTTCGAAAGAAGATGAAACAACGAGTGAAAAGAGGAACAGAAATGCTTTAGTTGAAGTTCAAACATTGAACATTTTTAATTAAAATCCAGGTTATAGATGGTCTTCACATTTACTTAGAGCTCTCTAGTGTTCCATGTCTCAGCACACGGGATAAAACACCTTAAGGGTGTGTTATTTAGCTGATTAGGTCTGATGTTTTGAGGCAAGTAACACTGCAAGACCTCTGACAGAACATAATTTGCTACTTATTCATGTAATTTTTAATTTGGCCACCAGGGGGCACAGAGGAGCACTTCTGCAGTGGCGCACTGTTAGCTAGTTTTCTGCAGTGCAGGCATTCTCACATTCTTTTTCTTTATGGACCCATTTTTGTATCGTGTTTTAATAAATAAAATGTTTTGTAGTATCAGTGGTTAATTTCTCATGTTTAGATTGCCAGGTGTCCTGCCAACGCAGTGAGAAGGAGTTCAAGTTCAGTGGTATTTCTCTCAGGTTCAACAATACAAGAGCCACTTTTCAAATTCAAAAGAGATTGACCCTAAAAAACTAAATTTTAAATGGGAATCTCATCATCTTTTCAAATTTTCTGTATAATCAAGATGCTTTAATGTGAAATGGCTCATCATAGAGAGACTTACAGACTCAAGGTTTCTTTACATTTTTGGTGGTGGGAACCATGAGCCCTCAGTGTCCACAATGCAAATACGACCATTTAACTTACAATCCAAAATAACCAGTGTACATAAACAAAAAAATGATTCTGAGTTTGTCATGTAGATAATGATAAAATAATGTTACATTTGGGGGAAAAAGTTTAAAATTATGATAAAACAATGTCTACTCGTAACCATTTCATGTTACAGTAGCTTTTGAGGCTTTAAATAAGTTTAGTTCCTTTCACCACCACTGTGAACCATTCTGACTTAAGGGTTTGCACCTTACGACTAAATAATGCAGAATTGTTCGGAAGAAATAGAGGAAATCCTCTTTAATGCTTACTTTAACATACATGGGCCCACTCTCTCTAGGAAAGCCTGTTCAGAACTTCCTCATAGTGTCGACAGACAGTAGAAGCTAAACAATAGATCAGATAAAGTAGCTGTAACTGAATAACAGGGACGATTTTTGTATATACGTCTGTCCATTTGTGATGAATGAGAATAAAATCTCAAAAACAGTTCTCAGCAGGAGAACTGCAAAAAACTTCACAAATCTGAGTCATTTAGGCTCTTTTTGAGCTCCATATGTTTCTTTGGTAACTTCAGTTTTACTAGATCTCCTGGTGAGGCGTAGTTGATGTGCTAGAAACCCTGCTGTCGCTTGGAAATACGTCCCTTTTCATGAGAAGCGTTATGTTTCAAGGTTTGCTTGTAAGGGAAATATTAGAAAAGAGGGGAATCTATTGGAAATCATTTGACGTTATATGTTCATTTGGGTCTGTTGAGGGTGTCTTGGCAGGCGTGTATAGTTTCCTTGGTGTTAGGACTTGCTGGCGCTGCAGTGTCTTCTCTCTGCTGCTATCTGTCGCTTGTTATTACATGCTGAGGTCAACAGTTGCCAGCTTTCGAATCGTACCATGTATTAAACAAAAGAGCGGCACAGGGCCACGGCGGACGTGGTAAACAACAGTGTTGCCCGTGGACTTGGAGCAGCTTCTGGTCACTGGGTAACGATTCGCGAGCGATATTGGACACGGCCGCGTTGTTAATCTTCTTCAATGGTGACAGACTTTGCCAGCGTGAGCGTTCCGTGTCCACATGAGGAGCTGAGAGGCTGGCTGGTGGCAGCTGTCCTCGCCCCTCTCTCTGGTGACTCAGCCCTGCAGGCTCCAGGATGTTTCACTTTGCCACTTCCTACACACCAACGGAGAGCTACAAGCACCCACTGAATCCCCCTTAATTACATTTAATTTACCAGGAGCCCTATCTCTTCTCCTGTCCAGGTGCCGGCAGGAGGGGCTGGCTAAGTCTCCCCGTTTCTTCTTCTTACTTTGACTGTTTATTACACATCCCATCTTTTCTTCCACACTTGATGCCATGTGCTGATCAGCACTTTTAAAAAAGAAAGTACGATACAGAGCCTTTCTCAAATGTCAATTCTGTCCAGTGAATGCAACACTGTTTATCAGGGAAATATTATAGATGAGCCAAAGCAGGCTTTATGTGCTCAGGAACATTTTTTTAAAGGAAAACACAACGTGTCACCCCCCCCCCCCCTTCCTTCTGTTCAGTGTCGTTCAGTGAATAGAGCATTTCTAAGATAAGAGATAAGGTAAGGTAAGATAATAAATGTGTCCCCACTTTTTCTCCATGTTTCTGCACTTGGTGCACTTGGTGCAGAATCATTTCCAAAAGGGAGCACAGTCCACCCGTTCCTTTATAGAAATTGGAGCTATACTAAATTCCGGGGATTTTAGGAGTTATGTAATGTACAGAAATATAGGCCAGTGCTTAGATACTGCCCGTTTGGATGCCGGAAACAGGAGAAAAAAAATGGCTTGGAGAAATTCAAGAGCATTTGAGTGTAACCAGATACCAAACTCAATACAAAATGTTCTCCATTTGACGACCCCTTCCGCCCTTACACCTACACATACATACACACACACACACACACACACACACACACACACATATAATCCCAGCCCCTTCCACTTTATGAATTCCTAATTGGTGTTCTCTTTGCCGGTTAGAGGCTGGGTTCCCTCTGAGTGATATTGTGTTGCAGAGCTGTGTCCTCCTCTTTCTAATACAATTTCTAAGCATCTCCGCGATATTCCATATCAGATACGAACAGTTCTGCCAGGGTCAGCGGGAAGGGCGGCGTGTCCAGCTCTGTTCAGGTGAAGGGTAAGCCTGTTGGGAGAAAGTGCAGTTGTGTGTGTGTGTGTGTGTGTGTTTGTCTGTCTGTCTCACTGGTAATTAGATCCAAGCTCTTCCAATTTTCCGAATCTTTAAATGGCTCTTTCTAGAAAATAATGACATTGTTACTGCAAAAGGCAATTTGATTTGGAAGAGTCCTTTCTTGAGCACCTTTGATTTTCATGCACCGGATTAAAGCTCCCACGGAAGGTTTTCTTCATCTCTTTTTTTTTTTTTTACAGATGGCAAAGACTTTATATATATATATATTTCTTTCTTTCTTTCTTTCTACACTTAGGTTCTTCAAAGGTTCTTTCATAAAGACAGTGGATGGATGAAACCTGACTATTTCAGTGCTTGCTATTTTTGTATGTGCCTTTCTAATTATGCTACTACTTTATTAGCCACACCTCTCATTGCCCATTTTATCAGCTCAACTGACCATATTGATGCAGTAGTAGTCGTCAGTTTCTGGCCACGGGACACAGTGGGCTGGATATTTTTGGTTGTTCTTTTCTCAGCCCAGCAGTGACTCTGAACTCCACCAGCACTGCTGTGTGATCCACACACACATACTAACCTTCCATTACTCTGTCAGTGTCATTGGTGTGCTAACAACCACCACACAAATAATACCTCCACACTGGTGGTCCTGCTGGGGTCCTGATCTTTGATGAAAAAGGTAAGAAACACAGATGGACTACAATCTGTAATTGTAAACTACAAAGTGCACATACAGCTCTGGAAAATCAGCATCTTTATGAGTATGACAATCATTCATGCCAGTGTCTGTTAAATTCCTACACAAGCACCTCATTCTGCTTTATGACATCTTATTTAATGAAGAAAAGTACAAAAACCACTGCTGTAATCAACGCTGTCCTCCAATGTGACAAGTTGGATGGTAAAACACTACTAGAAGTACGTCAAAGGTAATTATTGCCATTTTGTTTGAGTGAACAAGAAATTTGTTTTCTTTTAATTTTTCAAGTCCTGTAAACACTGCATCATTTCTCTTATTTTGATTTACTGCCATTTCCTTTCAAATTATACTTAAAAGAACAATATTTTTATTCAGAAATTAGGAGAAATATTGTCAGCAGTTCTTTAACAGTAAGGCAAAGCTGTTTAGTTCAATACTTGCACCTATAAAAGATAAACTGAAGATTTTTGCAGTGCGCTCAAAAAATTTTTTCCCAAAGCTGTATATGATAAGTGGAGCTGACAAATGCTCATTCTATATCCCTCTATGGTATATCACACTGGAAATGCTTCTGCCAAGAAATAGAACCTTTTTTCGATATTGAACAGAGAGAGAGAACCCTTGCATAGAAGCCCTCTGTACATAAACCAGCCAAAACCAGCCGTTTCTTTTCATGATGGCGGACAAATCTGATCTTACTGTTGTGATAAGCTATGATCTCATATAAGCCTGAGTAGTTCAGCCTGTTCTCCTATAATAAAATTCATCTTTCTCATAAAGGTCTTCTGCTGCTAATCTAAATGGAATCTCTGGCTTGAGGAAAACAAATAGTGGGTCATCTCACATCAGCATGATTTCTAGGCACCAGCCGGCAAGATGCAGGCGTATTTACTGTCAGAGGGGAGATGGAGGTGATGGTGTAAATATACGTGTTTGCAACACGGTCCAGTTTAGGAATCCAGACCCAAAACATTATATGGCTATGATGGCTATTATCATTAGTATGATTATTATAAGCAATATGTTTCAAATTACATGCAAGCTGTCATTTAAAAAGCTTGTAAATATATTTTCTGCCCTTTATTTAGTGTAAACATTTCATGTCAAATGGACAACTAGAAACGCTCCAGTTATGCATTTCCTTCTCCTGATTAGTTACTTACGATATAACGTTTGTTACAAGCACAAAAAAATCTTCTTGAGCGTGTTCTGTATCATTTCAAACACTTCGATCAACTGAATTAGAAGGTCCCTGCATATTTTAACCCAGAAATGAACAGGAGTGCTCCTTTTCTGAATAATTTCTAAAAATAATGGCACTACCATCTGCTACATCTCTCTTTTCCACGTCACTTTCCATTTGTGGGTCTCTTCCAAAGAAGCTGCCACTTCTTTTCTTTCCTGAAAGAGCAATGGTTTTTAGTGAATGTCAGAGCATCTCTCAGTCCCTCAGGTGTTTATCTGTTCATTTCTCCTTCAACCTCAACAACCGCCGTCCTACCTCTTAGCCGTTTGCACGTTTTTCTCGTAAATTGATGGCACTCCCTTTGAAACAAACCACATTTGACATGCAATTTATTAATAAACGCATCTAGTAACCTTTTTGTCCTTCCATATCTACCTAGAAAACACTCGATTTGTAAAGATGGCATGTTATTCTTTTCTTTCCCCTTTGAGCATCATTTCATTACATTTGCCTTTCACAGGTGGATGTAAGGAATTATTGCTGC
The DNA here is from genome assembly GCA_037577275.1 of Bryconaethiops microstoma. Lineage (NCBI taxonomy): Eukaryota > Metazoa > Chordata > Actinopteri > Characiformes > Alestidae > Bryconaethiops > Bryconaethiops microstoma. The sequence continues at coordinate 7,680,445 of JBBJLS010000032.1, read as the reverse complement.
GCTCCAAAAGGCTCTTAAACAAAACGGAAAATACTAACGTATTTGAGTTTAATTACCACAAAACCCCAAAGTGTATCGTAAACATTTCGCATGGATGTGCCTGAACTGCCTAAAGTCAGAAAGGAAAATGGAAAGCTTGTCAGTGTATTCCAATGGATTTATATGGTCATCATGAACCCTTTAATATCTGCCGTTTTCAGTGGCTTCTTATCCATGTTTTCTGAGCTTGTCTGAACGCAGATCTGAAGAATGTTCCGATCCAACGTTATGGTTAAAACATGAGATGTTTGCATTTTTTCATTAAATCTGATCTTGGTCACAGATTACTGTTTTTTTTAATCATACACAATTACTACAAAACCAAACCCCTCAATTTTACCCCTTAACATTACATTAATTTTGACCTTAATTTCCCATATTAAGGAATTAAGGAAAATTAAGGGAAAATGTGCACAGATTAAGGCTGATTAAGGGGTAATCCTACTGAATTTTCCTCTTGCTTTTTCAAATTTGCACCTGGAATAATAGAACCTCCCGAATTAACACCTTAAATTTAAGATGAATGGGTTTCACACTCATGCCTTAAATCTAGTTTTATCATTTAAAAAAAGGAGTCGTTTTTACAAATGAACAGCCACTCAATTGAAATTAAGGGGTTTGGTGTATGAATGGGTTCATATTAAAAGGCCCATATCCTGCATTTTTCTTGCATTTAATTTCTCCCCTTGAGCATCAAACTGCTTTATGAGGTTGAACAGGAAATGATATGTAAGGCCTGTTTTTGCAGCTGCATTTGCGCATGTGGATCATTTTCTTCTTTCAGCTGCTCCATCTCCTTCTGTCCTCTGCATCTTCTTCTCTCACACCACATCCATAAACCTCTTACAAGACCGTCCTCTTCTCCTCCTCCCTGCAGCTCCATCCGCACGATCAAACCAATGCAATCTCGCCTCTCCGACTTTTCCTCCAAAAGGTCCAACTTGAGCTGTCCCTCTAATAAACTCATTCCTGATCCTGTCCATCCCCTTCACTCCCAATGCGAATCTTAACATTTTCAACTCTGCCACCTACAGATCTGCTTCCTGTCTTTTCCTCAGTGCCACTGTCTCCAAACCATCAAACCAAACAACATGGCTGGTCTCACTACCGTCTTCTACACCTTCCCTTTCACTCTTGCTGGTATGTGGATCGTTTAGACCGTAAACGGTCATTTTGGAAACTTTCCATATGTTTATGTACTACATCAGTGTCTGTTATTTAAAACACTGATATATGATACATGATATAGACCCTTTAACAGAAAGGAACTAAAGGGAGATGTCTGTCGTAATAACGTTGAATGAACCTGCGGCGTTCAACCCACAACAAATGACTCGAAGCACAAACGACACCAAATGTTTAGAAACCGTTTTTATTTGTGTATGATCTCTCCAAAAAGACTAGGCTGAACTTCGTTTTGTAATATGATCATTTTTACAGTGATCTGGTTTGACAGATAGTGTACTATGTGACATGCAATAAAGGAAATATTCCATCTGAGCTCAAACTATACATTCTCCACACACATACCCTGGATCAAAATTATTCTTTTTTTTTTTTTTCTTGTTATCTTAGGTCAGCACCTTTCAGCTTTATCATAGTGACATACAGTGAAGGCAGATCAGTGGAGCACACGACAGCATTGAGCCATAATGGAGGAAAAGTGTAGCAGTTATTCAGTCTTTTTCGGGTTGAAACGAGAACTTGTTAAAGTACAAAATGGAAAGAGTGGGTTATATGTTTGTTAAATCATATCAAATCAAATCAGGAAAGCTATTCCACGATTCTATTCTCATGAACATGTCCACACTTGCATGGACGTCTTTGCACAGTGGTACAACTGATGCTTTACACAGCGATGCTTATTGATTTCTAACAAATTTAGCAGCGCCCACGGACGTGGCATCTCTGCTTGCTTTAGGCTGCTTGTTTTCCAATACCATTAAAATGGTGAAGAGTACAAGGCTTTCCGATCAATAGGATCAATATACTCTCTAAGGGGTATTTCTACATGCATGATAGAACTGGTGTCTCACAACAACAATGCATTTGTTAAATTGCTCTGCATTGTTACAGACGATAAAACATTCTTGGTCGACATGATAAAGCTGAAAGGTTAGCGATATCGTATTTTATTTGAAATCTTCATCCCACCAGTACTACCCTCAAGTGCATGACTAAATCAACATTAAGCAGTAAACATTAACACATGTATTCTACTCACACATCACATTATTAAAATTGCTTTTTCAAGAAATAACATTCCAAAGTGATTTTAGAATCCAAGCCTTAAATACACTTCGTTGTGTAAAATCAACGTTTTACGCTTTATCAGCAATGCAGTGAGAAATAGTTTTATTTCCCTGATTGAACTTAACCTTACAGGTCCCTGGCAACAGAAACTGATGAAAGTGTACAACATTCAAATTTTGCCTTATTTCTAAACTGCCAGACACCATTCTCATCCGTATAATTACAGCTATGAAGAAAATGCATCTTGACAAGTGAAATCATTTTAAATTGAGTCAATGCACATACATATACGTTTATATACGTATGTGTTTTCATCATTTGAAAGTACAGAAGTATCGTACAGTGCTCCAAAATGGCCAAAAATGTGTAAAACAGCATGTTGTTACATGAATTTACATTGAAAGTAAGGAATAATCTCATTGTGACTATTACATATATACATGCTTATACATATATATATATATATATATATATATATATATATATATATACACATACATACAACAGCCTTATAGTGAGATTATATATAATTTGCTTGCTTTCACCTGTTAAAA
>JBBJLS010000032.1:7640467-7666938 GCA_037577275.1 Bryconaethiops microstoma | reverse complement strand
TGTGTGTGTGTGTGTGTGTGTGTGTGTGTGTGGGTGTGTGTGTGTGTGTGTGTGTGTGTGTGTGTGTGTGTGTGTTTGTGTGAGACACCTCGGGCTGACAGATTAGCACTTAGCTGAGAACTAGCTGCAGGTTGCTCCAGAGCCTGCGGAGGATATGTAGTGGAAGGTCATTCAAAATATTGGGCCTTGACAACCCCACCCGAACCCACCAGCGTCCTAATAGATAATTAACTAGCCAGCTCGACTGTCCTCTTTCCACTAACTGGATTTGTATGCATGCGCTTTTTTGACATTCTCAATGAACTCAAGGTCATTAATATTGCCTCTTCATTCTGGGCTGAATGGTGCAGTACAGTAATATACAGTCTCAAAGGGTCCCTGGACAAGATTTCATACCGACTCTTTTTATTTACAAATTGAAGGTAAATCTCGTGTCACCTGCTTTTTAAAAAAAAGCGTTTTAGCAACGCTTCTTCAAAAACAATGTAACAGCACTTCTAGTGAGCCTATAAGAAAATATGTAGGCCATTTGATTTATTCCAGTCATTCTGAAAGCCATACAGAGATTAGTTAACATAACAAAAGAAGAGCTTTCCTTCTCTATCAGATTCTGCATGGCTTTACATCAAAGTGCCGCAGGAATAACAGACTGGGTGATGGATGGTCGACCAAATCCCGTGATTTATCATGCAGCAGTGGTTGGAGCTTTATTAATATATCTGAGGGGGGGAAAAAAAAACTAATTCGCGTTGATATGCAAATCTTGGAGGGCTTCCTAAATTAACATGTTAATTGGCTTCTTAGTATTCTTTGATAAAAGAGTTATAAAATAGGCCACTACCTACCACCACTGCAGCATGCATCTGTTCAAAAGTCTTGAACTTTAAAACGGTACAATCTTTCTTATCTATAATTTCATTAAGTAGATCACAGGGACCTGCTGTTCAACCAGTATCAGTTTATTTGTGGGCAGTTTGCTGTCGTACTCTCAGATGACAGTCTACTCGCTCTTAAAAAGTAGGATATTATCGCCAAGGAAAGGCATCACAGGCAAGGTTGATTAGTCAGAGATGACACTGATAATGGGAAAAATGTCAATGTGTCAATGTGTTCTACTTAAAACAGAGTGCTGCATAATCTTCATGAGACACAATCGTTTTGACAGACTGCAGTACACTGCAGGATGTACAGGGGGCGATGTGGCTTCTATGCCATATTGGAATCACTTGATACACAGACAGAACTTTGATTGATAGTGGTACTGTGACAGCAGCATGAGCATAATGGTTTCATTTGTTGACAAATCATGTAACAGTCATTAGATAAATCAATTACAGAAATGATTGGAAGTTGCAGGCCTACTTAAGGATGTGTATCAAAAACCAATTCTAAACTGGTGCCAGGTCCTGAGTGGTCAATACTGATAAGCTCCTGGACAAACAGTGCTGCTCTCACTGTTTATGCAGCATTAATGAATTCTAACATAGCTGCCATTTTCAAATGATTGATGCCAGCTTAGATTAGTGGGAGGGACAAGAGGGACGCTCTGCAAATCAACACCACACATTTGTAACTGTAACAAATCTTTTCACATCTTTTCACATGATGTCTTTTTTCATAGAGAGTACTGCTTTCTTATTGATACCAATATTTACTGATACTCTGACTGATTCTACAATTAGAGTATCAATAAATATCAGTATTGATAAGCAATTTCAGTACTGATATCAGTTTTACTAAAATCCTATCAATACCCATGCCTAATCCTACTCAAATGTCAGTCTAGCCAAAAACATTTTTAACGCTCTTACTGTGATGTGCACTACTCGGTGCAAACTCAGACCTATGTGGCATCTTTTCAGTCTTTCACTGGAGCTATGAGACTAATAACTCAAAAGAAGAAAAGGGTTTTGGGTGACTTCGGCTGTACTGTAAAACTTAGGCTTCAGACAGGAAAGGTCCTCCAGCACTGTCCCAAGAAAGATACTGGCTTGTGTTATATAATGCCAAGGCTAAGTCCGTTTTGTCACATCATCAGAAAGAAATGGGCCAAAAAATATGGTGGAAAAAATCCTGCTCGTGTAAATTATACTAAGTTGCCAAGCTAAACATTGATGGAATGTATTGTGGCAGGCAAAACATTCATTACTTTGTAGTTTCCACAGCTTGATTCACATGTTAAACAAAGCTGGAGAAATAGTATATTGTACATTTAATGTAAGTACTGTATATTTAATGCAGGTACTTGTGTCTGTACCATATGCTCATCATTTGTTTTGTTGAATTACATTATAAATGTAACAAATATTGAGATAATATTTCATACAGTATTTAATACTGATCCTGATATATTTAATATACAGTACAATAAACAATAATAATAACCTGGTCTTTTTTAAACGCAATGCTGGTTTCTTCTACTGGCATTTCTCTTGAACTTTCATAAGGATTATGGCTGACAGAAGAATGACTGTAAAAAATAAATATTTCCTGTGATGGACTCGCGACCTGTCCAGGGTGTTTCTCGGCCTTTCACCCTGTGACTGCTGGGACAGGCTCTAGCCCCCCCTGCAACCCTGGTTAAGGATAAGCAGCTCAGATAATGGATGGATGGACAGGTACTTCACCCAATGGAATCTCACTAATGCCGGATGTGGCATACATGACGAATTAAATTCCATTCTGGGTTTCACCATTTGCTTTTACAAAAATATGACTTCAATTATTTCAATATTTTAAAAATTTTGTCACTTAACAAAAACTAATATGTTAGATGCCAAATTGCCTGCATGTGGATCGCCTAGCTATAAAATACTATTTTTAGTCTGCTCTTTGTAAAATCTGTCTCAGGAAACAATTTCCCTTTTTTTTTACAGTCTACTGCAGTTGGAGGGCAAGGGGCTGGCTGGCGACTCCAAAAGAGCTGCCGAAATGATATACACTCCTGAATAATTTGTAAAGGATGTGGAAGTTTGATGAGAAGAAGCGTTCTGAATAATGAATGACCTTCATAGATAAATCATGCTGCTCTACCATTAAGGTGAAGAGAAGCGCAGACACATTTGCTCAAGGAAACACATCAAACATGCTGACAAAAGTCTTCAGATTTTCGAAGAGTCCGGTGTCCTGTGTGAGTTCAGAGGTCAAGTTTTACAGTTTGGATGCAGCTGCTATAATGTAATGCTGTGAACTGATACGTGATAGATACTGGCCTACATTGTTTATCAGTGCCAGAATATAAATGGACATTTGAAGGGAGCATATCCGAGCTTTTCCAGCACTTAGCTTTGGGCATGGTGATATTAGGCTCATACGCAGCTACTCCAGAGGAATGGGTGCACATTAAAGTAGCTGAATTTACTGATTAATTAAGGTATCTGGATACTTTTTTGGCATACAATATATTGACAAAAGTATTGGGACACACGTGTTTTTCAGGGTTTGGGCTAGGCCCCTTACTTCTAGTGAAGGGCAGTCTTAAGTTGACCAAGACATTTTGGACAACGCCGTGCTTCCAACTTTGTGGACACAGTTTAGGGAAGAAGCTTTTCTATTCCAGCATGACTGTGCCCACAGTGCACAAAGAAAGCTCCATAAAGTGCATGGTTGGATGAGTTTTGTTGTGGAAGAACTTGACTGGCCCTCACAGAGCCCTGACCTCAACCCCATCCAACACCTTTGGGATGAACAGGAACGGAGATTGCGAGCCAGGCCTTCTCGTCCAACATCACTGTCTGACCTCATAAATGCTCTGCAGAATAAATGGGCCCAAATTTCCCAAGAAAATCTTGTGGAAAGCCTTCCAGGAAGAGTGGAAGCTTTTATAGCTGCAAAGGGAGGACCGACTCCATATTAAAGTCTATGTATTTGAATGCAACGTTGTTGAATTCCCTGTTGGTGCATTGGTCAGGCATCCCAATACTTTGGTATATATAGTGTAATTCACTGATCAGCCATAACATTAAAAGTCAAAATGCACTTTACAAAATCATTTTACAATGGCACCTGCCGAGGGATGGGATATATTAGGCAGTCAGTGAACAGTCAGTTCTTGAAGCTGATGTGTTGGAAGCAGGAAAAATGTGCAGACGTGAGGATCTGAGTGACTCTGACAAGGTCCAATTTGTGATGGCTAGACGACTGGGTCATGGAGCAATGGAAGAAAGTGGCCTGGTCTGATGAATCAGTTTTTTGTTTTTTTTTAACATCGTGTGGATGGCCGGGTGCGTGTGAGCGTTGCTTACTTGGGGAAGAGATTGTACTCACATGCACTGTAGGAAGAAGGCAAGCTGGCAGAGGCATTGTGATGCTCGGGGTGGTTTTAATGTTTAATGGTGTACTGTATGAAAATAATTCCTTTTTTTTTTTGCATACAACATTTCTTATTTCAATAAAGCGAGATTGGTATACCAAACAGTTTAAATTTGTTGCAGATATGTCTCCCTGAATGTGAGTGGGCTACAGTAAAGCACTGCACAAAGCACACGGCCTCTGGAGGAGAGCTGAAACTGGGAAAGAAGTTCACCCTTCAACACAATGTCTCTGTTCTCATTAGCCAAGCAGCTGCTTCTTTGACCTGAATCTGACTGAAGAGCTGCACCGTGTTGAATAACTCAATACTCCAGTATAGCCCTTTTGAACAAATACGCTAAATTCCAAAGATAAATAAACCTTTATTACATTGGCAGACACTAAAAAAGACATAGGGTGGTAATAAATAGGGTTTTTTTAGGGCAATTCATCTGTGCCATGGTAAGACACAATACACAAAAGGTCATCAGGCAGTCACAATGGCTTTTAAGAACCTGTCCAATACTGGCCCTGAGTGAAGTGGTAGGAGGGGAATACAATATATATGATCATTCAGCTGATGAAACCAAACAGAGAAATTGATTTAATGACTCATTGACCTTTAAACAAAATGTGTCCTCCAAATTCAAGAAAATCAATAAAAAACCAACATAAATACATCTGTAATGACAACACATTTAAAGCAGCCAATATGAAAACTAGGAGTCATCTGTACAATCCAATTCTGTGTTTGTGTCCGTGGAATATAGACAATATGCTGCACTGCGATTGCTGTATATTTTTTATTCGTGTCATAATGTTACCAAAATAACATTATTTCATTTTGAATAGTACAAGGCCTTCTACTAAAAAGCTAAAAATGTCCCATTTACTGGGTAACACAGTTAATACAGGTTTGAGCTTATAATCCACATGAAAATCTAGAACCAGGTATCTTTGCAATTGCTTTTCCAAAACGTTTTATTCCTCAAAATGTTTTACAAAAGAATGCTTGATTCAAAAATCTTCATTAAAATGTATTTAATTATACTATCAATTAGATGACCGTTAATAAATCCAATGTTGTAACAAGTGCTTGGAAAGAAACAAGCACATTATGTTTTTTCCTGAGGAAATGTGGTGCATGTCATATGATCCTAGCACGAACCAATTTGGTATACCTATAAAGAGAGCTTTATTTTAACCCCTTAAATGGACAGGACCTGCCAGTATGTGCAAGCTTCTAAGATGCTGATTGCTTTGTTTAAATTACTCCCTTGCGTCCGAGCCTTGAGAGCACACTAGACTACCTCAGACAACCGATCAGGCAACTGATTACACAGTGGGAGGTGATGGAGGAACGGCTGCACTTCCATTTCACTGAAACGTGACTGAAACGTCCCAGACTTGGTCGTTCGGCTAAACAGGCTAACTGTGACAATAAAAAGTGTTTTGTGTTTGTATAATCAATTAGTTGCGCCATTATTAGTGGCCTGACAAACCTTCTACCTTAGAAAGAAACTAATAAACCAGATATTATAGCATATTGTACTCAAATAGATGATGTATTAAGATACTAACATATTGATGATAATGCATCAATGTTATATCCCACAGACAATAAATATACCCGATCACTCAATATACGAATAAATAAATACACGAATCACTCAATTACAGCTAATATGATTACTTAAAACAGTGATCTATGTTTTTAATCTATCCTTTTGTTCATTCTGAAAGGTCTTATCCTCTTTGCTGTGGTGCAGAGTATCCACTTATCCCCCAAAAATTAGTACCTAACCATCTGTGTTTGGAAATATACAATGAAGCTGGACAAGCTCATATTGGACATGTCATACGCAATCATCTTTACACTTACCTCCCAGTGCTTGCTTCATTACAAAATCCATGATGAGATTTGATATCTGGTCTTCTTAAAGCTAAAGAGAATGGTGCATGTAGTCTTTCTGTAGTACCAACTGCGTTAGTCCACCACAGCGTTTATTATCCTGTGCTTGACGACACCAGCGTTTCACGTCTGTTGGGGGGAAAAAAGAAGAAGAAATAATAAGAAGCTGGTAGTTGCACGTCAGAGAAGATCAAACACACTCTCCAGCAGTGGTTATTCTCTGTACAGTGTAATGAAGAATAGAGCAAATCACTAACATTGTGACTATGGTGCATTTTAGCTCCACATGATCAGCAATCAGTCAAACGGGGTGGTGGTGGCCTAGTGGTAGGATACTTGCCTCTAGACCAAGAGGTCATGGGTTCAAATCCTACCTCCAGCGCACCACTACTGGGTTCCTGAGCAAGACCCCTAACCCCGAGTTGCTCCGTGGAGACTGCCCCCTGTAGTTAGGGAATGGCAGTCGCTTTGGATAAAAGTGTCGGCTAAATGTAAATGATTCTTAGTTTTAGCTTCTCTGAAGTTTTATTATATCAGTACTAGAAGTCAGCTAAGTGCACTTACTCTGTATTTGAAAGTGAATTCTACAAAATACAAAAATGTCACAACACAATTGAGATTTATTTGATTTTTTAAAATTTATTTGATTTTTTAAAAATAAATTGGCCCATCAAATAAATATTTGCGAAATAATGTAATGTTGTAACCGTCTGTTTGTTCTGTTAGTGAGCTTCAGATTAAAAAAGGACAAAAATGAACTGACCTAATAAAGGATAGCACATATACTTGAAGTAATAAATGAGAAATGTGTTTGTTGTTGGAACAACATCTTTTATCTCCAAAAAGTAACTTCTCCAAAAAGAAGAAGGAAGTCATTTTGAAGCATTTCTATTGGTTTATTCATTCTGACATTCTGACAGTGTAACCAATTTTTGTAAAAAAAAAAGAAAAAAAAGCAAAGACTAAGCATTGTTTTCAAAAGCAAAGGATTCAGCAACAAATATTTTTTCAGTAAACATGCAATATTTTAAGTCCAAACGTAACTTTGTAAACTCTATATTCCACCAGGCTGTGATGTAAGTGTTATATGTCAGAACATACGTCCTTATATCTAAATTTAACCGCATGTAGCTAAGGGTCACTACATTTTGGACAAATCATGAGTGACCTTTTAGCGTTAGATAATGTTAATGGGTTCAAACGCAAACAGTCGGCGCATTGCTAGGATCCCACGTAGACGATGCTGGTGGAAATCAAGCTCATTATGTTTTTAGTGGTGTGCTTTAGCGCACCATTACCTTTATGCTTATTTAGCAAACCCAAGCTCTGCAGGCGTCTCCTGGAGAGAAACGGACTCGGCGCCTTGGTTGCCTTAGCAGCACGACATGTTTTGGAAAAGGTAAATGCACGCAGAGATTTGCTTCGAGGATGTTTTTAATGTAAACAGAAATTGTACAAATCAATTTTTTATTCACTCATTTGCTCGCTGTACTTGAGAAGGGAAACACAGTAGCATAAAGAACTGTACACTTATTGTAGTGGATCCCAGATAACATAAGACAAAACGTGTAGCACAATGAACGTGTCGCCAGTCGCTGACCTCCTGTGATACTGTAAACACGGCATGAGTCAGAACCCTGTACAGAATATACTGAGATAACTCAACAGTCAGTTGGTATCTGGCCAACCCAAGACGTTTATCTTGAAAACGCGGCAAGTTAAAAGAGCCAACGACAGAATTCTCTTACACACACACACACACACACACACACACACCAACATGTGAGATCACATTACATCACCCCTTACACCTCTAAACAGGATACCCAATGGCTCTTGATTTTAAGATTGCTTGTTAATGCTTAATGTCTTGTCCTGGGATCTAAATTATCACTCAAGTTTGTGGGTCCACCTTAAGACCCAAGTGGTCTTTCTCCTCCTTGGTCAGTATGATCTGTACACATCAGAACAATACATTATTCTCTGGTGCAACACACAATTGCAGCATTTTACACAGGCCGTCTTACAGTGCAGACACATGCCAGTGTGAAATGTACTATATACAATAAATACACAGAATTCTAACTGGAGCAAACAGTTTCAAACAACATACTTACATTTACCAGACGCTTTTTATCCAAAGCGACTTCCATTCCCTAACTACAGGGGGCAGTCTCCACGGAGCAACTAAGGGTTAACGGTCTTGCTCAGGAACCCAGTGGTGGTGTGCTGGAGGTAGGATTTGAACCCATGACCTCTTGGTCCAGAGGCAAGTACCCTACCACTAGGCCACCACCACCCCATGGGTGGGCATCAAAGCAATATATGCCAATATGCTGCTTTGATGCCCACTCAAATATCGGGTGTACCTCATAAACATTATGCTACAGGAGAAGGAATATGGTTTTTGTTTTCTTTAATGTATTTGTAATGTAAACCAATATACTAAGACTTAATTCTAAGTGACTTTCCAACAATTTTTATTGGTCTGTTCAGTGGAAAGGACACTTAGTGTGTTGAATTGATATGAAAACAGAAAAAAACAACAGCGATTGAGAGGTTTTGTTCCAACAGTGACTAAATGAATAAAGGACATAGTGAACATAACTATCAACTGTAAACTGTACAAGAAATTTGGTGCAAAATAAATCTATTTTAGCAGCATTCAATATAAAAAAGTATGCTTTCTTTCCTCTGCATTTTGTTTTGAAATTGTTACAATGATTATTATTGTTATCCGCTTATTTAAATTCATTTGAAATTCATTCTTGCTTGAAGCAAAAACAATTGGCACCAGAAGCGAGAAGAGCAGCTTGCATTGACAGATGTCTGATAAACCATCGCTAACCTGAGATCTCACTTGCTTTGTCGTTTTGTCACGAGCCCCATGACCAAACTCCTCGCTCTCACACTCTTCATCCAGAGAAAGATCTTAACGATATCTCAGCTTTGCCAGTCCATTTCAAAATCTCTGCACGACCACCTCGCTTGTTATCTCAAGACGTAAACCTTTTCTGCTTGGTCCAGCTTTGTTAGAATCCTATCCATTATCAAAGATTAGGCTTACACATCTCAGATATTTCATTTCCAAATATTCTATCATGCTGTATTTGTAAATAAAGCTTCTAAAAGGCTAAGGCCTGATCTTGGCTGGATCATTACTGATGTCAGTGGAGCATAGGGGAACCCTGCCAATCAGAGCGTGACCAAACAGCACTCTCGCGGAGAGCGTATGGCACTGTTGGGACGTGTTGGCATTGGAGTCTCAGCAGGTTACTGTTTTATGCTGGAAATTCATCATCACCTATCTTACCTTCGTTTCTACCCCTGAGCACTTTGGTAGAGCAGTGATGGCAAAATGTCTTTAAACTAGTAAAGAACCACATTCATCTTTGTGAAAATGTGAGGCAAAGAACATTTTTACACTGTGGCATTAAATTCTTGAGACTCTGAATGACAAACCTTTTAATATTTGTGGAATACTGTGATAATGCAGCTATGTATGCATAAAAGTCATCAGTTCTGGCTCAAGAATATTGAATTTTCTTCCAATGTATCGTCCCGCTGGTATCTTTTTAATGCAGGACTTCGGAGGGGTGTCTTTTCATTGTTTTCTTGTGGAGCTGCACATAATATCTTAAGCACAAAATGAACAAACACAGCACTCCTCGTCCCACAGCTATTAGTGAATTGTGATGCTTACATAACATCCATTTCCACGGCAAACTACCCCACTGTAATAGGACACTCCAGCCGTGCAATATAAATCAACATAGATATAAGGAACAAACTACCGGGGAGGGGAAATAAAGAAAATATACTTAAGAGAAAGTATGAGCGTTTGTCAAAATCTAACCAATAATGTGGAAGTGTGGAAAAAATACTTCAGAGAAGTAAAAAGTAATCATTCATTATTGTTCTTTGGTGGTATGTGGTACAACAATGAATTAGCAGCACTGGGGTTTCTGCGAATTTCCGCAAACAATTATTGGTTCAGTTCTAAGAAAAATCCGCAAATGACTATACATACCTATGTATATGTATGTATGTATGTATGTAAACACTGGATATATGTATGTATATATGTACATAATATGTGCATATGTATATATATATATACTTTTTTTAAACACACATATGTATATGAAATTGCATTCACATGGTATATGAGCAATTTCCTCCGGGATCAATAAAGTTTTCTCATTCTGATTCTGATTATATTTTCTCCTGAAATGCATTTCCCCAGACATGTTAAACCACAGACTGAGAATCTACCAGGAGGAACTGATAGCAACACCAAGTAAGTGCCATGTATGTTTTTTTTTTTTTATATCTATTGAATTTTTCTTATTTTTGTTGGGTAATAGCTCTGGAGGTTGAAGCCCCTTCATTCATGATGGAATCTTCCAGGTACAGACATTTAAGAGGGATATCTACATCCAGTAATCCTGTTGCAACATAGCTGCTTTCACTAACAGCTTAAAGACTTTGACAACTGGAGCCAGGTTGTAGGGAAATCAGAGGATGAAGGTGGATTTATAACCCAGCTCTGAAAGTAACATGTACAATACAAACTGACATTTGGTCTAGCAGATGCTTATACAAAAATAACCCTAAGGAAAGGTCCTGATGTCTGTTTTTCTTTTTACATACTGATACTGTTACTAAATTAACACTTTGCAAAATAAATATCTTGCAGACTCCATCCATAGATAGCCAGTTCACAGGCCAGGCTAATTTATTCCCGTGGCTGGATGGTAATCAATTATAGTAGCAGGTCTTGCTAGAGGGTAAGGTGGACTGGTTCTATTAAATTTTTTATAACAAAATGATACACCCAAGCACACCATCTCAGGGGCCTATTACAAATTAGTATGACTCAAATCAGTTATAGCCTATAGCCTGTGAACAGCTTCTAAAAAAGGCCATCTCATTTTCCTCCGCTTGAAGGACAAAGTCATTATGAAATAGATATCTAACAGAAAATGATTCTTTGTCAGTTTAATGCAAGAGACATGGGGAGATTCTTTTAACATCATGAAATAGATGCATAATGTAAAATATGTGGTTGACAAATTTCACAGATACCTTTCCATAGTCTTTGATTATTGTTATAGCTTTGCAGTATTATCAGATATAATGGATGAGAGGTGCTTGAGGTCATTTCTAATAAGAGATACACAGTAAAGCTTCCATGGCTTGGACTGTACAGTACTGTGCAAAAAATCTTAGGCGTCTATGCAAAGCGTTTAAAGCCATTTTCTATGCAACGTGTTTAAAGTGTTATTTTTAATGTGTCTTTCTGCTGGCAAAGTTAACATTAGAATAAAAGCAAATGCAAACAAACAAGAAAGCAGTAAAAAGTATCAAGATTTGTTTTGTTAGTAAAAAGTAGACGATATTTTGTGGGTTAGTAAGGAGAACACAGGTTCGACTCCAGATTTCTCCTCGGTTCCTCCCGCCGTTGTTCGGATTGCGAAACTCCATCAGCAGCTCCTGATTTAATTTAATAAAGGACTGACTGAGTCAAACCAGGTTTTGGATGGAAAGTTCAACTAATACTGGACTTCCACAAGGAACACACTGGTATACTGAACATAAAGTCACTATTTACTGTGTAAGGTTATTTGTATTCATTCTTTACAGTTTTATTTAGTACATAGATGCATAAGACACAGTACTGTACCAATACCACTTTTCCCTTCCGATAACAGATTCACCAGTACTGGCCACTTAACTGACCAATCCTGATTTTTACCCCTTTATCCTGCACTCAGGGTCGGTGGGGGGGCTGGAGCCTATCCCAGCTACTACGGGTGAAGGCGGAATACACCCTGGACAGTCGCCAGGGCATCACAGGGACACCACACCATTCATGCTCACAGTCACACCTAAGGGTAATTTAGTGTGCTCAAGCCATCTATCTCCTATGCACGCATGTTTTTAGTGGTGGGAGGAAACCCTCACGGTCACAGGGAGAACATGCAAACTCCACACAGAAAGACCCTACGCCCAACCGGGGAGTCAAACCCAGGACCTTCTTGCTGTGAGGCAACAGCGCTAACACCTGGGCCACCGTGCCGCCCTTTTATACCAGTCCTCTTTTTAAATACTTTCTTGGTAAAAGTAGTGTTCAAAAGCAGTTTCACATTTAAAATGAGCATCTTACTATTGTACCACTGCCTCAAACAGGAAATGGACCTCTGTTTGAGACAAGGGTCCATATTTAACAAGTGCGTATAATGGTATCACTATTCTGTACTGTCGACAGTAATTCTGAGTTTAAGTGCAACACTACTCACAGCCTTATGTGTTTTAAAGCACTCGTAAAGCGTCTAAGAGTGGAAGGGCTCCTACTGCTCAGATGTTTCTCCTGAGTAAAAGATCTCATTTCACACGTCTCCTCTCAGCTTTAGTGATCTTAAAGTCTAACACTGTGCTCATATCTACCAAGACAAAAACAATCATCTTTATCAACTAAACTAGACATTTTGGACAACGCCATGCTTCCAACTTTGTGGACAGAGTTTGTTCTATTCCAGCATGACTGTGCTGCAGTGCACAAAGCAAGCTCCACAAAGACATGGCTGGATGAGTTTGGCGTAGAAAGAACTTGTCTGGCCCACACAGAGCCTTGACCTCAACCCAGAGTCAGGTCTTCTCATCCAGCATCAGTGCCTGCTCTCATAAATGCTCTACAGAATGAATGGGGACAAATTCCCTCAGAAACCAAAATATTGTGGAAAGCCTTCCAAGAAGTGTGGAAGCTGTTATAGCTGCAAAGCTGGACCACCTCCATATAAAGTCTTTGCATTCGAATGCAATGTCATTAAAGTCCCTGTTGGTGCAATGGTCAGGTGTCCCAATACATTTGCCTATATAGTGTACCTCCCCCAACTTGCCCCCCAACGCACACTTTACCTGATTATACATACAGAGGAGGTAAGGAAGGTGTTATTATAAACATCAATTTGTAAGCATTTCTAGAACGGTGTGAAAGTGGAACATTGGAACGGTCATTTCCATTGTCCATTTCCAGTGCACACACTTGATTTGGACTGTTAATTTGTTCTGTCTCCACCTCGGCTGAACCACAGTAATGGAATACATTACAGGGAGGAGAAGGAGGTGAGGAGAAAGCGGGAGAGCTCTTCTGTCTCCTCATTAGCGAAGCTCTGCCTTGACTGTTCCATTTGTATGTGAAGGCACTGAACTTGGTGCAGCTGGGTAAAAGGTGTGGGGTGAGTAATCTGACTGGATGATAACATCCTGATTAATCACCACACTTCCCTATTTCTGTTCCACCTTCCTGACCCTTTTGGCGCACAATGAGTCAGACCGCATTTGTGTGGAAACTGCGCATCTGTTGGACACGCCCTCACGAGTAGAGACAGTGAGATGCCCGCCCTCAGTCCTAAACAATCCTGGATCAATGACCTGACTGACTTTTCAACAGAAATCAGAACAGCCAGGTGGCAGCTCCTGTTGTAGATGTCATCCTCTGCTTCAGGATAATAAGGCCCTCTTTCATTTAGCCGGCAAAAAGTGTTGAAACAGCCAGTAATTATTCGGTCGGGCTGATTTTAGCTCTGAGCGAATTTAACACAGGGACATTTACTCCGTGGAGTTTGTGCACAAAACATTGTGGATGACTTTTGCATTCGTGAGAATATCGTCTAATTGAACTCGCAGCTCATTCAGTGTAAGGATCCGGCGTTCTTTTCTTGCCAATTATCATGAATTAGGGAGTATAAAAAAGGTACCGGCAAATTCTTCAAGGACTTTTGCAGCAGAATGGGCCAGTTGACATTTACAAGAGTTCTCTTAAATGCTAGAAATGATTGTTCTTTCTCTAAATGACGCTCAGGACCATATTGTAAATGTCATTAATTGTACAAAGCAAAAGTTTTGTTACATTGTTTAAAACACTGTATAACTTGGACTGTTTCAGTCCTTCAAATTATGGCACTTCATAGCAACGGTTATTTTCACTTCTAGTCCAGCTGTGAAGATGAGGATTACATAATGATGTAATTTGCTTGATCTACATCTGCAATATCCAAGGAAAACCATACTGTGCTGAAATAGGTAAAGCATATGTCGACATTTCACTTTAGTTTAATGGGGAGCGCCACCGGTGTTTCATTACTTCACATAATTCAGTGGCTCAGATGTAAATAAAGTCACAGTGATCTGATAAGAGACGGTTCATTATAGTGGTGTAAATATAGCCATTTTACTTGCTATCCAAAATGGCTAGTGAACCAGTTTTTATATGTAATGTTAATAATGATAAAATAGTGGTAAATTCGAATAATGTTTTCTTGAAGTACTATTTCCCTTACAATACCCTACAAGTACCTCTCCGCCCTGCAGGTATTTTGAGGTTTTATGCCTAAAGCATTTTTTAAAACAGTATCTCAGACATCAGGTAACATATTTACAGCCATTTCTGAGGTAGCTTTTCGAGCCGCTAAGCTAGTCTGGTTTCTACCGCTGTAAACAATTCTCAGATTTAGAAAAAGTGGTGAACCTTCTCTTTAATTGTTTGCATTCTTGAAAAGTTATTTTTCAAAAATCGCTGAAAAGGATGTGATGAATCTGTGCTACTGTGATGAAAGCAAGGGGTGCTTAGTTTGATGAAACTCATACATAAACTTTCACATCCATGAAACTGCACTTACAGTGTATATTGTTACATTACACTCCAGTTAAATTTGTTCTAAGGATTTCTAATGTTTTTTTGTGATCAAGTTTTGAAAGAGCAACATATCGTTTTTTTTTTTCCAAGGGAGGGCCCAAATTTCTGGCTTGTAGTGTGTGTGTGTGTGTGTGTGTGTGTGTCTGTGTATGTATGTGTGTGCATTTCTATGTTTTTTATACACGAAGAACAGATGTGCATATTTGAACAGAGTAAATCCAAAGCTCTGTTTCTTCAGTATTGCCTGCATTACTGTTTCTGTGGGAAGGTTTTGGCTCGCAAAATAAAAAAGACTGAGATCCTTCCCACATGAAGAAAGCTGTGGGAGTTGCATGGAGGGATACTGGAAGTCAGGGCATGAAGGGTAATTAGGTTAAACTGCATGTTGCTCTGCCTGGTTTACAAAGTGATTCTGACAGCAAAGCACCACTGATGATAAGATTAAACATGGGGCATGCAGCCAGGATCCAACACACATGGGAGAGAAATTAGCCTGTTTTTCCTCAACTATATATATCCCTTATAAGTCGAAATGATCCATGTCTTACATTTTTCTGTATTTCATTGCTTTACATGTGGTCCACTTACATTTGTGTCATTTTATGTACTGATACAGCAATAATTCCTATTTGTTTGCAACCACTTGACATTTTAATCATGAACCATTCATTCTGGTGTAACTGTTTTTGCCATTGCTGCTTTATGACTTATAACGTAAGTAAATGAGCTTTGTTCAGGCTGACTGTCCTGAATTGTTTCTCATTCAAACAGAAACCCAGAATGAAACGCTACTTATAGCTTCAACGTGAACGAGATCGTTTATAAAGTCCTTGGCCAAACAAGCAAATACACGTAAAATGGTTTTTGTGACATCCCAAAATCAAGAAGCGTAGTTTCCACATATGGACTGGTGAGAACATTATATAGCTTTAATGATATTTTCAGACTACATTAATTGTTTTTTTTTATAAGAAATATACTTTTTTCTGATATGGACCCTTTAACAACAGTAGCATTAAAAGTGCAGTGGTTATTCACATAATATAAATCTTGTAGTCAGGCTGCCTGTAGAATGCATGATTATGTATAAAAATGAATTAGAATGTATAAAGAATTGCTCCTGTTTCTAAGGGCAACAGCTGGTTTAGGACCAGAAACGCAAGTCCACTGAGTTTATGCTGGTGGGACATGTGCAAGTGTGTGAGTCTCTTGGGTTGGTCTTTGTTCTTAAAGATTACTCAGCTGTGTGAGGTTTGACTTTATTTGACTCTTCGCTCATGCCTGCTGTGTCATTAATTAACTTTGGCCTCTCCTTTGTCTGCCTCATGACATGCTCGACTGAACAATAATTCGTGTGTTTCATGATGAGTGACGGTGCTCAGAGAGCGGCTGTGTATGTGGATGACCTTTCCCTGGCTTTTCACGTAGACTATTATTCTAACCAAATTTCCTTTGACTTTTAAACACACTCGGGGGGTGATAGCGGAGGGGGCAGCAGCTCCCCTATGGCTCGGGGCATTCAAAGTCTGCTTATAATCTGTATTAGAATGATGCAAGAGCTAATAGAGAAGAGGGCTACTCAGATATTTTCATGCCAAGCATATATTTATGTATTCTCTTAGGTCCCTCCTGAGTGTTCCTCTTAAATTGGCTGGGCCAAATGAAGTGGCATTATAGAATCAGGTGTGAAGAGTTGTTACCAGGGCAACAGCTTCTTGTGTAAAACATCAGCTGCCAAGAGAGGATGATGAGGCCTAGCGGAGCGCAGGAGCGACCGCCGGGACTTCGGCACATCGCTTCTTTATTACCCATCACTCCTTCAGCACACCCTACGCCTGTCCACACAGCAGACTGGACCTGGCTGACGCTGGCGGTGGGGATTTTTGCTGATTTCTCTCCAGGTCTGGTGTCAACTCTCTCACAACAGGCATCTCTGCTTATCCTCACTTTACTTTTCATGCAAAAGTTTCTCCTTTCCTATCGAAATCTCAACTTTTTGCTTTCAGTGCTGAAATCTCTCTAAAGTTATCTGTTCTGTCCTAGTATGCACAGTAATACAGTTTGCGGTGAATCAATACTACTTTTTCATGGCCAATACTGATACAGCAGTCTCCCGATGATATCTGTTGATACCACTATTAGTCCAATACTGGTAATAATACATTTGTCTAGATGCACTTTAAATCCAAAAAAGGGTTTCTTACTTCCTCTATAATATTCTCACAATTTGTCCATGATGGAATTCTGCAACATGGCTGAAT
This sequence comes from Bryconaethiops microstoma, assembly GCA_037577275.1. NCBI lineage: Eukaryota > Metazoa > Chordata > Actinopteri > Characiformes > Alestidae > Bryconaethiops > Bryconaethiops microstoma. Next base: position 7,649,774 of record JBBJLS010000032.1, on the reverse strand, counting down.
CACCAGTGCATCTCTGTTTGACATATTATACACTATTTGGGTGCAGCAGCCTGCATTGTAATTCCTACACAGTGTACTATATAGGGAGAAGGAAGTCATTTGAGACACAGCCTTGAGGCTCATCTGTGTTACTCATGTCCTGATGTATCTCTCTTTATGGAGTCTTGCTCAAAGTTTAGTTAAGCATTTAGTTCAGTTCTGTTTCTGATATCCAGTCCACTGATTCTGGATGGATTGGATACCACAACTAATACTGAATATCAGATCAGCACACTCCTTCATTCCATATTAATTATGTTTATAGACATAATTATGTATACACACACACACACATATGTGAATAATTATATTAATGTGAATAATCTGAATAAAAATCTAAAATTTAAAAAGTCTAAAAATTCGCTTCTAACTGTTAAAACAATCTCGTACCGGATACTGTCAGTGTTGAAGAGGGCAGGTTTTGCAGAACTGGCTCTGTCACACCTTCCTGACATTTTACTGCAGTATATAATGATTCAGTATTGACCCACTTAGGCCAACATATGAATGTTCTACCAACTGCAGAGTGAAAACAGTCGGGGACACTTGCTTACAGGGAGGGGGTCTTCATTCACTTCTGCTGACCTCCTGCTACGTAAGTGTCAGAGTATATCAGTAACATAGGAGGTCATGGGAAACCCCTTCTCCAGTGGGGGCCAATTAGACTCTGACACAAAGCAGTAAGCACGTCTGCTGCACATAGTTGTAACATTTGCTGACTTCAGTGCACTCTCCGCAATTCAAACACTTCACGCAAGGATTTATGCAAATGGAATATAATGTTAATTGTGGACAAATATCCAGACAAAAGCTCTATGATTTCCACCTTTGTTCTTGTGTATTCTTTCTACTTTGTATTTTTTGTAAATCCGTTACCCCAATTTAAGGACAAATTGAACCCATACCACATATTTGTTCCAGCCCTATATTATAATATAATATAATATAATACAATATCTAAAAATAAACTTTTTTAATTGTGAGGACACAATGCTGAACTACCATATTAATGGAAGTCAGTATTGAAAAAATTCACTATTGGGTCTGTGTCCCATTCTGATTGGTGTCAGTCTCCTCTGTCATTTCAAAAGTTAGGAATGTATTTTTAGTTTAAAGGTGAGCAGTCTAACAATATTTATCATTATTGTGATTGTTAAATTACACCATGAAATGCATTTCTGACCATTTCATAAATTTCAGTGGTACCTCTAGAACATTGACCTGCATTATTCATAATAAAGACACCATAACTATATATATATATTTTTTTTTACTGGATTTAGTGTAGTCCAGTGTGAAACCTTCACTGTAAAATGACGATTTCATTAATAGTCTTTGATAGTATTTGTTGTGTTTTGTCTCCTTTTCAGACCTCTGGATGGATATGTGTCATATACCCCTAAACACGGATGTGTATCACTGAGAACCAAGTGATAAAAACACACAACATATCAAAAAGGATCTTCTTAACGGGCATCTGATTTGCTTTTAAAAGTTATGTGTGGAAATGCAGCAGTTAGAAGTGCCATCCAGATTTCAGATCCATAGAACTGCTCAGCCGTTTCCAGTCCTTTTTAAAAAGTAGAACCGCGCAGACGTCTGCTCAGTTAAACGCTATCAGTTGACAGAATTGTGTTTAGGTGCTGGCAGAAGCACTGAGCTCCACCAACTTCCACCAAAAGCAAAACACCTACACTGTCGTAGAGTGGAACTTGATCTCCATCTGGCGCATCTAATGAGCTCAGTGACTGAAAGGCTGTTTTAATAGTCATTTAGCCTAACACCATTAGCTGTTTATTCAGTTTTAGGCCTCAGTCTCATTTTACTTACCCATATGTGTCGCCCTCTTTCCCTTTATAAATATTTTTTTCCTCTTGTTTTTTTTTTTTTTTAAATTAAATCTGTGCTAAGCCCTACTTTGTCTATCAGGCGTGTGCAAGAAGCCTAATTAACGTCTGTTTTGTCATCTTCCTGAATACGAACACCAGCAATAGGAGCAGGCAAGTAATACGGATCCGGGGGAAAAAAACAACAACAAACAAACAAAGGAATTAACAGATTTGCCACATCTGTCATGTGAGATTTTCTTATGAAGCGTGTCAGACTGCACACACCACATGCAGTTTCTGAGGTAAGGTAAAGATGTTCATCCATCTGTGTGGTGGGTGTAGAACTGGTGGGCTCTAGGAAGTGGCAGTGGAAAAAAAAAATCAGCTCAATACAGAGCAGCACAAGGGTGGGCGATATGAAAAAAATATTTCAGTACACAATACTTCTCCTAATATTTAGCTAGAGATACAATGTGATGGTACGGCCCCATTAGGAAACTGATTAAACAGAACTAATTATGCTCATTTCATAATGAAACAGGTAAATGTTACTGAGGATATACATTTAACCACGATAGCGGTACAATATTGTCACAGTACTGCCCACATCTAATGATACATCAAGTTTCGCTATACATGATGCCCTAATATTTATTTTTTCTGATATCTAATACGTTTGAATAGGCATAAAATAAACAACAGTACCACATATTATAAGATTTACTATTAAAGTGCTACGAATACTTCACATACAAACACAATACTGTACTGAACTGCTAGGTACAAATACACACATCACACACACAAACAAACATACACACAATAAACTGTCCTGCCGTAAACAAACTCGCACCAGAACTGCCACTCTCCTATAAACGAACCCACAGTAACTTTAGTATACTATATTACTTTTATTTACTATAGATTCTACGAGTTTTTGTGCGCCATTTATACAGAATGTATCATTATTATTCTTACCACAAAAAGGAATGGATAAGGATGAATAATTATTTTATTAATACGTCGTATCTAAATATTTTCTGACTGCTGCTTGAATACAGTATCTGATACAATACTGCACTCATTCACACTAGTTACTGCTTTTCTCGGCTGCACTGTATGCTCTCCAGTCCTGTAATATTGTATTGTTTGCTCGTGTTTCTTGCTCTGTCTTTCTTCCTGCAGTCTGTGTGGTCCTGCCATGTCCACACTGTGTTGTTTCTGTGTTCTGTTTAGATGGCTGAACTGACAATAAACACCTTCTTGACTTGACCTGACTCGACTTGTATGCAATGATTTTTATTCAGCGTTCACACCTCACTGAACTACATTTGATTAACCCAGACTCGCTTTGCTGTCGTTGCACTCAAAATATTGACGATATCCGCAATATGCCACATCCACATGGTGACATAACGTGTCGCAATTTATCACAGTAATGATAAGTGTTGCCCAGACCAACGTCATTAATATTGTATAATATTAGTAGGTGTAAGCTGATTGACAGGCCATGGTCATTCACATTAATTTTTCAATCTTGGGCATAACGATCAGCTCTTGTGCGATGGAGCAAAGCAACCCAAAGCGGAAACTTCAGGTCTGGAGATTCGGGATTAAACCAAGCCATTTTGAATTAAAGACACAATTCGATGTAAAGTTATTCCCAAGTAAACAGTGGTTTTGACCTCAAAAACTCCTATCTGATGACCCCTGCTTTTGCCACTTTCAGCGAGCTGGAGCATCTTTTGTGCGTTTGAAGAGTCCCTCAGTGTCCATGCACGTCTTGCCCAGGAGCTAACCACTTAGAAGGAGGAAGAATCTGGGGAAGGGAGATAAGCTCTCATTTGAAATGCTTGCCGCGAGCAGGCGGTCCAAAAGAGCATTATCTCCATACCATTTTGCTAGATTAAAGGTCTTTTCAATTACAGCCAACTTCCCTAACACCTCACCGCAGCCAGAGATGGTGTCACGGGCATCCATTTTTCTTTTTCTTCTTTTTTTTTTATCTTCGGAGAATCAAGTACACAGCTACGGGACATGTGAACGTACCAAACGTGACTACTTGTTGAAAGCAGCAGCGCAGCCGGTTTATTTCTCCCCTGAACTGGAATCAAAAACAGGAATTTACAGTATCCTGCCAATTTCACACTTACAGGATTATCTGAAGTAGGCAAGCTAATGAACTACAGTGGAAGCCTTCAAAAAGGCATCAAACCCTCAGTGGCCAAACGCTCTAATCTGCAGCGGGCCAGCGGCGGAGAGAGAACGGCGGACGCCACAAAGGAGACAAAAGCCCTTTTTAAAAGTGCTCCTGCTGACCTGTCACCGCCGTACCTGTTGAGTCCCTTTAAGCCCCTAAGCCGCCTGGCCGGTTTCCGCCAGACTGACAAGTTTGAGGCATTTTTTGAAGAAGAAATGTCATCACAGCCTACCAAAAAAAGCACATACACCTAAAAAAAAAAGAAAAAAAAAAGCTTACGCCGCATCTTGACAGGGTTTGTTTTTTCGTGCAGATATGAATAATTTAGCACTTGATTTTTCTCCCTGCTGCTAGGCCTGTGCTGATGACTTTCAACAAAACTAAGAGGGAAGGCTTCACAACCTCATGTCCCCTCACCTGCCACGTACAACACATTAGTGGCACGTCTCTAACACCATTCTGTCTCTCCGGCCTGCTGTTAGTGCATCCAGCATCTATGACATCTAAAGCCCAATTAGAATGATGGTCATTTAAAAAGGCAAGCTGTCCAACAGTGCTAGCTGGAATATTTAGATGAGAAGCATTTAAGCAATGAATACTATATATTTCATCATAGCTGCATTTGCTGCCCTCCCGAGCAGCTCTTAACAGCTTAAATGTTCCATGTTTACAGTCGATGTCTTAAAATTCAAAGGTTTTGGTAGATTTGAAGGTTTTTCTATCACAGTTTCCCATATCTGTCCCATTTAGGTGGTCAGAAATGTTTAAGCACCGATTTGAACGAAGTTGTATTTTAGGACCCTCATGACCAGCTTAGCAGCAGAGCTTTTTTTCTTTCAGGCACAAACACTGTCAAATGGTATAGTTCTGGTGTCAGGGTTGGGCTTGAATCTTAGCGTGTGCTCATACTAGACAATCCAAGCAATGCCAGTGCACATTTGGTGCCCAAAGCCCAGTTTATTTGACTAGTCTGATCACTTCATACACTAGATGCACACTGTGATTAAGAACACCACCTCAACCCAAGCATGGGACTAGAACTGGACTGTCCTAGTTACCAAACAAGGCAGCAGAGTTCAGTTTGGTCTACGCCAGAGGTACGGTGTTTACTGGAAATTTGGGCAAAAGAGAGAACACAGGAATATCTTGATACAGCACCCAAGAACTCTGAGATGTTTGATACAAACAGGGACTATCTTCATGCTCATGGACACCAAAGAACCACCGAACACGTGACAAGCAGAAAAAAAGTACAGGCTCAGTTTCTGAAGGTACGAGACGCACCACGAAAATCTGGCAGCTCACTGGTCAGAAAGGACAAAGCAGTAAGTGATGATGACGTAAGCGTGCTCAGGTCGAGAACATTAAGTGCTATGTGAGGCCAGTAGGGACCTGGTACAAGGCAACCCTTAGTTAAGAATGCAGCTGAGAATTGATGACTAACCTGAAGATAATAATGTATCCAAAAGCACCAAAGCCCTAACATGAAACAACTATTCTACGTAATAACTGTGATGTTTCATTATTGTAAGCAATTCTGTAAGTTTCTCTAGAATAATGCATTTCAGAACGAAGCAAAATAAGAATAAATAAGAATTATGCAGAAATTTGCCTTTAAGTAACAAATACTGTACCATATCTCTTAGCTGTCTAAAGGTTCCGGAGAGTCGTAAAATCCCCAGATTTGAGTGGATTTGAAGGTTTTTTCCAGACAGGTAATTACAAATGTTTAAGTAGCGAATACTGTATATTCCATATGTATTAAACAAGGCTATGTTTTGCTGTCCTCATGACTAGGGGAGAACAAAACACAAAATAAACCAGAGGACAGTAGTTTAAAGTAAAAGTTTTAGGCCAAAACCTTAACTTAAAACAATAGCACAGCTGTTTAGACAATGTATCCATAACAATTTCACACAATACATTTCTGTGAGGCAACTTTTAGAGCCTCTAAATATTTTGGACACCTGGTCACCATCATTAAGGACAATTCAGCAGGTTTCTCTAGAATGACGCATTTAGCGTCGAACCCTTGATGACGCTGAATGTCTGAATTATTCAGAAATAATGCAGTCCTATCTATGTAGACCCTGTCTTCTGCAGCCCTCTTAGCGGCCTAACTGTTCCAGACATACGGTCAATGTCTATAAATTCACACATTTAAGTGAACCTGAAGATTTTTCCGCAACTTTGTGTCTTTTCCTCAGATCTGTTTTCTTCTTGTTTTACTCTTAAACAACGCAGAAATATTTGGTTTCCAGCTTTCAAATGGTTCATCGAAGACCTCTTCACTGCATTCACATATTTGTGACACGTAGGCTGAAACAACACGTTATTTATACGCATCACTTTCTTACATTTTTTTCTTGCCTTAATCTGCTGCATTAGCTTTTATGATCCAAGTGCTAATTGCGGTATGGCCATTTCATGAATGTGACTGTACGGCATGTCCTTTCGCTAACCTTCATGGAAGGAACAGTACACATGAGTACACTCTGCAGCGTAGCCCACATTAATCACGGCTTCGGTGTATTTCTTCTCGCACGGTTACAGCCGTGACAGCATGTTTGCCCCTCTCAGAGAAAGAACATGAAGAATGGTCAGAGGCTACGCATGATTCTTCCTCCGCCTCAGGAGCTGCTGGTATGGAACAGTGATGTGCATTTGGGGGCATCCAGTGCGTGCAGAGCCCAGTTGAAAACTTGTGCTGATGCTGCTGTTGCACAGGCAAGTGATGCCTCACTGTCTCTTTAACCTCTGTGCTTTTCTGTCCTAGAACAATCTCATATTCTGCTCCTTGCGTACGTCACCGTGTGTAGCTTATGAAGGTAAGCGTTAAAGGAATACTCCACTGTTCTGCACCCAGATCTTTATCTGTAGGATAGATATGATTATGACGAACCGTCATTTCTCAGTGTTAAGAACAGATCCGACTCGAGACACGCTTAGAATAAAAGACAGATGCTTGAGTATATAGAGATTATACTAGAGCAAACATTTCACTGAATGATTTTTTAGAAGATCCCAAGCTAAGCATGCATGGTCTTACGCTGTACCTCACACTCAAGCCTTGCAATCTGCTGACTGTTCATTAGGCAAACTTTGGAGCTTTTGGCACACGTGTGAATTATGGAATAAACAAAAGCATTACATACACAAATAAATCCAACAAATAAACATATAATGACAGAGCGCATGTCATGAGCTGTCATGAGGTCATTAACCTGTAAAAAACACATGACATTTTTTATACATATGACCACACACGCACACACACACACACACACATACACGCAAGCACACACACACAAACAGAGAGCAACAGGGAAGATCAATACAGCTCTAAATCAATTATTTAAGAGGCGATACATAAAGGCAGCCTCGAGGAAACAGGAGTGTGAGCATATTGATGGTCATACCGTGCAGCCCACTGAACACAGCCTCCGCAGCGAGGCTTTCTGCTTCAGGACAATTACCACAAACCCCCTCACAGACACCTTCCCCACCGGCTGTACCTGCACATTCCGTCCTCTTTTATCCCCCCGCGAGGACATCAGTTCCTACCCTCGAAATCTTCTAGTGCTCACGTTTCACTTGCACTTGTTTGTGCATGTCCATCTTGCAACATGGAGCTGGAGCTGGCAGATCACGCCTTACCCTGCATGCCCAGCCCTCCGCATCCATCCTCGAGTTTGCACCACTGCAGCGCGCGAGCCGTTAAATAGGTGCGGCTTCGTGCGTTTTGAGGCGCGCGCGCGCCCGCGCACCCTTTTGTGCCTTTTTAAATGAAAAGAGCATGGGATGATGGGAACGTGTACAAACCTCCTCTCGCGGCTCCAGGCTTCTCACTAGTGTGAGGCTCGAGAGACTGCTCCTCCTGCACGGTCTCCAGCCTCTCCCTCCGTCCCTCCCTCCTTCCCTCCTACCCTCTCCTCCCCTCCTCTCTCCACTCCCTCTGGGCTGCTCCTCACTACCGCCCCCCTCTCCAGCAGCACTCCTGCACTTCAGTCTGTGGATAAAGAGCTGCTATAAATAAAAGACAGTCCTGTGTGGGCTTGGAGGAATACGTTTTATATTTTATTGATGCAAAATAAAACAACAGTCCCCACAACAGAACGCATCACATCAGCATAATTTCACTTCGTGCAATTGGTGTTAGTTATTAGTACTTATTAGTACACATCTGAATGCCATTAATTTTGATATTAGTGTAGTTATACCACACACTGACTGTGCAAAATATGCGTGATTGTATGTATGTATGTATGTATGTAATGTCATTTAAATGAAAATGAGGTAGTCCTACACTTGTCAGCCACATATACCGATCGGCCACAACATTAAAACCACCTGCAGAATGTTGTGTAAGTCACTTCTGAACATCTCTGAACCGTTGAGTTTGTGAACAGACTCTAGAAGACCTCTGGAGGTATGTTGTGGTATCAGGCACCAAGATGTTCTCAATCTCAACACCTTGAACTCTCAAACATGCTGCTGCAACCATTCCTGAACAATTTTAGGGCAGATTATCCTGCTGACCTATCCAGTGTATGTGGTCTGCAACAATATTTAAGTAGGTGGTTCATGTCAAAGTAGGTGGTTCATGTCCATGAATGCGAGGTCCCAAGGTTTCCCAGCAGAGCATTGCTAAGTGCATCAAACTGCCTCTTGCCTTAGTCCAAAATGTATCCTGGTGCCATCTCTTCACCAGCAAGCAACGCCAACGCACTCAATCATCCACATGATGTAAAAAAACCCCAATGTCATTCATAAGATCTGGCCACTCTCTTTCATTGAATCGTTTCAGAGGCAATTCTGATGCTTTCATTCTGTTGTAGCGATTTTCAGTGGTGTACAGGGGTCAGCATGGGCTCTCTGATCTGTTCTGTGGCTATGCAGCTCCATTGGCAGCAAGTTCTGTTGCACTGCGTGTTCTGAAACATGTGCAACAGTAGCTCTTCTAGGGGTTCTGACCAGGCAAGCTAACCCATCGCTGCCCACACAAATCAATGAGCCTTAGAACACTTTTGGTAGGTACTAACCAGTCCATTCCAGAAACAGCACACAAGACGGGTTGTGGAGATGCTTTCACCCAGTCGTCTAGCCATCACAATGTGGCCCTTGTCTTAAGCACTGTCTCCTTTTTAAACATGGACTGAATAACGTTTAATTTTCCAATTTACCTACTATCATGTAGATTTAAAATTAAATGCACACACACACACGTTTTATGTATAAA
>JBBJLS010000032.1:7610150-7640367 GCA_037577275.1 Bryconaethiops microstoma | reverse complement strand
TGCGTCAAAGGGCAGCAGCCAATCAGCAGCAAGGAGAAATAAATAATGCTCTCGGATTGGCTACTTTCAAACCTCCCGCCTCTGAGTACAGCAGTGTTTCACCTCCCAAGACGCCTTTTTTGTGTTCTGTCATCAGTAACAAAACATTTATAGTTACTTTTTATATAGAAATGTAGCTGAATTTCCGTTAATATTTATGTTACAAAATCAGTAAATTTTATTTTTCTTAATAATTTAGCACTAAAATGCATGAAAAATTATATATTGCCACGAAAAAAGATGTGACATCGGGGCCTCGTCCGCCACGCCCCCTCGTCGTTTATGTTTGGGCCTTGTCCGCCACGCCCCTTCGTCCTCGTTGTTTATGTTTGGGCCTTGTCCGCCACGCCCCTTCGTCCTCGTTGTTTATGTTTGGGCCTTGTCCGCCATGACCTTTCGTCCTCGTGCCGTGTGGCCGACGAGGCCCGGACTCACAAACATAATAAAAAATGCAGAGGATCTGCAGTTTCCGCGTTACTGCAGGGGTTTCAACCAACAATTATTAGTTCGGTTCTCAGAAAAAATCCACGTTGGACTGATACCGAGACTGATGATCCGCGTTAAAGTGGGGGTTTACTGTATATATCCACAGTGTTCTCACATATTTATATATCCACTCTGTACACACACACACATATATATATATATATATATATATATATATATATATATATGTTTTATATATGTTTTACATAAGACTTATGATTCCTCATGTAAATGAAAGGGCAGCTAATAATAGTTCTCTATTTATGATAGTGTAGACCCACATCCTTGCACTTTGACCTTGAAGGGTTAAGTGACACAAATTCTATTTGAGTAGCATCCACTCGAACAATAAATTGCCTAAACTTTATACCAATTTCTATTTTCAATTGACTTGTACCATTCTGTAGAACCAGAGCAGAGTCAGCATTTCATATATTATACATCAGCATAAAATGCACGCTTCATGTTGACATTTCACGAGTTTTAAAGTGCAAAAAGAAACACACTGGCCAGACGTCACTGTGCTTATGGTCTCTATGTGAAATAACTTTCAGTGTTTTTACAGTAAAAGTGCAGAGTTCTGTTCTTGAGCATGTACTCTATTCTAAAGAAGTAGCAGGACCGCTGAAGTGGTCTGTAATTATCTTGTCTATCATTAGTGTAAAAAGGTGCTGAAACACAGCACAGCCACAACCACGTCCAGCACCTTTCAGCAAGTGGTGACATCAATCCGCAGCTTAGCATTAACACACAAGTTTAGTTTGTGTGTGAGAGTGGTTTGGGTTATTGGACGTGTTTGGAGCTGCACTCATCTGTCATCCATCGTGCTCAGGCAAACAGTACTCACAGCTGTTCAGCCTGTACTATACACAAGGCTAAACAATGTCAAAACGAACAGATTAAAATATAAAGGCAATATGGTACAATAGGTTCTATATTAGTATGGCACTTACAATGTAATATGCATTTTAATTGCACTTCACTATAATACCTATGCAAACACATCGGTATCGTTATCATATTAGTATTTGAGCAACACTTAGAACACATACGTATGAATGAACCCCTTTTTATGGATGAAAGTACACGTTTGTTCATATAGCAACTGCATCGACTACATTAGGTTTTATTAGCCAATGTAGGCATCTTGTACCAGGAAACCTATAACAAATAATAACAAAATACAACTGTAGATCATTCTGCCAGACCAATGGGTCTGATACGCCATGGTATTACATTACATGTGGAGAAAGGGAACCGTGAGACTCATCAAGCTGGAGCTGCAGCCCCAGTGCAATCACAGACCAGGAAAAAAGAGAAGGGAGAGTAGGCCTGCAGGACCGCTCTGGAGATCCTCCTGATGGAGCATTCAGCCAGGGTCAGCCTCAAGATCATCAGTGACGAAGATACTGACATGTAAAAGATACTAATCATAATGTATAACAGTACAGGTAAGTCAAGTCCCATTTATTTATATGCCCCAACATCATACACAAAGGTCATGTGCTTTAAAGAAAGGAGAATTAAAATATGAATAAATTAGGAGACATAAAGGAAGCGGGAAGTAAAAGAAAATGCACAGGATATCAATAAAAGAAGATCAAAAGTGCAATAGAAGTGCAGATATTTAAAAGAAGATGGCAGAGAAGAATACGGTCTTTGGCAGCTTTTTAAAGACGGATACAGTCAGCGCAAATTGATGGGTAAGACATGACTTTATTCATGTTACTTTGGAGGAAGCGCATGAGAAGATAAAACCTCACAGTGTTGGCTGTATCACTTGAGTCCCAGCTAGTGGGCGGAACAGGAGACGAATAAAATTGGGCAGGAAATTGGGGTGAAAATTGCTATAAAAAACTGAGAAAGATTGCAGAATGTAGGTGTCACTAGATCATATTGGTGACACCTACATTCTGTGGTACTTTCATACCTTTTGTGGCTTGAAATAAACACACAAATAGCAGGATTTGAGATTTAAAATATTGCCTGTTACCTATAATATTACCTATTGTTGACTTACTACCCATGTTTTGTTGTCTGCTGTCACATTCTTCTTCAGAATCTGACCAAACTGGCTGCACTGTAAAATGTCATTTCAAAAAATGTATGTAAAGTCTTTGTTTTCTATTTCATGTGTGCTAAAGTAGCAATTAAGGATTAGCTGTAGCATAAAGGGAGTCATTAATTATGGGGCACACTGTCAGGAGAAGCAAACCAGGTACATTTTTGAGGGAATTTTTGAGGACCCCCAGTGGCCACTCTTTTGGTGCATTTTGCACTTGCAACTATAAACTCCCTTTAAATTCCCATAAAGGTACTACACAGTGCACCACCACTACGCCAAAATCCCCCTTTAACTATGATAAGAAAGATCCCATTTGTAAGGACAGACAATGAGTGATCTATTACTGTCATACATGGTCACTGATGGGCACATTTACTTTTCAGGAATTTGAATTAAAAGCCTGTTTGGTTGCAGGCCTGAGCAGAAGACAGTTACAGCCATGATGTTAATCGTGATAACATATGTCAAGTCAAGTCAAATCTGAGCTTTATTGTCATCCCAGCCATGTACATATAGTACACAGTGAGATGGAATATGGTTCTCCTGGAACATAGGTGCCACATACAACAGAACACAGAACAACATGAGGGTGAAAAAGGGGGAATGACTCAAAATGAAAGTATATATGTATAGCTATATATTTGAATGTGCTATACCTTAAAAAATAAAATATAAAATTCTAAAAGTACCCTAAAATACTAAAGGGGGACACAGCAGGGAGACTCACAATCTGGAGTGTTGTGCTTCTTTTCTACATTTCTACATAATACAAACAGGACAGCAAAGCAGCCCCAAATTTTGTATAGAATGCACTTTATGTTTCTGTCCATAGAAAAATTAGAGGTCAATGGATACAGTGATGATATCAAGTCTGGTTTGGGTTGCATCAAACTCTACGGCACGTAAGACATTTTGTTGAAAACCGTGGCCTTGTCACACAGTGATGTCACATGAGAGCAAAAAATCATTAGACATCGTTAGAGGTTTTATGCAGAGTCCTGAAACATCATCCATTACAGTTTATAATTTTTGCATCAAAAAAACACTGTAAAGGCATTTTTTGCGACATGGCAGCCCAACATTTTACCTCTATGTGTCCTGTCCGGTCCCATCTAAAACCTGTCTGTTGTAGTGATTTCACTGTGTGCATTACATAGCATGCGTAATTATTAGATAAATAATAAATAATGCGATGCATGAGCATGTTATTAGTGGGCCTGTGTGGGGAGGAATGTAGCAATGCCACAAACACATCTATATGCAATTGAATTAGGCAAGCTGAGATGCATTTGAATGTCCTTAGAGGAAAGCCATGTCTTGTTTGGGCGGATTAGTGTCTTGTGTGCACTTGGTCGCCAACAAATCCGTGTCTGTTTGCTTCTCCAGTGCTGCGTTTTAACAGCCAGTGGCTCTTTAGGCGAGTTCAAAGTGCAAAATAAAAGTGCTATTTATTTCTGTCCAGGGAGCATGCATTAGGATAATAGAGACAGTGTTTAAAGTGACTCTCGCTCTGCCATCCTGCCGTGAGCTCTGTGCTCAGATGCTTTAGGGGAGCTAAGCCCAGTATGTACGCACACAGATGTATAATTGGAGGGAGGCCATCACTGTACAATGGATAAATGCTGTTGTGACACTTTAATGCCTGAACACGTTTCCTCTACTGTGTTTGTACTCAGATATTTTGGGGACTTTGAACCAAAGAAACAAAGAAACACACATTTTATAAGCTATTGGTCTCTGTTTGAGCTGCTCAGCGCTGTGTTATGGTTCTGAATTATCAGGCCATTAATGTCATATTCATGAAATAATTTTCTAGACAATCTGTTCATATGAAAATCTGTTCATCTGTTTCGTTGTCTTTTTTTCTAGATTGTATCTTTGTTTAATGAAATATCTATTATGTGCAGCGTAAATATTGGTAAAGTGCATAGACTGCACTGTGGATTTGTAATATAGTGAAATTGAGCTTACATAAGAAGTATTTGTTCGTTTATTTGTTTTTATTATATATTAGCTAGCTAACTTGCTCATGGTTGGTCATTAGGCCTAGCTAGAAAGGTTTTGTGGGCTGTGGAAAGCAGCCACTAATGAAAAATCTACTCTAATTCTTGTCCTAAGGATGACCTTAGCCGCCTCCAATATAACTCCACCCAACTCAAATCCATCTGAAGAAACACAAAAGGGCAAACCTCTTTTAATTAAATGACTGGGCTTGTTTTTTATGTGACAGTCAGTATTTGACAGTCTTTATTTTACTGGTTTTGGTACTTAGGACCACATACACATTACAAATAGAGGAAAATGCAGAATATGGGTCTTTTAAACATATTACAAAAACAGCCAGGCTATCGACACAATCTTTTGTTTTAGTATACAAATGATATAAGGTTGTGATCCACGTGGTTTCATTTTCAGAAGCAGGGTTTTGGTAAAGAAGACACTCCAGACAGGCCAGAGGTCGGTTATTATGTTATTCTCGTCTCATGTTTGCTTTCTGTGGGGAGGCACTCTCGGTGGCGGGGGTGTGTGTGTGTGGGGGCGGGGGGGTTTATATTGCCAACCAGGAACAGCAGCTGGCATTCGGAACCTTCCCTGTCTCAACAATAAAAGAGCAATAAAACCTTATTCATGACAACCATGGACAAGTAGAGGTAACCCAATCACAATGTCTCTCCAGAGAAAGTGTCATTGAACCAGGGTGAATAACAGTGTGTGCGCTGCAATACTGCTGTACAGATCCAAGTGAATGAGCCATTAGTAGCAATAGCGTTAAAACAGGAAAGACCATTCTTAAGCACGTAAAGCAAATTTCCTTGCAAAAGGTCTTTTTTCATTCTACAGTGTTATCGTATCAGATCAATGCAATTATAGCTGTTTTTAATGGCATCTGCAGTTTTATCTGTTTCACACTGATATGTATTTATATACATACACACACACACACACACACAGACACACACATATATATATATATCGGTTTCCCAGACAGGGATTAAGCCTAGTCTTGGACCACCCTTTCCTTTTCAATGGAAATTCTCCATTCACAGCACTACTTAATCCAGGACTAGGCTTAATCCCTGCCCGAGAAACCGACCCATATAGTTTAATTTAAAGTCATATATATATATACACATGATCTTTCATGAGCTTGCTTAAGATTACTCACATTGCATTCAGTGTAAAAGAGTAACACTGGGTAAAACTGGATATACATGATAATTTCTCACGTGGTTCCATACGACTTTTAAACCGATGGTAGTAGCTTGTACTTAATGAATTAAAGCGAGTAAAATCTGCTTAACTGGGCTGATCACACTCCAGCATTTGACTTTTGTTTGAGTAATAAAAGTAGAAGAAACATAAATCAATAGATTTCATTTTGTTGTTACTAAATCATGCAAAATGACATGATTCAACCATTGTACACTAGCATTCAGCCACAGAGTGAGACACTCCACTCCTGCAGGCAACGGCTACAAGGCCAAGCAGAGAAGGTGTTAAATGAAAATGCGCAAACAGAGAAAGGTGGTCCGGAGGGATAGAAAACACCAAGAGGGTGAGTAAAATAAGTGAATGACATGTAAATACATCATGCCATGAGTCAGTGGGAAATATGTTGAATACTCTGTATGGTTGTCTTGACCAACACTGTTGAAAAATAAAATCTTACAATAATAATCACTATATTTCATTTAAAAATCAAGTCAAGTCAAGTTGTTCACAACGCATATTATCATGCACAAAGGTGCTTTACAGAAATAGCATAGAAATGACACAGAATAAAATAAAATAAAAAATACAAGAAATACAAGAATATCAAAAGTGCAGTGGAAGTACCAACATTTAAAAAGAAGACAGAGGAGAATAGTGCAGTTTGTAGCAGCTTTTTAAAGCTACTGACGGTGCAGATCTGATACTGATGGGCAGTTTGTTCCAGCAGCGAGCAGCATAGTGACTAAACTAGATTTCACCATGTTTTGTTTCAGATCTTCTCACCACTAGCTGACCAGCTTCTGCGTACCTACCGGGATTATATACATCAAACATATCAGAGATGTATTTAGGGCCCAAACCATTGGTGACTTGTACATGATGAGAAATGCTTTAATATCAATTCTGTACTGATCTAGGAGCCTGAGTGTAATGTTAAAAAAGTATAACGTCAATTTCTCTCAATTGCAGTATATGTTAAGCAACATGAAAACAGGACTTCTGGTGAAACTATAAATGAGATGGCCTTCATCAGGAGGTTGATAACAGGCGATGTCACAGCCATCCATCTCCAAGTGTCCTAGAGAGCACAACTGTGTGGGTAGATATAGCCCTAACTCTCCCATCATCACTCAGCATCTGTCAGCTGTTGTAACAGAACTGGCGGTTGGTGGTTAGTGTTCTCCTCCAAGCGTGTTGATGTTTGGCATTTAGAAAAGATGCAGTGACTGGTTTTCATTCTCTGTAACCACTTAATCCTTACTAGGGTCGCAGGTACCTGGAGCCTGTCCCAGGGTCTATGAGCGTGAGGCAGGGACTCACCCTGGGCGGTGGCGCCAGTCCACCACTGGGCGCACACACACATACACACACCAGTCACCTACAGTCAATTCAGAATCCCCAGTTCACCTGACAAGCATGTCTTTGGACTGTGGGAGAAACCAGAGACAACCCACGCCCCCGCGACGAAAACCTGCAAACTCCCCACACAAAAGGACCCATATTCGAACCCCCAAACAAGGAGGTGTGAGGCAACATGGCCCCACTGTGCCACCGCGAGATCATGTGAAGTAAAAGTGACCTTCCTGTCATACGTGAACACACCACAGCACACAGTGTGAACAGCACAAAATTCTTCCTCTGCGTTTAACCCGTTCACCAAGTAAAGGAACACCAGGAAATAGGAACACAGCATCCAGGGAGCAGTGTGTGTGGGGACGGTACCTTGCTCAGGGTACCGCAGAGGACCTTAGCAGTCTTTGAAATCGAACCTACGACTTCCTGATCACAGGGCAAACACCGTAACCACTACGCTACAGCAGCCCCCCTGTGACTAAATTTGTGACTAAATTTAGAAGTCTAAATCATGACTACATGTAGAATAATCCAATAATAATAAAAAGAAGAAGAAGAACAATATAAAAAGATTAAACTGTTCATTTTGTGTTTATGCAATATATTTTATTTGTGTAGAACCAGCACATTCATACAGAAGAAGCACCATTTTGGCCTGTGGTTTCTTTCACTCTCTGCAGGCGGGGCCTGGCTGACATAGAAGACGAGGACACCCATTCATCTCTGTTAGGAGTTTATGTGCGCTCTGAGGCCACGGCTCAGTAGGATGTAAACCTCTCCCCTCCATTTTAATCCAGTGAAAAGGATCAATGATCAGTGGCTTCCCTTATTTTCACAAAGCTCCGAGGGACTAAACTGGACATTAAACTGGTGCGCATTTGCATATTTTCAGCTCATTACTTGTCCGTTTTTCCATTAAGAATTTTGAATAGTGTTAAATTTAAAAGAAAAGCAGATCTAATCAATGCGTCTAGGTGGGGGAAAATTCAATCCTTTTTGCGTGATGCAGGCCTGCTGGTGTATTGATCCCATGCTGTTTAACTGATCAGTCACTCTGGATTAATTGGATTGTTTTTGTTCAGAATTAAATCAACTGGATAAAGGAGACATCATCTCCTTTAGACTTGTGCTGAAAAGGAGGCTTGAAATAATTTATGACCAGATGCCATTGTTCAATTATCTGGAGCTTCTTGTCTTTCTCATAGAAAGAAATAAAGAAAGAATGAAAGAAAAAGAGTAAGAAGGAATGAAAGA
This sequence comes from Bryconaethiops microstoma, assembly GCA_037577275.1. Lineage (NCBI taxonomy): Eukaryota > Metazoa > Chordata > Actinopteri > Characiformes > Alestidae > Bryconaethiops > Bryconaethiops microstoma. The sequence continues at coordinate 7,631,957 of JBBJLS010000032.1, read as the reverse complement.
AATAAGCTATGCTTTTCTATATTATTATTATGTTCTGTGGTAAAGGTCTGATTCAGACTGTGTGTATTTGCATTCTGTTGGTAACTCTATAGGAACAGTGTTAAACTTAATGTATGTTAGTGTAAAGAGATTAAGGTCCTTTTGGACCATATCTGTATGTCCATCCTTCATGAAATCCAAATAATATAGCTGGCATTTTCCAGCTGGCATTTTCCAAAGCTTCAATTTTACAATAAAACAACTTCTTGATTTTATATTTAGCCACAATTTCATCCACTTGCAATGATGAATCCTGACATCAGTGCAGTGTGCAGTAACATGCTAGTTACTCTGCAGTATTGTCATGGTTTGATTGGCCTCAGCCTTAGGTCATCTTGCTAATGGGCTTTGGAGGGGTGGCGGTGAGTGGAGGAAGGGCTGGTGGTCCGCTCTCAGCTGTGACGAAGCAGAGGCAGAGCAGGCTGGTGGCTTTAGTAAGAGCCGGAGGTCCCAGCTGTTTTTCCTTACAACTCATCTCATCTTTCATCACTCCACTGACCAGAGATAAAAGGAGTCAATTGTAAATGTATTGCTTTTCCAGAGAAACATTTTCTCATAAAGACTAAAGAGCTGTAATGATAGGGAGCAAACATCCTCTGACACAAACAGAAAATAGGGCATCTTTTATTTTTTGCTGGTTACTTTCCTACCTTACACTATAGTAAAGCAAGTGAAGAGTGCCCTCTTAAAATAAAGGGTTTTTTTTACATTTGTTAACATTTTACAGATGTTTGTTTGACATAAAACATAAAAATTTATATAATATTTCTTTTTCTTTTTTTTTTTTACCTGTCGTGTCCGGAAAGACAAAGAAGAGATCCAAACGAAAACTACTGCAACTGTGTCGTTGCTCCGAATGCTACACCTGAAAAACAAGAACCAGCCACACAAACACAGGCCAAAATACAAAGCAACGGCAACACCGTAACAGTGCAGAGACAACATACACACATTCTGGGTAGTTTCGTGTTTATGTATATGCCTATACCTGTGTGCGTGTGTGTATGCGTGCGTATGCATGAGCGTATATGTATGTCTGTGTGAGTGGATGTGTGTTTGTGTGTGTGTATGTGTTATTGATGGTGTTCATATGTGCCTCTGATTGTCATATGTATGCCTATGTATATACGTGGGTGTATGTGTGTATGTGAGTGAGTGTATGTTTGTGTATGTGTGTGTACGTGTGTGTGTGTATGTGTATATAAGTGTGTGCATATAAATATGTGCATGTGCGTGTATAGGAGGGCCTTGTGCCAGCACCAAGAGGCGGTGGGAGAGGCCCCAGACAAGGGCCCCCCGTGACCGTGGGCCAGGAGCCCAGGTGGCCCATGGCGACTTCTTCTTATTTGGAATGAAAGCCTGCACCCACAGCGGCCCTTTCTGGACAGGTTTGAGACCTCTGCTTTAAACAAAAGGAGAACGGAGAAACACCAACCCAGAATGACAGTGGGTCGACACTAAGGTCCACCTTAACCGAACTTAAATACAAAACACAAAACACTACAAACCAATAGAAACACAAAGCTTTCCCCCCCTGAGCACACCGGCCAGCTGAAACACATAATACCCAAACTCAAACCTGGTGTGCTCATGATTTCATAATCAAAGTCCCATAAACGAAACAAAACCGAAGAACAGAATAAGAGCGGCCTCTAGTGGCCACTGACGGGACATGACAGGGAATAGAGTTTTTACATTAAGCGTAGCAGGACTGTCACAGAACCAGTATTTTACAGATACCACATGTAACAACGCACAGTACCTTAAAAGATATTGTACACAAAAGGAAAAACACTTTATCATCTGCCTCTGTAATAGCAGAACACTCAATATTTATTGGCTTAAACCCAGAAAAATACAGTACATAAACAAAAGTATTGGGATGCCTGAAATTACACCAACAAGGACTTTAATGACATTGCATTCAAATACATAGACTATAATGTGGAGTTCGCCCCCCCCCTTTGCAGCTATAACAGCATCCACTCTTCTTGAAAGGCTTTCCGCAAGATGTTGGAGTTTCTAAGGGAATTTGAGCCCGTTCATTCTGTAGAGCATTTATGAGGTCAGACACTGATCTCCATTCCAGTTCATCTCATAGGTAATGGATGGGATTGAGGTCAGGGCTCTGTGTGGGCCAACTCATCCAACCGTGTCTTTATGGACTTGCTTTGTGCACTGGGGCAGTCATGCTGGAACAGAACATTTCTTCCTCAAACTGTGTCCACAAAGTTGGAAGCATGGCATTGTCCAAAATGTCTTTGGATGCTGACACATTAAGATTGCCCTTCACTTGAAGTTAGGGTCCTAACCCAAATCTTGAAAAACAGATGTGTCCCAATGCTTTTGTCCATATAGTGTACTTCAAGCAGCTTAATTAACATCTCTGCTTTCTGAATGTACAGAAATACTCCAGTGTTTTTTTTAACCTAATCTGCATCTGCCACTTCAGTGCCCTGCCAACGCTGCAGACAGAATAAATTCTGTTATTTGTGTTTCAGGTTAAGTAGTTTTCTGTTCTGTTCAGTACAGGAAAATCCAAACTACGGTCCAAACTACAGATGAAAAACACTGGAATATTCCTTTAATATACTTTTTGATCAATGCAAAAGTTAACTGTAATTTAATATGTAACTAAATCAGCAAACCATGATGTGAGACAAGGAAATACTAACCTTCATCACATTGTATTTAAAATGAATAGATAATGGGTTGTACTTTCTAAATGATTAAAGGACCATAAGCTCACATATATAACTGAATAAATGTGAATGAAATTCTTCACCTGCATTTTACATATGATAATGTTGCACACCACTGCCTATTTGAGTCAAATCAGCATGCACAAAGTGTTTGGCTCATAGACAAAATACACTATATGGACAAAAATATTGGGACACACCTGTTTTTCGGGGTTTGGGCTAACCCCCTTTATTCCAGTGAAGGGCAATCTTAATGGTTAGCATACCGAGACATTTTGGACAACGCCATGCTTCCAACTTTGTGGACACAGTTTTAGGGAAGAACCTTTTCTATTCCAGCATGACTGCGCTCCAGTGCACAAAGCAAGCTCCATAAAGACACGGTTGGATGAGTTTCTTGTGAAAGAACTTGACTGGCCCACACAGACCCCTGACCTCAACCCCATCCGACACCTTTGGGATGAACTGGATTGCGAGGCAGACCTTCTCGTCCAACATCAGACCTCATAAATGCTCTACAGTAGTGATCACCAACCTTTTTGAAACTGAGAGCTCCTTCACAGGTACTGAGCCGTACGAAGAGCTACCAGTTTGATACACTAGACCAGAGTTTGCCTAAACTTATCTAAATTTCATGTATAATATACATATTTTAAATCCATGTTGGTGACCCCTGCTCTACAGAATGAATGGGCACAAATTCCCACAGAAACTCCAAATCTTGTGGAACGCCTTCCAAGAAGAGTGGAAGCTATTACAGCTGCAAGGGGTCTATATATAGTATACTGCTAATTAAAGTATATGTATTTGAATGCAATATTGGTGTAATGGTCAGGTGTTCCAACACTTTTGTCTTTATAGCGTACATCAAGAGAGTATTCTATTAAAAAAATGAAAATATAGGAATTCAAAAATACAGTGAAATGCAGTTTGGTGTAGGCAGAATGCATCTCCAGGAAGACTGTTCAGTGGCATCACTCCTAAGAAACCCTTTCTAGCACATTTCTCTTTAACAGCACTGTTGACCTCTAGCGTTGGGGAAAAAACACAACTTATTGGACAGAGCAGGGAATTTTGCACATTTGTTTTCGGAGCAATGAAGCCATCTAGTGGATGGAGCCTTGTACTGTTCATCATTTTGCTCGCGTGACAAGGGTCCATACTTTACCCTGAGTGTGTTAAAACTGGCTGTAGTCTTAATCCCTGCAGTTTGTGGCCTCAAATTCTTCTCTTTCTCAAAGTCTTGCTTCTGTTTTCATCTGCAGCTCTGCAAGAGCTCGGGTTTTGAACATTCGTAATCAATAGAACACATTTCTCATTGCCAACATCTGCAAACACTGATAAGTGATTCCAGATTGGGGTTTTAATGCAGCAGTGGGTGGTTTTGAAGCCAAAAAGTGTAATTTGATTATTATTTAAGAAATTCTAGAATCCTCTATAAGTTAGTTATAAATAGTATGTATATTTACGGTATATTTATACAGATTCACACACACACACACACACACACACACACACACACACACATATATATATATACAGATTCACACACACACCCACACACACACACACACACACACACACACACACACACACACACACATATATATTGCTAGTTATTTCTACTTTAATTCGATTTTTCTATCCATAGTATTAAATATTTAATACCGCAGTGTGTATTATTTTTGAATTAACAGCAATTGTGTGTATTTTAACTTCTACGCATTATGTAAATTTGATCACGGGCAGCAATACATATTTAAAACTAATTGTTTCACAATTTGTTTTCCAAAACCTTAGAAATGTCTTGCTGTTTTTGTTCCCATGTAATATTTGCCTATATCTTGTATATAGGCAAATATAGTGTATAGTGTAGTACTCTGCACATATTAAGTGTTATGTGTAGAAAGAGATACTGTGTTTGTCAAGAGCAAGAAACAAGCAGAATTAAATTCTAATAACTGCATTCTGAGACTGGATCTCAGATGCTTACAAACATGGCAGAGTTTAGATTATTAAGACTCACTTTTAGGAATAACATGTCCTGAAACTGTTCTTGCTTGTTGGCAGAAGCAGATGCTGCAAAGCTAAACAAACAAACAACACACACTTCCAGCATTGTCAGTGACACCACTATTGAAAGCACAAAGAAGCTAATGTTTGAGCCAGCCTGATGATTATGCAAGTCTGAGATGTTTCAGCAGCTCCGTCCCTGCCAGGCTGTTGTCCTGAATTGGCTAATGCAACTTTAGTTGTCCTAGGAGTAATTTAATCAATATGAGTAACTTTTGATCGGTAACGACATCTTCCAAATAACGTGATCAATCACCAATGATAAGGAGTCACCGACCAGTTGAAAGTTGTTTTTTTAGAAGCTTAAACCAGTAATCCACAATACAATGTCCAAAAAAACAAACTTTATCTGTTTCTGTAAGCCCTGCAGCCAAGAGGTCAATTTAAGACCAATTTAAGATTTTACTGCTATATATATATATATATATATATGTATATATAATTTATTTATTTTTTAAATCTTACTCTTAGAAAGAACATATTGTCACTTAAACTGTGCAAGCACTATTATTTTTACTATTACTATTACATTAGAGGCAGAAAATCCTGGCAGGGTCATTTTGCTTGATTGGCCAGTATATAACAAGCAGCAAGCAATAAACCTCCCCCATGGTCAAATTGCTCATTTAGTTGATTCTGTAAAGTATAAAGAAGAAGTTAACACTAAATATGTATAGACTTAGATGCGACATATTTCTGCAAACATCAAAGAGTTTATTTATTTGCAGAGTTTAGCACGGTGTACAAAAAACATAAAAGCATAAAGTGTATGGTGTGCACAAGTACCCATTTGGTTGGAATCGTGGTCTCCAGTCATTTCTTGTGGCCAGAGTCTTTCTCTTCTTCTTCAAAAATTTTAATAATTCATATCAAGCTTTTTAAAATTTCTTTATGTTGTTCAAGGTTGATATTGATGTGTGTTTTGGATCAGTGTCTTGCTGTAGTATTTAACCTCTTTTCTTCTTCAGTTTCTTCACTAACTTTGGGATATTAGCTTCCAGGATTTGCTGATATTTAGTAAAGTGCTTTCTTCCCTCTATCCCCACAAGAGCTCCAGTGCCAGTGTCTGCCACACAACCCCAAAACATATGCAGTCCACCCCCAAACGTATTTTTGGTGCAGTCAAAAGAGATTTCAATTTTTGCTTCAAACCACAGCGTACATGTAAAACGTATATATATGCCACAGGTTTAGAGAAGAACATCAGACTTTGCTTGTCATATGCTTCTTTATAGAATCTAATTTACTGTATGTACATATTTGCACTATATTGTACTATATACACTTTTTATGTATGTATCCCCGGTACCTACGAATGATAGAACTGTGCAATACTTCTTTAGACTTACTTGTTAACTGTTGACTGATAATTACTATTTCCTCAAAGGCAGTAAGAGTGTTTTCCACTAACGATATGTAACCATAAGCAAAATATAAAATTAGCAAATTATCTCTAAATATAAAGATTAAGATGCTCTAGTAATACCCCATTTAAATCACTTCTAATCCATGCACCTCCTCTTTCTTAATATAAGAAAAAAGTGAAAATGTAACTGACACTATAGCAAAGTATCAACAATTACATAACCCACTTGCAGATGTTGGGAAACGGTAAAATCTTGGATGAACATTATCCACATTAAGAACTAGTCAGTTTCTGGGTTAAGTGGAACCCTGGAAGGTTGTTACAGGCCTCGAAAAAACTTGAGGGAAAGTTCATAGCCCAGGAACATAGTAGCACTCATGGGAAATCCTCTGACAGCATTTACTGTGGCCCCACGGAAGAAAACCTGAATTAAGGACAGAAGAGCAAAGTGTTAGAAACTGTCAAAACATAATATAATATAATATAATATAATATAATATACTATAATGTAATATATTATAATATAGGGCTGGGCAAGTTAACGTATTATTTACTTAACGCCAACAATTCTTTTATTGCGCATTATTGCAGTTTTTTTTTTTTGAAAGTTTGTTGCTGTTTGGGTTCGTGGGTCTGTGCAGCACGCAGCTCTACATCTCGGCTGGTTTTTTGAGTCATGCGTCCCATTACTTTAGTCTATATTATCTGGACAAAAGTAATGGGACGCCTGACCATTACACCAACAGGGACTTTAATGACACTGCATTCGGATACACATGTAGTTGGTCCCCCTTTACAGCTGCTATAATGGTTCCGCCCCCCATTAATTGCGATAAAAAAAGAGAAATCATTGCCCTGCATTAAATATAATATAATAAATAATTTAACATAATGATATATTATAATAACCATTACATTACAACCTATACGAACAAAATTACTGAACTCACTTATCAAGTACTTATTATTGCTATGCTCCAGTAGTAACAGTAGTCCAATAGTAACAGGTAAAGGCAAAAATTTCCTATCACATTTTGAAACAATGCAAATAGCTTAAGGCTTGATATAACTTTCAGTATGATTTTGACCCATAGTACTTATTGAATTAGGCAACCAATCAGAAAAGATATCATTTGCATATATCAGTCTTAAAGGCACAGGAACCAAAATGGCCTAATTGGGGTTTTAACTTATGTTAGTGTTCATGCCACTGTAGTATTTTGAGTTCATTAAACGGAAATTAACTTTAGTTAAAAAGTTAAAAGACATTTTTTTCATTACAGTGATAATGGGACTTATTTTGTAACTCATAAAACCATACAAATGTCATCCTTGGAACAAAAAGTAAAAGGTAGGATATGGACCCTTGCATTGTAATTACATTTTGCCTACACGTGGCTTTTTCTTACCGTTCACTGGAGAAATAAAACGGTTTGGAACTAAAGTTCAATGCTTTCATTTTTCGCACTCTTTGACCCAGTGGATCATTGCCAGTCTGGCATTCAGACAGACACAAATCAGTGTATCTCCTATTTATGCAAGGTGAACCCTTAGGTTACTGATTATTTTATCGTGCAAGAATGCCATCACAGGTCATTTTCTGTCTGGGCCTATAATAAAAGTCTGTATAATAATGCACCTTCACCTTACACTGTGGTGACCTGGCATAAAGGTCTCTATCTGCTATGGTAAACTTACATGTAGTCCTTCTGTCTTGTAACTCTGCATGATGCAATGGATAATTCCTTTATATTTCCTGTGGTGCATGGCGTCGGCCTGCAATCGACTCTTGACGACGTCAGCTGGTGTAGCCGTGACCCAGGAAATAGAGCCTGCAGAAAAAGAAAAAGAGTGAGACATGAGTATAAGGCTTCCTTAGGAAAACTAATAGGACTTATGATGTGGCTACTTCTGCATGTGTGGACCATTCCATTCATTCATCACCAGACATACCATCTAGTACTACATACCAGATCTTTGCACATTTAAGATCAATAGACAGATTTATCAAAATGATTCTAATGATACTAAGATGTAAATGTATTAACTCCACCATAATTCATTTATTTTCCATCAGTTTTCTTCACAGAAAGTTTTTTTAATATGTCATAACATGTCATAATACATGACATTACAGCATGTTATATAATGGTATACCACATCGGGAACCTGCAGGATCCCAGTATAGGAAGTTGTAGGCCAACGAATATATCAGTCCGGCCCCACTCTTGACATCGTTGAGAGTGAAAAAAATGGTGCTTGTGCAGATCCTCTTTTCACTAATTTGAACTTAAAGAGGCACCTGAGTAAATAAACACTTTAGCATTGCACTGGTTGTCCTTGGAGCTTCTCCAAGTTCATAGTGCATCTGCCTGTCATTTCCTTTGTTCAAACAAATATCTGGTATCAGCACAGTCCAGAAAAGATGCCAAAAGTTCACATTTGAAGACAAATTCTGTACCTGCTAAACCTCCAGCGATCCATATGGAGCAGAGGTGAGGGGAGCTGTTCCTGTTAGGGTTCAGCAAGTCACAAAACAGTGTGTATGGGATGAAGTACAGGGCGTAGCCAGGCACGTCCCGCAGCACCATGGCCCCTGCACCTCTGTAGAGTCCTTGGATTCCCTCGGTCTGTAGGATGCTGCTGATGCAGTGAAGCGGGCCTCTATAGACGGGCTGGGCCTGCAGGCCCACAGACCGAAGAGGGACACTGCCGTTGCCAGCAAGCGTGACATTTTCTGGAAACAGAGAGCAGTTGAACACAGCAAATATGTGAATAAATCTGATATGTTTCTCTGATCCTATCTAACAATGTCCACTCTTAGAAGCTTTGGCAATGCCCTTCTTAGGTCCTTTTTTCAGTTATGTAATTGTTAGAATTTGCCTCAAAGGCACTGGTACGTGCACATGTCCAGGTTAGCCATAGTGGACGAATTAAGATGCACTGATGGATCAAAAATTAAAACGGGTACTTTCTGTGTGCTTCTGTGTTTTCTTTCACTAAACAAAAGAAGGATAATGCTGTTTCTGAGTGACTGTTCCAAGCACATTCAGAAAGTAATTCATACAGGTAAGGGCTTATTTTTGACCATTATTACTGATTTAAAAAAAAAACAACTTAAGTTTGACAAAAAAAAATACTTAATTGTGAAGCATATTCCAATTGATTTTTATTTTTTGGTCTTTTCTTGATATCAGAAACATGTAAAGACACCACTGACAATTTGAGCTATCAAATGAGAATAGTAGCTCAAATGCAACAATTGTCACTGCCTCATTAAAGGATCAAACAAATGCATCCTGATATCAGAAGCACTTCACATTTGTTTTGTCAAAGACGTTCCTTAAAAATGTGCTCACCCTGGGCCGAGTTTCAGACTTACCTGCAAGAACGGGTTGTGTTTGCATCTGAAGCCTGATTTTGACCAGGTCCACCGGGGCTCCGAGACTTACTGATACCAGGCCGGTCATCATACTGGCGATGGTCAGGTCAAGCATACCAGACGAGTGCCTCCCGTCACCATAACGAAGCTTGTTAATGAGTCTTTGAGAGTTGCTGAAGAAGCCAAACACCATAGAGTTATAAAGCGTGATGCTAGCCAGGGGGAAGGAGAGCCCCTTGAAAAATCCAGCAACCTAATGGAAGAACAACAACAAAAAATGTCACTGAGATGAGGAAGAACTAGTCTGGGATTTCCTAAGACAGTTGCTGAAAAGATATTTGAGAAACATCTCCAGGAACACTCTAGAGCCAAGGTATTATATTACACATGCAGAGGAAGAGCATCATATCACTTACGGTTTCTTTTTTGTAGATGGTCACAATACAATGAAGGGTGTTCTTGTATCCTTTGCTTGCTTGTAAACGTGTCTGTTAAACACACAGATGTAAATCACACAGATGTAAACAGGAAAGTAGTCTGTCTACTGACAGATTAGTCTTTTTTTTTATCTCTTTCTGGAGGGAGAAAATATTAGGATACCTTAACTGTGTCAAGTGGATGTCCCACGATCACACTGGTGGCACCTGAAACAAACAAAAGCAGGGTTACTGTGCATATGTGCAAAAACCTGAATTATCTGAATGGGCACACCACAGGCCATCAGAGAGGATGAGCAGCTTTGTGGGTAGACGTCCCAGCAGTGGACTCATGAATACCACTTTGTCCTCTTTGATGAATACCATACATTGTGTGTTTTAGGGTGAATGCACAGACACATTGAAAAAAAGTCTGGAAGGGTGCAAAAAGTAAGCCCAGCAGTAAGCAGCAAAGCCCAGCAAGCAAGCTTGGTCAGTCCACAAGGGGAATTTCATGGTCGCCTGGCCAGAGGCTGGTAGCCCAGGACCCTCAGTGAACCCCACTCAAAACCTGCAGTGCATACAAACTTGAAACCGAGCTACTCCTTTCCTCGTTTTACTCCTTTAAACAAAGATTAGCTGCAGTTTTAGAAGGTGAAAGGGGGTTATTTTACATGCATATTCAAGAGGGTGCTGGCAGCTAAATTGCATAATAATTGCAATAACAAAAGCTCGTCCTGTTTTTTTTGTTTTCAGCCCTTCTTTTCCAGACGCCGCAGAATTTCCATGCAAAAAAAAAAACACGGAAAAAACTTCCAGAACTGCTGCAGGCTACTTTTCTGGCACAAATAAGCGTGCGGTCAATGCATTGTGGTCAATATCCGAACCGTGCTCGAGTTTGGTTGTGATTTGAGGTGTTTTCTGCTTCTGGAGGCACGAATCCTGCATCGCCACTTCATATTTCACACAGAAAAAAAGTCGCCTTTATTTCTGTTTCTATTGATCTAGATGTTCTCAGAAACAAGATAACACAGAGGAAAAAAAACGCTCACCTCCTATCCATCCTGCCAAAAAATCATCCAGCTGAAAGAAAGTCATGTTCCTCGACGGAGAGCCACTGTGAGGTAAAGTCCAGCCACAGATGCTTCTCAAAACAGTGAGAATATTTTAAGCCCTAAGGGTGTTTCTGGAGCTTCAACCTGCAATGCAAAACCCGTGCAGGCATGAGGACAACAACAACTTTTCCTTCAGATGTGTGCATTTTGGGGGCGTTGGAGAGATACAGAGTCCAATAGCGTTGCGAGACAGACTGAGGGGCGTTATCAGGATCGCAACATATACCATGAGAGCGTGAGGCTCAGATCGCACTCTGATCTCCCTTCGATCCTTCGTGGCCTTCCATTCAAAGCGGAAGAGCAAATGAGAGAAAACGATTGTGTACTTTTGTTTCTTTAGATTCGTTTACTTTAGTTCACTGTGATAACGGGTTCCATGAAATCCCAGTTAAAGGAACCAAAAAAGGTTCTGGAATGATGCAAAAACATATCATGCGCCCTGGACAAAAGTATTGGGACACACCTGTTTTATACAGTTTAGGTTAGACTCTCTTACTTTCAGTCAAAGGCAATCTTAATGCTTCAGCAGACCAACTTTGTGGACACAGTTTGGGGAAGAACCTTTTCTATTCCAGCATGACTGTGCCCCACGTCCATAAAGACGTGGCTGGAGAAGTTTGGTGTGGAAGAACTTGACTGGCCCGCACAGAGCCCTGAGCTCAACCCCATCCAACACCTTTGGGATGAACTGGAACAGAGATTGCGAGCCCGGCCTTTTCATCTAACATCAGTGTTTGACCTCTTAAATGCTCTACAGAATGAATGGACGCACATTTCCACAGAAACACTCCAAAATCTTGTGGGAAGTCTTTCAAGAAGAGTGGAAGCTGCAAAGAGGGGTGCAATTCCATATTAAAGTCTATGTATTTGAATGGAATGTCATTAAAGTCCCTGTTGGTGTAGTGGTCAGGCGACCCGATACTTTTGCCCATCGCCTGGTTAAAAACAAACTTATATATGGTCGTGATAACTCCACAGAGTTTCTAAGCTGATAACCCATGCAACCTAAATGGATATTTAACAGAGCTGACCAGGCCCTGGGACAAACTTTGCAATCCTTGACCGCATACTTACTTTTGTACATGTCAGCATTACATTACAGTGGGATGTGTAATAGGAATGACCACTGCAATATTTACAAGACTGTACAGTAAGCTTGGGCTATGAAATTTCAGAAGTCTGTATTTTCCTGTAGGACGACTGCAGCTGCTGCAGTAATTATGAAAGGCCCTAGGGGTGGGTCTCTTTCGCAGATGTTTACAGCTTAGCCACAACTGTGAGGGACTGATAACATTGCTTATTTCCAAATAAACCCCTCGTGCACTGGCAATTGACTTTTCAAGCCCTCTGCTGGCTTTCTCTTGTATATTGAGGCAGTTTGTTAGGCAATAGTCTATACACTGATCAGATATAGTGCACACTCTTAAAATAAAGTGACCAAAATAGAGTGCTTTTGGAGTGATGCCATCGAAGAACCACTTTGAATAACCTTTCAGAGGGCAGTTTTTTAGAGAACCATTTTTGTAAGTGAGATGTGAGAGTGTAGGGAGCCTCTTGAACATTAAACCCCCATAAAACCTCAAGCATTTTGGATCCTAAAGCTTGATATTCATTACTAACACTACATCACCACAAAGTGTATGAGATAAAACTCTATACTCAAGCTAAAATCCATTGAGGAACTGCTATTTTTAAGAGTGTATATCACAGGTAGGTCCCTAGTCATATTGCGTCGTGTGGATTGAATTCTCATTTGCAATGCAGTCACCACACCAGTCCAGCCAAACGCCGTCTTGATGACTACTTGGAATGTGAATCCACTGACCTACTGATATGGTAGGTGAAAACATGAGACCTCCATCACTAAATATAGTTTTTACTCTGGTTTCTTCAGACGTATTTTGACATAGACAGACTGTATGTGGCCTAGTTTATTTCAACCACAACCTTCATTCAGTATAGATACAAAGAGACAATAGGGGCTACAATTGAATGTTACAGTGTAGGAGACTTTCAAAGGACATGACTTATATAATAGAAATTAAGATAACCTTTTATTAGTCCCACCGGTGGGAAGTTAGCATTGTTATGGAAGCAAAGTGGACAGCAGTAGTGTAGTAGAAAAGTAGAAAGTAGAAGCAGCATAAACCAACAGAATAAAGATATACATCACATTACGAACCCAAACGCCTTAATTTTACCCCGTAAATTGACCTTAATTTTGCCCTTAATTTCCCACACAGGAAATGAAGGAAAATTAAGGTAAAAGTCCACAGATTGAGGCTGATTAAGGGGTAAAACTACTGAATTTACCCATTCCTTTTTCCAATTTGCCCCTTAAATAATAGAACCTCCTGTATGAATGCCTTAAAGTGACGATTAAAAGGTTTCACACTCATGCCTTAAATCTAATTTTAAGGTAAAATTAAGGGGTCAGTTTTACAAATTAATAGCCACTAAATTCAAATGATCACAGTATGTCTATAATGCTTGTCCCAGGATAACCTTGACACAGGCCCTGGACTGGGGCTTTAAGAATATAATCTGTTTGCTAAGTTAAATTTTGGGATTTGAAACATCTCCCGTTATACCAGAGAAACGGGTTTGTTATTCTTTCTAACTGGCTGCCGTAAGCTATTTTGACTTATGATTAACTCAAGACCAGTAATAAAGTGAAGTCATATAGGTCGTTCTCTCTTTATAACCTTTCGAAGGGCAGGTGAGGTCAGACATAGAAAGCTAAACATTATATAGTTTGATCGTTTTGATAGTCCTAACTGTTCGGACGCACTTGTACTGACTTCACTGCTAACAACATGCAGTATAATCTCTATATCACTTTTTACGACTGCATGATTCAGTGAATGTGCAGAGCAGCAAAGCCCATTTACAGCTCCAATATAAGTAAAAGTTTTGTTTTCATTTTTTTCTGTGGTTACACTCCTTCACTTTTGTGATCTGCTGCATGAATGAGGCTTGGTATTAAAAAAAAAAATGTAGATGAAATAGATATTTAGATTCATTTGATACATAAGCACATTTCATACACCTTTGGTGATATAAGCATCAGTACATCCAGCAGAATAAGCAGACAGATTTTCTTTTGGATTTTCATTTGGTACTTGAATTTGTGATACATCAAACGGGATTTTGGGGCAATGCACTAGAAGAAATCATGTATTTTGTTAAATAAAGAACCATACAATATACTGATCTTTAAAAAGAACATATGTTGTAAGATATGTGTGTGAGGAACCTTAACGAACCTCCACAAATTGGAAATGTTCTAAACCACTTAAAGGTTTCTCCTAAAATTGGAAACCCAAATCAAGAATGATGTTTGTAAGATAATTGCTTCATCGTTTTCCACAAATATTTGAAAGTGAAAATACCTTGACAGGTTCATGCCTCGTGGATGGGAACTCAGAAATGTAACCTCACCCTTTTAGGCAAATTCGTTTAGCTTCAGGTTTAGGCTTGTCCTTGCTGGGAAGCTGGAGGACTGGTGGAGGAAGAGTGTCTCTGTGACATTAAACCTCTCATCTTTGCTCATATTATTCACAAAATAAATCAGTTAAGTCAAAATGGCTCACATGGCTTTTCAGTTTACTCAACTAATTGTGATGAAACTGAATGTGATAATGGTTCTTACTGAACCTATTTTGTACACTACTTCTTTGTTAACATTCGTGGCACGGAGAGAGACAAGAAATGAAAGGTTGCCCAGTGTAGCGTGAAGGAAGAGCCCAGTCGCAGATACAAACGAAAGAGCCAGTAATTCACGTTCGCTTCAACCTGCGAACGCTCCAGTCACGGAGTAAAGATCCCCACCAGGAAGCAGTGTTCACACACGCACACAGCAAGAAGAACCGGAAGTACTCATGGTACCGCCAGGTTGAGACCCAAATGAAGTGCGGAGAGGTACCTGCTTCCTGTTTATATACCCTGAGGCGCGAGTCATTTCCGGTGCCTGTTAGACGTCGCGTGACTGGTGCGTGTGACAATTCTTGAGCTTTCTGAACATTTCATTTGCACAGTGATTGTCATCAAACATGTTAATTTCATTGCTCTGACAGGAATTGTTGAGCACTGATCCTTCCCATCTGCTCAGTAAGAGGTATGTTTTGAATAGACCTCCACTGATCTCTCTGCATGAGCTTAAGCAAAACTCAGACAGCACTTAAGCAAAACTCAACCCGGCCCTGACCTGACAAAACATGTTTTTTTGGTGTGTGTGTTGGTCACAGTTGCAGTGGGAGATCAGGGTTTTACAGGGTTTATCCCAGCTGTCCTGGAATGACACTGTAAATAAAGCAGCACTGCCCTGAAGCGAACGCACCTAAAATCTGGTTGTTTCTGAGGAAGTCTCACATTGATTGATAGCAGCTCACCCCTCCTCTTTAACCTTTAGAAGTCCCAGGTTTCACTGGTAACACCCAAAGCATATTCAAAATGATTTCATGGGTCACTGAAACCGGGCGAGGACTGCTGTCAAAAGAGCAGATCCTAAACTTTTAATCTTTTTGTGTTAGGAAGAAAAGTAGGGCATATTTTGTTATGATTTGAATTTGCTGAAGTTATTGTTATGCAGTGTTGTGCAGTGTTATATAGTGTTATACTGTTATACAGAGTTATACAAGTTTTATTCAAGGTTTTATAACATTTAATGCATGTTATATAATGTTATGCAGTGAAATTCTGTGTTAGACAATGTCATACAGTTTTTAACAGTGTAATGAAGTGTTAGGCAGTGTTACACAGTGTTATACAATGTCATGCAGTGTTATATAGTGTCATGCAGTGTTATATAGTGTTACGTAGCGTTATGCATTGTTACACAGAGTTATACAGTGTTATATAGTGTTATGCAGTGTTATATAGGGTTGTACAGTGTTATATATAGTGTTAAGCAGTAATATATAGTGTGATACAGTGTTATATAGTGTTATAGAGTGTTATATAGTGTTATATAGTGTTATACAGTGTTATGCAGTGTTATACAGCATTACGCAGTATTACACAGAGTTATACAGTATTATACAGTGTTCTACAGTGTTATGCAGTGTTATATACTGTTATACAGTGTTATACAGTGTGATGCAGTGTTATATGTTATGCTGTGTTATATAGCGTTTTGCAGTGTTACACAGTTATACAGTGTTATACAGAGTTATACAGTATTATACAGTGTTATACAGTGTTATGCAGTGTTATATATTGTAATACAATGTTTTTGTTTGGAAGTTATTGCTGTGCCTACATTGTTTTGCAGAAAGATCATCACAACAAAATCCTGAATCTCTAAAAAGGTAACTGTACAGAAAAAGAAAAAAAAGAGCTAACTAATGGAATGACACCTCATTCTAAATCATTTTGGATCACTTCTGTAAGCCCATTATTGCAACATTTTGACACTGTGTCAACCACAGTTTATATTTGAAAAGTATGTAAAAAAAAATGTACAAAAAAGTTTTGTTCTGACAGCGATTCATTTCTCGATCAAACAAAACAAATGGAAAATACATACACCATGATTTAAAGAACGGTGTAAGTAATTATAGAATTATGTTTACTATGGAACACTATGTAGTATTTATTACTGAATTAGAAGCAGGGTCAAGGTCACTTAAAAAACACAATACAATTTTCTTTTAGCAAATCATAGACTACCTACAGAAATTATACATTTTGTTAATGTTCATAGTATTTTACGTTTTTTCACAATGCTACTAAAGTCTTCTGTGTACCTGCAACACCCTGATAAATAGTTCTGCTAATAACTACTGCCGACCATCCCCAAAGGCACATTTTTTTACTCAGTGGAAGGCGGCGGAAGGGTGGTGGCGGAGACGTAGACCTGCAGAATTCATGATGAATGGAGAGTGTTTTCCTCTTGCTGTGTGCAGGGGACGCATTTAGTCTGAGATCTTATTCAATTCTGAAACACTCTTTTTTGCTTCAGTAATAATAATGGCTTTATGTTGGTTGAGTTCCTGCCAATTTTTTCCATTATGACTGTGTACAAATCCTCTACAAGTATATTTCCGAGTCCTGCATCCACCAAAGCACCTGACATGAAAGGTTGTGTGACTTAGGTTTAATGTCTCTAGGTCCCATGGTTCTCGAGTCATAGAAATTCTTATAATGATTAGCTTGCTTAAGCCGTTAAGATACCTGTGTGCAACTTGTTATTCTGATTTGTATTCTTTCACAGGACTAGACACAGTCCTCAGAAGAAACAAATACAATTTGAAAAGCATTTCTGTAACAGGTGACCTCCTGAGAACAGTCAGGAGCAGGAATGGAGTGTACCACACCAAATTGTCCCTCAAAAATTGCACATTTTATTTCTCAGTAGCTTCAGATTCCCTGTTTCCATGAAACATTTGTTTTATACTTAACCCTCACACCTCTCACGTTTAAGTTTTCATTTATACAGTCCAGAAGGAGAGAAAAATAGCACCTAGCAAAATTCGTATGCTGATAGACTTCTTATGCTTCAGTTCTATAAGCTATTCAGTACTTAAGACCTTTTTGTCCACTATTATAACACGTTGCAATTGTCAGTAATGGTCATGACAGATACTGTAACACTTGTAATGTAACGCTCTTCGTTGGTGTAAACTGTTATGACATCGATCAGCATTTGTGGCACCTCTCATGACATATATGTTGTTATATTATGGATCATAGTCTCTCATGACATCTTATGACAGCATATGACATCTTCCATAACCTGTTTAAATCACGGTAAAGGCAATGCTTTGCAGTAGGGTTACCAAATACGATTACTTGAGTATGCATTTAGGTTACTCTCCACACTTCTGGGTGTAACTTTGCTGAATACAGAATGTCTTGCCAGATTAAAGGTTTTATGGTTGATACGCTATCATTAGTGTGACTACATCAGCACAGTGACTGGAAGAGATAACCGAGTGTGGTGCAATTTGAATCTGACATCATTTTACAAAGTATCAAATCAGTTTCAGAGGAATCAGCTACAAACACCAGTGGCTGACCTCACGTTCTGGAATTTGTCCACGGATTTCTACATAAATGATGACAGTCCAACTGACTAGCAGATGTTTCACCACACCTCCATTTCCTGATCAGGGATTGGCTGCTGTGAACCAACAGAATGTCCTGTACCAGTTTCAGATTTTCAGAAACGGTCGACTGACCAAAGGTTTAACTGCACTGTCTGGATCTGTTTAGGATATTATTGCCCCATTTCTTGAAAAATTAGGGACAGTAAACAGCTGTAAACAGCTGTAAATGTAGTAGTCTGCAATCCAGGCCAGTTTTAATACTGTGTGTGGATTTGCTGAACACCATCTGCTTTAAAATAATGTAATATAATACAAAACCTGTTGAGCAATTTCTTTTCTCTGTGACAAAATGTTTCTCTGCAATTCTACAGGCCTCTTAAATAGCTCTTGACTTGGATGGTTGGTTCTACAAACAGAATTACTGAAATACCTTTATATTATGTGAACTTTTCAAAGTCTCCAACATCACACATCTTTTACGAAAATGTTTCTTTAAAGGACCATCCAATAAAAATGTCCTTAGGGAATCAAAAGTGCTTAATGGCAATTCTACAATGAACCCTTTTCACCACGAGTGTATAACTGTATATTCACTTTGGAGAAACCGTATATTGGGATTTTGTAGGATGTCATTCTTCTACAAACAGAAATACACAGCTTATATCGTATAGTGACCATTTCACAAATTATTCTGGTTGTTCACCAACAGTGCTAACAGTGACATACTGAAGGAGCGGAGAACACTAGAGCCATAATATGTGGACAGATAATACACACTGAGTCACACAAAGATGCTTCAAGAGAGAATTTATTAAGATACAGATCTTAGCACAGAAAGTGAAGACATCTAATTCAAGTCCTCAAAACCAAGAGCACCTCCACCAAAATAACAAACGTAAAACAAATTCAAGTAAATTTGGGGGGGAATAGGAATAACATGTTGAAACCAAAATGACACATTTGATTTCTTTAATGGACTTCAGTTAAAATAAAGTGTTATTAAAAAAAGGTAAAAAAAAAAAAAAGGAAAAGAAATGCTTAGAAGCTCCACACTTGTGACTATGGCATGAAGAATGAACCTTTAAAAAAATTCAACGATTTTAAAAAGGTTTAAAAAGCTAAAACTTTCAATAATATTCAATATAAGGACTTTTACGAACCATGGATTACTTTCCTAATTTTGTTCCTCAGTAAGTTATTACTTATTACTGTGGCGTCCAGTGTCTGACACGACATCTGACCTGGGGCTTCCAGTTTTTAAACTAATCTATCGAATACAGTTGATTACTGCCATGTTACAGCTATAAATCTACACCGGTTCTTTACAGTATCCTGTGTGGAATATAGAGCTAGATTATTAGCCGTTGCCCACAGGCCCAAGGCCCAAACCGCAAGTTGCTTATGTCTGTTAATCTTGTGATTGTAAATGGGTTTGGATTTTATTGGATGTATGTATATTGCAAGACTGTCAAAAGGTTAATACATAGGTTAATAAGCACAATCTCCAGGTTAAAGACTTGAGGCATGGACTGAATGGAAAATGTAATGAATACGAACATCAAACATATGGGAAGATCTGATTATGCGCAAGATGACATCTAATTGGGTTCAAGAAAGTAATGCAAGAGCATGAGGATGAATAACACACACTCAAGCACAGATTAAGTGACATGCTTGGAAAAAACGATCAAAACCAAGCTAAGTAGAATAACACACGAATGAACCGTATTAACCCAGCTATTTTCAACCTTTTTAAGAGGAAAGGAAAAAGCACAGAGCTGCTAGACTGGAAAAAAGTAATGAATTGAGTTGATTCAGTGACACAAGGAAAGACAACGTAAATGTGTTTTCACTTTAGATTTGTCGTAACATTTCTAAGCAGAAAAAACAGACAAACAGCACAGATTTGGCATCAACTTTTCCACTTTTGTCTACACCCACATGCAAGTGTTTCGTTAAACAAACATGCCATTGACATTCTTCACATTAGGATGTGACCGAGCCGGTTGCTGCTCCTCTTTAAATCACTTCAGCTTGCTTAACACGTGTTAAAATGGTTGCTGTGCAATAAAACACACTACACATCCATTAGTGTCAATGATTATAGGTTGTTATACATTTTGGGAAGACTATTGAATTCTTTGTTCTCTTGTTTAAATGGTATTTAGAACCTAATAGAACCCAATGCCTCCTGGTATCAGACACACTGTGTGGACAAAATGATTGGGACGTGCCTGTTTTGGTTCAGCACACCAAGACAATTTGGACTATGCAACTTTGCGTACACCGTTCGGGGAAGAACCTTTTCTATTCCAGCATGACTGTGCCCCAGTGCTCAAAGTGAGCTCCATAAAGACATGGTTAGATTAGTTTGGGGTGGAAGAACTTGACTGGCCCGCACAGAGTCCTGACCTCAACCCCATCCAGCACCTTTGAGATGAACTGGAACAGAGATTGTGATCTAGGCCTTCTCATCCAAAATCAGTGTCTGAGGTCGTAAATGCTCTACAGAATGAATGGGCACAAATTCCCACAGAAACTCCAACAGCTTGTGGAAAGCCTTCCAAGAGAAATAAAAGTGGGGCCAACTCCATATTGAAGTCTATATATGTGAATGCAATGTCATTAAAGTCCCTGTTGGTATAACAAGCAGGCATCCCCAATACATTTGTCCAAGTAGTGTATATCAGCTCAGTCACATTAATGAAAATCAGATAAAAAGCTTTAACTAAGAAAATGCCAGTGTTTTGGATCATCCATATTGAAGTATTTCCAGAGGTTGACTATGCGAATTCTTGCCCAAGCCAGTCAGACACAAAATTCAAATTCGGGAATCCCCTTGCAATTGTCTTGCTTTGGTGCAGTATTTACAATTTGCTCTTTCTCTCCTTGCACTTGACTTCAAAGCCACATGCATGAAACTAAAGGTAAAGCTAATGTGCTAAATAGGACATTAGATTCAGCAGCTTGCACAACATTTGCAGAAACCAAAAGTATGAATGAGCAAGATGAGCTCCCTTTTAAACTCCACCAAAAAGACTGAGTTAAAAGACTAAAAGGATGCATTACTGGTGAAGATGGTGTTTAACACTAAATACTAAATCTCCCCCTTAATCTTTTATTGACATGCTGCATCTCTGTGCACTAGGGGGCAGAAAAGTACAATCTATTCTTCACCACCTGTGCTCAGGAGTCCTTTGTAATGCTCCCTGGTTAAAACTAACCTCGTCCTTCTTTAAATTACCCCTGACCTTTCCTCTCTCCCTCAGTGAATTCATATCACAGACTTTGAGAGTCCTTACCGATTATTTCACCTCCAGAGACGTATGGGGAGCTCAAATTCCGATAAATCCGCCGCTTTCGTCTTCCCTTCCTCTCCCTTAAGTGCATGTGGGTAGAACTGAATATTTAGTTGCTGTGTAATGCAATACAGTTCTTTCCCAGGAAATTTCATTTTGACAACATAATCAGTTTAAAACTTCATTTGCAAGACATTTCTTTCTTGTTCTGATTGCACTAATGCTTAATACAAGTATGTGTGTGTGTGTGTGTGTCTGCGTGTGTGTGTCTGCGTGTGTGTGTGTATGTATATATATCTATATATATCTATATATATATATATATATATATCTATATATATATATATATATATGCGTGTGTGTGTG
>JBBJLS010000032.1:7571861-7589042 GCA_037577275.1 Bryconaethiops microstoma | reverse complement strand
AAAGAGCCAAACCAGGTATTTGATGGAGCTGCAAGTAAAACTGGGCTTCCATGAGGAAAGAAGTCTAGAAATAGTTACGTGAACACTTTGCCATACACAAAACCACCATTCACTGTGTTAATGTTGTTTGTATTTGTTGTCATGTTAGTGTTTTAACACCACTGCCCAATAGTAAACAGCTTTTAAGCATAATTCTCTCAGGTGCCTAAGACTTTTGCACAGTACTGTATATAGCACACAAAGATGAATGATCCTCAGAAAAGCGGCATGACAACACACTATATGAAACACGTTTCATAGGTTCGATCAGATGCGCCAACTATATCCATAAATTGTGAATCATTACTGAAAGAGATGGCTTGAGTCAATCTATATAAGCTGCACTGTGACATTTTGAGAAAACAATAGATCATCTGGAACAGGTTGTCTTTAAATAAGAGAAAGAAGAAGATTTATACTGCTTGAGCTGATACATCTGGCATCTTAAATGGTAAAATATAGCTCTCCACAGGGCGCTTTGTATTGACTTATGGAAGATTGTTCAACAGGCCTTTAAGACGTATAGTACAATTACAATCAAGGGTTTTTTTCAGAAGAGGATTTCAGTGAGGGTTGTATTCAAAATCATCCTGTTTTGGTTGTAGTACAACTGTTTTCTAAAAAAGTCTTCACAAAGTCAGTGCCTCAGCATACTTTAAAAGCTTCAGATGTTTGGAAATAGCCAAAAGTGCCATGGCTGTTGCAAATACAAACACTCTAGATGTGAAATGAAGAATAATATATAGGTAGCTGTTTAGGTGTAATGCAGTGAAGCACAAGGAATTGTTTTTTAATTCATTTTTAAAATTGTGCACAGGTGGGCCCCATGGTGGCGCAGTGTGTAGCACTGTTGCCTCACACTTCCAGGGTTGGGGGTTCTCCTCGTGGTGGCGTGGGTTTCCTCCAGGGTCTCCGATTTCTCCCACAGTCGGACCCCGGTAGAGGCTCTGGGGACCTGCGAGCCTAGTAAGGATTAAGCGGTAACAGAAAATTAACGAATTAATGAATACTCCACAGGTTTCATGCCAATTTCAGCATAGTCATTCAAACATAATGTTGATGAGAATTAGGACGATTAATCAAGAAATAAGCAATTGAATTCATTTCAAAACACAACCTTTTTGTACTCCATGAGGATGAGAGTTTGGTACTATGGAGATGTCTTCTCTCCATAGCTCAAAAAAATTGGGAACTTCTGTTAGGTCCTGAGGACTGGTTTGAAGAGCCCTGAGCTGGGTTGTCTGAACCGTATTCCTGGAGTCGACCTTCACTGTGTTTTTTCTCTAACACACCTGGCTTAAGTCATCAGCTCACAAACAAGCCAATCATGAGGGTAAAGTGGGTATTTAAGAAGAGGGAGACATTAAACTGTGCAATGTCCAAGACTTTAGTTAACGTATAAATTTGTACATTGATGTAATAGACAGATGTTTCTATGTAAATATGTATTTAGTACTTCTTTTTGGAAGAAAGCAGTCACGTTTGTGTTGTGTCTATGGAACAGTTGTGTGCGTTCATTTCCCAGTCTGATCTGAATTTGTGCAGGGGTGTTTCAGCCTTTTACATGAATAATTGGTCAAAAAAGACGGTGAAGCTTCGAAATAACCCGTAACCTGTTTTTAAAAATTTGTCATATGCTTCTGTCGTGGTTGGTTAGTGTAGTGGCTAACATCACTACCTTCCAAGCAGAAAAGAGGAGTTCAGGTCTTACACTGGGCAACCCTACACCAATAAGGGTCCTTGGGTAAGAGACTCTTAACATTGCATTTACCTACGTCTGTGAAACCCAAAAATTGTAAGTTGCTTTTCCAGTTTATAATAAACATGGTGTCTGTAAGAATGACAATATTAGCAAGGCACAGAAGCCACCGTGCCTTCATGTTACCATTGAGTACAGCTGCTGTATACGGTTCCTTGTATCGTTAAATGTGAAAGAGCAGACATACAGCAGCAACCGTGCAGAGGATCCTTCATGAGGGCCGTAAAAGGGTATAGGTATGGTTGAAGGAGCAGACTGAGTTTGAATAGATTTCCTTCTTTTTCCTTTTTTTCCTCTTGCCTCGCTCACATTATTGACGGAGCCCGAGTCCATGTGTGGTGAAAGCTTTGTGCCTGCATTGCAGAGGCTGTCGGAAAACAGATTGATTTGTAGCTACTGAGACAACAGTGATACGTTGCTATGAGACTATGAGAGTCAGAATTCGCCTTTTCAGGTTTCAGAGAGAGAGAGATTTGATGGACGAGGTGAGGGGGATCTTGTATGATTTGAAGTCACTTCATCCCTTGCTGGTCATGAGTACAGTTTTCAAACACCAGGGTGCACGTTCTACCACAGCAAAGTGCTTCACGCGGTAATGTTGCTGCTATTTTTCTGAGGTCTGGAGGAATAAAAATGCAAGCATGTTCTTTTCTGAGTGAGACAGCAAGACACTACAGGTGAATAGAGCAAATTTTAAAACAACAGATATGGCAATGAATTTTCCCGTTCATTACTGATATTACGAAAATATTTTTTTCTATTGGACGTTTTGTGACATTTAGGGATGTAACTCATGTTATCTACTTAAATGTGCTATCTTAAAACCCAAAAATGTAGCTTGTAAATGATAGTTAACTTGTTCATTTCACTGTGAAAACACGTTGCACTATTATTGTAAAATGTTTTTCAGGTCAGTGTTTTAATACAAACTGTAGCAAAATCAAGCTGTTAGAAATATATTAGGAAATCCTATAAAATCCTTCAGAATGTGGTGATGAATAAACATGTGAAAGTTCTTGAATGCGGGGGTTTTAGATGTTGATGTTTTTAATTCTGAATATAGAGAAAACTGATTAAAAAAAGACCAGACCTCAGAACTGCTTCACCATCATGTTGTCATAGGATAAAAGGAAATTGTAATGGTATAAGGACGTAAGGGGAACACAACTGAAAACAATTTTATTATGTTAACTGGTAAAAAGGACGACTAAATCTACTGAGTGACGGAAACTCTGGACAAAAGGCAAATATGGGAACAATACAACATTCCACGTTGTACTTAATGGCCTTTTGCACTGGACATTAAACGTAAAATTGTGTTTGTATTCTGTATACCATTATTGTATATTGTTGATTTACTTCTGAATATCAGTAGTGTCAGTTGAATTGAGAAGACAGGGGACTCAGACTGCAAATTTGAAAGAGTACAACTGCCCCTCTACTGTGCACACATTCGACTACTTTAGTAAGAAACAGCAGAAATGTGGCTAACATGACATTGATTTTAACTCCTTCATGTCCTGTAGCCTCCTCCACCTCCGAAAAGACAGTCAGATGTATGACCATCAGCAATCAGCCCAGCGTTCTTCTAAAGTTTTATTTTTATTATTCTTTATATAGTCAAAAAAGGTGTCGCTTCTCTTCTGAGCTTGTGCAATTTTTTTCTGTTTTAAGATTCTTGATCAGTTGGTCAGGGGCCAATTATGATCATTAAAAAAAACTATTTTTGTGGTTGGGTCAGCTCTGTAACATATGGGAAAAGAGAGTGAATGGTGGAGTCCCCTTCAAAATATGTGTCAGAGATCAGGAAGGGACAAAGTGCAGAGAAAAGCAAAAGTGGAAATAGAAACAGAGATAAAACACACAGCAGACTCATAAACAGACTTCAAGTCACTAAAGCTCAGGTCAGTTATATTAGCAATTATTGTCAATTATTTTAAAAAATGAATTTTTGTGGTTGAGTCTTCTCTGTAATATATAGGAAGAGAGGGAGAGGGCAGTCAGTTTGCCTTCAAAATGTGTCAGAGTGACAAAACTCAGAAAAACACAAATGTGGTGTCATGACTGGTGAGGGATGGACGCACTAACACGAGACAGCGAAGTGTTAGAGGTTTTTAATTAGCAAAGTTCATGTTGCAAAACAGCCGTGCGGCTTCACACACAAATGATTCACAAGAGTTGAGATACACGGAGAAGCTGGAGGACCTTCACTCCGGTGGGCACGTATACACAAAATATAAAGTGCTGGAGGATCTTCATTTCAAACGAAACTGAAACGAAACACTGGAAGGGGGACTCTGCTGCAGAGTTGACTCTCCAAAGCTTTAGCAAGCCCACTGTTGTCAGGGGCCATAACAAATACTCCACGCTTCGTGGAGCTCTCAGAATGCTAAGGGCGCTCTCGTACACATGCTTGTACATATAGAGAGGGGAGAAACACACACAGGAGGCACACAGTCACTCGTCAAGCTGCTGGTGCGAGTCAGGGTCCAGCTCGCGTTGCCCTGCTGGCATATGAGACTCTCCACTGCCACTGGAGAGTTCGTAAGCTGCGAACCAGAAAGTCTGTGCGTGCCTCAGACTTAGTTCCCCTTCTAAATGAAATGCAAGCAAGAGATTACAAGTGATACAGGAATGGAGTTGGGTGTCCACGCAAAGAGTCTGTGGCTCGGCTGGACTTTTAAACCCACATGCACACGCAGACAGCCAATCACACAATGCAATCAACTCAGAAACAAGCAGCACTTAAACTAAACACAAGACAGGTGGACATGTCGTAGATACCTAGCAACCCAGCTAATAAGCTAACTAAGCTCCACACTCTCACCTGGGTTGCCTAGGCACCAAACAACCACACACATGATAACCTATGACGTCACACAAACGAGCCCAGGGCTGTGTACCACCTAGTACTCGGGCGACGGGCTCCGTTGGGGGCATGACTGAGACGGACCAGACGTGACATGTGGAGAAAATGACGCAGAGCAAAACACACAGCAGGTTCAAAAACAGATTTCAAGACACTAAAGCTCAGGTCATGAAATAGTACATGAAATGAAATGAAATGAGTTATAAGATGCGTGTAACTGTTTTTTGTGGTTTATTAAAAATAATCAGTCTGTAAACACAATGCTTTCAGCCGTAATTAACCATAAATGGCTTGGTAAGAGGTAGCACAAGCACGCCCCTTCGGGAATGCAGTGGTAGAATTTTTGCCTTAAACATCTGGCTTTTCTTTGACAGGTGTTGTTTAGGTGTACTTACCCTGCAGTAACTTGGCTGAAAGGCATTGATTTAAGTTTAGCTTTACTGGTTTGAAGAACAAATGTGTACTACTTAAGCACGTCAGCTAAATCCGTAAATTTAATGTAAATGTAGAATGCTGAGCACTGAATTAGAAGACTGCCAGTTCAAATCCAAGCTGCAAATAGATTTTGTTTATTTCTTTTTGCCCATAAAACCAGTGTTTCTTGCCGAAATGCATGTAGCTTTATGTCAGTCGCTGTCTAATACTTTTTCTTGCTTTTCTTTCTTGGTTTTCTTCTGTTTACTTGTCTTTGTTGTGTAAACTGTTGTTGGTGAAAAAGGGATTGGCAGTTTTTTCAGTGCAAGTGCTTGTTTACCTTCCATTGTGTTTGCAAAGCTCTTGAGGCTCCTCACTGACGATATTGAGCTTGACCAAGTGAGAGCATGGGTGGGGGTTCCAGGCTGTGTACACAAGAATATCCTGGTCCTAACCCTAACTCTTGATTGACACTCTATCAGACACTCCTGCTGACACTGATTGGCTCTTTTTGGTCACAGAGGCTTCTTGCAAATGAAGCACTAGATTTAGCAAGAGGAACCAGATTTTTTTCACAGATTTTGCATTACTGTCATTCCATGTTTTCCATGCCAACTCAGTTTTATATCTATGGGGAGAATCTAACTCAGAATCTGCACAGAATCTAACTCAGGATTAGGCCACATCTTTTTTTTCTCAAGGACGTGTTGAATTTTTCTATGCACCAAATGAAAACATAAAACTGACATTTCCAATCCTTGGCAAACTGTGAACACAAAGAACATTGAGATCACTTGAACCTATTCTTACTCTTTTCACATAACTAGAAAGCTAAAGCCAGTAGTACAGCTCTGAAAGTGAAAAATCAATACTAAGTACCTTGGCCTTCATGCTAATTAGTCCAAAACAGTGGAATGCCCAGAAGAGGTTTCACAACAGCAAAGACACGCGAAGCCTGCCAGGCCTCCACCTTGACAGGTATTGACCATGCATAAAACAGACAGTTATAATCAGTTCATTTGTATTTTTCTGTCATATAAGGGCACCTAAGCAAGTAGACTAAATGTCTTCTGGGAGTGGTTCGTCCTTCATCAAAGATTGCTGACAGGAAAAAAAAGTTGCGACAATCATTTGGGTAAATTCGTTTAGTTTTGGCATCTGGCTTCATGCCACTCTCAGAAAATGTACGAAACCACTGGCTACTGACTCTGAGTCTTTCCTTAGCCATTAATCAAATCCTTAGCTGTGCTTAGACAGGCTGGTTTCTCAAGCGAAGCAAGCTGAGCTAAGAGAAGTTTTTTTTTTTCCACTTCTGCTCTGGAAGCAGTGGCTTATATACCTTATCCTGTGGGAAATAGTGAAAAAAAATCTGAAAAAGAGACTCACCTTTTTATCTGCTCTGTTTGTGCCTACATTTCCCACTTTTGAATCTTCTGCCTATCAAGTAGGCGTCACATGCCAAGTGACTTAGAGTAGCCAACATGCAGAGAGAGAAATGTCTAATTATAAGTCTGTTCAAGTCTTAGCAAGGACACGGTATCTTGACGAAAGCTCATAAGCCTTCGCTATAAAGACACTTAGAGAGCTCAGTTGGCAAAGAGCACAGATTGTGAAATGTCAGCCAATTTGAAAAGACTGCGAATGTAGAAAATGGTAAAAATATAATGGGCATTTTACCAAAAAATGTGAATGGTGAAGGTTGAGCTTTGTCTGTGAATTATGAGCTTTGATGATCCATTTATTTTTGTGCAACGAAAGAATAGAATTTAAAGATATTAGTGACAATTTGACCATTCAACTGCGCTGTGTCTTCAACTAACTCTTATTGACAGTGGTATTTGCAAAAATACCACGTTTTTCTTAATGAGGTTTAGATTGTCTATATTGAATGCCATACAACTCAGGTCAGATCCTGGACAGAACAGGTCATTTTCCACAGCTAATTCTACAAGCATTTTGATATGAACTGATAATAAAGTTTAATAGCTTTGATAACACATTCGGTAGCTACATGTACTTTCAGCTGTCAGAGTTTTGTAGCTTTCATGAAAAACAAAGGGGATTATACAGACACCTCACATCTTATTGTTATTCAAAAGATCATTAAGTGGGATCTCTGTTTCATCTCCGCTGGTGCATGGCGCATGACAAAAGACAATTGTTCCGAGAGTACAGTTGCAAGGTAAAAAAAAAAAAAAAGTGCTAATATTTTGACACAATTTGAGAGGCGCTTTTGTCTCTGAAGAAGCCGGAAATTGATTGGCAGTGTTTTTCACGGCCAGAAAAAGCACATTCTTAGCAGCCTTAGCTTGTCTTTTGTACCCATGACAGCTTACATTACAGTATCAGAACCGAACTGCCTTCTCTGTTTTGTCTCTTGTTCAGGCCTCTCTTGTCTTAAATAGGTAAGATGGGACTTCTCTGAACTGCGCTCATTTAATGCTGTTCTCTTTCATCCTTCTTCAATGAAACTACTTACTGTGCGGATTTTTTCTTCTTCTTTTATGGCCTTGGGATTTTAGAGAGTAGACTACTACTGCAGGATCCAGTAGCTGAAAAGGAAACATGACCATATACCAGTGCTATCAATATAATTTTATGAAAAAAGCACAATTATGATTCTAGCATCTGACTGACTGAGCCACACCCAAAGCCATCACAGGATAGCCTAACATATATACATCTACATGACCACGCATCTGTTGGCCTGTTTATGTACTGCATTAACCAAAATCCCTATTCAGCCAAATGAGAACCATGTAAAGAAGAGTTTCCAGTGTAAAATGCTACATTACTGAGCTAGACTTGTTATTGCCGCTCATTAAAACCAGGCAGGTGGGAAATGACAATGACAAATTTGCCTCCATGCAAATGTTACCATGCTAAAGTTGAGAGCTACTGTTTCTGATTAGGTAATATGGGATTTTTGCCAATGTCTTAAAAAGGTGCCACAAAAGATGTGTTGACTGATGCCAAAGGAATAAAAAAAAAAACCTTTACATTAACTAAAGGTTCTTTTCATATTTGAGAGTTCTTTGAAAAACTTTTACAGTATACTTTGAAATTGTTCTTCACACACAAATCTGTATGTGTATGTGTGTTTGTGTGTGTGTATGTGTGTGTGTGTGTGTGTGTGTGCGTGTGCGTGTGCGTGTGTGTGTGTGTGTGTGTGCGTGTATGTTTGACTAACATTGCAGTGCATTCATTGACATTCATTGCAGTCCTTGGTGGTATTATTGGTATTATTATTACCAATTATTATTATTATTATTATTATTATTATTATTATTATTATTAACTGGTATTATTATTAATAAAGCTATTTCGTCATAACATTTCATCTTGTCTATATTTGGTATTTTGTTAATGCTCCTCATACTAAGGCAGTCATTCATATTGTTCTGAGATTCTGAGTTATTAGTTCTGGAATTTTGGAGTTCCTGGTGTTAAGCATGGTGACATTGCTGTAAATCATGTACGTTTTACTTTTTCTTATCCCTGTAGCTGGAGAATGGGATGTGTCGTATATTCACTTTAGAAGAACCTCTTCTTGGTCCAGCAGTGAACCTTTCTTTTTAATCTCCTGAATGAGAAGATTATAATGGTTTTATCACCAGATATGGGACAGAGCGACATGACCTACCTTTGAAAGTCAAACACTTTACATTTCGGCGGTCCATATTAGAATTCAGAGGCCGTCTTTAATAACAGGACTCTGTTAATTACATTTCAGTGAACAGTCAAGGATAATTGACCATAGGTAAGGTGAGACAGACAGTTGTGCCAATTATGCTTGGGGTTCAGAATTGGGATCTTTGGTTTGTCCTGTACATCCCCTCGGAGCAGGGAGGGGAGACGGCAGGTGTTTGAACGCAATAATTGGACAGGGGTCCCTTTTAAATATTGTTGTCAAATCACAGTGGCTAAAGGTTACAAAGGATGAATTAGTCCCTGCTGAGAAACTATAAAGTCACCGAGTTGCCATTATTAGAGTGAGTAATGGAGTTAATTAAGATATCCATCACACACTTGGGCTAATATGAATTCATAAACAAACAGTGTTTGTGGCGTAATGAGACTATTCGTCCTGGCTGTGTTCCTTCGCCCTCTCTCACCAGTCTGGAGAAAGAACGATTCCAAACTGTGAGGAAATGAGCATCGGTGTTTGTTGGAGATTAAGAGGCGGGAAAACAACACTGCAGTCTTATCACCTAGTCGGGATTACACCCTGGTTCTCTTTATTTGCCAATTTCCTCCCCATGTCCCAGTGGGAATCATGCAGGATAAGCCTGCCTGATGTACTGGTAATATCATTTGCACAATATTTCACATAAACATGATTAACGCAGTAAGCTCGGCTCAGCGCATAAGTATCCCACAAATATATCCAACAGACTGTCAGGTCTAATGGGCATCATTTTTTTAGTCATCTGTGAAAATGACTACCCCACCGAGCCCTGACTTATCAATCAGGTAGAAATAATAAAGAGCTTGTGGCCTCATTTTTGTATGGTTGGCATGGTATGACCTAACGCAATGCGTAAAAACACTTTTCCAGATGTGGTTTCCTATTGCTTAGCTACTTTAAAAAATATTGCTTCTCTGCTACAGTATGGGCCACTTAAGTGTAGCTGCATGCATTAATGTGCAGTAAAGATTTTTAATATGGAGTAGCATGTCAATGTGTGCGCAACCAACAATATCACTCATCTTAAACATACACTTGAGCAGTATTTTATAGTTACATAGCCACTAATAATACCAGTGCCAATGAGGAATGAGCTGGTGGTGCTGGAAAAGAATCAACTTTAGTATCCCTCTCTAATGCTGCTGGTGGGCTGTCATTAAACATATTCAGTGTCTCTCTGTTCAGAGGCGAATCCCTGAGGGTGCATATTTCAGAACGCTGTCAGGAATCAGACTGCAGACTCAGTTCTATAGGGAGCCTCACGCTAGCTTAGACATCACCACCCACATGTAGATCACCTGGGGTGCTAGCCTGCAAGCACTGCAACAAAACACCAATACACATCACAAAATTACTCCATGACACCATTAATCCTTTCACAATATGAAAAATCAATTTCTCCTTGGATTTGTCCACTCCAGGCCGATGCCACCACCTGCGTTAATTCAATTCAGTCCCTATTTGTGCTCCAAATCTGATGGGAAAACGTTTGTAAACGTAGACGTTAAATATATGTAACAGCCCAAATGATGCATTTTAACATTGCTGACAAAAATCATACAATTCAAATGGATGTATCACTTGTTCATTAGTGTGTGTGTTTGTTTATTAGCTTGTTTATTGTTTTGAGGTACTTTGTTATTTGTCATTTAAAGGGTCCAAATCTTGGCAAGATATATGTACATTTTTGTGACATCACAAAATACAGAATGCTTTGTTTTTATGGATTGAACTGCAGTTTTTGAAATGTTAACAGTGTTTACATGCTGTATTGAACAAAATGATTAAAAAGAAACAAGGGGGAAAAAAACGATTTTCCAATACACTTTAAATAGTTTATTGTGTCATTTATTTTATCTGTGAATATCCCATGCATGTGATGGTGTTTCAAGGTCAGGTGTTATATGTTACGAGCTTTTTTAATCCCTGAACGTGATGTATTGTCATATTATGAATGCATAAAACCAGATTTAATGGAATGAGAACATGATGGGGCCACTTTCCATAACTGAGGGGCAGCAGGTGTAGGGGTCGAAGCAATCTGGTCCATTAAGACATTAGCATGAATTAGTCTTTCCAAGTTGTGTGTGCCATGCTGCCTTAGATATACCAACATTGACATTAAAAGGATTAAGGGGATTCTGGAGGACCTCTAGATTGGCAGGAGTAATAATCCCCACCCCTCTCACTGATCTCAATGGATCGCCTTGGTGTTTAAACTCCCTCAGTTGTTTTTTGGCTTCGTGCTGGGGGGCTGTGTCCATATTCGTGCTGGGGGGCTGTGTTCATATTCATGCTGGGGAGCTGTGTGCATATGCAGGGCATCCACAAATATTTCTTTGAATTATTCATGCTTTGGAGCTCGTCCGGAAAGCGCACATATGTTTGGAATTTAATGACAGCAAACTTAACAGGTTTATTGATCGAAGGCTTCATCGCACCGCATCGCATACGAGGCGTTTTAATTCACCTCAATAAATCATATAACACCACGTGGGCTTCCCCGACGCACAGAATTCACACACGGCCTGCAGATCGAGACCAGATCAAGAAGCACGAAGCTCAAAAAGAGGGTTCGTTCCAGGGAGGTTTCAGCACAAAGCTGGAGTAATTAATTTAGCTCGGGTAGGCTTTTGCAATGCTTTAAAATGGCCTTTGGGCTTTCATTGGATCTGAGAGTGCTGAGGGATTTTTAGATTAATTAGCAAATTGATTCAATTTAATGATGACCTTGATAATTTTACTTTGAATATTCATCAGCAAAATAGAGTGATCCTTCATTTTGTTGAATATTTTTCGGAGCGATTTATGAATGGGCTTTTAATGTTTTGGACCAAGCAGCTGTTCTGAAATCTTTTGTTTCGAGGACTGACTTTGATCTCTGTAACGGTGTTATTGGTGGAAATTTATATTCAGGAACAGATACAAGGACACCAAAGGTGCGCTTGTCTTGTTTGTAGTCTGCAACTTTGAGCAGCGGGATGTAAAAGTCAGAAGCAGAGTACCTTTGTATGTCATGCGGACTGTTTAATGTACACCGAGACGGATCTTGCTTTATGAACCATCTTTCATAGTCTGTCCAATTATACTCTGCCGTGTTGAAAATGGACACCTAATTCAATTTTATAGCCGTTGCCTGAGAAGTTTGGACGGCAAAGCAGAGTGCCTCTGATAGCTTATCTCTGCTTATCCTGGACGAAAATCTAACGCCATCTGAGTGCTGTCTGGGGAGAGGTGGCGCATTAAGGTGTGCGGCGCGGGAGGTGTGCTGAAAGCAGCTTAATTGCTTGTGAGCAATGCTCCTGTCTTTAGATATTCCTCACACTGCATAAAGCCCCACTGTGCCAAGCGCCACTGAGGTTATCCCCTTCAAAGCTATTGTGAAAACATCAGATGTACTGTTACAACTGATCCTGGCGAAGCATTAGTCATGACACCTAATGGGCCCATATGCTTCATCTTTCCTGCGTTTCATCTTTTTTTTTTTTTTTTTGAAGTCCACTTCATGTAGCGTACATAATATTTGGACGGGATTATGTACCAAAAACAGCCGTAATTCATTTGAACATGTGCATTTTCTAACCCCTCTTTATCCCCTAGGATTAAGCAGGCTATTGTGGGGCCTTCTACACTGATTTATTTAAAAGACCCCAGCCTGATTAGCTTTGCACTGTGCTACATTCAAAAGGCAGCCCAGGCTAAAACACACTTTATAACCTCAGTGTGAACGAGGGAGGCTAAAACTGCAGGCTGAGTAAGTCAATGTATGCAAATGGAAATTCGCTTTTGTGACATCACAAACCATATGAATTCAAAACAGGCTCTTCTTGCAGTTTTTTGCAGTCGGGAGATATATAGAGACCTTCTAAACTTGAAAGAAGAAATGGAGTTTTTCAATGAGATGGGCCCTTTAACTCCATATCACAGCAGCAGCTTTAGAGAAAAAAAAGTAGCGTGTTAGAGTGTTAGACACACAGTGCTAATGTATCTGTGCTGCGTTGCACCGCTGTGTTAGTGATGTGGGCGAGGTGTAATGACTGTGGCTTGCTGCGAGGTCATCTTCAGGGAGGACATGATTAGGCAGCTCACCCACTCCCCTGCATGTCGGGGGAACTGTGTGCTACCTCACTTAATGTTCCATGTGCCTCTTATTTCCACCCGCTGCTGAATGGGGGGATTGGGGAAGGAAATGTCCAGCAGCAATATTGCAAGAATGAACCTGTTAGCAGGGAAAGCAAATTGAACTGTATAAGCAGAACCACACTTTCAAATGAAGCCATGACGCTCTGCGCGGCACAGGGGCGTGAATGTGCAAGGTGGCATCTGCAGCTAGGTCCAAGTTACCATTGATATTTGATGCTTTGCAGTTGCACCACTTTACCTGCTCCAGTCAGTAGAGAAATTTATCTAAAAAGTTATCTGAATGTTTCTGAAGCATCATAACCCTCAGACGTCTTGAGTATTTATATATTTGATTTACTGTACATAATCTTGTAAACCGAATTACTTGATCATGTTGGTAATAAATTGCAATTACACACTCTGCATCAACGGCTTTGAGTTTGCACTTCTGACGAAAATGCACGACAAAAAGGTATTTAAAATATTCAAAATATTCATACATATTCATATAATAAAAACTTCCCTTTTATCCTCTTCTGTTATCAATTAAAATCAGAAGCGCAAACTGCATTTCCACTGGAAATTCTTGTTTCAATTCAGTTTAAATAACAAATAATAACAATGTACTCAAACGATCTATTTATAACCTTACATTTTGAGTCACACTTTTTGGGTCATCTAGAGATGATCTACGGACACAAAAACAATCTGGCGAAAGTGCTTGAGGTTATATAAGGTTTTGGTTTTGGTTTAGGATTCAATTAAATATAATCTGTTACATTCATCTTTGCAAATAAGCTGCTTTTAATCATTGGAGGAAACTTCTAATGATTCAACTCCAATCAGTTTTAGCTCTTTATAGACTATGCAATTATTTTAGCTGTTGTCTCTTAATCAAAGCCGTGTTTTTTTTTTTTAACAGGATTTCCCAATACATAACCGCAGCACAACAGAAATCAGTGGTAATTATTATTATTATTGTTACTATTATTATTTTGTCAAAATTAAGGAGCTCTAACTCTACAGCTATTTTCATGCACGACATTTACCCTGACTTCTTCACAATGACAAGAATGGCAGTGCTTATGAAAGCTTTGAGCAAACCTGTGTATCATCCGTAGTAGCGTCCCTTGAGGACAGGTGCATTAGAAAAAGGGCAAAATTGGGTGTCAAAGATGTCGAAGATCAAAGATCAGGTCTTAGAATTATCGCTTAAAATCATATTGCAAACACCCAGGCTGTGTCTGTACTGTCTCTGTTTTGGCTGTGTTTGTTTTGCCTCGGAGTGAAAGATAAAGTTGGATGATAGCAGCGGTGGTGTTACATAACTGCAAACAAGTCATTACCCACGGCTAATCTGCAGGTGTCATAACAACCCAGCAGGAAATCAAATGATGAGAGATTATACCGGCATAGACGGAGCACCCGTCATTTCCATACTTCATTCCTGGGCCGAATATTTGATCATTATATAATCATCAGTCACAGGAGGAGCCAAACTACCTCGATTACGCAGAACCGAAAGTGACGGAGCCGCTTGATCTGCTCCCGCCATGGCTGTTTCTCGTTTTTTTGTTTTTTTTCTTTTGTTTTGTTTTTCTTTTTTTATCTTCAGGAATGATTGATGCCAGCCAAGGACTCTTCCCCTTGTAGATGCTCGGAGATTGCACTTCTGAGAGGGAGAAATTAATCTTCGTTTGATTCCCGCTAGGCCTAGAGCTACAAGACCAGAAGAAGTCAAACGAGAAAAAGAAAGACAAAAAGAGGAAGAGGAAGCAGAAGAAGGAGGAAGAAGAAATGAATGTGGAGAAAGCAGCTGCCACTGTCACCTTTAAACAGCTCCTGGAAGCTGTTTCCCAGATTTGATTTGCCTCAGTTCCAGCCCCGTGTGGGCCAGGCGTTCACAGACACATCACTATCCATCCCCTCAGCCTGCCACCGGTGACAGCGTTGCCCTCGCCCACCGCCAGCATCTTATTACCAGCCGGATGCTATTGTTCAGCCCAGAAACACTGGAACATCCCATCAGAGACAGAGGCTCTGGAAAACGGGCTTAACCCTAACGGATTAGTAATGCTATTGTGTGCATTACAGTTCTCCGTGCAAATGACGTGATTAAGAGATTACTGTGTTAGAGACTGGCTCAGTTTCTGAACACTTTGTTTGAGCAGCTACTATGCATTAAGACACCGAGGTAAGAAGCTGCTGGGTAACTCTCTGACCACTTAATGATTCAATTCCATAACAATTCAGTGAATCGTGATTATTTCTGTATAGCTCCCAAACTCTGGAACAGCATAAATGGGAGTGTGTGCTAGACAGAGGCTTTGGAAGCGAGATTATACAGGCATTAGTGTGAAGTATGTATTTGGTATATTAAATCTCTTTTTCTACATGTACACTACCAGTCAAAAGTTTGGAAACACCTTCTCATTCAGTGATTTGTTTTCTTTTTATTATTGGCTGCATTGTAGATTAATATTGAAAACATCACTTATTGCTCTGATGACAGCTTTGCACACTCTTGGCATTTTTTCAATCAGATTCATGCGGTATCGACCTGGCATGATATTTAATTAACAGGTGTTCTTCATCAAGAGTTCATTAGTGGAATTTCTTGCCTTTTTAATGTATTTGGGATCATCAGTTGTGATGGTAGGGCTGGTATACAGTTAGTAATCCTATTCCACTATGGTTCTACTACATATTGTGGGAAGAACCACTTAACTAAGTAAAAAGAAACAACAGTCCATCATTACCTTATTACAGAACATATTATGGTTTGCTTAACCTTTTTTGGTTTACTGCATAATTCCATGTGTTCCTTCACCATTATGTTTGTTTTCAATATTAATCTACGATGTTGAAAATAATAAAAAACAAAGAAAAAAGATTGAATGAGAAGGTGTGTCCAAACTTTGGACTGGTACTGTATGTTTGTGCTTTTATTTAGATCATAGTACTGTAATGTTGTGGTCATCTATCTGTGTTATTGTATAATCAAACTGAAAAGAGCAGCATACATAAGGATTATTACTGTATTATTATCACCGTCATTACCACAGATTAATTTAATTGAAATCATTTTTAGACTACTCCCAGTATAGGTGAAGGACCTATTTACAGTCGTAAGCAAATGTTTGAACATACACAGTGAAACTGTTTTATTGATTTTGTGATTAAAAAATAACTACACATCCTCTACAGGGAACAAAATGAAATGTGTCATTTTTCCACTCATTTTAGGGCACAGTTTCACATTTGTAAAACATATTAACATACTGTAAAAAAATCAAATGTAATATGTGCTATTACTGCTAGAAAAAAAGAAATATAAAATGTGTCAATTTTTAGAAAAATAAAATATAATGTTTGCATTACGTGCTGAAAATAATACTGTGCAAAACACATTTTGCACAGTACACATATTACTTTCATTTTTTATTCAGAATTTTTTTTCCATTTGAAAATAGACAGAAATGTTTATTTTGGGTAAAAATGGGTGGATAATTGAACATCATTATAATTACAGTTATAATTTTTGTAATATTTCAACATTCCATGCTGTATTGATGATGTACTGATGCATTTTTGCACACACCTAGCAAGACGTTATGTGCAAACAGAAAGACCAAAAATATAAAATCTTTTAAGAAAAAAAAACTGTTGTAACATGACATATTTAGGTTTAGTGAGCAGCTTGGATTTGGTAATGTCTGAGTGAATTTGTCTTTTAATCTTGCGTATTTAAAGAAGATTCAAAGAAAACAGGACCGCTGTAACTTTAGTTAATGGAAAACAACCGTAGCTGTTGGCTGAGCCCAACTTTCAGGACTCAAAGGCCAAGAAAGAAAGGGTGAATAACAGAAGCATACATCAATGTCGCTCCTCCAAGCCTTGGTGATTGATGACTCCAAGCACTAGAGATTCCTAACTCACAGCTCACTAATGTTCTGATTATGCCCGTTAGCCCATGTCGCTGAACCCTGCTTCACTTTAGATTATTCAGATATCACATCCTCTCCTTCCCCGAATAAATAGATACCTTAAAGGTAGGACTAATGTGGATGTGGATGATAACACAGGTCAACTAAAAAAATTTTTTTGTAATCATCAGAAACCACAACTTTTCTAAACCATTTTTTCGTGCTGATTTCAGATCTGCTTTCAGTTTTTTTCAGTCACATCAACTTTTTGAATTATGAGTAATATCAGATTTGCAATAGACTTGCATGCGGTTTTTATTAAACCGCAGGCACCAATCAAGTAACTGTTTCAATATTTTCAGTG
>JBBJLS010000032.1:7543270-7558726 GCA_037577275.1 Bryconaethiops microstoma | reverse complement strand
ACCTACCATTAAAATGATACTGTTCTGAGACTTTCCATTTCTTTGTCATTCGACAAACTTACAAAATCAGCGAGGGGTCAAATAATTATTTCCTCTACTGTATATATATATAATATATATATATATTTTGTAATATATATATATATGTATAAATATACAAACACATACACACACACACACACACACACTTGTATGTATTTATAGGGATGGATGCTGTGAGGTCAGGAAAAAAAAAGCTAGAAGACACTAGCTCTCCCACAGTCTCTGAGAAGAAATGCAGGTATACCTGTGTCAGGTGAACAAAGAAGTTCCTGCCATGCTTTTCAAATTCCTGTGTTTTCTCCTCGGCTTGGCGATGAGGGAGATATAGCGAGCAGAGAAGGATACAGGGACAGCAGCCAAGTGTGACTGTGCTGCTCGTATTTCTCTGGAAGCCTCTGCAGGTTCCTGCTCGGCGGCTGAGCTGAATACTGAACACCGCTGTGCCGCACTGCCGCTCCTACACCTCCAGGATGATAAAAAGCAACCTCTACACTCAGGACAAAGCAATGGCCTCTGCTGCACTGAATTAACACCATTTCTTCTGTACCAACATAACTGGGAAGACACCCCTCCCCCACCCTTACACCCTTCCTGTCTATATTCATGCAGTAATTACACTCTTTATGTGCGAAGACCATGAAGAATTATTTGTAAACAGGTGACCTTTCTATTAATTCAGTCCTTCATTTTGATGTATGGTCTCAGCACTGTGTCAGCTGTGTTAAGTGAGTTTTCATAAACCGTAACGGCAAATTTCACTGATACATGGATTTGTTGTACCTAATCATGCATTGTGATCTAGATGATTTAAGAACCAAGCACAGACACAGTGAGGTGAATTTTAGCATGACTTGTCTCCTGTAGATGAAAGATCCTCTGCATAACAAAAAAGAATCCATGAAGCAATATTATTCACTCTTAGGAATAAAGGTGTAAGAAAGGGAATTTTTGTGCCATGCTGTGGGAACACATTGGTATAGAAGAACCTTTTTAAAAGTTTAATGAATCTCCTAAGAGCATGAGGTTTTATAAGGAATGGAAATAGAGCCTATACATTACGTTCATATGTTCAATGGTCTTTAAAGAAGTGGCACTAAAGAGTGTAGACACTCAGAATTCAGTCTGGAAGAAATGAATGTCGTGAGACTAAAAATTAAGGTGCCAGAAAGGGCAGAGAGGCCACAGAAGAACCTTTAAATGGTTCTTTAGTGATGTGTGGTTGTTTAAAAAGTTTAAAGAACGTCCACATAATGTAAAGGTTGTATGAAGAATCTGTATTGTGGTGTAGAGCCCTTAAAAAAAACTTCTTAATTCTTTTAAAGAGTCTTCATTCCATTTTCAAACGTGGTCCTTTAGGAAAGAAGTGGTTCTTCTTTGATATCATGCAAAGAACCCTTTAGGGCATTTCTTTAAGATTGTCCCAGTACAGATACTCAGTATTCAGCCTGAAATAAATGAATATGCTGCTTGCAATTGAAAAGAAGTTGGAAAAGCTGAATATTTTGGTGCCAGAGAAGATCCATAAAAGATCTTTGGTTCCACTGCTCTTTGGAACCGTTTATGCAAATGCGATGTTCTTTCAGGCTGAATACTGACTCCACTGGAACAATTTCTAAAAATGTGCCACAAAGCTTTTTTGAGCAATGCCAGAGAGGAATCACTTCTTTCTTTCTTTAATCATGTTTAAAGAAGAGATGAAGAACTGTATAAAGATTTAAAGAACCTCAGCATGGTGTAAAAGTTCTGTTTGTATAATAGAGACAAGAAATGTGTATCCAAGCCAAGAATTGCTTAGGAACCTTTACTGTTATGAGTTTAGCCAAATCTGAGCCTGAGGTGGGAGATTGATCTCAGTCATATCTCGCTGGCTCAGTTTACTACGATTAATGCTAATCAAACAGCCAACTCAGCGGCAGCACTGATCCGTTGTGTTGCTGAATAAATAAGCGGCACATTCCAAAATTAAAGGACACCTGAGGCCACTGTAGCAAATCAAGCTTTGTGCAACAGAAGCTTTAATGTGCGCGCCTGTGCGTCTCCTGCTTTTTGTCATGTTAATAGCTTTGGGCGTGCAGGAGCGCAGAATAAGTGCGAAGAGGTATTGTGAGCTGGTATTAAGATTAGATTAAATTCAAATTATTTTCCACTCACTCATCTGCTGAGGTCTTAATCTCTAAATAAAACGAGTGGCATCATCTGCTTGGGCAAACGCGCGCTGCGAACGCAGATAAAGATGCACAATCCAATAACATTCCTTCTAATTGCACGCAAGAGAGCCCCTCCCACCTTGGTGATGTGTAACCGTTCTGTATAATTAATTGAAGAGCTTTAGCCATAATAGAATAGCTGGAGGGTTGCTGCAGTTCGGACACATGCCATTAAAATGCAAATCAAGCCCGGAGACATAAAACGAAGATCTATGTCACTCTAGACTCTGCAGACTCTGTAGACACTGAGACACTTCATATCTGAGTCTCCAAGCTCAGTGTTCGGGGAACATTCAGCACTCGTTACACTGGACAGGTGGCTTCCAGGTTCAGCACCAATGATCAGGGTTAAACAGTGATTTAATTCTAAGCAAGGTCAGGCTGGGGGGCATTACCAGGGTGATGTGCTGCAACCGTCGAGCTGGATGTGGACGGTCTAGACCTTCGAATCTGCCAGCCGGTGAATTAAATGATGAGCTAATAAGATAACGGCTGCTAAGCAGAAGCCTTGAGTTTCGTGGTGAGCATGAGTGTCAATTTCTATAAAGCTGTAGGGGTGGAGAGAGCACATCGCAAAACTAGCTGGGAGGGAGATCAAAGTGACATGTTTTGTCATTTAGGGCAATGGGTTATCATTGAAGTTAGTTAGACTAATTGGTTGTTAGACAAAAGATGCATAAAAGATAAGAGTGCAAAAAAAAAAATCTTGCATCACCAGAATGGTGACTTTACTGAAGATGGGAAAAAAATATGCCTTTAATCATTTCTATTGGTCAATCTGTCATGAAACAACAGACCTTTATATTCATATTATTTTGATCTTGATCATCCGGGAGTTACTCAAGATCTAATCTAAGCTAACACATTCTCATTCCCTAAGTCATTCTGAGATATAAAGTTTCACATTAATGGAGTAATAATGACTGACACAACTTCATGAGGCATGTTGCCAAGCTACGGCCAGGCAAGAACAAATAGACAGTATGTTAGCCTCACACACTGTGCATTAGGAAGTGTGTTCGATACTTCATGAGGTCTTTGATCAGATCTGACTGTCATTTCAAATTTTTTGTATTTATTTTAATTTCTTAAAAGGCCTAAAATTGCCTAAAAATGAATCAAGGGATGTATTCTAACATATAATTCATCTTTATTCATTTCCTTCAGGCTGTTTGTTTAAGGCTCTAGAGCAACACTGG
The DNA here is from genome assembly GCA_037577275.1 of Bryconaethiops microstoma. Classification (NCBI taxonomy): domain Eukaryota; kingdom Metazoa; phylum Chordata; class Actinopteri; order Characiformes; family Alestidae; genus Bryconaethiops; species Bryconaethiops microstoma. The sequence continues at coordinate 7,555,278 of JBBJLS010000032.1, read as the reverse complement.
AGTACTTCAGACAACAAACTCTTTCAAGGACATGTAAGCAGCAGACTGAAATGTGAGGAATTTTAAGGCGATTGCTTTCTTTTTCAATCTGGCTAGTCAGTGTGCAAAGGAATGCACTTTCTACAGAACTTTAGAACCGTGTTTTATGTACTTTTGACAAACAGAATAGCTTCAGGCATGAACAAGACTCTTTTGCTGTTAGTTGGGTTTTCTGTAAGGCGCATGGGGTGTTCAAGAGGGAGCGGTTCAAACTGGAGAAGAAACACACAAATGCTGTCCTCCAGAATGCTGTAGGCTCTTCTCTTAACCTGCCATTTACCGAACAAGATTTTCTAAAGTATGCAAGCGGGAACATGTGTTTAGGTGTTCATGTTAAAACGACAGTATTTTTAGTGTGTAAGAAAATGCGTAAATCTAAAGCTGAACCATCAAGAGAACTCTATATATACTGTATTGATATTTCAGTAAGGATGTAAGTGGCAGAATAGATGGACCCTGGGGTCCTTACTGGGCCCATAGGTCCCTTTAGGCTAACATTAGATTCAGTGAGTGATGAAAACACAATATTCAAAGACAGCAATTCGACAGATAAACACCCGTTAATATCATCTAGCACTACTCAAGGTAAGCAAAATTTTATTTAGATTAATGAATAATTAACATCACAGAACAATGTTAAGATGTTTTCTTAGCTCTAGTATTAGCTTCAGCCTATCTGCAGGGGTAACAGCTCATTATAAAGGAAGAGGCATGGCATCAGTTTATGGCGCAGCCCCGTCTTTAAAGAGCCAATAGGTTTGCTGGGAAAACTACAGGAATGAAAAGAGATGCTCTCCTTGAGAGCCACTGAGAATTAATCCATGTACACAGTAGCAAGAACAACCTGAAAAAAATCATGCTTTATTTCAGTTAAACACGTTTTTGCACAATTCTTAATTTAAAAAATGTTTAAAATTGGCTTTAGTTTCTGATTTATAGTTTCTGTCCACATTCAAGGAGATAATCTCTGCCCAGGCGTGCTGCCCAGACAGCTGCTGTGTGGACGGACCTTCTCCCAAGGACTTTGGTGATGATCAAAACTCCTCGTTATACCTAAAAACCTACAACTTTAACATCCAGAGGCTAAAAGATCTCCTCCTGCTTGATTAATGTAAACATGGTCTCAAAGAAATGTCCGAGTGTCATTTCCAAATAAAAGAAAAATTCCCTCTGTGCCGCAAAGTAACCACATGTAACCATGTGGTCTGAGCCGAAAGTTTGACATAGCGGCACAAATTTATGGAGGCAGGAGTTGGTCTGTTGCCTTCAAAATCAACAGTAGATGAGGTGATGGGGTGAAGATGAGCTAGCTAGCAGTGCATTCATATCCACCATCTTTGGAACAGATTCTGTGTGTAAAGTTTTTGAGAAAGTAAATGCAGGCCCATATTTGTTCTTATGCAGTTTTTAATTTCTTGGTTATAAGCGTGCCACTTTCAAAGGCATGTAGTTATAATCCTCAAAGGCATTAATTTATTAATTATAAAGGATTGTGTGTGTATGTGTTGTCATGCTGTAGGCTTTGAATTGTGTGTACTCTAGCCTAGGACTACTCAAACCTGGAGATCTATCAAAGTTTCATTTCTAGCCTACCTTAACACACAACTGTGCACCTCTATCCTCTGTCCTGATCTCTCCCTTATCAAAGATCAGGTGTGTAGGGAGTAGGGATGGCATTAAACTCTGTTGTGTGTGTGTGTGTGTGTGTGTGTGTGTGTGGCTGCAGATATGCCTGGCTTGACCATGTCTGGTAATGGCTTCAAAAAATGGAAAAAAAAAAGTAAATCAAAAAAGTAAATCAGAAGATGAGATGGAAATGGAGGTGTCCAAAGCGCTACATTTGGTAGATTTTACATGGCTGTCATATGAAACATGTTGAGAGCAACAAACACCAGATATTTATGATAACCTCCACCCAGTAAACCCAGGTTTAAAGCAGTCAAAGCCTGAAATTATGACATACTCAGAGATGCAGCGTGGCACAGCATCGTAAAGCTGTGGCAAAGGCAACGCAGTCCAGGCTTGAATATCCAACCCTGTTCAAATGCTTTTTACACAGCAGCCCAGAGCCTGTCTGTGCCAGAACCCTTTCCCATTTGAAAGTCTTCACAGTGCATTTACATCAAGAGTCCATAATATAGGCTGATTAGGGCACTCCCTTTGGGGCTTTGGAATGAAACGTGCCTCTTTTTTGAGATGCCAGCGATATGCAAGGGGGAAGGCAGACCTCTCCAAAATAATACGCCTTCTCTCAAAGCGTGCTAAATGCATTTTTAATGATCCCTTTCGCTTTTATTACATTTTATTGCCCCGAACCTGGTAATTTTGCCACGTAAATTATTCAAAATATGTACTGATGTACATGCCTGAAGGAAATATATTGAGTCTCATCATTATTAGGAGTGCAGAGTACTAGAATTTGTTTTAATAACACATCAAAAGCGCTTCTTTCTGAGGACTTATTTTCCCACGCTTCCTTCATCTTTTCTAATGACACACATTTAGTGCTTCTTGTAAAACTGGTTCCCAATCAATGGCCTGACCTTTATGGTTGTTTGAACTGGTCGTCAAACTTTGTTGCAATAAGACGTCACTCCGAATCAATACCCACTGATCTAACTTCAGTCAATAGATGTTCATGGCTATCCATTTCAAACTAGTGATAAAACGCTGATTTAATCCACTTAACTATGATCTTTATCGTGTAACAGAATTATCAGGTCTGTATTAGTTCTCAAACAGATAAGGCCCACGTGCTACAAATTAAATAAATAAAAAAGAAACCAAAACCTGCGCAGTGATTTACTGCTTAGCTCAGCATAACAGGAATATTGAAATAAACAGGAGCCATACATGGTCCTTTCCGCTGACATACATTATGTATGCATATTCACATCAGTTGTAAGGGAGAGAGAGAAAGAGAGAGGTAGAAAAAATTAGCCTGCTTAAAGGGATTCAAAATGTAACATCACAACTCATTCCATCAGGAAAATATGGCAAAAATCCACCGCCCCAGGGTAAAATCATGCAAATTGGCAATGGCAGGGGAGTGTGGATTGGACATGACTATAAATAGGAAGGCACAGTCATACCCCCTGGTTGTGGTAGTGGTGCTGGGCGATGGCTCACTGCTAGCGAGCGACTAGAGGAGTTCCCCCAGTGACTCAATGCCAAAACACTTCCAATGTCATGCGCTGACAGTGGCACACTTGCAACGAGCAGCTTTACACCACTGGCTACAGTCCCTACCCAACACATGAACCACCACTAATTGATCTCTCCAAAGCACTGAGCACCTTTTAAATGAGCTCATATCGTTGATAGTAAGAAAAGTTTATTTATAAGTGCTTTTTGCAGGCAGATGTCATAAAGCGCTGAACAATAAAATTCCATGAAAGGAAAAATGGAATAAAATGAAACAGCTACCCAAAGGCTTGTCTAAAAGGGGGAGATTTAAGTTGGGCCTTAAACTATTTCACCGATTGCACCAGTCTAATTGCTGGTGGAAGACTGTTCCACAGTCTGGGAGCAATAGATTGAAATGCACAGTCCCCACGAGTCTTCAGCCTGGTGTGATGTACAAAGAGAAAGGCTTGTTGTAAGTGGATCTCAGGGCTCGACTAGTGATGTAAAGCTGCAGGAGGTCCACAGTGTATTGAGGCGCCTGACCATGTAGGGCTCTATAGGTGCGAATGCAGTTTTTGTATTGCATCCTAAATGATATACATTCAAATGTAACTGCAAAAGCATTGCTGATGTTATATCAAGCTTCATAACTGTGATTTTTTTTTTACACAGTTTGAATACACCGACTGTCCGAACATTTAGGTGGATAGAATTGCTCGAACCGACTCTCTGATATTCCCATACAATTACCATGCAACCAGAGTCAGGTTGAGTTATGAGAGAAAAGATGTGACATGTTCAAAATAGTGGACCAGGGTTTAGAAAGGGAATACAAAAAATAATTGGGCTCTAAAATGTTTTTTTTTCTTTTAATCATTAAAACCTTTCTTTAGAACCTCAGTATGATGTTCTTAAACCAAATGCTAATGTTCTTACAACAAAATGCAAACAAAGATGAAGTCTTGCTTATTCTGTTTCACAAGCTGTATGTTGGTTTGATATTATAATAGCTTTGTAAAGCTTTCATATCTGGCAGTTTTCTTTGAATGTTTTTGAATGTGCAGTTGTCTTTGAATACCTGTAACATTCTGTCCTGTGTTGCAATTGCCTTGTTTTCCCTTTTTGTTTTCATTCTCCCATGTGTCTCAGCCCATGTGCTTTTGTTCTTTTTATGGTTTCCCTGCTCCATCCTTGTGTCATGTCCATCACCTGTGTCTTGTTTGTAACCCCACCTTCTGATTGTTTTCAGGTGGACCTTGTTTGTGCTCCTCTGTGTTTCTACTCCTTGTATGTGTCTTTCCCTTTGCTGCTTTGAGCCTTTGTGGCCCCGTTTGCCGAGCTGTTCTTTAATAAGTGCTTTATTGCTGTAGTGCCATGTTTTGTTTATTCTTTGTTCTTGTTAGTCTCATTAGATTATGTTTTTAGTTTTGTTTTTCCCCCTTTATTGTTTTTTTTTTTTTTTTAATGGACTCTTTGTGTTCATGGTCGAATTCTTCTGTTTTCATGAATTTGTAATAAAAGCACCTTACACATGTGTGATGGACCGACCAAAAGAACCAGTGGAGTTCAAAAATGTCAAAAATTTCTTCACAAATCAGCAGCAACTCGACATAAAGCAAACATAAGCAAAATAACAAGTTAACTCAAACCAACCACTGCCACATATCAAAAAAACATTTTCCCACCACCAACAAACCATAAGGGAAACAAACGAGACTACAAACATCAAGACAACACCAAAATATGTGAACAGCTACCAAAGCAAAAAGCTAAATTAAGTGAATACAATAAACAATAAAGCAAAACTCAGATGAATACAAGCAATACTTTAACTACTAAAGTAAATAAATCAACCCCCCCTTTTAAGGTTCAGTGGATTGTTGGGTCCAGTGTTGATCAGCAACTATCAAGGTATAAGGGATGACCTCCCCCTATACCTTGATTGTTGAAAAGAAAAGAATTAGACAACTGAAATCAAATGAAATATGTGCACCTGCACAAATAACTCAGCTGTCAATAAATTCAGATCGTTCAATTTAATTAAACAGAATGAAATGATTATAATGAACTATGCTGAAAACATAATATTGTACTGTACAACATGCACACATAAAATTGTACTGTTTGTGAATGGCATTAAAGTCAAATTATACCATTTTCTTTTGGTCAGTTGCAAACAAAGGTGTATTATAGAGAAACGGATTTCTTTATAGTGTTGATAGGAACCAGGGGTCTACAACACAAATCTGGCTGTTTAATTTAGTTTCGAAAATTGTCCTGAACCTCATCACTGAATAAACAAAAGCTGGACATTGGGAAAAATTATTCTTTTTTAGAAATCACTTTTCCTTACAACACTCTGCATGTACCTCTCCATCATGAACGACCAAAACCTTATTTTAATTCTATCATATAGAACATCTGAGCCATCAGGTATCATATTTGTAACAGTTTACTGTCAAAACCTTTAGCGGACAATTCTGACTCTGTAAGTTCCTCAAAATTGGCACATATCACATCTAACCACTGTAAATGACTTAAAAAAAAAAAGTCAACTATCTTATTATGTATAATTTCTGCAAAATTGGTAGAATCACATTTTTGGTTGCATTTCTGCTTGGTTTATCGTTTGTTTCTGACTTGCATTTTCATGCCATGAACTAGTTTAGAGTCCTGCTGTGGACCCAGACCGTGAGCTATATCCATTCAGACATATCAGAATGAAGAACTATATCACATGAGGCCCTCTAGATTTACCATATGTATGGTTAAGGTTAATGGATATATTTACCAAAATGCTTGTCAACTTGCAGTTCATTTCTTGGTCACTACACATTATCTTTATCATTGACTGAGCGCATGAAATAAATGACCTAAATGTGAATAATTCCACCATTTTGTCAAGCATACTAGTGAACTCGGATGATGCCAAGACTACTCTAAGGAACAGCCTTTACAGCTCCTCATATTACAAAGGTGCGTTCTCCCCTATAAAAGTGTGTTTGAGTGGGTCTGTGATGGCGTCTGAATGCACAGCAGTCTGCCTGTGAAACACGGTGAACCAGAATTTAATCAGTTCCAGAAAACTCACAGCAGGAAAGTGTGCGGAATGACAGCTCACCTATGCTCTAATTTCATTGCAAAACATTTTGGGTGGTGAGGATGAGTGTGTTAATGAGGAGGGATATTGCCATTTTGCTGCAGTCGGATGGTGGCCAACGTTTTGGTGATCTAAACACAAGCAGAATACAGTAATGAAGATGGAAATGGAACATGCAGGTAAACCAAAATAGAAAGTGATTAGCATGTATATAAAGAGCAGCCATACCAGAAAAATCACTTGCCTAATATTGTGTCGGTCTCCTTGTACCGACGAGGAAAATCTGGCACCAAGATATTAGCGGCAGAAGGTGTAGTGTAGTTTAGTGGTAGTGGTGTAGTCTCCGTTGATTGGACTAGTTTGTCCAGAGCTCCTCACAGAAGCTTGGATTGGATTGAGATATGAGGAATCTGGAAGCCAACACCTTGAAGTCTTTGTCGTGTTCCTCAGACCATTCTTGAACAGTCTGTGCAGTGCAGTAGGGCATATTAGCCTGCTGAAAGAGGCCACTGCCATTAGGGAATACTGTTGCCATGAGGATGTATACTTGGTGTGCAATATTATATAGGTACATGGAAAGTTTCAGTTTCCCAGCAGAACATTGCCCAGAGCATCACACTGCCTCTGCTGGCTTGCCTTCTTTCCATAGTGCATCCTGATGCCACCACATTGTCAAGTAAGCACTGCACACTCACCCAGCTGCCTACATAATGTCAAAGAAAACGTGACTCCTCACACCAGGCCACTTCTTTTGCTCCGTGGTCTAGTTCCGATGCTCACATTCCCATCGTAGACACTTTTGCTGGTGGACAGGGATCAGCATGGACACTCTGACTGCTCTGTGGCTACACTTGCTGAGATGCACTGCATGTTTTGACGCCTTTCTATTATAGCCAACATTATTTTTTTAGCAGTTTGTGCTACTGTAGCTCTTTTCTGGTGTCAAACTAGAAGGCCTTGTCTTTGCTGCCCATGCACCTCAAAGTGCCTCAGGCACCCATGAATCTGTCACTGGTTCACTGTTTTTTTTTTGTAATTTTGTTGAATATTGGAACAAGGAGACGTTTTATGTTTATGTAGGTTATGTTTGGTTATTTATCTGGTTATTTATTCCAAATGAATTTCTCATTTTGTTCCTTTCTTCAAAAAGTTCTGCCTTTAAAAGGAATTTCTCAACTCTTTAATGTGTTTGACATATAATTTATAGTTTAAGCAGTACATCCTCGCAAAGTGCCACTGGCATCTGTAACAGGTGCATATCTTCAATTCAGCACACATCTCAGTGCACACCAGTCTAATGTCAAGGCTACCAAGGTCAGCAATTGTCGCAGCTGGTTACTCCCTTCACATTTAATTACCAGATATTTCAGCCATTTCTGCCCAATTACTGGACAGCTGTTTTATTTTAGGAACTGAGGACAGAGTGACCAAAGGGCCCTCAAATGTTAAAATAGTAAAAAGGATCAGCGCTCAAACTTTTATTCTCTTTATTCTTTTAGCAGCTGTCGGCTAGAGTATTGTGTTTCTAAACTCTTTGCTCAGAGTATTTTCGGTATAAATAGGAAGTCAATTATTATACTTGTGCTATGCAAGTTCTTACTGCAGTGTCCTTTTTCATTGTCCTTACTGCAAAGCACTTCTGTGAGTTGGTCTGAATAAGAGCTATAATGATGTAACCGTAGAGGTAAATGGAGACCAGTGGGTGTTTTCGATCAATATCTGATGTTTTTGTACTGAAGCACTTCCAGGGAAATATACATCAGAACTGAGCTTATCAATAAGACCAGTGCTCTGGGTTGGTCTGCATTAGCCCATGAAAGAACTAGCGTTATCTTCAGTATTAGCCTCAATGGGACTAGCCCCAATGTATAGTAGACAAGGCCTCATATACTTTTTTCTGAGGGGTTTCAAAGATGAAAACAAAATGAGATTAATTACAACAATTTTACTAAATGAAAACCAGCCAGGGTAGTTACAATAGAGTCTTTCCACTTAACTTACTGGAAAAAGAGCAAGGGCATGCGGTGTCTTCTTTTATCAAGTGGAAACATAACAGATTTTTTTCCCATGAAAAAAGAGCACAAGAGGTACGGCCCATTGTTCTTTGTTCCCCTTCCACAGCTACTCAGGTAGCCTTTGCGGGAGAAAATATAGCGCTGCACATTTCTATTTCTGTTACCTCACGGTTGGCTTTAAAAGTAAATCTCAGTTTCATGTCATCAAGTGCAGAGCTTAGTTATGCATGCATGAACAATATATATGTATTTATGATCTTAATGCTACAAAATATAGGTGAGACCTCATAAAGGATACTGCATGCCCTTGTTTTGTACCTGTCAGGCCATATTTCAGACTTATTGAAAAAAGCAGTGTACGTGAGCTGAACTCTACTTTACTGTGCATACAGAAAGGTCTAACCTTGGCTTTATCAATAGATCCACCTTGAGGGCAAAAGCCCTTTGTAATTACACACCTATCTCTTTTGCCTAGTACCAATTTTCACAGTACACTAGCACACACACACACACACACACACACACACACACACACACACACACACACACATCACGATATATGTGTGCATAGTGAAAACAAGATCTAAGCATCCTCTAAGGTCCAAACAGGAAAGTAAGACTTGACACTGCTACAGACTGATTGACTCTGCTGTTCTGAATAGCTTGAGGTGGTTGGTACATTATGCTGACCAAGCTGGATGTAATGAGGAAGATTTACAATGCACTCAAATGTTGGGAAAAAGTGAGCTTTGTATAAGTGAAATTGTATTTCTCTCGAAGGTTTGCTCATTTAAACTTGGAACTCTTCCAAGGCTTATGCTGGGTATCCTTCCGAGCCCTGGTCTGATAATCTCATGAGAAATTAGTTCCTGAGTGAGCTGTGATATGTTGGATGGACTGTATGAACCAAATCATTATCGCAGGTCTGCTGAATCAAAATGTGTTCACAGTTTTTTGCCTGTAGGTTGTCAATAAAGCCATAAAAATAGAGGATTTTATATGCATACTGCATTATACCTAAGGGAGATCGACTCCATCCAGTTGCAAAAACATGAAGCAGTCTTTCAAGCAAACAGCCCCTGGTATCATTAATAACTAATGCTAAGTGGATAAAGCAGAAGATTTTTATGTTTTCCTCTTTTATGAAACAATGATTTCTGTCAGTGTTTCTGCCAAAATATTCAGTAATCGTTGAATACACTGAGTTATCAGTTTATTTTTTACAATTAGCCCACACAATTTATTGGAAACACCTGCCCTGCACTTTGCAGATTTATGGTACACTGTAGTCTGTTGCTAATTACCAGTCTTTTCTGCTCTGTCTATCATTAGAAAGGGACCACCATAGGACCACCACTGACCAGATATTATTTCAACACAACACACTCTTGCATGCCACTAGCATGCTGGTGTCCACCATCATCAATAGTATCTGCCCCGTGCTTTCTCTACGGTGGTCCCTGTCCATTGATTTACAGGTGAGAGGAGGAAGATAAATCTAGCAGGCTACGATACCCATATGGTGTGTGTTCCTGTAGGCTAAACTCAGTGTGGATTGTTCTCTCACTTTTGATTCAGATCTCATGAAGTCAATGATCTAAGCTGCTACCATATGACCTTACTGAACTGTGAAGGCAAAATATCAAAAGTCACTTTCACTTGCTGTGTTGTATGAAAACCAATCATTAACATTCATGCAAACACTGAAGCTCCATTGATGTCAGTGTAAGCCAGTGGGCAGATAAAGGGCCCCTGTGGAAGAACACAGATAAAGGCAAGTCTTCCGTCCTTGCTTATCAATGAAATGACATTGTACGTTTCTGATTGTGCAGGTGTCAGGTGAGCAATTTCTGAAAAATAGAATAGGAACATTTTTTCAGCACATACCTTCTAAAGGTAGCACCTGCATTTCAGAACAGTCTTCTTCTATGACAGAACAACTCTTTCAGATACCTTTCTAGTTCTTTTACAAGCTCCCAAACCTTGGGTTTGGAAGAAATGAGCAAAAGTCCATCAATTCATGCTTTGATGTTTAACAACTGAAGAAAACAGAGGCTCAGCATCTCCTGGGCTGATGATTCAATGCTGGGTTTGAAACTGCAAACAAGAATCAATTCTGTACAATATTCATAAGTATTGATCCAAGTAGAACAGTGCAAAATACAGGATCAGCTCTAGGAAGGGACCCACGGAAGAGTGAGATTGTTCTGTATTTACAGACGGCCAATTAGCTGTAGTTGCTTCAGCTAACCTCAGTTACTTTGATGTGCTAGCGTAATGGTTTAAAAGCACGACTAAATTAATGAACAGCTTCCACAGTTAAGCACACAACTGCACGCACAAAACCCATTCGTGACTTCAGGGGAAAGTTTCATGATTAGCCTGAAAGATTTTATTTATTTAATTGTCCTTTTGCATCTCATTATCTTTCCATTAAAGACAGTTTGTACAACTTTTACAACAATTCACTTAACAGTCTCCTCCTGCTTATCTCACGCAAGGTAATGCCTCTGGCTTTGTTCAGCACTATGTACTGTCTTTGCCCTTCAAGAATACTGCTCAGGTTTTCAAACTCAGAATGCTATTGTGTTCCTCTTAAGTGTCCAAAGTAGTCAAATTTCTCTAGTTTCACTGGTGCATTCAGCAAAACCGCAATCAAATAAATTGACAAGTATGTAATTAGAATATGGTTTCTTCTCTTTCTGTTTCTGATTAACTCAAAAGTTTGAGAAATTCATTTTGAAAATAAGTATTCATTTCCAGGTGATTTCTTCCTCCACTCGGTAGGGAGGAGCTTGCATACAGAATAGTTTACAAATATGTGATCACACATTTTGTCATCATTTTCATTGCCAGTAGTCCAGTATCATACCCAAATACCTGAATTAGGATAGCCTTTACTGACAGAGTACCAATGTTTATCTTGCCATAGCTTGAAGCTCCTCCATTATTAGTTTAATTACAGAAGCAATCACAGTATTGTTTGTCTTAAGTTTAATTACACAGGTCAACAGGTCAAAATCATCAGAGATAAGTTTATGTCGGTTTTGTAGTGTTTTTCTTGCTGATTTCAAATCTGTGTTTACTTTTTCCCGCACGTACCGTCTTTTTGATGAAGCTAGTTATATAGTTCATGATAGTGGTATAATTATCATATAATAATAATATACTAAGCGTTTTTGAAGAAACAAAATTCCAATGTCAAAATGTCCTTTAATATTTGGTGTAGTGTGTATGTATTCCGATTTTTGATAGATTGTTTAACAAATCTATTTTTCTGGTCAAGTCAGCTTTGTAGTGGGCAGAGAGAGAAGATAGTTGAGTCACCTTCAAAATATGTGTCGGACAGAGAGTCTGTGACATCATGGCTAAGGAGGCCAAAAAGGGACAAACATGGAGAAAGAAACACGGAACAAAACACAGCAGACTCATAAACAGACTTCAAGTCACTAAAGCTCAGGTCAGTTATTAAAAAAAGATGTATGTCACTGTTTGCTGTGGTTTAATTAACAATAATCAGCCTGTGAACGTCGCTACGCCCTCAGCCATCCTTAACCATAAATGGCTTGGTACAATGCAATCACACCACATTTTCTTGTGGAATTGCAATTATTATTTATGTTATGATTAACATTACACACAAAAAAAAAGTTGTAATCATCAGAAACCACAACACACTTTTCTAAACCATTTTTTCATGCTGATTTCAGATCTGCTTTCAGTTTTTT
>JBBJLS010000032.1:7529001-7540618 GCA_037577275.1 Bryconaethiops microstoma | reverse complement strand
TTATTACATCACAGGTTCCAGATGTGAAGAAACAGTTCCTCTCTGGGAATAGGGGAACACTCTGGTTCTGCTGACAGTGAACCTACTGGTATTTGTTTTCCCAGTTCTGAGCATCAGTTTGTCTTGCAGCTCAGTGTCATTCACATATAAATGTGTTAGTACATTGAAAGAGAAGCCTGGAGATCAGGACTCTATTGATGGAGTGGCGTGGCATTGGCAGGACCATTAGCACTGGGGGAGCCAAATGAGTGAGTGTGCAGCGAGCAAATGCCGCTCATGACTAATGATGATGATCCTCGCTCAGCCTCAAGGGCAAAATGTGCCTCTCCTCACAGTCAAATTAAAGGTAGGGAAACAAATACATGATCGGCAGACACCCATGCTTCTGTCTATTACACTAAGTAATTTAGTGTTCTCGACCGCAGCATGTATTGATGATTAGGATAGGTTTCAAGAAAAGAAAAAGCAGAATGTGTGCAGCTGAAACTGTACTCTGGCTGCGGCCACCGTCTAATACACGGAAAGTCATTTTCGTTGCTGCATTCTAATGACTCTGTTGTGCCTCGTTTCATTTTGTGTGGCAGGCTGTTTTCCAATCTACTATATTGCACAGCCACACTTTTCCCAGAAAGCTGATAGGAGGCTGCAAATCACGAAGGGAGAGAGTGAGAGGAATGGATTGGGAGGAGATGAAATAGCAGGAGGCAGCTTTCCCTGTAGTTATTTCAGAAATATTTCTGATGGTTTGTATTTCTTATCTCTGTGAGCAGTAGACAGTGTCTCAGCCTTTGGGGTGTCTATTGTTCATTTAACACAGCCACTCAAGCGTTGTGTCTGAGTCCGCCGCCCCATGGAGATGTACAGACAAACATTTCTGGCAACTACCTGCTGTCAGATATCCAAAAGACATGTAGAACATTAAAAATGTGTAAAATTCTTACAATTCATTTTGTGTAATAATTTTTTTTTGTATAAAAATATTGTGTAGTTTAAAAATGTTCATCTATGGAAATTAAGCCGGAAGAAATAGCACAGATAGATTCTGTGTTCTTTAAAGGCCCAACATCATGGAACATGTAATAAAATACTAACACTATTAAAGCTTCAAGATGTACTATTGACACTCTAGTCTGTACAGTTGGACAGATATATTTTTTAATTAATTGTTTTTGTGATGTCACAAACACCACAGCCCATTTACATATAAAATCTTTATGATTAGCCTATAGCAATTTAGCTCCATCCATTCACACAGAATGAGGGGTGTTTTAGCCTGTTTTTTGAATGAGAAGGCTGTTCACGTATATGAGTTTCAAAGACACAGTAACAAAAAACAGCCTCTTTAATTCTAAGAGATAGAGAGAGGTTGGAAAACAACCAAGTAAAAAGAGAAGAAATGTATGGTTGTCACATACTGGCTAGGAGGGCTTGAGCAGGAGGCACAAACGCAGACTTCCATTCTTTGGTTCTCTTTATTTGTGATGGACAGAAGGCACAAAACAAAAGTGAACACGCCTGAACACAAAACCAGGATAAAGTGAAGGCATTAGTGAGGGTTAATGGACCACTACAAACTGAAACAGTGGAACTTAAATACCTGACAAACAAAGATCACTCTTATTTAACTAAACACAAAACACTGATCACAATAATGTAACAATAACACCAATTTCAACATAAAAGTCCTTAAACTTTAAATAACAGCGGCCTCTAGTGGCCGCTGACTGGGGACATGACAGAGCCTTCCCTAAAAGGCGCCACTCCGGGGCGCCCAAAAGAGCCACCAGGCCCAACAAAAGGAGGAGGAGGGGAAGAGGCAGAAAACAAAAAAGAGGAGGAGGAGGGGAGGGGGCAGGAAACAAAAAGGGGTTCCACTCGAGGGCCCTTCCCTCACATCCAGGGCAGGCCCCCCTTTGTCATATCCAGCACCACTGGAGCGTCAGGCGGTGCCACGATGTGAGCCGGCGTCACAGGAACGGGTGCCATGGCAGGAGCCGGGGCTTCAGGAACAGGAACGGGAGCCACGGCTGGAACTGGGGCCTCAGGAACAGGAATGGGAGCCACGGCTGGAACCGGGGTCTCAGGAACAGGAACGGGCACCACGACTGGAACCGGGGCCTCAGGAACAAGAATAGGAGCCACAGCTGGAACCAGGGCCTCAGGAACCAGAATGGGCGCCATGGCTGGAACCGGGCCCCAGGAACAGGAACGGGCACAACAGCTGAAACGGGGCCTCAGGAACAGGAATGGGAGTCACGGTGGGAACTGGGCCTCAGGAACAGGAACGGGTGCCACGGCTGGAACCAGGGCCTCTGGAGCCTCGGGAGAGCAGCGGGCCTCTGGAGCCTCAGGAGAGCAGCGGGCCTCTGGAGCCTCGGGAGAGCAGCGGGCCTCTGGAGCCTCGGGAGAGCAGCGAGCCTCTGGAGCCTCGGGAGAGCAGCGGGCCTCTGGAGCCTCAGCAGAGCAGCAGGCCTCTGGAGCCTCACAGGCCGGCGCCACCTGAACAGTAGGCTTTCTCTGTCGAGAGACTGGTGTGGGGGGCTTTAGCCTTCTTGGGGCTGGAACTGGGGGCTGGAGCTGCTGTGGGGCCGGCGTGGGAGCCTTGAGCCGTCTGGGAGCCAGGACGGGAGCCACATGTACCCTTCCAGTAGCCGGAGCTTCTTGAACCTGGAGCACGGCGGCTTGTGTGGCTTCGCGGGTCGCGAGCGGAGCTGCAGTGGGCGCCTGGCCATGGTTAATGCCCAGCTTCGCGATCAGCCCTGCAAGCTCATCCAGCCTGCTCTGTCCCTGCTCAATCTGCCTCTGGACCTACTTCGAGGCCACATTGGGTGGTAGGCTCGACCGCATGGCTTCCCCATGCTGCTGGCTAGGCTCTGTAACCTCTGTGGTCGGCTTTGGGGCTTGGGAGCCCGAGGCGGCCGCGCATGGGGCATGTTGGTTCCACTTGGGACTCCCAGATGAGGCAAGTCAGACACGAGCCTGGGCGGCAGTGTCCCGGTGGAGGTTGTGGCTTTCTCGGGCAGCTGGTCAGTGGGCTAGAGATGGTGGCATCGCCTCCGAGCCGTGGAAGTCCTGCCTCTCTTAAACGCAGCCTAAGCGGGGGTTCTTCCACGGCTGGACTGAAAGCGGAAGGGTCCACGAACTCCGTCGGGTCCAAAATAGGCAGGGCTTCCACCCATCAGCTGCCCCAGCAGTCCTGATCCTTCTCGTCCTCGTCCTCCGAGCTGCATCCACCCAGTAACTGACTCCTTCTCGTCGGTTCCTCCCAAGACTGGGTCCAGCCTACCTCACTCGGGGAGCACTCTTCTTTTCACCGTGTGCTCTTTGTGAAGTCTGCTGTGCCTTGTCTGGTCCGTTCATCTGTCATATACTGGCTAGGAAGGCTTGAGCAGGAGGCACAAATGCAAATTTCCATTCTTTGGTTCTCTTTATTCGTGATAATACAAAGTAAATGGCATGGTGGCCAGAAGGCACAAAACAAAGGTGAACACGCCTGAACACAAAGCCAAGATAAAGTGAGGGCATTAGTGAGGGTGAATGGACCACTACAAACTGAAACAGTGGAACTTAAATACCTGACAAACAAAGGACACTCTTATTTAACTAAACACAAAACACGTGATCACAATAACGTAACAATAACCCCAGTTTCAACATAAAAGTCCTTAAAACGCAAATAACAGCGGCCTGACTGGGGACGTGACAATGATAAGGTATTTATTTTTCAGAAATCATACTTTTTCCTATGTTCAGTTCAGTAGTGCAATACACCAGCATACAAAAATATAAAATAGTGTCTCTGGAGGAGCTGATACAGCATTCACACAATGAAAAAAAATACACCAAGCTGACTTTTCTGTCATCTGTGTCACTGAATGATTTAAGAGAAATAATTTAGCTGGACATTTTCATTTGGAGACACAGCATGTAACATACTATCATGTAATGTAAGGGTAAATACTGAGCAGCACAGTTCACCATTAGCTTGAGGAAAATTACAACTGCATGATGCCCAGGCCTGTTTCAAAACACATTCAGAGAGCCCATGCATTTTCAATGCATTCTCGGGTCCCATTCTGACTTAGGGCCTGTGCTTATTGATGCATTCAGAGAGCACAATAGCAAATGTTGATGTCTGGAGGCAATGCTGTGCAAAAAGCTGAATCATGCACAATGCCATCCCATTGAATCTCCAGTGCAGGGCTGGAGCCTGGGGCACCCTGCAGATCCACTCACAACACAGCAGTGCTTTACAGTATCATTCAAAAGTTTGGAATCATCCGTCATGTTGATGACTGTTATTTTTTATTATTTATGAACAGTAACACATACTATGTGGAATCAATATGAACTACACAAAGCATACAGTTAGATATTTCAAATACTATGGGGGGAAACAAATGTATTGCTACTATATTGTAGTAATCTATTCAAAGTCGTTATTAAGATAAGATAAGATAAGATAAGATAAGATAAGATAAGATAAGATAAGATAAGATAAGATAAACCTTTATTAGTCAAGTGGGAAATTTGCATTGTCATGGCACAAAGTGGACAGTACAGAGGTAAGAGCAGCAAAAATGAAAAACAATAGAATAAAAACTATAGCAACAGTACAGTATAAAAGTACACTATACAAACAATCTAGAAATATACATTTGAACATGGTAACTTAGATACGTATATGTATGTATGTACACATTGCGTATATGAGTATATGAGTATTTGAGTATATAAGTATATTGAGTGGATATATAAATATTTGTAAGAACACCGTGGATATAAATACACAGGTATGCAGTGGAGTGACAGACATTGACAGAAACGGTAATAATGCACCAGAAGAATTGCACATTATAAATTGCACATTTATAAATTGCACATTTTGTAATAATATTCTACCCCAAATATTGCACATAAGAGAAACTACCTATCAGTCCATGGTGTATTGGATGTTTGTTTTTTCTGTGTGTGTGTGTGTGTGTGTGGTCTACTACAAAGTGTTTGTTATTGCTTGCCTTCCTCTATGTTTGATTGCCTTTTTTTGAGATACAAGTTATTCTGGAAAATATAACTTCATTCTTGATGCTCTGCAGCTTTCATGGTCATTTTTGTCTTCATACTGTAAATCTATTGGTTGCATTGAAAACAGTCACTCCAAACTTCTGAGCCATGCTATGTGATATAATGCTTTGACACTTGAATAATGGGGCCGCTCTTGCCCTTGGTGGGGTGTTTTGCGTCACATTGGGGGACGTCTGACATCACGACTCTAGGAGGGGACTCTTCTCCCATGCGAAAATCAGTGGGCTGCTCACATGGCAGGTGACACATCCGCTTGTCCCGGCCCATTCATTAGCGGGGTAATTAACTAGGCCTCCTCCCTGGCACACATACCAGCAGCAGCTGCCGAGACACGCCGTAACCCCCCCCCCCCCACCACCACCACCACCACCACCAACTACACACACACACTCACACACACACACACACACACACATACGTACACACATGTGCACACACAACCCATCCCAACTCCATGTGCACAGGCCCTCGTTTGTGAATCATTAGTGAGAATGTGAGAATGAGTAAAGGCAGACATGGCGCTGGCCTGCGAGGGGCGGGGTGAACGCTGGTGACGGAGTTGAATTGTCTTCTTGAATTGTCTTGACTCCGGAGAGCAGAAGTGGAGCGCAGCGAAGAGCGATAAATCATCCCCCCCCAGCCCTGTGCTTTGTGCTTTGTTGTGCTTTTTTTCCCTTCTCAGCAGGGCCTGTGATAAATAACTGTCCTCAGAGAAGGGAGCATATAAAAACAGGAAAATGAAAGTAATAAAATAAAACAATTCTGGCATTCCAGCACGACAAGAGAGGTTTCCACAGAAGCTGGTGGAGGAAGAGGCGTGTGTCTCCTGGAAAGGCAGAGCGCTGCCGATGGGAGAAACAGTCTGGACTGGAGGTTTATGAGCCATTAGGTGTTTTTGGGCAGCTCTGGAGCTGCTGACTCCAGCCATGTCGGGGAAACCTGAGGTGCCTCCTCATGCATTCATCACCCAGCCTCAGGGCTTTGCAGGCCACAGTCCAATTAAAATCTCCTTGCTTAAGGCCACGGATAGCCATATTGCAGCTCCTCACTCTGCCAGGCTCTCACTTACCCTCTGCCTCTCTTTCTCTTTCTCTCTCTCTCTCTCTCTCTCTCTCTCTCTCTCTCTCTCTCTCTCTCTCTCTCTCTCTCTGCCTGCATGTCACTCTTTCTCTGTCTCCCTCTGGACAAAATATCCCAGGCAAACAGAAGGTGGTTTAACAGAGATGCTTTAACTGCATATGTGACACTTCATTGCTGATTGTTACTACAAAGCATTTGCAATTTTTTTGCAATGCTTACGCATTGAAAAAAACTTAAACAAAACATGATACATGCCACAGCTTTTGTTTTGTGTATGAAATATGAATATGCACATATGCCCACAGTTTCACTATTTAACAATTTTTTAATGCTGGATTACACCCTGACAGGTATGTGGACAGATAGGTACAATGCACTTCATTTACCCTGGCATGTCACTGGGAAAACCAGGATGCACTTTGGGATGTAGAGGGAGTGTGATACTCTGGGCAGTGTACTGCTGGGAAACCCTGAGTCTGGACATACACTGGACGTCAATTTGACATGTGTCACTTATATCACTCCCTCCAGGAAATACGTGACACTGTAGTTCTTCAGTTACCGATGGATTCATTCTTCTGATGGACTGATGGATTTATTCTTATTTATTCTATGACACCTCTTTAAACCCACCGTCGAACTGTTCAAATATAACATTGAACAGAACTGACAATGTAGAAACCAAAACATAAAATACAACTGAGAACGAATGAATCCACTTCATATAAAATATACATTTTCTGAAACACCAACGTCATTCACTATTCTCACACAAAACTCCTCACGTTCATCTGTTGTCTTTGCCAAAAAGGTGTGAAAAGAGTCCATAAACAAAATAGAACATAAAAGAATCCCTTCTTATTCTTAATTCAGGAAAACGTAAAAGAATAAATCAAATAAATAATATAGCAATTGACATACAAAATTACATAAATAATATTTATGCCAGTTAAAACCTACCAGAATATCATTGCAGACCGAGTACACCCCTTCTTGGCAATAGCATTCCCTGATGGCAGTGACTTCTTTCAGCAAGATAATATAACTTGACATACTCCACATGTTGTTTGGGAATGGTTTGAAGAGCATAACACAGAGTTTATCATGCTGCTCCGGCCTAAATATTATATGAGAGTTTCTGGAACAAGTCTGATCCAGTGAGACTCCACTCCAGGATTTCAGGACTTACAGGATCTGCTAATGTCTAGGTGCCATATACCACGGCACATATACACACACACGCGCGCGCACACACACACACACACACACACACACACATATATATATACTCAATTGTGTTTGCTTTCATTTTGTCTTTATTATAAAAAGTCACTACTTGATTAAGCATCAAACTGGAAGAAGTTACCGCTATAATTAGTAGTGACAGTCCTCCTATTAAACTATAAACGCCTGAAACAAACAGGTGTAAATAATAATAGAGCCAAAATGAGTCAGAGCCAAGTAGGAGCCAACTAATTTACATAACACTGATATGGAGCGGTTGCATCTATTTTAAAACAGATATAAATGGGGAAAATACAACGGTAGTCCAGGTGCCATTTAGCAAATGCTTCTGTAAGCATGTTTACAGTCTATATAACAGCAGGACTTTTTTTTTTTTTCTTTCTCCAACGACTCGGCACCAGAAGGTAAAACTGCAGACATAACACGTTAGGTAAACCTTTACCTCCGGTACAATGCACCAAACAGGGCGCACACACACTTTTCCCTGCACATGGATATGTAGCCCCGTTGTCTGAGGCAGCCTGGGGAATACGTTGCTGCCTTGTTGCCTTGTTGGAATCAGAGCCCGTACAGCCTGAATGGGTTAGTGCCAGCCTAAATAGAGTTATGAGGGATAGCGAGGCATGCGCCAATCACTGCTATGGCAACACTCCCACTGGAGCATTAGCCTGTGTAATATACAGGGCACACTATACACTCTCAAGCTGTTTCCAAACGGCCGCCCACACCCGTGTTCACGAAAAATTACTTTCCTGCTTTTACCTGGCCTTTATCATCAGCGCAGCCGTGCCACGCTCTGACTTATAGCTGGCATTGCCCTGTTTGTTTTATGGTCACAAGAGCGGTCCTCGCCATCACAGCTTGTGCAGCCGAAGCATCATCCTCATCCTATAATGAAGCCATTAAAAATGCTCGGCTGCTGCCAGATGGCTTGTCATTGAGGAGAGGGAGAGCGGGCGAGTGAGGCTGGGATGCAGCTGAGGCCTGCCGAGCCGGGGATGCCTTTAAAGGTTGTTGTTGCGCTTCTTTGAAAGCAATACCAGAGAGATTAGCGCAACTATGGCGGTGGAACCTCAGTTTTTTCCGGAAGCTCAGTCCTCGCTCCATTTTCTTCATTAGTCCAGTCATGTGGGAGCACGCCGCAATCTGCCATTGGGCCACAGCGCCCATGGACACACACGCTTTTAACTGCACTTTAAAAAAAATAAAGGTTCCTGAACAATTACTTGTTGGAATATATGGTTCTAAGGGCTAAAAATAACATTTAGAGCATAATGTGGCGACCCTTTATCCTTTTAAAGACTCATATCATGACATTTCTTCACTTTTTAAAAATATGATATTAAATATATTATTCATTCCCCAGTCCATACAGTCCATAAATGGAAGCTACTTCTTTTTTGTCATATATTCTTCTGTTCAGCTAAGAATACTTCAATGTATGAAATTTTATCCACTTATCTAGGTGGATGAAATTTTATTTAGAAAGAACATAAGAACTATTGTTGATTGTGAAATCTCAAATTTCACCATCATTCAATCAGATTTGTTCATAAATTATACAATAATAATAATAATAATATTGTAAATATAGTATCTATTTATACAGGAGTGTAATCTAGCCCATACACACACACACAAACACACACATATATATATATATATATATATAAAATCAGTATGAATATCAACAATATTACTATTAATATTGTTTTCATATTTTGTATTTACTTTAATACTGTTTTTTATGAACAAATAAATGCTAATATTTTCAGGTTCCTCTATCTTTTGCACAGCTCTGTATAACACTCCAAATTCATACACACCCACTGCTTCTATAAACATCTTCTGTTTATCACACTAGCTGGTTCACAACTGCGAGAAATCTCTGTTTTTTATGTATTCCAGAAGATGTTCAAGCTGGCTAGAAGAACATTTGAGTGGAGAAACTCCTGGGCTGGAATTAAAGTGAGTGTGCCACAATAAATGTCAGTTAAATATCACTCTTTTGACCAGAGTTCACTGGCTATTATCACGGGAAACCCACTTTGAGGCAATCACTGCTCAACCATTCAGTGAGTTCAGCGATGCTTGAATGGTTTTCTTTGAAATGGAAAAGAAAAAAAAATTAAAAGACACTCAAAATGATGTGCTATAGTGAACTACAGGAAATGCAAAAAAAATCCAAACCTATTATTTAAACCTAGGTTTCAAATCAAGTAGAACCGTAGAATGAAGAATGACAAGGTTGCGCCAGTTTCTATTTGTTTTAAGAAGCAAAAGTCATGGGTGATTATTGTGGTGCTTATCTGCCATCTTTTTTAAATGATAATGCAAACAATTAGAGCAGCTGTCTTGTTGTTACTTGCTGTGCTGAGTGTATTGTGTGGCTGTTGAGAATACTGAGTCTTTTGTCCATCACATCTCCATTTGAATGAACGTGTTTTTGTACATAAAAGAGCAGTTTCTTCTGGATGGATGGAACTGGCCTCAGAGAATCATGATACACCATTATGTATGGAGAAAAAGTTATAACTGTGTGCTGATATCTGTGACAGCATTTCACTGCTGAGACTGCACTAATAAGCCATAATATTGAAATGACGTGCCTAAAATTGAGTAGGTCCCACTCGTGATGGCAGAACAACTCTGATCTGTCATGGTTTGGACTCGTAAGACCCATGAAGGTGTGCTGTGGTACCAGGCGCCAGGGTGTTTAGGCTTCTAAGTTGTAGATCAGACTAGCTTGCCCAGCACATCTCTCAGATGACTGCACCAAGGCCAAATGTAACGGGGCTATTTACAACTCAGTGTCACTGCTGTGCTGAGAATCACCCACCAACCAAAAATATACAGTCTCCTTTAGAAAAAGACCACTGATGAAGGGCTAGGGGATGACCAACACAAACTGCGTGATGAAAAAGATGCTGTATGAGTTTGTGCGCAAATGGACCAACGAGGTAGCTGTTTCTACTAAACTGGCCATTAAATATGTTTTAATACAGAGTCGCTTGTGGCCTGGTGGTTGGGAAGTTGCCCCTGCAATCGGAAGGCCATAGGTTCGAATCCCAGGACTGCCAGTGAGGTACCCTTGAGCAAGGTACTGTCCCCTCACACTGCTCCCTGGGTGCCATTTTCAGCAGCCCACCGATTCACAGATTAACTGCAGAGGACTCAAGTAATTTCCTCTGAGATCAATATAGTGTATAAAATTTAAAAAACAAAAGATAGATAGATAGATAGATAGATAGATAGATAGATAGATAGATAGATAGACAGACAGACAGACAGACAGACAGACAGACAGATAGATAGACTTCAAAGTGTCTACTTGTATAAAGAAATCTTAACGAATGGAGCAATAGAAACGGATGGTCCAAAATAAGAAGTAAAATCACTTTACACTGATCCACTGTACATTAAATGGGAAGAGTGCTTTATCACATAGTTATTACATAGTTATCAAAGATATGTTCAGTGACAATACACTGAGTGTGTAGGTCAAAGTCCTCTGGGAAGTGTTGTTCCAGATTCAACGTGATCCTATTTTTAAAGTAAAAAGGACTCCAACTGAAAGCCTTTATTGATGCTGCAAAGTGACACAATGTGAGGCTTTAAAACCAGTACAGTGGACGCTGAGGTAAGAGGAATGAGAGTTACACTGAATCCAGCGGGCAACTGCAGGGAGACCAAAATAAAGTGGAAAGTAGAACGCTCGCTTGTCCACTTTTCACTCTGAGGATCAGGTCAGCAGGGAGAGACGGCTAGTGCTAATGTTTAACCTTCAATTAATGTGGCCTCCGTCTGTGCAAAACCTGCGGCCTTAACTCCTCGTCGCAGCGGCGCATTTAGTTACTGTTCTGCTGCAGTGTGCGAGGCTGCAAATGGGGGTTATTGATCGTGGATGATTTATACTTATTGCCTGAAGGCAAGTGGGGGATACATTAAAATCTTCAGTGCATGCAGTAATCCATCTGCAAAGATACAATCGCAAAAAATAATCTGTAGACTGTTGCAGTACATCAGATGTAGAGACACTTGGAGAGTAGAGCTGAAACTAATGAAAACACATGGAAGAACAGATAAAACGGGAAAGTTTGCAACCAACAAAGTATGTAAGAGTTTTTTAATTCAGTAAATGTGTGTGTGTGTGTGTGTGTGTGTGTGTGTGTGTGTGTGTGTGTGTGTGTGTGTGTGTGTGTGTGTG
>JBBJLS010000032.1:7509098-7519314 GCA_037577275.1 Bryconaethiops microstoma | reverse complement strand
GCATTCAGCACCACCAGTATACTGATCACCGCCTGATCATCTGGAATCATCTGCTCCTGTTTCTTTACTGGTTCTGGCCTTGAATTATTCCTCTGAAACTGGTCAGGTTCAGGTACTGGACTGAAAAAGATAGTCTTTGAAAGTCTTCCAGGAAGCCTAGAGAACTACACTACGAAAACAACAAAAATATGAAGAAATTAAGCGGCTTGAGACCTTCATATATATATATATATATGTTTATCCCATAACCCTGCTTCCATTACATTTCCATAACAAAGTTTTGCTCATTATTCTAACAGAACTTTTCAGGTCACACCCACTCCAACTGCAGCACATTTTGATTTGATTGGTAAAGATACCATTGCAGCATGGCTGTATTCAGCAGTGTTGCTGGTCCATTTGCATATTAATTAAAATCCTTAAGTACATTTTTTTTGTAATGATTGGGGAGTAACAGTTAGTGCCTTTTTCCCTCTGTAGATCCTGGTAATTCTACTAACAGTAAATGCTATGCAATTTATTCTTTGTTTATAGGGGTCATTGAAAAGCTGTTCGTTGCGAGGGGGCTTTCACTCTTATGACAAGCTCACGTTGATAAATTTGATTAGACCACATCTAAGTGAAAAATAAAGCATGTTACTTAGTCCCAAGTGACTGTCTAATGAAGTTATCAGTCACTCTTAGGGCATATGTTCTGGTCTGCAGCCAAGAGATACATCCAGCCAAATGGGGTGTTTTCAGGTTCGAAATGATTTTTGATTGTAAGGTAAAGATTCAATCCGATATTATTCAGTCCAATAATTTGTGGTAAAACATTCTTGATTCTATAGAGTATTAAACATATATATTCTCAAATATATATTTTTACAATATCTGCTGTACAAACCCTAAAAAACTAGAATATACTATAAACAACTTGCCCAGCCCCAGTAAACAATGTGCCAAGCATAGTCCCTGCCGCCTACTTTTCCACTTTAATGTAATACACCCAGATACCCACTCACCATCATTTGGGAGGCAGAGGGGTTCCCATGAAAAATGGAAAATTAAAGAACCTTGGAAGAGATCGAAGGCCTAAATTTTCTTTTATTTCACTGCTTTATTTTGCTCATTTTTCTAATTGTTCTGTACTGTACAGACATCGTAATTGTACATTTACAAACTGCATGTGGATTCGCAGCCTGACCTCGCTACACAAAACCAGTAACCTGCAAATAGACGAAGCCATCCTGAAACACACCGCTTTAGGGCATGTTTCTCCTGAGGGTATTCTGGCAAAGTCTTGTGCTATATTTGCTCCATAACCTGACTTTTACTCCACTGGCTTTTTTTGTGCGTGTCTTGTTAGTCGTATTAGAACAAAAAAATAAATAAAAATGCAGCCTGGCAAAACTGAACATGCACTGTATCTTATCACTTCAAAACCTTTGCTGTGGGCTAGTGTTTGTGTTTGGCTGACAACACATCCTGAATGCTATTCCACTGCTCTATCGATCGCTACATATCTCCAGTCTGTGGCTGCTTTCGTGGAAGCCGCTTGTACTGACGTCAAAGGGGTGGGGGGGGGGTATCATTGCAAAATGTGTTCTTGAGGAGCTCACTGTGGAAACCTGCAGCAGTTCCAGCCTGCATTGTGGAGAAAATGAAAATGGACAGGACAATGCATGGTGGCCAGCAGGCCTAGAGTAGGTTAAAGGCATTTCTAGTTAAATGAAACATACAAAATGAGAAAGAATAGCAAATTCTTCTGGCATACCAACTAATACATAAGCTCTAACTAAATAAAGTGCACATTTGATGTTTAGTTATGAAACGTAAAATTTAATGGATTTTCTGAAATAAAAGTGAATGCTATGTTAACATTAAAATCTCAAAATATACCATTGACTCTCTAGTCCGGTGTTTCTCAAGTCCTGGAGACACTCTGATCTGCACCTTTTAGTCCTTTTACATATATTTGCCTATTCAACCTACAGCAGTTTAGTCCTGGCCATTCTTATGAAGTTTTGAATAGTGTTTCAACCTAAGCTTTTTTTTTTAATGAGGCACAATACAATAATACATTTACAAATCTTGCTTAATTCTAAAGGATATTTCAATACATTTTCTAAGGTCCTTAACCAGGGTCACTGTGGATGCTATAGGATCAGAGGCCAGTTTAAACCTAGGACCTTCTTGCTGTGAGGTGACAGTGCTACCAACTACACCACTGCACTCTAAGGGATATTTTTTAAATGGGAAATAGTCATGTAAAATGACTTTTTGCAGCTGTTTTTGGTGGATAAAATCACAAAAATGTCATCAAAGGGGCCTCAAGAAAAAGAAAGAAAAATGGTTTAGTAACTATTATAGCCGTATTATGTAAGTAATGTCACTATGAGAATAAGGAATTGAATTGTGGGCCTAACAGTATGGATAAATGCTACCAAATCTGATGCCAATAGCTCTGCATATTACTGATATGAGCAGCTAGAACAAATCCCAACCTCGTACTGAGAGTTGTTTGTTTGTTAAACAAAAAGCAAGCCACAGCCAAACAATAGCAGCTCAGCCTCAAATATTCCTGCAAAATAAGAGAGATGAAGTGTAGAAACCAGATATAAAGCTATTTCGGAGGCAGTTAATGTAGATGGATTGAAATGAAATGTCTTCACCTTGGGGCATCTTGTTCCTAAGTCTTTAGAATTACTCAAAACATCTCAATTTTCATAAACATGCAACAACTAAAGATGCAACATATAAGATGTATAGCACCAGGCAACAAAAATTTGTTTCATTACATTTTGTAGTGTTTCTTATACAATCTTGGCGTGCTGATTTCAGTGGTAACGTTTATTTTCATGTAGCTTTAAGGGTTTTGTTAGAAACGTTTTTTGAATGTCACCCAAGGTGCACTATTTGCACTCTCATCTTGACTTCTTTCGACCAAATCTTGGTGCTGTAAGTGAAGAACATGGAGAGAGATTTCACCAAGAGATCCAGGCGATGGAGAAGCGGTACCAAGGACAATTGGGATGAAGCCATGATGGGTGACTATATCTGGAGTTTGGTTCGTATTGATGAATTAACTCACAAGAGACAAAAATGATCCAGTGTACACTTTTAAAGTTTCGAGGGCTATTTGCATCGTTACTTTATTTGTGAATGCAGAATAAACATTGTTGCTCCCAGTGGGGTTAATATTTTGCAAATTCCATGCATGCTGGTTAAAGCGGATTGCTTGTATATGCTAAATATACATAAAATGTATCTCTAGAATCTCTAGGAAAAAAAACTGATGTGATTTTCTGAATCAGCGTGCAAAACTTGACTAAGAAACATCAAAAATTGCAATGAAACAGACCTATCATAAAAATTTGTTACTCAGTGTAGTGGCTATATTGCTGAGGGTGGCGTTAAGAGCTGTTGTGTTGGGCTCGGATTCTCTTAAACTAGTCATCTGCTTTCGTAAGACATGTCAGTAAAAATGCATAGCTGCAGCATTGCATGATCTAATGTTGTGTCACACAAATGTCTGTTCCGTAGTTACTCGCTGAGGAATCATTAGTGCACAAATGTTCCTAAAAGCCTGAAGCAGTCTATATACAATCATAAGTGCTACAGCCGAGGGGAGATAAAGCCGAGCGAAGTATGGTTTACCTAACTTCAGCTCATTAGGCCTGAGATGTAGCGTGAGCTTCATGGTCTTTATGGAGAACCCAAGTGGTCATCAGGGCACATTTGATAGAATTCTGACTGTTTCTTTCATGGATTATGGTGGCTTTGCTCTATGGCAACAGTATGTGACAGCAGAAATATAGACTGCAGTGAATACAAACGTGCATTGATTGATTTTTAAGAAAACAGAAAGGAGTATGGAAATAATTCTCCTCATCAAACCATCAACTTGGAACATAAAAATAGATCAATGAAAATAGCTGTGCATTTATGTACTGATATACTGTCCTGAAGACTGCACTTCCATTGCCACACACTGTTGCCATGTAGCAACAATTATATTTTATTGAAAGCCCCTCAAATCTAAATTGCTTTTATTTATGAAAGAGAAAGGGTAACATCTCACAGTGCCTTTTTAAGTTGCTGTGTGAATATTGAATTATACATGCACTTTGCGAAGGCCTTAGATGTCTGGCCTGAAGATGTGAGTGTGTGATAAAGGAAGCACAGGCTCCAAGGGAAACCTCCAGTTTCCCAAAGGAAAAAAAATGATTAAAAAATGTATTGTTGCCATACAGCACGAGGTGAGCAGTTCTCAACCTTTAATGTAATGTGACTTGGGATAATCTGACTACATTCCCAATCCCACAACGTTTGAATCGGCAAACACAGCTATCAGTTCATTATTTTATTAGGCTGACACATGTCGCAATTTCATGGCGTAAATAACGTGAGCCAGGTAAATGTGAAAACGCCGTCACTGCATTCCAAAATGTCTCATTGCCTCTTATTTTCAGTGGAACACTTGATTCACTGACAAATTGAAAATGCCAGTTATGCTCATTAAACTGCAAATAATGTTGTTTATGTAAAACCTTTGGCCAATGGGAAGTATTCATACTGCTAATGTATTTGGTGTGTTCATCTACCTTTAGGTGAAAAAGACTTTTAAACAAGGCCAAAAAAAACCCCTCAACCACCACTTTGGCTGCAAAACAATCAAAATCAACCCCCCAAAAAATCAAGGTCGATGCTTCCCTAATGCTGATTCTTGCCTAAAGTACTTTTGATACTTTTGTTTCTATGTGAGACTGATTACCAGGTAAACATATTATGTTCCTTGTTTTGCACTGAATTATTAGAAATAAAACACTGTCTGCTTTTTTTTAGGCAGGAGCATGCGGCATTTCAAGTGTTGTGGATCAGATTTAGAGCAAGATGTTTTCCTCTTGCATTGTACAGAACTGTTTATCACTAGTTCCCCCTTGAGAGGGCGCCCCCCTTTGATAAGGCCTACTAAGCAGGTGGTTGTTGATGTTTAAGATAGGAGAGAAAATGCTGACACAATGCTGGACAGTCTTAAGTCAGTGTTCCAGTAATTCTAAGAACCGAGTTACTGCCTGTCCCATATATAACAGAGTGCATAGGATTTCATTTTAGCTGTACTCTGATCTGCAGTCTAGGCGGGACACAGCCACTGACCATTAGAGACTTCCGCTCAAGCTCCAATATGTTATGTCTCCAAACGCTTACTTACAGCATGTCTGCGTTAACATCGTTCACACCCAAGGCATCTGTGAAATCAACGTCTTTCCCTCCGCAGTCTAGCCTTGGCCGCAAAACGAATGTGGGCATAGATGACTGGGATGACAAAAGAATAATTCAGGCTAGGTCCTTGATATTGATAACAGGCTGTACAGCAAAGCTGTTGAGTAAACTGAATTAATCTTCCCTCGCCATATATCACCACTCATCACGATCGGATGCAGGATAAGGCCTGCAACAGAAGCCTGTCCCAGACGAAATGAAACCATAAAATACACGCCTCCGTGTTCTAGGAGCCCCCTCTCACACCCTCCCCTTCTCTTCTCCTCTCTTCTCTTCTTCTGGGCGCTTGCTTGCCAGAAAATGTTTACTTCATTGCTTCAATCTCCATATCCATTTTTTTCCCTCAAAAAGTTCTTGGCTTTTCAAAAATATAAGATATTGCAGTACCCAACCTTTTGCTTTTGCCTCTAGGTGAACGAAAGAACTAATGAGAACATCATTTCACTAATGAAGTATTAGTCATTGACACAGAGCCTCTGAGGGCTGTTCTTCGGACATGAAGAATGACGCCGTCATCTGCCTTCGGAATACTAAAACTGCCTGAAACCCAAGGGTTCACGTTTTTCCCGCCTCCAATCCGCCTGATCGCGTCTGATCCTCTACATGCGCTTCTTGCATCACAGGACGCGTTGAATTTATAATCAAGCGGCGGCCCGCGTCTCTGGCACCGAAAATCCATCATCCTCAATCTGCTATTGATGTGAACGTCAGGACCACTGAGAAAGCGGCTCGCATTGCGCCGCAGAGTGCACAACAAAGCACTCACCATAATTAGCGGAGAGACCCCGGCCTGCATCCTGTGAGATCACCCTGATGCCACTGGACGTGACAGATATGAGACAGAGTTGCGAGGCTTTTCTGCAGTGTAGCGCCACTGAGAAGTGATCAAACAACCAAACGAAAGAACTTTCCAATAATCGGTGGGGGGGCATAAGAGGAGTCCACAAGCTGTGTTTACCTC
Organism: Bryconaethiops microstoma; assembly: GCA_037577275.1. Lineage (NCBI taxonomy): Eukaryota > Metazoa > Chordata > Actinopteri > Characiformes > Alestidae > Bryconaethiops > Bryconaethiops microstoma. Next base: position 7,513,088 of record JBBJLS010000032.1, on the reverse strand, counting down.
TGGGTTTTATCGGCCTGTTTGCAGTTAGGATGGAGGCTCTGAAGTTAAGTAATGTCACTCTCACTTTCAGAGCGATGCAGGATGAAATTGGGCCTGTCAGCGTGAGCGAGGGCTCGCTTGGTAATTTGGAGGAAAGAAAGGAGTCGGAGCTTGTTGCTGTTTTAAAGGCCAAGAAATGAGCTGACACACCAGCATAACACGTCCACAGCGCTGGTGTTTAAAAACACATTCGGCCTATTCAAGTCCCTGTGAAGTGATATGTTAAGCGAAAAAAAAAAAAAACAACGCTGGAAATGGACTTTTAGTTCGTTTTACTCATAAATCAGAGTCTTTACTAGGAAAGCCCAGGAAAAAGGAACATGGCGTTTTTACTGTTGTTATCATCCTTAATATCTCAGACGACGGCTAGGAGACTTACTTACTTGCTATTGTTTTTCACAGAAAAAAAAACAAATTAATATAATAAACACCTTATCTGAATACCTTTAATATGAATTTGTTCCAAAATGTGCACATTATGATGGACTTTGTTGGAAATCATTGTTGTATTTTGATGAGTGGGACCATTATCTTTTCAAAAAATTATATCCAAAAATATAGCAATTTGATATGCAGCATTTTGTAACAAAACTCTTCACGCAAGGCAGAGCAGACATACATTATATGGACAAAAGTATCGGGATGCCCGACCATTAAACCAACAGGTACTTTAATCAAATTGCATTCAAATACATAAACTTTACTCTGGAGTTGGTCCCCCCCTTTGCAGCCATAACAGCTTCCACTCTTCTTGGAAGGCTTTCCACAAGATTTTGGAGTTTCTGCGAAAAATTTGTGCCCATTCATTCTGTAGAGCATTTATGAGGTCAGGCACTGATGTTGGACGAGAAGGCCTGGCTCACAATTTCTGTTCCAGTTCATCTCAAAGGTGTTGGACGAGGTTGAGGTCAGGACTCTGTGTGGGTCAGTCAAGTTCTTCCACAGCGAACTCATCCATCCATGTTACTGTGGAGTTTGCTTTGTGCACTGGAGCACAGTCATGCTGGAATAGAAAAACTTCTTCCCAAAACTGTGACCACAAAGTTGGAAGCATGGTGTTGATACACTTGATTCTGAAACACCCGAATTCAATAATTAAGACGTGTCCCAAAACTTTTGTCCATATAGTGTATGTAGCAATGTAATTACAATACTTGTGTCCATACTGTGCATTATCAGTGCAATGAAATAGATTATCCAGAGGATTATGCAGAGAGGTGGCGCACTTCCACTTTTTCCTTTCCAATACTGATACTGATCAGACAGCAATACTTCTTTAAAAGCCATGACGCTTTGACACGAGTTATTTACAAACAAAAATACAAATCGACATTTTCTCCTTATAACGTGTCTATACATAATCGCTGTCATAAAATCTTTTGTCTCTAAAATGGCACCTTTGAAAACTTTGTTTAAATTTAATATGTTAATGTAGCAAGATTTGATTTCAAATATTGGAACATTTTTATGAGTCCACTCATCATAAAATGCTTTCACAAAGTAGTATAAAGGGGAAAAAAAAACTAAATAGAGTGAACAGAGAATTTTGACATTTTAAAATGACAGCAATGATGTTCTCCTCACCCAGCGTTGGGACTGGAGCCTCCCTGCACATTTCAGTATGTGTCTTGCTCTTGAACAAGTAAGGGAAGCCTTAATTATTTAGCTCATTAGTTGGATCAGGTGTGTTGGGAGCAGGAAAAACACTCAAATGTGCAGGCCAGATGGACTCCAGTACCAGGGCTGGGAGCCTATGCTCAACATTACAAGAACAACTGAAAGATTTTACTCATTGTTTTATCTCTTAAACCTTTGTAACCCTACCGATGCCTTATCTAAGCTACTACTCTTTCATTAGGAGGTTTGGCTGAAACAGTGATGATATGTAAGCTTGATAAACATGGCCCCTGTAGACCTATTTTGGAGAGGGCACTCATTTTACAATGCATCCTGCAGCTCAGGTTCATTTCTTTCTCATTTCTGTGTGTATTCATCGTAGACTAATAAGAACTGTGTGTTAGAGGATCGCATTTACATAGTGAGATGTATTGCTGTATGTGGCAGTGCTGGCTTGATGACTCATCAAGTGCTGCACAATTTTTTGGACTCGTTTTTTTTTGTAGAACGCAGCTTTTTTCTTCTTCTTCTTCTTTTTTTTTTGCTCGTTCTGACTTCCTGCCTGCTACATCTGCTCATAATGCCCTTTGGGAATGCAGCTGGGCTGCGGCCTATATGGAACAATATAGATAAAGAACAGGGAGAAAATAATACACATGAAATATCTTTATTCTAGCCAAATACCTGAAGTGTCATCAGGCCAGTTCTGTGTTTTGTGTTCATCATGTGTTTTGTGTTCTGCTGGAGCTGTGCTGTGCATGCAGATACACGAAGGACAAAGTATAGTACACATAACTGCACAAATAACGCGGAAGATGCATTCGGATTGCAAACATTAAATAACGGTTCATCCTAGGACCCTTCCACGATGCATGGCTCAGATGTTCTCGGAAATTCCCATATCCTCTCTCCGCTTTATGAGACTTGTGTAATATGGGCTGCAATAAGCACACCGAGTCCACATTATGGCAGCTCTCAGCACGCAGCAGGCACTTCTAATGAGTATATTCCCTCGCTGCAGGGTGGACAAGAGAGTCTACGATTCAGCAGGGTTGTCTTAGCTCGCAGCTTCTTCTGGCTGACTCCCCTCTCTCTCTCTCTCTCTCTCTCTCTCTCTCTCTCTCTTTCTCTCTCTCTATCTCTCTCTCTCTCTCTCTCGGGCCTCTCAGATCTGTTTGATAGCATTTAGCAGGACAAGCAGATGTCAACTGCCACTGACCTTGCCAATTATCGCCCTGACAGAGAGTTAATGACAGAATTCCTATTCACTGCTACTGAAGAACCTGAAGGCTGAAACATTGCCCTTTTATTCCCACTCGTAGGCTTTATCAATCTTCCCAGTGTCATATGAAACATGTCTATGTAGCAACTTAAACCTCCTGTCATAATTGCTACTATACTTTGGCTACTTTACTATAAGGCTAAAGGTGGGTGATATGGCAAAACTCAAATATCATAATATTTTCTAATGGTCGATTTTTTATGCAGTAACACTCCTTGCAATGTACTGGTGACCTGTCTCGGGTACCTCTCCGCCTCTCATCCTATGACTAATAAGACAGGCTCCAGCATCCCCCATGGTCCTGGTTAGGATAAGCGCTTCTGAGAATGAATGAATGAATGAATGTGGCAGTTTTCATGCTCTCTCTTTTTCCTTCTCTCTCTCATGAATGCACAGTCTCATGCTCTTGCTTATAACCGGTAGCAGTGTTTAGAATATGGAGCTTGAGAAGTGGGTGAATTTGTCAATCGTTGAAACCATGGATGATTTGGGGTTGGGTTAAATTGGTGGAAAGGTCACAGCAGATCTTTGCCAAATTTTGTTAAGTTCATCCAAAGCGTGTTAAGCATTCTGATCCTCCTCCACTCTCTGGCAGTGGTAATAAACACTGTAAGTGTATTACAGATATGTAAAATACCAATTTAGGATGTTTTCAGTCACTAAATTCAAATGCTTAGCAACAAAGCAAAACTCTGAAAAAGTGTGTCTGCAATAATCCACCTCTGATAGTGTGTGCTAACTGGTTTGGGTTTGAAAGATTGAGGTTCCAGTTAGGCTGGGTCTTGTCTGGTCCAGTTTAAGTCATAAAATGGTACACTAAGTGAAATCAAATTATCCGTGACAATAGTCCAGAAACATCTGGGGATTTACCGATTAAACATAATCCACTATATGGACAAAAGTATTGGGACCCACATGTTTTTCAGGGTTTGGGCCCCTTATTTCCAGTGAAGGTTAATCTTAATGCTTCAGCACACCAAGACATTTTGGACAACACCATGCTTCCAACTTTGTGGACCCAGTTTGGGGAAGAACCTTTTCTATTCCAGCAT
>JBBJLS010000032.1:7474008-7508648 GCA_037577275.1 Bryconaethiops microstoma | reverse complement strand
AGTGTGGAGGACAGACAGTGTGCAGTGTTGGGTCAGTGTGTGGAGGACAGACTGTGCAGTGTTGGATCAGTGTGGAGGACAGACAGTGTACAGTGGTGGGTCAGTGTGTGGAGGACTGACTGTGTGCAGTGTTGGGTCAGTGTAAGGAGGACAGACTGTGTGCAGTGTTGGGTCAGTGTGTGGAGGACAGACAGTGTACAGTGGTGGGTCAGTGTGTGGAGGATAGACAGTGTGCAGTGTTGGATCAGTGTGGAGGACAGACAGTGTGCAGTGTTGGGTCAGTGTGTGGAGGACAGACTGTGCAGTGTTGGATCAGTGTGGAGAACAGACAGTGTACAGTGGTGGATCAGTGTGTGGAGGACAGACAGTGTACAGTGTGGGTCAGTGTGTGGAGGACTGACTGTGTACAGTGTTGTATCAGTGTGGAGGACTGACTGTGTGCAGTGTTGGGTCAGTGTGTGGAGGACAGACTGTGTACAGTATTGTATCAGTGTGGACTGACTGTGTGCAGTGTTGGGTCAGTGTGTGGAGGACAGACAGTGTGCAGTGTTGGATCAGTGTGGAGGACAGACAGTGTGCAGTGTGTGGAGGACAGACTGCGCAGTGTTGGATCAGTGTGGAGGACAGACTGTGTACAGTGTTGGATCAGTGTGTGGAGGACAGACTGTGTACAGTGTTGTATCAGTGTGGAGGACTGACTGTGTGCAGTGTTGGGTCAGTGTGTGGAGAACTGACTGTGTGCAGTGTTGGGTTAGTGTGGAGGACAGACAGTGTACAGTGTTGGATCAGTGTGGAGGACTGACTGTGTGCAGTGTTGGGTCAGTGCGGACTCACAGCGCCCCCGTGTGTCCGCGGAGGGGAGAGTCCGGCGCCGCTCCCGGAGGGAGGAGGATTAGAGAGGAGGCGCAGAGGAGAGACTGCCGCAGCGGCTCCACTCCTCAACCACTCCTTCACTCCTCCATTTACTGCTCTTTTTCATCGCCCCTTTTATTCTCACCTAGCGATGAACGTTTAAAGGAAAATTATCCCGTGCGATCCACCAAAATCCTGAATAAAAAACAAGAGGGAGGAGAAGTGGTGACTGGACGTGGGTGAGGTAAGTGGATGAACTTTGGAAAACTTTTTTGGTTCTCTTAGGAATGCAAGAGTTGGTCAGACGGGACTCTGCTAGTAGTGATTATAAAAGTTGTTTTTCTTGGTGTTTCCTTGAGCTTTTTAACTGCGACTGAAGATCAGGAAAAATACAGAGGTCTTTTGGAGCAGTTAAGTTTCGACAGGGCAGTGAGATTGTCTTAAATAATGTCCTATAGTATTTATAATAATTCCTTTAGCACGTCCAAAGTAATAAACAGGGATGAACAGACATAAACAATGCTTTATTTGCATGTTTGCCTGTAGCCTGAGCATTAGTGCCCTCTGGACTGCACTGTTGGGGGTCTGTCCTGCACTAACACACCCATGTCAGGATTGGTGTTGATCTGATTGGTTGAGTCAGGTGCTGTCGAACAGGACTGGGAATCGCTGGCGTACACAAAGTTGGAAGCATGGTTCCAATGCTTGAAGTGGCTTCTCTGACTTGTCCCTCTCCTGAGATGAAAACTGCACACCCCATTACTCTCGAATCTACAAGAGCGGAGCCTAGCGGGGTCTTTCAGACACAACCTGAGCCTGGTCGTGCCCACGTGACTGTTAGGCCAACAGCCCAGTGACCATAGTCTTCATTCGCACAATAGGACTAATAACCTCAAATCAGAGCATGGGATCTGGATGTAAAAAATGTTCATCTGTTTTGTATTTTCCCCTTTAGTAGACATAAATTTAGATGCAAGAACAGAGAAGTGCATCCAGCTTCATGTTCAGAATAATCTTATTCCCTGATTCCCCTTCCAGTGATCTTAATGCTTCAGCATTCCAAGATATTTTGGACAAAACCATGCTTCCAACTTTGTGGACCCAGTTTGGGGAAGAACCTTTTCTATTCCAGCATGACTGTGCCCCAGTGCACAAAGTAAGGTCCATAAAGACACGGTTGTATGAGTTCAATGTGGAAGAACTGGATTGGCCCACATAGAGCCCTGACCTCAACCCCATCCGACACATTTGGGATGAACTGGAACAGAGATTGCGAGCTAAGCCTGGAAGCTGTTATAGCCACAATGAGGGAGGCCCAACTCCATATTAATATGTATTTGAATGCAATATCATTAAAGTCCATGTTGGTGTAATGGTCATGTGTCCTAATACTTTTGTCCATATAGCGTTACATTTAATGGAAAACTAATGTAACTTAAATACAGAGATTTCAAATCAGTGTTTCTGTTCTGGAAATGATCTCTATATTCTCAGATGCATTTTTTTCTGGCAACATACCATTTGCTTATAGTTTTCATTTTCATTTTGATTAGTTGATGTATTTAATACAATCTCATTTTTAGCATTTTAGCTGGGTTAAAAAGACTAAAAAAGGCTTAAATGCTAGTAAATCTAACCTCCTCATCTACACTGTGGAGGTGGTTTTGGTCCTATCAGCTACTTTGTCATAGGTCAGCACAGGAGCGTCAACTAATCAATGTAGTTAATGCTGAGGTCACGCAATGTCCCAACTCAGCGCACAGCCAAATTCATTACTCCTCTACTTAGAGCATGAATCACTGAGCATGGTGGAACAATTCCTGAGCGTATTAATGCTTGAGACAGAAGGTCATTTAAGATACCACCACAAAAACCATCCACAAGTTTTGGACGGCTGTTTAGATCAGTTACTTCTATCATATTCTTGACATTATTGGAATATGATGCGATTCAGAGCTCAAATTAAATCAGCTAGACTAAAATTCACAGCATGCTACCCTGAGGTTTACTGATTTTCTTCGTGTCAATCAGTCAGTTTCATCCTTCTAATGGAAAAACTGCCCAACTTAAGTTCAGCACCTGAGGGTAATGTAATTGTATCCTTGTACACCCGGACCAATAACACAAGCAGAGTAGTCTGATGCATTATTCAGGGGCATTGTCCATGCTGTAGTTCAAATTAGAGGTCATCTTCTGACTGGGAGTGAGGTGGTGTTATGCCGGCTCACGGGAATAAAACCATGACTGGGGCTGGGCAACAGGGCCATAAAACTTTCATTGTGTTTACAAATTCAGCCATACACTTCTCTTATCTGACAAGCTGTTTTTCATAGCCTCCCATCTCTGCCCGCCTGCCGTAATCCATTGCACCTTTTAACAATTTCCACGTGTGTTTGTTGACTATGGAGAAGGTATGGTTTAAATAAAATGGCCTAGCAGGGTAACCCCAATGCAATTGAAACACAACCAGTGAGGCATGCTCATTGTGTTAGAAAATAAATGTAGTCATTGACAAAACATGCCAGAGTTTATCAATAGAATAGTTTCATTAGTATTGATAGTTTATTTAATAGCATCAATCGTTTATTACAGAATAGTAATTCAATGATGTAAGTAAAGTGTCATTTGTGTTTATTTTTGGTCATTTTCAGGTACCATGTTCTCAAGTTATCCTTGTTCATAAGTCCACACAGATCCATTATAGGTCCCATTTAAAACTACAATTTTATTTCAAATAAAAAAAGTTTGATTCACTATGTAAACAAAGTTTCGAAATGTCCAAACAGGCCATGAAGCTATTCTGACAAAACTCAATCCGTTTTGAGGCTCTTGCTTGGGATAATTTCCATACATGAGACTTATATAGAGACTATAGATGCACAACCAGAATCAGACAAGGTCGAAATTGGCAGAGTTTTGCTTTTGGCTCATTTATTTCTAAGATAAATGACATGAAACAAATAAGTCATGCTGTATTTGAATTCTATATCAATATGAAGTAGAATAACTGTGCATGATTTATAATTGAATCACATCATTTAACGAGGCGCCTTAGTTTTCATCATGAATTCAAAATGAAGTTTGGCCCATTAAAGAGAAAAACACACTTGATTAATGTTGCGACTTTGGCTAATAGAAGTTACTGGAAATGTGCTAGCGTGTTCACTTAATCCACAAAAAGGGAGCTTCAGGTTAAGAAAAAAAAGCAAATAAAAATGGTGAACTGTTTGTTTGGCTGTAACAAAATTGGACTCAGCCATTAAACGTTCTGCAACCAAAGCAGCTTGTTTAAATCTGAGAGATCAAGGAAGGTTGGTAAATGGTAATGTAAAATGAATTATGACCATTTATAGTACATAAAATCATTCAAGCTTTTATATAAGAAAAGGGAAAAATTAAAACACAAGAAAAATGTAGCATATGGTCCCTTTTGAAAGAGCATGACACACAACACTGAGTAAAAATCTCAAGGACGTTGCGTGCTGGAAGCTCAACAATCTGTGGCAAATGAGGAGCGGCGCTACAATTTATCAGTCTGGCAAAAAAATTAAAGAGATTGCAAAACCTGGTCCCCTTATGTGAATAGGAAGAAATGTGGCTTTTAATGTGATTGCCAGTGGCAGCTGTGCCATCACTCAAGGTTAAGGTTGGTCGCGGAGAGGGAGCCGTGCACTGTATTATGTGAAAGCATTTGTATGGTGATGCCAAGCATGCATCATGACGAGCTGTATTGGTCTGAGAAGCACCTGTTAAAATTCATGAGGCAGGCAGGCGTCTGCCTTCCCCCTTATGTAAGAGATTATTGCTAAGTACTTTCTGCAGTAAGCTAAGATCTACTCCCAATTTAGTGCATGCCAGAAATGTTTCTCCATGGTTCCAAAAAATTTGTCACTGGTGTGTGTAAGATCTGGCAGGGCTCCCAATGCCATACTTACCTCAGTTTGTTTCGTTCTCCTAGCTGGAAATTTTCATTACCATTAGCATGGGCTGCAACTCCGCTTAGGAGAAAAATGTGCATCTTAGACTCCTGCTACACATCCCCTATTAAGCTTGCAGAAGAAACCATCCTTCACAAATCAAACGACATCCGTCTCTTGTCTGGTAACAGCATTTTGAATTGCAAGTAGTTTTGGGAGCTGCTTGTATTGCAAGTCACCTAACAGAGGCTTCGGCGCAGTTTCAAAGGAATTTGTAGAAAAAGCCATAATCTTATACTGTCTTCTTCTGATGCATCACTCGGCATGACCTACTTGTACTCTCTCTAATCATACTGAGCCAGGATGAGAAGCAGAGAATGTGATCTTTCACTCTAAGACAGGTGGATTTACCACACACTTCTCAAATGCAAGACATTTTTTCACAAAGACAGAAACCCCACGCTGATTCTTAAAGGAACAGTTCAGCTAAGTTGATAACATCGATCATGGTTTAAAGCAAACCATGAAGACAACATAAAGAAGACCACGATTAGTTGTGACTACTAGGTGCTGACACAGGGGTTCAGTCGCACATTCACAGCTTGCATATTCTCCATAGAAAAGCAATGTCAATAATATGAAGCGCTATGGTCACCATGCTCAGTGCCAAGTCTCAAGTAAAGGAGCTCCATTTAATACCTTTGCATTGAGTCGGAGGGGTGTTTGCATTTTAGAATCGATCATCTAACATTAGTACTCGATTTCACTAATGTTCTTGTGGTCTGAATGCAATCATGAGCAGATGTCTACAAGTTTCTGGACATCCATCCATCCGTCCATTTGTCTATCCATCCATCCATCCATCCAGCCATCCGTCCATTCGTTCATCCATCAACCCATCTATACACCCATCTATCCATCTATCTATCCATCTAGCCATCTTTTCATCCGCCCTTGCATTCATCCATCCACCTGATTTTAAAACTAGTGATCTCTAGTGATAAGTTTGAATAGCTAATGAAAAATAAGTAGAATAACAGTGGGCTTCATTGAGGTAAAACTGAAAACTGAGGCAAAAAAAAAATGAATAAGCTCCAGCAGCTGTTGTTCAGAACTAGCATGTGTGACCTGCTACAGTCATCTCGCTTTGCTCCTGTATCCATAGTCCCAGTCACAGGTGTGCCCATTCAGCGTGCATGATCGACACTTGCTGCATCCTGGTTTATACTGTGGAGGGTTGAGTGTGCTCTCCAGTTCCTGCGAAGGCACTCGTGGGTGCGGGAATGTTGATATGGGCAGGATGTAATAAGGAGAAAGAAGGGTAATTTCAGAGGCAGCCGTTGCTTGAACATAATGGCTGCACACTTTACAGAGAACTCATCCTTAATGATGTTTTGAGCTTTTGCAGAGTTCGTTTCTGCTTCGATTTTGTTCATTCATTAAAATTCATGCAAATAGGTAGAACTGTGTCTAGTTGATATCATGTGAGGATGACAGATCATGTCAGCTTGTAATTATTATACTTTTTTATTTCCTTTTCTGCCATTTTACTAAAATACAATGATACTTTGACAATTTATTGCAAGACTAATTAATAAGGTGAGTTTTCCAAGCTCAGACTAAGCCTAGATTTTGTACAGTTTCAAATAACAAAGCAATTTAATACGAGACTACACTTAATCCATGTCTGGGAAACAAGCCCATGGTATTTATTGTGTGTTTGGTGTTTTGCTGGGCCAGTAAATATAAAGAATCTGAGGAAAACTAACGTACTGCCATCATCTAAAACAAGTGGGTAAATTTCGTAGACTGAGGGGTGGGCTCAGGTTGTCTAGAACATTTAAACACCTGAAAACAGACATTTCCAACAGTCCATCGAACAAATGCCCTTCCCTATGCACTTCATCTCACATGGCTGACACACAGTCCGTCACCCGACACAAACATTCCAAAGCGCTGCTTTCTGCTCCGCAAACTCACTTTTTATGAACTGGCTACCCGTAACAGCACAGCCCTGGTTTAATAAAAACCCATGGCCAGACAGGCACCATCTGAGACAACATAAAACTATCTCATAAAGAGCGGGAAGGCAAAGCCAATGTGGCTGACATTCAAAATTGGTTGGCTCTCCTGTGGCGCTCTTTATTTTCTGCAATCAATGGAACTGGCTTATTAATGAAAACAACACCTTTACTGTCATTTTTGTAATTGAATTATTCTGTCACTCCAGGTGTCTGATAAACCCTTTTTTTCACTCTGTGGTATTTTCCACCAGTCAATCTGTTACTGTGGTATGAAAAATGCACCAAAATGAACTTGGTCTGTACTGGATATCATCACCACTACCATCTACAAGCTGTGGTCAGTTTTGTTCTTTGAACTGTTAGTTCAGCAACTATTACGTGTTGTTTACGCTAGCACAAACCTGCTTTAAAATTAAAAGCAAAGCGGCCCCTTCTAGCCCCTCTGCGTTTAGCCCTTTCACCAAGTGAAGAAGTGGGCTGCCACCAACGAGGGGCGCTAGGGAGCAGTGTATGAGGACGGTACCTCACTCACGGGTACCTGAGCGATGACACTAGCTGGGATTCGAACCCACAACCTTCTGATTGCAGGGGGGAACACCTTAACTATTAGGCCACCAGCTGCCCACCTGTGATCACATACACATTCCTACTTAAAAACAGTTTAGCAGTTTAGCACATATTCTGCATTTTTCATGTCTCTGATCTTCGTTCTGTTTGGCTGCATCATATTATACCTATTTAAAACACTGCTTTATTTAAAAAAAAAAACTGTTTTTAAATGGGAATGTTTGTACATGTGATCACTGTTTCATATGTATGTAACAGATGTGCAACAACCATATCTGATTATTCTCATGTGAAGTCCATGTGTTTTTCTCTAAGGGTGATGATATATTTTTGTAGTTCAGTTATGTACACATGGTACGGACCTTGGAGTGAAAAGTAAGTTTTAAGTTATATTAAACATAAAACTTGTTTTAAAAAAAGTCAGGAGATCAAATTTATTTTTTCAGTGGTATAGGCCCTTAAACCTGTCTATAGCCTCCTGGCCTTTAAAATATGAGACCCATTCATGGACATAGACTAAGAAGTGAATACTTGCTCAGTCTGCAAAGGACGAGCTGTTATGTCATCTAAACCTCAATAGGAAAGAGAGGAAAAAGCTACAGTTAGGGATATAAAACTTTCGTCTTCAGGTTCTTTTATACCTATATAATCTCCAAAATGGAAAATGTACTATTGCAGATCTGCCCAAAGTGTGGCTCACCAGAAAGTTAAGCCAACTCTCACCTGCTGAGAGAATAAACATCCATCCATACATTACCTGTGCCGCTTATCCTGACCAGGGTTATGGATGATGTTGGAGTCTTTCCCAGCAGTCATCAAATCAAGTTATGGGACAAAAAGCAGAGGAACACCCTAGACAGGACGGAGAATCAGCTTATTTTTACTTATTCAATTCTTATTCTTTTTCTTTTAAAACTGTATTTTGGGAATATTTTCATATCAAAACATGCACTATATAGAGAACAGTATTGGGACACACCTCTTAATTGTTGAATTCAGGTGGCCCCTTACTTCCAGTGAAGGGCGGTCTTAAGCAGACCAACGCCATACTTCCAACTTTGTGGACACAGTTTAGGGAAGAACCTTTTCTATTCCAGCATGACTGAGCCCCAGTGCACGAAGCAGCTGCATAAAGACGTGGCTGGATGAGTTCAGTGTGCAAGAACTTGACTGTCCACACAGAGTCCTGACCTCAACCCCATCCAACACCTTTGGGATGAACTGGAATGGAGATTGTGATCCAGACCTTCTCGTCCAACACCAGTGCCTGACCTCATAAATGCTCTACAGAATGAATGGGCACAAATTTCCACAGAAACTCCAAACTCTTATGGAAAGCCTTCCAAGAAGAATGGAAGCTGCAAAGGGGACCAACTCCATATTTAAAGTCTATGTATTTGAATGCAATGTCATCGAAGTCTCTATTGGTGTAATGGTCGGGCATCCCAATACTTTTACATATAGTGTAGCACATGTTGAGATAACAAGAGTTAATACCTACAGTGTTGGATTAAGACCTATGGGGTTTTATTTTTTAACCCAGCAGGACATAAATGACCACTAGGTGAATTTAGCACGGTAGGGGCTGCGTGCTGCTGTTGTGGGAGACTGCCGGCATCAGAAACAGCATCACGTTTGGTCAATCGATTTCACTGAGAAGAGAAGAGAACACAATAGAAGAGAAGAGAAGAGAAGAGCCGAGTGCCTCTCTAGGTGTCCTCTCTCCCTTTGTATCGATTGGCCTGGAGAAAAAAAAGACAGGTGGCCTGAAAAAAGTCTCGCACTGTTGCACTGTTTTCGTTAAAAAAAAAAAAATTTTTAAAGGCCATTTAAATTGAGAGTGCTTTATCAAGCATGCTAACCTGCAGGTTTACCCTGTTAGAATATAATGCATTAGTATGCATGTCCCTTTAAGCACCCCCCCTCTTCCACCCTTAACTGAGGTGCATGTGACGACGGCACGTTTAAAAGTAATTTGCTGAAGCTGCTGCAATGCCATGGCCATGCAGGCATGCATGGCACGAAAAAGCTGCATGCTAATGACGAAGCTGCCCTCCAATCAGGAGACGAGGCGCTTGTCTCGAGCTCGCGCTGGACCAATGGGGAAGGCGTGGGGGCGTGTCCTGGAAAGTGAGCTGCTTTTTTGAGTTTAGTAAATGACTGCAGCACGGAACACGGAGGGCTTTGGCAGCGCGCGCGTGTGTGAGGGGGCTTCTGAGAGATGGAAGAAGCTGCAAGTATCGCAGTTTTGCATTTAGCACGCGGATTCTGAGCAGAAGAAGGAGAAACAGCACTAATGAAGCCAAAAACGAGCCGTGTCTCCTAATGACAATGGAAGCAGTTCCATGCAGCAGTAACGAGTCACCCCTGGGAAATAAGAGCTTAGGAAATAAGAGCACCTGCAAAATCCCATCCGTCCCGGGGTCCCTGCGACTGCGCGTGGCCGGGAAGAGACCCCCTTTGCACTGGGATGCATGCTACTGAACGCCTGAAGAGAGAAGATCACCCAGTCACGTAGGTATCGACAGTAACTTCTCTGGGATTCTCCTGCTTGGTTTCGTTTTTTGGACCCTGAAGACTGAGCTCTGGACTGCTGGACCCATGGATTGCACAGAGTGAATTTCCTTGAATTACCCGCAGAAAACGGCTCTCTCTCTAACCAGGTGCAGTTCTGCAAGCTGCACCACTCTCTTCTCCATCCCTCTCTCTTTGTCTGTCTCTCTCTCTCTCCCTCTCTCTCTCTCTCTCTCATAACGTGAACTCGAACCTCTAATCGATCGCCACTGTCTGGAACATGCTCTCCTCGTCTCTATGGTCCTAAACTCTTTTCTGGGCTTACTTTTGGATCTGCTCTGTCCTAAACGAGCATCAGAGGACTCCTCCGGCACCTGGGAAGTCTGACACAGCCTAAGGAATTGTGCTAAAAGCTCCAGAGCCTGCCAAAATGTGTAGATTAAACGCACTCGGGATTTATTTGTGGGAAACTATTGTGTTCTTCAGGTGAGTCTCTACATTCACCCTGCAGTGGCTTCTTTTTCATGATGCTCAGGGCAGTCTCTCCTCACACAAGCAGAAAACACTGTCAGAGCAGTTAAATGTGGAATTTTTGGACCTCTTTGGTGAGTCCACAGACCTGTGCAAGTGTTGTTTGTTAGTAAATAAAGTTGTATGGACTATTTCGTCTTATTTATAGCCTCTAATTCCTTCACACGAAGGCAGCTGCATTAGGGTCCCGTTCCACAGGGACAACAGCGACCACTAGTGGCCACTAAGAGCCACTCTCAGTAGTTTATGAAGGAAAGAACAATCAACAGGCACAGGATTAGAAAGGGGGCTAGACAGGACCACCATTCATTACACTGTGCATAATCTGTATGCATTCAAAGACACTTTAAAAGAAGTCCTTATTTTCTTCTGTTTAAAAATAAAAACAGGCTGGGAAATATCCATGTCTAAATGTGTAGGGCCTTGGGGACAGTGGTGTTGTCATCTAACACCTGTTTCATGCAATTATGTCACAGAATAATGTATTATGTAATAAGTCATAGCTATTATGTGTCTTTCTTTATTAATACCGAACACATATATTATTGTTTGACTATAAGGTGCTTCTTCCGAAAGTTAATATTTTAAAGAAATGTGTAAATAAATAAAAAAACACAGATTCTAAGTTAGGCATCATGTCTTTTTGCTATTATTCTCTTAGTCACCTAACAAAACAGCATGAACATGTTCCTACAATGAAAACCCCTCTTTGTTAAATTGATCTTAATTTCATACACATTATCTTAATGCAGTATTGGTGTATTTAACACTGTGTAATATTTGCGTAGAAAAAATGGTATTATGTATTGCTCGGTGGCTTGCTATAGTTATTTTGCATTCTGCATGCATCATTAGTTCATGAACTGGAGTCAGGATATTGCCATTTCAGCGTTTGCTGCTGAACTTTGCAAGTTCTCTTAATTGATATCTCTTTCCTAGTCTCAGCCTGCACCCCAGACCTCATTGACCATGCAGACTTATTACCAAACATTGATTACCTTGTCCGTGCCAATGCTACTGATGAATACAAATTGTACACTGATGTGATTTTTTTTCTTCTTCTATGATTCGCACCATTCTAAATGTTGTTCATGTTTGCTTCCACATTATCCATGCTTGAGCTGTCATATGAGAGGTTGCCTTCTGTTTGAGAAGGGGAATGTCAGAGGAGGGGACTGAAGCATGGCTAATACTGAAATACTGCCCATGCAGAAAAGAGACATGATATTATATCATCATACAGAGAAATATGCCATCTGGAAGAAAGATCAGTTGTTTGTGTTTGACAAATTATGTGCACAGTGGTGTTAAGGTTCGAAATGTTCATCTATTTAACATGCATCAAAGCGCACGCAAAGCACTGTAAGGTACTGATAATACATGACTAAAGATGTGCTAATAAATCCCAGCTATGGCTGGTGCTTGTGTTTGTTTGCAGACATAGTGACATTAATACTCGCCTGGCCTATTAAAATGGTTTTAACACCATGCAATATACTGAAAATATTGTTGCAATACATCAGGAAACTGAGACCTTTCCCTCTTTCCTAGGAGACTGATTCTCTTGTGGCTCTGGCTTTTTTCATTGTTATTTTCTTCTTTGTTATACGTGCCTTATCGTTGCAGTTGGGAATATATAGAGCTTAATGGTGTCCTGTGGAGAGGAACCGTTAAATGCGAAAATGAATTTCTATTGAGCTGAAAAATGAAGTAATAATTAAGCTTGGGAACGTACAAATGAATCAAAATTGCTTATGCTCATGTGCTGCTTTACATGCTCAATTTGTTTTGTCTCTTAGGAAAGCACTATGCTGGTTTTATA
This sequence comes from Bryconaethiops microstoma, assembly GCA_037577275.1. Classification (NCBI taxonomy): domain Eukaryota; kingdom Metazoa; phylum Chordata; class Actinopteri; order Characiformes; family Alestidae; genus Bryconaethiops; species Bryconaethiops microstoma. The sequence goes on along the minus strand of JBBJLS010000032.1, from coordinate 7,496,421 downwards.
GGGAAAAACCCCAGCATGCCCTTGGGTCGGCCTTGAAAATTCCAGGACGCGCCCACTTTCCCTCGCTGCATGTGCTTTGACCGCACGTCACAAACGAGACTTTTCAAGCTCACGTCTGGAAACCGAAAGAGATTTTAAAAAATGCACTCTATCGATGTTTAGTGGTAATGGGGCTCAGTGTGTCTGGTCTGATCGCTCGAGACCCTCTGTGGTAATTAGCCAGGCACAGTCAGTGGCAGTGGACCAGTGCTTGGTTTCTGTCTCCTCAGCATTTTATCTGGACGTAATTATCTTTGGCATTACGGGCAGAGAAGAAAAAACAAAAACAGAATCTCCACTTGTAAACCTAAAATTACATTGGTTTTCCCTTTTCTCGGAGTACTATTGGTTTTTTGGAAAGTTCAAAGGCATTATAATACGTTATTGATTACCGCAGCCTGAGACTGATTGTGCTTCAAATGAATCAGCTTATTATCAATGAACTATCAATCTCACTCATGGGGGCGAAAAGGTGAATCAGCAGTACGATGCACTCCAATCAGTGCAGCAATAACTCAGTTTGAATTTTAGGATTCTCAGAAGCCCTTCTGTGCTTATTGAGATCGGCGCCTCACATTTATCCTGAAGTTGCGCGAATGCAGGGCAGGATGTAAATCTGGAGCTGGCCACAGAGAAGGGTGGATGATATGGCAAAAATGGAAGTTCTTGATATTTGAAAGCGTTCTAATGTGGGACTGATCGATATGATGATATTTATCGATATTGTGATAAATATCTCAAATGTGATATTCCAAGTACTTCATGGAGTTCCTCAGCATCTCTACGACACCGACCAACTGCGTGAGTCGTTACAAAGAGCATAATTCGTCCTGCTTAGCTGTATGTAAAATGCAAAATGTAAAAATGTAGAGTCATTTTGTTTCGTTTCAGATCATATTTTAAGTGTGGGCCTTCTGGGTTTTCTCTTTCGTCTGTTTCAACTTACCAAATGCCATTTCATCCAACCCATTCACAGTTTGAACCTTAATATTGACTTTTTCTGGAATGAACACAGTGCATGAATAAAACAGGAAAGCCACAATTAAAAAGGAAAGTATACAATACATTTTTAGGCAACATCTGTTAAGATTGATCAGGAGGGGAAAAAGTCAAATAGTTAAGAAACAAAGAACACGAGAGGAAAACAAAAAATCAGGTCATAAAACATAAACAAATAAATGGAGATGGTGTCATAATTGGTTACCAACTTGTTACTATGCAGTTTATACAGTTGCTATGCACTGGTTGTTGTTATTGTTGTTTACAGGCTCTATAATTGGCCTAAGGCTGTTCGTTTATGATGCATGCAGTGGTTCCGTGGAGTAGAATCACTAAAATGCTTGAAAAATGTATTGTGATGTAATTATCACGAGAATGATCACGTATTGTTGGATTGCGCACCCTTATCTAGAAACCCCATTATCTCTGTAAAGCCCAGGTATTGGTTTCGTGTAATACTGGCTCTCTCCTGTCCTTTGAGTAAGACTCTTGTTGAACGGTTTTGAGCGAGGAATGGCCAGAGGAAGCAGAGTACTGGAGCCAAAGAGGTCTTTGATTTTTCGAGTGTTACAAAATGCAAGGATAGGATCAATTAGGATTTGGTTCTTCAGAGGCTCTAAGAACATAATGAGCTACGCTTAGGGCTAATGATTGGAGCTTCACATTAAAGCACGCAAGTCTCTGGGTTCTTTGCATATTATTTTCTGGCAGGATGCTCAGCCCTCTTTAACCTGCTGCATCAGCACTAGCGTCAAGACCTCGCCGCCGCTTCGGCCAGCATTGATCCGAATTAATGAGAACAACAGCGCACTTCTGATCTGTAAAATCTTTAATCACCAGACATGGTTTAATAGCGGCACAAAAAGGATCACAGTAACCAGAGCAGATAGCAGAAAAGCAGAACAAAGAAAGAGTGTCCGCTGATTTCACACTGTCATAAAGATTCCCGTCATCAGTACGAGTTCATGTAAGGGAACTTTACATAGGGGTTGTAAATATGTGAAAGAGACACAATGGCCAAGCCATGCATGACTAATCCTATGTTTTCATTGCAAGGGTATGTCCAGCACAAAGGAGGCCGATATGGTCTCTGGGGGTCATTTTGGGTTCATTATATCTACAGTATATATGCCATGCAGAATTTTATACGTTTGGATAACAAATTGTCACAGTCATAAAAACACCCCATAACTCTTTTCTTTCCTTTTTTTTCACACCCCGGTTTCCATTAGGGAGTCTATCATCACTGTCATTATTAAAACCATAGTACTTTTTCTGGCGTCATTTAATTTCTTACACCATTTGAAAAGTCCAGCTGTTCACATGAACACGTCATGTCAATGGATGGATCAAAACAGAACTTGGAATTAAATCTTTTTACATGAACACCTATTACAGTTATTTTTTTATCCTTTTCCTCTGAAGTTACTATTTCAGAAATAAGAGGTTTTATTACATAACAACTTCTATACTATATCAATTCATAATATGAGCTTATATACTATATAGACATGTTCTAGCTGTGTGATTATTACATATTTTACTATAATATACTCATATACTACACAAATATATAATATCTACTTATATACTATACATATTCTAGCTTATTTCCCTCCGCATGTTTGTCAGTATGATTGTTAAATATCTTATGGGTCAGCCGAATAGTTTACAGGTCTTTAAAATGCTTAAGCGTAACATTCTTGTCGTTTATTAAATAAGAAACACATCATGATATACATGCACTTTTAGGACACTTGTATGATTGTGAAAACATTGCTATATATTACAAATGCACTAGTGAACCTGTCTGCCATGGTTTATGGAATTCCACTCGTTTTTCAACATTTTTTAATTCACTCATTTATATGTAATCAGAGTCATTCAGAGTGGCTTGATGTGATCCGGTATGTTGTGGAGAGACAGTATTTCTTTAATATGGTGATGAAAGGAATCAGTGGTTGAGGTTTTTACAAATATAGTCATTTAATAAGCTTTCTGTTGAGGAGCTTTTAAAAGCATGACATTTTTGGTTAAAATGACCGACTTTTGTTAAATAAAATAAATATCTCAAGTCCTAAGAACTCCCACAGAACTCAAGGTTTGAATTCACAACTGTATTGCATAGTTCAGCCTTTTTCGATATCAGCACCCCAAAGTCTTATATTGCGGTGATGATTTATAAATGATATATAATGCAGCTGTAATTCATACAGTAAGATTTACGGTCCCAGAACTTTTGTAATATTTTTGTGGTAAATAATGCATATCCCCATGTAGCCTGAAAGCCAGAGAAATGGCTGATTGACAGGCCAGTTTTGCAATTTGCCACACCAGTAAATGTTAATGCGTTGTACGACTAATGACGTGTGGAAGTGGATGAGGCTGACTGCCGGTTAACTGAGAACCGAGTCGAGCACAAATTCGACAAAAGTCAAGGGAAAAACGGATGATGCATCAAAACAGCTAAAAAGGACATGGAGGGGAAAAGGATAAACTGAGTAGTTTAGGAGGAGAAACTGGAAAGTGGTTAAGTCTCAAGGTGCAATCGATAGACCGCCATGTTCTGAATATGTTGGACATTGACTCTGATCAGCAAAAACTGTCCTTTGGGACAATTAATTGAAATCGTTATCTTAGGGGTATAGGTGTGTGTGTGTGCGTGTGTGTGCGTGTGTGCGTGTGTGCGTGTGTGTGTGTGTGTGTGTGTGTTTACAGTGAAAAATGTTGTCTAGGGAGAAGGTCCATCATTAAACAGCAGCTGTATAAAAAGGAATAGTGACCTTTAGACAAGACAGCCGACAAGCCGTGTAGGAGAGAGAGACAGAATCAAAACAGAGAGAGAGCTGGGGAGCAGAAGGCCAGACTGCATCAACTCTCTATATATCTTCATTGATTTTTTCCTATAGCGGTCTTTAGCTTGTGTACATATGAAAAGGAACAATCTTCTGTTTTCTTTGGCTGATCACTCTACTTGACTGATCAGTTCCTGAGCTCTTTGTTAACTAATTGTATTGATTTTGTTTGATTATTTACACAATTAAAACTCAATTGAAAAAGTCAATACAGCAGCTAAAATCGAAGAAGTGACTGAAATTTTAAACTGCATCAATGATAAATGCCTTGATCTCTTTGACAGCATCTCATTTGCTGTAGTTCATGGACTAGACTTTTTTTCTGGAGTCACTTAGGATTTTTTTGGAGGATTATTTTGGCATTTCCAAATTATAGGATCACTGCTATACATTTAAAAATAAAGTGTCAAAAATCTCAATTTTGACCATTCAAAATGTGCATATTGCACAACTAATTAAAACTGGAAATTCCACTGGAAGGTTGGAACAGGTAGCTCTAAAGAGGTATAATCTACAGATTCAAAAATTTGGAATCACATATTTTATTAATCTGCAATGTTATGAATAAAAACTCATTCAGTGTAGATTTTAAATCGGGGTGGATTCATGGCGTATATAAAACACTGTATATGTTACATTTGTTATAACTTTATTCATTTACACCTCTTAGTCAGTCTAAAATTGTCCATTTAATACTTTTCTCTGAAAAAAGTACATACGTGCTAGTGGGAGGTATTGTGATGCTACATTGTACCAGGCTATGATTAAATAAAGAATGGAAACATGGGGTGAAATGAAAAAAATCCAGGGTCTGGATTTCCGATACTGTGTTATTTATTTATTACTTATTTTGAAAGGGGGAAGCCCGAATGTTTTACTCCGTCTGTTTCTCTTTACAGTTGCATGCTTAAAATGTTGCTGGGCTCATCACTGCATGCTTTCTTCAGGTCCATCTTTGTGCTTTGTAGTCTCCTTATACTACTAGAATGTCAGAGATAGTGATGTGGGCGGAGTGGGCTAGAAAAATTCCAACCAAGTTATAAATAAGTTTGTGGGTCGGGTTTGGGTCAAACCTCGGGACGAATATTTTTACGGGTCGGGCGGCGCGGGTTGGCCTTCATACTGGGTCAGGCATCACTAATCAGCAGCATGTCCCGGTCCCTGATCTCTCCCGGACAGTAGGAGAGTAGAGAGAGTGGAGGCTGGAGTGGTCCTCCAGGCTGGTTAGTGCCCTGTCATTTAGAATGAGCCGGATGAGCTGCTCACAGTGGGACTCTCACGTGTTACTAATTGTGCTCATGATGTCTAATGACTTACTATAACAGGCCTGTATGTATGCTCCTACGTTTCAGTCTCACTCATGTATTTTTCTTAAATAGCTGGCCATTTTTTATCACTTTATATAAGAATAGGAATTCATAAGACTGTTTTAATTTTAGTGATTTATTCTTCTCTAATATAGTGAATCAGAATTGAAAAGTGTAACGTGTTAACTGTGCAGATAAGAAAAAAATGATGCAGTATTTTATAGGAAAAACAGAATCAACAGCTTACTAAAGCCAAATTTTGTGACTTACCATGTAATTTGTGATTATATATTGCTATTTACCATGTCACCATAATTAAAATGCGATGGATCAAAAAGTCTGTCAGTGATCCAGTGTGAGTCGTTTGCTTTCTGCACAGTGAATGAAGTGTACGGACTGTGATTCAGTTACTGAAATAATTCTGTAATGCACCTGTCCTCCTCTCTGTCTCTCTGTCTTATTCCTCAGCTTGGCAGCATCCCAGCAAGCTGCAGCACGGAAAGCTGCCTCACCCATGCCCCCTTCAGAATTCTTGGACAAACTCATGGGAAAAGTGTCTGGTTACGATGCAAGAATCAGACCTAATTTTAAAGGTAGGTGTCGCCACCAAGACACTGTTGGATAACGCAGGAATGTAGCCAAGCAGAGTCTGCGAAAAAGACAAAATTGGGACTGGATAGATTTTGGGAAGAGCTGGGGATTCAGTCCAAATTACATATTGAAGGAAGTGCATTCAACCATTGATCACTGGTCAAGAAAAAGCCACGGAAGCAAGTGATCAATTGTGCTATTGATCTAAAACGTCTGCACTGAAATGCTCGAGCTTTACTGGGTCCCCCCCCCAAAAAAAAAAGCAAGGTATCATTCTCCATATTAAAAAAATTTATAAATGCATTCCATCACTTTTTGCAGTGCCTGTTCAAGACTGAATCGCACTCCAAAAGAATTGGTCAAAACTCACATTTGCATGTGAAGAGAGCTGTGAGCGATGTCCATGTCTCAAAGCAGCAAAGCATGACACAACATTAGCATCTGAAAATCGAACTTTCATTTCTTTATTTGCCTCAGGAAGGGATGATCCTTGTGATTTAATCTGCATTGAAGACTTTGAGAAGCATTTTCTAAGCTGGCTACATTCCTGTAGGAGGCTCATAACCTTGTGTCAGTATCCTAAGAGGATGTCTGTGGTGGTACGCAACTTCTGACTCAGTGTTCGGTGTGAAATGTGCACTGACAGTGTTAGAAGTGGCTTGATCCCAAACTAGAGGCATTGAAAGATACATGTCAGAGGTTTCCTGATACATGATACAAGAAGCCCTGTTAATTGTCTTACTTGACAAATCGGACTCCCAAAATTATATATGTGTAATAATACGTCAAATATAATAGTATTTACAGTATTACAGTGTAACAGCATGTTTATTAAGTAATAATAGCAATTAAAATTATGCAAGTGTATTTGCAGACCATTTTTGGGGGGTACATTTGTGTGCTGTACTATATACCATAATAATAATAATAATATAGAATAGAATTTTTTTAATAATTGCATTTTTGCACATCATTGCTGTCGTAATGAAAGCCCTTATCTCCAAAATGTAACTTTACAGCAGTTGGAGAAAAAACATCCTTTGCCATTAATTTAAGTTAAAACAAAAAGATTTTATAGCAGTAGATGTCATTTTGAACCATTTCTATTTGACCTTTCATCACAAAATTCTTAAAATAATATAGAGGGCTGTGATCATTATCAAATGGCCCAAATAAAAATGTAAACAGATATGGGATTTGGTTACAACAGCAATGGTATTATAATTATATAATCCTAATATAATTATAATTGCATACTTGTGCCAGTGTTAGCTGATTGTAACTCTAATGAAAATTGCAGCTCGAGTGTTGTAACACAGACTGACTGATTGAACTGACATGCTTGCATAGAAAAGTAGTCCTAGCTGAATGTATGATTTTCCCTGTGACAGTGGAGGTAGGTAAAAGTGACTTGAACATGAGAAGAATGTTCGTCGTGACTCCGTCCGCACTATTAAACCTGCTTGAATGCTCGGATAGTGAAAGCCCCTCCCCCGCCCCCCACCCCCCAGTTCTGTGATGGCGTGCATATTAACCTTGTTTATGGCAAAGGTTGCCTTTTTTTGTGCTGTATGCAGAAATGTTCTGCTACATGGAATGTTAGCGCTGTTAGCGTTTAGTGAATGCATCCTGACATTTTCAGTTGCGCTAAAGCTGCGCTTTTGAATACCATGAAACCACGTCTGACTGTGAAGTTGGAGAATTGTTTTCTCACCTGAGCTGACCTTAACATAGATAAAATTCATTGTGAGCTGAATATCAACCGTACCTTTCCTGGTTATGATCATTTCGACTCAATTTGAAGTGAATAAAAACATTAAGTCTGATGAAAATCATTATTTGAGAGAAGCCCTGGCCTTTCCAGTGTGACCTTAGGACAAAACAGAATTAACATCATTGTCTGAGCCAGGAGGCAGACCGTGGTCACATGACCAGACATTATGAAATTCAGTGGTTCGTCATGGCTGTCAGGTCAACAGCGTATGAGCACATTGAGCCGGAAGCTCCTGCCTTTCGCTCCTCCGCCATAGAGCGCACTAATGAAATTCATGCGGCGAGGGGCCTGAGACACTATCCTATTCTGAAAGTGCGAGGGTGTCTTCAGCCCAGGTTGCTTCCAAACAAACACCGTCTAACGTGAGAAGACATTTGTTTCCAGCTCTCTGGAGCACACCTCTACACATTGGCACTTCTCCTGCTAAGTCGGTGCCGTAGAAAGCAGCGGGGGGGTAGAAGGGAAATGGGGATATAAGAATTGCCTGAAGCTACGAATGTGCAGCATGAGAAGAAACTACACTGATCATGACTGGGACCCACTCTGGGGAAATCCATCCAAATCATTTAACAGGAACTCAATTAATATGAAAAAAAAATCTCATCTCGACATATTTGGGACAGCCCATGTAGTGATGACCAAGTTCTCATTCTCTCCATTTACATTTATTTACACTGATACATTCACATTTGCCCCTTTTAATCCCCTGAACGCTTATTCTTGAAGGCTCGATTATTATTGAAGGCTTATTATTCAGCATCTACTTTACATTATTGTAACTTCTTTTTGTTAGGAAGCAATTCGGCGCATCATGTTCTAGGTTCCACACTGATTGAAAGGCGTTCCGTTATGTCCAGTATGATTCTGAATTGTTTTTAAAGGGCTAAAATCCCATTTTTGTCTTGTATATTATTTCGTCCCTGAGGGCCATTAATGACATCAGAATGGGTTTATATACTAAAACGGCAGTGATACTTCTCTTTGTCCCTTAGAATTAAACAGAATGTTGTATTTGTTGTGTCTATAAGGCTGATATATGGAAACTGATTCTGATTGGCTGCCCCATGTTATGCCTTATTAAGAAAAAGTCAGCACTGAAACGCTCTTTTTAACTTCATTATGAATGGGCAGGGCTTGACTGCTCTAGGCTGCATTGGCTTTTGTGACATCATCAAAACAGGCAGTTCAAAATATAGAACAAATTTTTTTTTTTTTTGTGATAAGAGCCCTTTAAAAATGAATTATATTCATATATTTGTAGAGTAGACATAGAATTTGGGAAACTTGGTAAAAAATGATTGGACACTATTGAATATATTTTAATTGATTAATATTGCTTACAACATCATAAAGTCAGTGCAGCTGAATCAGAACGATGCATTTTTACACTCGTAGTAGTTACGAGAGTGCAGAACTGGAGTGTAGCCCTACGTATGAATTTAAGGGGTTGCATTTTTGCCAGAGTCAGAATTTTTTCCTGCACAGTGCTTGTTCACAGCTGTGGGTGCTGTACTGTAGAGTGAAATGGGGAGAAAGAGAGTATGAGTTAGCATTAGATCGAGTAGTGGGCCTCTCTTCCACATGTATACACACACACACACACGCTCACAGATACACATACACACATGCTCACACATGCACATACACGCACACACACTCGCATACAGGGAGCTGTGGTGCTGTAATCTCCAGCCTCCGTTGATGAATGCTGTGCGGTGCAGCTGTGGCTCCACTCTCCCCGTTAACCTTGTCCCTCCTCATCAGTCGCCGTGAGGAGCAGTAGACTCGACAGCCATGAGGTGCAGCACATCCCCTCCAAATATCACTACCATGGGTTGCTTTTGCCCTGCCATAGTCCTACCACCCACCCCCGACTCCACCCCCCCCCCCCCCCGTCAGGCCCCTTCCGGATTCTCAGTTAAGCTGCAGTGATGCATTACAGTGATGATCAGTGTAACGCTTTATAATGACTGTCACTTTGCTTATGAATGGGTCCTTCAAGACAGGTGTACCTCCGTAAATATACAGACTGCTGCGGTATATTTACTGACTGCTTTTCTTTTTTTGGATGTTCTGTATGTCTTCGTTATCTCTTTGCATTTCTTCCCCGATTCCATGTCTCAGCCTGAAGATAAATGATTCACTGGTGGAGCTTGATTTTAGTTTTTTAATGGTGCTTTAATAGGACTGATGATCACAGATGGGTGGGAGTGTAACACTTCCATGCAAGTGTAATGGTGAACCTACTGGTGTGGTTTGGTCGAGTAGTTTGTTAAGAAATTCTATGCAAATTCTGTTTACCGAGTCACCACTTATAATAAACAAAGAGCCAGTTGCAGTTACTGCCACCATTTACAGCATATTGAAGCAATCTATATTAACCCTTAGAAGTTATGTAATTGCATCCGTATTGCTATGCTGTTGAAATGGAATTACATAATAACATATTCAAATAAACAGTGTTTCACAATGTTTTACATTTCATGTTGCTTTAAGTTTCTTTTTTGTAAGCTTCATATGTTTTATAATGACTGTGATGAAATCTTTTATTGTAATACATAGCTACTTTTCTATGAGTCTCAAAAAGGTTTGAGAAAACTTTGACCTCAGTATAGTTAATCATGTTGAAGCAACTTCTAATTAAAACTAAATATTACTGGAAGGTGGCTAGCAAGTCTCTATGTAGGCCCGAATATTATTCTGTTGTACTTCCAAATGTTTTATACACTGCATTCCAAAGATTAGAATCACTTGTTTTATTAATGATCTGTCATGTTATACATAATAACATGTACAGAGTATACAGATTTAAATCTTCAACATTTTATTCAACAATTTTTTCATATGTTTGAAGCATTATGAACTTTAATCATGTACACTTTTCTCAGTCAGATGGGAATCAACTCTGTTCAACCTTCAGGACGCAGAAGAATTTATTTGAAAACTAAGGAATTAAAAACTAGCATCCTAAATTAATGTAATACTTTTATCTAAGTACAGTGACACCAACTTTTGAATTGTCGGTACCTGAAGAACACTGACCAGATGTATTTATGTATCAAAAACGTAAAAAATACATCTGGTCAGTGAAAAGCAAATGAAACTGGATTTGCAATACAAACAAGAACTAACCCCCTAAAAAATTTTTTTTTAAATCATTGTATGAAGGACAGTGTGGAGGTTCTAGGTCTGACCTGAAATACCTGCAAGATAGTGAGTCTATGAGTAATGTAATAGCTGTGTCCTTGAGTCCAGTTTCGAATAGCACCCCAGTTTCTGACAAAATCTTCACCCAAAACTGTCTCAAATACAAGCAAAATAAAACCCTAAATTAAAACCCTTCTGAGAGAATGAAAACAAATAAAAACCAATAATGCATCATAAGGAATTCAAATTAAAACTTAAATTAAAATAAAAACACTGAAAAATAAAAACAAAAAAACAAAAGTCAGAACTATAATGATCCTCATGTGGGTGAATATTTTCTCACAGTTGTATATATTCATATTACTGTTTGATCATTACTTATTGTTGTGTAGAGTCTTAGATTTCTTAAAAAGTTGCTTATTTTTTACTGTTTGTCGCTTTGGCATTGAAATAATAACAATTATTAAAAAAAAAAAAAAAACATTAGTAGCAGAGACCCAAAAATGTGCATAAAGAATGAATACTGAGTAACAGAAATAACCAAGAAATAAGATAAGAATCCACAGATAACCTATAGAAGTAAAAGCTATATGATTATATATCACTATATAGTAATATCTAAAAGAACTGTACACAGTATGTACACAACTGCAGGCTTCTGAAGGGTGAGGTGTGTCTGTGATGGATTTTCTCTTACCAAATCCTACAGTCTTTCCAACACGTCTTCCAAGGTCTTGGTAAATGGTTTTGAATTGTGTTTCCAGTATGACTGTCATAAGGTTGGAGCAATATAGGAGGTAAGGTGGGAAAAATATTGTTTTGTCCCCCCCTGCCACCCGCCCAGCACCCTCACTCCCTCCTGGGTAGGCAAAAGGTAGAACACGGCTGCAGGATGCTGCAGGCCAGGGAATATACAGAGCTGGAGCAGTCGTCTGGCACAGACAGAGAGGAGGTTAGATTCCATTTTTACATTTTATACACATTTTAACTCATTTCATACAGATTGTTCCGAGTCTCGCGGGACTGCAGAAACTATGGAGCGTGGGAAATTCATTCCGTAACTGCTCAAATCTGAAGTCAGCAGAGCACAATTGCAATTTAGCTCCCTTTACCCAAGGGCACGAGATTAGAACCTGGCGAGGAAATACGCCAACGTGTTTGTGAAAAATGTTTGAGCTGCTGGTCCCTCAGTGTGCGCACATATTTCAAAACCTGAGCAGTGTTTGAGTAATATGTTTCAGTTTTATGGTTATATTCAAACATTTTAAGATTATACTTTTTTATTCTGTTTCAAAAGACCATTCTCAATTCTTTCATATCACTGTTCTTTAAAGGTATAATAGTTTCAATCCTGAAAGCTGAAATTAGCATTGAAGTTTGAAATTGTTTCAGTAATACAAGCCTCAGCATCCTATCAGAATTCAGTGGGCAGGGACGGCCAGTGGCTCAAATTATATACTCGAATGATTCTGCTTTAAAATGGGAATTCCAGTGATTTTTCACGATTTCTGCTTAATTTGGTGCTTGAGTTATGAACAGCCATCCAGAATGGTCTGATGTGAAATGGTTTATAGTAGAGAAAAGTAAAAACTCAGGATTCTTTATAGTGGTGGTGAAAGGAACCATGTACCGCAATGTCTACAGTGCAAATACGATTTTACTTACAGTTCAAAAAGCCAACAGGGTTTAAACGTGTCTTTTATATGTTTTTTTTTAATGTGATTTTGAGGATAAAAGTCAACCCCCAAAAAACTGCATAGATTTAATACCTTTAAACCAAAACCTTTTCAAAACTGTATTAAAACAAGTCCTCGGGAATCAGACAGCGTATTCATAACCATTTCATGGGATAACTTTCTGTGAGGCAGCTTTTAGAGTCATTAAACTGTACCGATATCTGGCTGCTTTCAGCACCACTCAGATTTAATAAGTTTCTTTAGAACGGCACATTTCACATCAAACCACTCTAAATGATTTTCTTCAACCGTTTGTTTGTGCAGAAATTTAGAACACTCTGTTGAACTCCCCTTTAAGAAATCAACAGTTACAATTATTGGGGATTATTTTGTAACAAGCAATGAAACAAGCAATGAAAAGTTGTGTTTATGAAAATATATGTAAATTGATCCAGTCAGTGTAATGTGTGATTAAATCAAGACACTTTTAACCCAATTGAAATATTGAACTCTGAGGTGAAACTCATATCATACCTGAAAATATGTGCATTGTTATGCCTCTAGTGCACATGCATGTGTGCTTTATGCATGGTGCAAACTTTAACAAACCAACACAAGGCACATATTCAGGTAGTCCTGATTGTTACTGTATTATCAAATGTATCATATCTAGACATCACCATAACAAAACCAGGTTTGAATTTTGTGTATTGTTACACCGCTGCCACTCTGTTTCAGGTTTTGTTCGACAACTGTTGTAACAAAAATGTATGTATCCAGGCCTATAACTTTAGTCTTAACTTTAATGTACATCAATGGGAATTTTTGAATAATTTGTATTGGTCTGTTCATTCGGAAGTGTAGAGGGCAAATTTTGCGTTGAAAAATTCTGTTTTTCAAATTCTGCACAAAAAAAGTAAAATTGTATCACACTTACGGTGCAGCATGCAAACATTTGAACATGCCTCAAATGAGATGATTTGTTGTGAAAATACGTTCACAACATCTACAACGTTTGCTTGATTTAGCACGTAAAGTGCTTGTGATTTTAACAAATTAAAATACAAGTATATAATAATATATCAAATATGTTCATTTTTACATATATTTTTTCATATATTTTTTCAACATGTTAAATTGAGTAAATTCACAGCAATCGAGTAGTAACATGTGTTCTCTGTAAAAGAAGATCAACAAAACATGTAATTCGAGAAGGGATGTTCTTTATCCTTCAATACAAATATTGTTGTTTTGTTTGAACTGTTGCTAGTTGGCTTTTTTATGGGAAAGATTAGAAGTGATGTTTGTAATTGGTCATTATGTGATCCGAAGCTTTAACACATCGCACTCGAAGCTGGGTCAGAGGTGTCGAGGCTTGAATAGTTTCATACAGATCTGCCTCACAAAGGATAAGCTTCTTTGGATGTGCGGGATTACTCCAGCGGCGGGGATTGGGGGTCATGTCGAATGATAGAAGGAAAAATGTCTCGCATTACAGAGCTTAAGTCACCTGTCTCCAGCAGTTCATGTTTATGCCAAGTAATTGCGGTTCATTTTACGAGCGAGTTCCCTTGCAAGTAACACAGATGGATTACAAGAATCTTTCATCCAGGCACATTCTCATTCCTCACCCGACAGATAATGATGATTTGCCTTACAGATGCACAGTACTTTGTGAAGCATAGAGCTGTGTGTGTGTGTGTGTGTGTGTGTGTGAGTGTGTGCACGCGTGTGTGTTTGTTTGTGTGTGTCTGTAGAAAAATCCTCCTTTAATATCCAGCATAATCCTTTTTCAACAGGGAGGCCCAGATATTTGCTAAACTTTTGTGCGCTGCGATTCATTCCACCGTGGATAATGGCATTTACTCTCAACAAGAAATTCATTGTTGTTCTTTTAGACACATTAATCCTTCTAATTCCCCAAACCAAGCATAAAATACGTTTATTATGTGCTGCTGCTCCACATACATGGTAGTAATGAGAATACCCTTAGTGTAAGCTGCTAACAGACCTTTTTTGTTGTTTTGTTGTTTTTTTTTGCTGGAAATTTCGAAAGATTTGTTTTTACATTCAAAGCCAATGGTGCACTGCAACATGTTCTGCTGTCTGCTTAAAAGTACATAAGGGAAAATGCCACATTTCGTAGATCACACACTCTTAACGAAGCACAAAGTATGTGTGAGGCATTCTCGCCGAATGCTCTCTCTAACCTCTGAGTAAGTTCCCATTCCTTTTGTATGGCACAGTCCCGCAATCTGTTGGGAGTAGATACAATCAATGGAAAGTAAAGGAGCCTTAAGGAAATGATTAAGGAAATTGGTTTCCTTCAATTTACCAGCCAAGAAAAATGAAGAAAAGGAGAAAAAAAAAAGAAGGCTAAGTGAAGCCAGTTTGACATGTAGTCTTTGCATTTTCCCTTCTCTCTAGTGTATTGCATCTCTTTAGTGCATTTTGTTAACCCACCTTTGCCTCCCATAATGAAATCTGCATTGCAACCCCCCTCCCCTTTCATTTCTATGCATCGCCTCCTTTCCTGCCCGCTGACCTTCTGGACAGATAAGTGCATCCTTCCTACCTGCTCTTGCCTTTAGTATGTTGGCCCCAGTCTTTCCCTGCCATACACTTCAAGGCCCAAAGTGTTGGCAAGTAAAACTAATTGAAGAAATGAGCCATGCTTCTCATTTATTTATTTATTTATTTAAATCTTGTTGTTGTTTCTTCAGAGGAAATAACAACATATCATTAATGCTGTTAGAATACTATGTGTTTAATCTTGATCTTTTTTTTATTAGACCCACAAGGCTCCAAATCGGATGGTACTCACAAGAAAGGTACTTCCTTTTTCTTCAATCCAGGAATAATCAAGCTTAGTGATGAATGCACCTGGAGCAATGTCCCATTAACATGTCTGAAGCAGACACCTAGATCAAATGTAGTTTCTGGGCTAAATGGACTAGAACAGTGCCTGTGGATGTCTGCTGATGTGCTTGTAGATCATTCTCTTCGTAACATTCTTCTGAGAGATGGATTGTTGGTGAGATCCTGCAGGAGAGATTGAAAACCACTTATCCACTGTCAGCGTTTTAATGGGGGAAAGCTTGTGCAGCCAGTTCTGTTGACCCAGAAGTTGCTCCCTCTGTAATGTCAGTGGTGTTTGAGAGTTTAAATGTCCTGAATGATGATCTGATGTCAAGTCGACCTGTTATTAACTTTAATTTTTGGCTTATTTTTTCACTGCACAAAGTAACTTGTGTAGTATAGTAGATAGTTTAGAGCATGTATAGTTTAGTGCTCTGTTTAAAATGAAGGCTTCTCAGTGGTTCTTGGCTTGGAAATATGGTTCTAGAAGAACGCCGTAGCTGATATAGAACCTTTGTGTGACATTTCTTTAACCAGTGGATCTCAAACTGGTGAGCAACATTTTACCCCCATCCCACTGCTTTCTTAATTTAGCTGTAGTAAAAATGTGGGACCCTGAGGAACAGTTTAAGTTTGCTTCATGTCTTTATGTATAGGGCTGCTGAAAATATTGTTTAATTACACAGGTCAACAGCTCAAAATCATCAGAGATAGGTTTATGTGCGTTTTGTAGTGTTTTTCATGCTGATTTCAAATCTGTGTTTAGTTTTTCCCTAACATGTACAGTTTTTGTGATGAAGCTAGTTGTATATTGCATGATAGTGGTATAATTATCATATAATAATCATATACTAAGCGTTTTTGAAGAAACAGTGGTCGCTGACTGACACTGATCATTATATCTATGCCACAGTGTGCGTCTATCTGACTTCGCACTGAAAATACTTGATCGGTGCCTGTGGTTTAGTAAAAACCGCATCCAAGTCTATTGCAAATCTAATGTTAATTCAAAAAGTTGATGTGACTGAAAAAAACTGAAAGCAGATCTGGAATCAGCATGAAAAATGGTTTAGAAAAGTGTGTTATGGTTTCTGATGATTACAAAAAAATAATTTTTGTTGACCTGTGTTGTTACAGATTTATATGGAGTCCCCTCCTCTTTTGGAGACCCATTTTTAAAAGTGAATCTCCCATCACATGCACTGCTCTACAGAAAAAATGTGAGGGAGTGCAATGTGTATTGGGGCATATAAACCCAGTTACCTGGCCCGCCGCGTCCCCCAGATGAGCTTGCAGATGAGACAGTATGCTGTATAATCAGCTGGTTCTCATGTAAAGGTGGGCCAATGCTGGGGAGAGTTTCCACACTGATGGTCTTGGTGTCCATACACAGGTCCCACACTGTTCCATGCTTTTGCACCGACCTGTCCCACTTGTCTGCGGCCCAGGTTTGACTGGGAACTAACGTGCTGGGAGAGGAACCACAAAAGCGCTGCTTTATGGCCCCCCGCACCTCAGGTGCTGTATTTATTATGGTGTATTTTATAGGGACTGTAAAAGATCCCTGATGAATTTTGGAGGCTTATGAAAACATTTTCAGGAGGACATTAATATGGTTTGGGAGGCAGACCCCCTCCTCTCCCACAGGGAGGCGGGGAGGCAGGCCGGTTTTACACAGCCCCTTCAGAGTTCAAGGGCAACCTGTATATTTAATGAACCAAAGCAGTTATTTAACTTGGAACAGCATGAGTGAATGGGAATGACAGTGGAATGTGGAAACAGCAATTTAGGTTTGTGATTAAACTTATAACTGCATTGTCAGAATAGAAGGTACTGTCCTGGTGAGTGAGTGTACAAACAACATAAATGTACCCTCAAAGGAACAACATCCTGAAAGTCCGATTACGAAGCTTAAAGGTGTTAGAGGTGCGCCACATTCACATTTACAGGGAAAGTGACACATTTGTACCCTCTCATAGCTTAATTATGAGAGGGTACAAATGTTTTAAATGGAAGAATGAAACAAAAACACAGGAATCTGAGTCAAAACAACTAATACACACAAATATACAAAATGTAGAACTGCCTGTAGAATTATGTTCCCTGACTAACGGTACTGAAAATGTACAACCCCAGTGAAAGCATTTGTACAGTTTTTTTTAAGGTGCAGATTTAGTTTTTATTTGTTTGTTTGTTTGGGACAGTGTAAGGTTGAATCATGTCACTAGTAACTTGTGCCCATAACCCCTCGCCTCCAGTCTCATCCATTTGTTTAAAAAAATTGGTGAACCAAAAAAACTAATTATATTTTGTTCGGGGTTCAACTCCCGGGTTGGGCGCAGGGTCTTTCTGTGTGGAGTTTGCATGTTCTCCTCGTGACTGCGTGGGTTTCCTCTGGGAGCTCTGGTTTTCTCCTGCCCTCCAAAAACATTCATGTATTGGGGATTAATCAATTGAGCACACTGAATTGCCCCTAGGTGTGACTGAGTGTGAATGGTTGTGTGTCTCTGTATGTGGCCCTACGACATCCTGGCGACTGTCCATTGCAGCTGGGATAGGCTCCAGATACCCGCACACCCCCCCCCCCCTGAGTGTTGGACAAAGGGGTAGATAATGGATGGATGGATGGAATAGCATATATATAAGTTTCCGGTACTTTGTGTGTTAGAATATGTTGGCTTTCGACCAGTGGTTCCCATCCTGAGACTGAAATATGCAAATAACCTCTGTTCTCATTCGCTGGTCCAGAAAACGGTCCAGTCTGAAACACTCCATATGAAAACGTAGGGATAAAGGTGCTGTAGGCTGAGTAGATCTGTACTGTATGTGTGTACATACATTAGTTGACATCGCACTCTGTATATTAACCCTATGAGCTGAGAAACAAATTCTACATTTGGAAACTTTAGCAGTGTTTACAAAGTACGCTAAGCTCTTATTTCAGCTAAAGTCAGCAAAATATGTTTTTGATCATATTGGCCCTAGGATTAAAATAACGTTAATAAGCACAACGCCCCAACAGCAGTGCACAAATTCAGCATCACCTCAAACAAATCAGCTTCTCTCCAAGTTCTGTTAAGTTCACTACTGTTGTGTTGTCCTCATTAATACCTACATTAGGTATTCTCCTGCTGACCTCACAGGCCTCTGAGGCATTAACCCCTTCCCACCTGTGCGCTTAGCACGGCTTGGGTCAGGCTGAGGGTTTGAGGGTTTGAGGCCAGGCTGAAACGGGTCAGTCCATGGCCCATTTTCCCCTAGAAGCTCCAGAAGTTGAACAGAAGGTGAGCGAGCGTCACTCTGAGTGGGGGAGCTTAGGGTGGGGACAAGGGCCCTTCTCTGGGGAGCTGTCCCCAGTATAGAAGTGCTGAAGCAGGGAATTCTGCTGCCCAAGCCCAGCCCTCTACATCCAGCACAAAGGCCTGCTTTCGTCTGCTCTCCGACCACAGTCAGCAAAGTGCTGCTTATATCTGTGACTAGTGGCTCTATTGTGTGTGCCTTTCAGTGCCTCTGCCTGTTTTTTCCTTTCTTTCTTTCTTTCTTTCTTTCTTTCTTTTTTTTTTTGCTGTGCTGAAGTGGAGATTTTAGCAGCAGCAGCCAGAGATGAATGCCACGCACCTGTGTGTGTGAGCGTGTGACACTGCACGCTCACAATGGGTTGCTCGTTATTTGCAAAACAAGGACATCAGGGAGCAGGATGCCGTGCCTTGCATCCCTGTAAAAAAACTTTAAAAAAAACCCTTTTTTAACTTAAAGGGGAATTCCACAGATTGTCCAAGTTCTCTGGATATGGTTCATTAAGAGAAACTTAGAGACTACGATTTCTTACAATGGAACTGAATGGAACCAGGGGTCACAATGCCAACAGCACTAATATAGCCATTTTATTTATTATTCAGAACCCACAGCGAACCTACATGTGTCTTCATGTGTAATGTTGATGATGGTAAAATAATGGTAAACCTGAAAGAAAGGCTTTTTGTAAGATTCTTTTAGCTTCTAATACCCTACCAGCTCTCAACCATGCATCGAATTGAAAAAGAAAAAAGATTTTTACGAAGTCTACAGAAATTAAGAGACTAATCTTACTAACTTATTATAACTAACATATTATTTTAAATTCACTCAAATCAAAGCTCCGAAATAGTAAAATAATTTTGCTTTTTTTTTTGCTTTTTCTCACTCTGAGGGTCCATGCCTGTGCAGTGAGGCTTCCTGGCCCAGTTTAGAAGTGCTGTGTGCTCTGAGACATTTCACTGGGTACGAGTTTCACTTACCCTGGCGTTTGTCTCATGGCGCGCTGGCACTGTATCTAATTCAATAATGCGCAAGGTGTTTGGCTGGCAGATCATAAAGCATGCAGCGGAGGGAATGAGATTTGGGCTGCATTAGGCTAATGTGGTTTTACGGAGCGCGGGCCTGAGCAGCGACTTGTGGCAGTCTGGGCTTTGATAAATCAGGCTTCCTCTCTCCATCTACCCATCATGCCCTGGGAATGGCAGCCAGGCGCGCGCCTGGGCTAATCAAGTGAGTGGAGGCACTCGGTGTCCAGTTAGAGACGCTCTGCTGCTGTATTTTCATTCATGATCCGTCCCAGCAGGGAGCAGGCTGAAACAGAACCGGCCTCATCGAGTCAGTGCTCTCCGATGTGGGGAGGAAGAGCAGCAGCAGGAGGAGGAAACTGACAACTCTCCAGCACTTTGGTGCCTAAGCCTGGTTCTTGATTTTGTCTTCAATATTCTCTTGCATTATTATGGACTAATTTGATGTCAAGTGAGAATTGTAAACTTTCACTCCACACTACATTTATGTGTGTAAGCAGAGGAGGAGATTTTATTACGATTTGAGTTTGTGGAAAGAAAAACCATCCATTACTTTTTTTTTCAGACAGAAGTTGAGAAGCCCTGAATCGTGCATCATTTCTGCATACTGAAATGTCTAAGATGTAAACAAAGTTATTCAGAGTGGTCTTATGTGAAATTCTTGAGTCTGCAGTCTGCGGTGGTGTTGATAGAAACCAGACGTCCAAAACGTTTAATGCCTCTAGGAACTCAGAACGTCATTACATGAAGTGGTTATTATTGATGCTTAGGCAATTTTTACTATAGTTTTCAGGAGGTTTTGCCCTAAAATGTAATTCTTGGTGGAGAGGCACTTGTATGACACAAATTAGGCCTCAAGGCAAACTTTGTTCTTCAGATTTACCACTATTTTACCATCATCAATATTACATACAGTGCTGTGCAAAAGTCTTAGAGCCCTATGCAAATTGTTTAAAGTCATGTATCTCCACAGTAAATGTTTTTCTGCCAGCAAAAACACTAATTAACATTAGATTAAATTCCAACAAACAAGAAAGCAATAAAAAGTATCAAGTAGTTGAGCTGGTTGGAAAAACAAGAAGTTTAGTCCCAGGTTTCTTCTCAATGCCTCCAGCCATTGATTTGGGAAATTCGATGAGTAGCACACCTGATTTAATCTAATGGAGTATTGATTAAGTCAAAGCAGGTGCTAGATAGTAACTACAAAATGGTTAAGCAAATACATTCACACTTTAAAACCACTATTTACTATATTAAGGTTTATTGTATTTATTCTAATATTAGTGTTTATCTGAGAAATAAGGTCCAGTCAAACACCTTTAAATAAAAGTCTTTTGCACTATACCGTATAAAAACTTGTGAAGGTTCTCTGGTCATTTTGTATATTTGCATTGTAGATTACTAGACTGTGCACCCTCCACTATGCACCAAACCAGTGTCACCCGACTGCATAAGAGATCTGAGTCATTGCATTTCTCAACAATCCACAAATTCATATCAGATCATGCTAAATGATTTTGTCTTCATGTCAGCCACTGGATTAAGCAGGAATTTTGAAAAACTACCCTTGTTGGAGTTGCCCTTTAAGAACACAAGTACCAAGAATAGGTAAAATACCCACAAATGTTCTTCCCCGAATACCAAGTATGCATCAGTCGGTGTCTTGCCAGCAGGAACTAATTGAAAGTCCCATAATTCATTGCAGTGTCATGGCTCATGAAGCTGCTACGTTGAAACGGCTGTAGTATTGCTTTCAAATAATTGACTCTGGAGCCGAGTCAGTGAAAAAACAAACTTGAGACTCAATTATTCATTTGTATTACAAATGCTTTAACTTTGAGACGACTAAAAGTTAGCTTGTCCCTGGTGAAATCTGCTCAGCCTAGAGTGTAGCAGCACATCACAGAAGAACATTCTCATATTTTTGCGAGTTCATTCTTCTTCCTAGTAGCAAATGTCTGTTCTTTATGTTCCTTAAGTGTGTATAAATATCTGGAAAATGCCTATCCTGTCCAGTTCAGCCCTTTAAGGACATAATTAGCTGATTAGTCGGATAAGATGTATCAAAGGACCAAAATATGCAGGATAGAGCTGCTCCAGGACCAAGGTTGGCAACCTGCTTCAAGAAATGAACTTCTCACTTGCTGACTTTCCCTCTTTATCTAGAGAGAGCCCCTTGTTTTCACCCTAATGAGCGTAAAAAAAGCACTCAGGAGTTGGGCTTTTGCATGCTTTGCTTGCTAGGCCAGAAACTTGAGGACAAAGAAAGTTACAACAATGAAAAAGTCAGCTGTCCATCCACACAGATAGAGCCTGCGCTTATACGCTTTTATGTACAGTGCTTCCTCCAAAACAAGTCCATTTATGGCAGTGAGAATGGGGCTTTATGGTTATGTCCTCCTGTTTGCGTACGCTCGTAAAGAGCATGGGTTTGGGGGGGGGGGGGTGCGGAGGGGTAAGTAGACTGCCCACATTCACCAGCAGAAGGACGAGGAGAGAGAAGAGAGAGAGCCCGGGCGGGCCGAAAGCGTTGTGTTGTCACTGTGTCCAGATGGCCGGAGCATTAGCTTCAGCACCTCAGCCTGTTCTCCCTCTCCACTAGCTGTCTTCCTCACAATCAGCGCTGAGGAAATGGGTCTACCGCCGGCACCGGCACACTTTTATGAGCTGCCCGCTGCTACTTTTTTATCCAGGAGCTGTTTTTTTGGCCACCTTCTCGCCCTCCCTACAGTACACCCTACACCACGAGCGCTAAAAAAATGAGGAGGCTCAAGGGTGTGTGTGTGTGTGTGTGTGTGTGTGTGTGTGTGTGTGTGTGTGTGTGTGTGTGTGTGTGTGTGTGTG
>JBBJLS010000032.1:7446101-7460922 GCA_037577275.1 Bryconaethiops microstoma | reverse complement strand
ATATGTGGTGTGTGTGTGTGTGTGTATATATATATATATACACACACACACACACACACACATATATATATATATATATATATATATATATATATATACATATATATATGTATCACACATATATAGAGACATTGCTTGGACTGGGGACTGAATGGTACATAATGAGAGTTTAACAGTGTTTACACACATACATCAAACTCAAAACATTAGTTTTCCATCATACAGGCCCTACAAAAGAAATTGCTCACTCTTTTGCATACATGATGATGCAGAATGGACGCTGGCACTAGTTTGAGTGATTTTGAAAGCCTTTGCCTACAGGCTGTGGTGTCACATTGCTGTTGTATTGAATGTTTGATTAAGCACGCACAGGACAGAATGTGTTTTAACAATCAGACACGCAAGTGCTGACTCGGCTTTACCCTAAAACGCCAACATTTTTGATTCACACGCAGTCAGACAACTTCCTCCCGGTGTTTTGTTGGGTAAACCGTACTCACAAGACCCTGGAAGGTGATGAAACACGCCTGCTGATATCTATTCACACCCTTTCACGAGCACTTCACAGTCCCTTCAGACATTCTCCAGGAGGCCTATGCAAGTATCTCGGGCGCCAATCTCTGCTCCGCCGCCACTGAAGCAGCCTGCGGGAGCAGCTCGTTTAGAG
Organism: Bryconaethiops microstoma; assembly: GCA_037577275.1. Lineage (NCBI taxonomy): Eukaryota > Metazoa > Chordata > Actinopteri > Characiformes > Alestidae > Bryconaethiops > Bryconaethiops microstoma. The sequence continues at coordinate 7,460,255 of JBBJLS010000032.1, read as the reverse complement.
CCATTGCAGCATTTTCCACCCCCTTTCTCCTCCACAGCTAGTGGAATTGATCCGAGTGGCCGGCAGTCGCGCTCAGACCCGTGAGAGAGGTCGGCCCATGGAGCGGGGCGAGGTGCTCACAGCCAGAATGACGTCGATAAATCTTTAGTGCTTATAAGGCTGCTGAGAACAATGTTTCATGCCGTAATGATCCGCCCAGCTCCGGCCACTGCTGGGACCAGCAATCCCCCCTGGACCGCGTTCGTCCTAATTGTTTACGCCATTTCGAAGGTACAGGGCCCTGGGGAGCGGCGAGTGGCTATTTAATTAGCTCGCCGGCTCTTCATTTTCTCGAGGAGCTTGGAGTGTGAGCGCATAAATCCAAGGCAGTCTTCCATTTGTTAGCAGAGTTAGTTGTGTCAGAGTCGTGCGAACAGCCAAACTTTTTCTAATATGTCACAGTCAGGAAGGGATCTGGCCTTGGGCTTGAATCACATTATGTGTGGGCTGTTGTCATAAATCAGTCTTTTTAGCCTGGAGAAATCATAGAGGGAAATATGAAGTCTCTTTTTTTTTCTTTTTTCTTTTTTCCTCTCCTTTAGTTTGTGCTGATGAATGTGTGCCCACTCTCTGCTTGTTTGCTAGATTCATTCTGTTGGAAAATAGCTACACCTTTGAAAGGCAGCCTTTCGCTTCAGGCATTCTGTTCTCTGTCCAAAGACTGGCTGTATCAATGGGTGTCAGATAACCGTAGTTGACCAGGGAAGACGATTTACAGCTAGCTGCTCTGCTCATGGTAATCTAGCATGTTACTAAAACAACATGGTCGATAGAGCCGGGGAGCAGAACACCTGAGAAATCACTCTGGGCCAAACACATTATTGGAACACTAGCTAGCTGTGCTGCAGTGCTATTTTCCAGTGGACATGGATTATTTATTATAAAGAAGTTGATTGTTATTTTCCAGTGGACATGGATTATTTATTATAAAGAAGTTGATTGTTATTTTACAATGGGCATGGGTTGTTTATTATAAGGGGGAAAGTATCGACATGGCCAAATCAATAAAGACTGCTACTCCGACTAGGCCATAGCAATTGTTCTTTCCGAGACATAAATTTAATAACCTGAAGCAGATGATTCTCCTCCGTCAAAATATTTTGAAATCCAGAGGACTGACAGGTCACCTCACATTAATATAATTGCCCTGAAATGTTGTGGCAGATTGCCATCGCAAAGGTCAGCTGGTATATTTCCTCTTGTGCTGATAAGTCATCCAGAGGTGCATTACTGCCCAGACAGTTTAATGACCTCCCCGAAATTACAGAACTGCACGTTTCCGCGTGGAACCGACAGTCGACTGAGACTGTGGTGCACTGCTGCTACTTTTCTGCATTATGGTTTTATGTGACTCACCTTTTTGCAAGCAAATTATAATGATTCCAAATCATATCCGAAAAAGACGCCCTGAAACCGACTCGGATCACAAGTTAAGCCAAATGATAGAGTTGCAATCCATGAAATCTATTGTAACATATTGGCTTTTGCACTGCAGATCTATCTGAAAGGCTGGGATATGCAAATGAGTCGAACACAGAATTGGTTTATTGTGTGCTATGAGCTTTCTGAATCACAATTCAAAATGAGTTTGTCTGAGTGTTTGAATGAATCTTGAATATATTAACACTATGGAGTAAACACAAATTCCATTAGGTTGCCAATAATGTTGTTATGTAGTGATGCATCAGGAGAACCACTTTCAATATATTAGGGCAGTCCTTGTTGGTTATCTAAGTAAAGACGTAATCTAGCAATTATTTTAATGATAAATTAAATCTAGTTTATTCTTTTTGCTTGCTTTGCTCTTTTTCCAAATCAAAAACGGACTAGAAAATAACCAGTATTGTAGTGAAACCCAGTCAATCCCACACTTGTCTGGGTGGGTTTCCTCTCTTTCAGTGATGCACACAAAAGCAAATTAAGCACAAATTATGTAAAAACTCATCTCAAGGAGAATCTTCAGCAAAATACAGCTTTATAAGGACTTGCTGATATCCTCTTTACAATTATGACTGTAAACTACATTATCAAGGACGTGTTTTTTAATTTCAATCAAGTAATCATGACCACCATTTGGTAATGGAGGTATGAGTTAATACTTTAAAATTTGAAGAACTTCCACATAAAGGGTCAACATCTAATGCTCTAGTCGATGCCATTAGAGGTGAGTCAAGATTAGAATAAGAGTTTGCAGTAGCTGAGACAAGACCAAGGCTAGATTCTAATCCATTTATAATGATCGGCAATCCAATTATAACTGGAATAAGGTTCCAATCTATTTATCTATCCCTTCTTCTTAACAGGGGCTGTTTAGAATAGAGCATGTTCACTGATTGGATCCTGAGCAGCAATGTTACCAATAGTATATCAATAATAACAATAATAATGTTTTAAAAGAGAAAGGTCTTGCATAGCCAAGCAAAGCAACATGGTCTTAGTCTCTGATCTTGAGAATTATTCTTTAACCACTTCACATAAATCTTTAAACTTTGTGTTTTTAATATAACACATGGCATATTGCTGTATTGTTACAATAGCAGTATTTGTACAATATGTTTTTTTTTAGCATGCTGTGCTCTACAGAAGCAGAACACACTGAAAAGCCAGAGCGGAGTCCGGTCGCGCTGATGCTCGCAGAGAACTCGTGGAGGAGATGCATGCACTCCCTTCACCTCTGCTCTGTTGACATTGCTCCACTTGTGTGTCACAGGATTACAGAGTGAACATTTTCCTGAGACAGCAGTGGAATGACCCGCGGCTGGCCTACAGCGAATACCCCGACGACTCTCTTGACCTGGACCCCTCTATGCTGGACTCCATTTGGAAACCTGATCTCTTCTTCGCCAATGAAAAAGGAGCCAATTTCCACGAGGTCACAACCGACAACAAGCTACTGCGGATTTCCAAAAACGGGAACGTGTTATACAGCATAAGGTGACCTTGCATTGCCAAGATCTGCCTCTGTGTCTAGAAGTATGTGATACAGCGGGTATGCATGCGTATTTCAGAAATCAAACATCTGTACGAAGTAGCTAATGTTACGACAGCACAGACACACAGAGACACAGAGATATGAACAATATAGCATATGTGTCGAAATAAAACCATTAAAAACGCTGCAGAAAACACTAAATGTGAAATACTTTATGATATACAGACAAATGCTATTGGTATTCATGCTGTATGCCTCGTAGGCCTGACTAGAGGCATTTTATTTCTCGCTTTTTTATGATCATGCTCGAACAAAATAAAAAGATAATAGCCTGTGTATTTAAAACAAGCAAACAGTCAATTCTAATTTCCAAATTGATTTTAGATCTGATCTGTCCTGCAGCACAGCGTTAAACAGAGCTTGGATGGCAGGAGGGTAATGAATAGCTTTGTGTAGGACCTAGAGATTCCTCATCTCTTAACTTGACACCATCAAATGAACCCTTCAGTACAGTTCGGTCTCGGCTGTGAACACCCTCTAAATTGCAATGGGTGCGCTGCACACTTTGATTGAAAAAAGCTGGTAAATAATGGTTACATTGCTGTAGCGATGCGATCACAGGACGGACAGGACGGGATATAACTGCGCTCTCTCTGCACTGACAAATTTCTGAATCAGATCTGGATGTAGGACAAACACTGCATTGGAAAGAAAGAAACTTCAAGAAGAACTAAGTGTAGTCTTGGACTAAATCATTGCTAGTGGTGAATCACGGCTGAAAATTAGGGTTAACCAGAAATCATTGTTATTGCTTTCAATAAGGAAAGCGTGAAAAGACCTGAGTTTCTAAGTTTATAAGAGTGTTGGTGAAATCCTTCATTTTCTTTAATCCTCTACATCAGGCAGTGCCACTGTGTCCTACTTTATTATATTTTATTCATTTATACTTTTTACAGTAGACAAAACAGATCCTGTATACAATTCTGACATTTTTAAGACATTTCGTAAAGAATTACGAAGTATCAATGAATTTGTTTTCCCATTTATACTGTGAAATAGCATTTCAATACGAATAACTCTCAACTAGAACTGGGCAATATGACAGTATTGTTATCATGATTAATTACACATGCTTCCGTGCTTTTCTGAATATATTATGATATCAGTATGTAAACTTAACACCGATCATCTGCATGTTTTGGTACAAAGAGAGTATGGTTTTTGAAGATGATGATTTCTTCTAGGTAAATTGATTTTAATGGCTGAAAAAAGTGGATTCATATTTAGATTTAGATTCACAGTTTTTAAGTGTATTTTTAAAATGTGGGTGTTATTGGCTCATGTTTGTCGGTTCCAATTTATCAGATGTCAAAAAAATCAAACTGACATATCTTTATCGTGAAAGCATTGTGATGTTATATTTTTGCCATATCGCCCACCACTACTCTTCTGTTGACCAAAACAATAAAGAAATAAGAAAAGAAGTTGTATTTGTTCTCACCCATTGTGATAATAGGATGGCTAAAATTGCATTAGGAGCCTGTTTTTTTGAACCTGTGATGCTCTTGCTGTTAACAGGATAACACTGGTTCTTGCCTGCCCGATGGACCTGAAGAATTTCCCTATGGATGTGCAGACCTGTATAATGCAGCTGGAGAGCTGTAAGTACGCCAGGCAGGATTTATTCGCTGGCTCAGAGATGGATGCTTTGCAGACTTGTAGGAAGAAATGAAGAGCACAGTGATTTAAGTCCTGCCTTCAAGTAGACCCAGCAGTCAGTGGGGAGATGCTGCAAGCTCAGGCTACTGCCTGCTCCTGCCCTTGCACTTATGGATTTTTACTTAGTTATTGTTCTCAGGGGTGTGGCAGAGTCAAGCAATTCGATGCTTAGCGCGAGAAACCAGTGTCAGAAGTTGTTGAGTGTGATTGGTTATGTGATGCTTGTTCTCTCCTTTATGAGCCTTAACCATTCCAGATTATAAGATCGCCTTCCTTCTTGAATGTAAACTCACTGTATTCACCCCATGGGTGGGCAGTATGCAAATTATATTATTGTTCTCAAGTCATTGGCTCTTATTGTTATTGGCTAGCCTGAATAATAGCTTAGCATCGTTTTAAACAAATCAGTTTGAGATTAAATCGGGAGAAAATGGCAATTAGTTAACAATAGTCGTGATATTTGGCTTGTAAACAATCATGTCATACTAAGGTAACAACTCTAGACTATAGTTTTGACTGCAGAACGATATTCAGTTGAAAAAACGTAGCCGCAATCACTCGTTTAGCCGTTGTAGGGCTGAGAGACAGATAGCAGGCTAGCTCATCGGTTTAACTGATTCTTTTGACTCCAAGACTGTGTGTATCAACACTGTTTTTAGAATATTGAACTACTACATGTATCATAAAGAGTTAGAATAATTCTAGAGTAAACAACAGCATTTAGTGTGAAATAACTGCTAGTTATGCTATTTTTTCTTTTCAGTTTCTGAAAGTATATCTTCTTAAATCTGTTTTTAAATGTTGACGAAAAATTGCTTTTCAGTCTTTTTTAAAATGGGGTACTACTGTTTTCTACACTCATTCCAGCTTGATTTTAAACCTCAAAAATGAAATACCCTGATGCATGTTGTTTATTGTCGCGATATCTTCAAGCTCTCCCTTATCTTTCCTCTCTTGTTGAACAGTTGGCTACACGATGAATGACCTGATATTCGAGTGGGATGAGAAGGGGGCAGTGCAGGTAGCTGATGGACTGACGTTACCCCAGTTTATCTTGAAGGAGGAGAAGGACCTGCGCTACTGCACCAAGCACTACAACACAGGTCAGCTGCTTGCACACACACACACACACACACACACACACATATGCTGAAGCCGGGAGAGAACTGAGGCTGTGAGGTATGTGAGTATGTGAGGCTCCCTCTGCTGCTATTTCTGTAGTGCGGAAACAGCACGACCACAACATCTGTTTTAGGGCTACACAATGTGCACATTTTCAAATATTTCCATTATATTGCAATTCTCATGGCTTGTAATGTGTTATAATGGATTGGTCAAGCAAATGATGTGACGTGAGTAAAGGTTAGCCTGTGTTAAATTGATCAAAATGATTTACGTTTGTTGTATCACATACTCGCGTTCATCAAAACACTCACTTGGAACTATGACTAAATGTAAAGGCTTAGTTGTGTATTGTGGCTTTTTATGAGATCAGTATCTCATAATACAATATCAGTATCATAAAAATGGATATGCCATATGTAGTGCAGCCCTAACACACACACACACACAAACCTCAGCACACAAATAGACATTTAAAAACACACCTATACGCAGACATCAACACACGCTGTGGTTCTTTGTTACAGCAAGCGTTTTGAGCAGATAATAGTGTGTGGCTGCAGTCTGGAAGAGCTGTGGCTATGCTCTGTTTCTCCTTCATGGTCGTTCACTTGGGCTGAAAACCATCTGTCCGGTCATCCTCGCCAGTCAGGATTTGTTACCCTCCAGATAAAGTGGGAAAAAAGGCTGAAGGCCAATCTAGTCAGGATCTAAAATAGAACAGGCCAAAACAGAAGGGACACGGGGAGTGTGGCTCTATTGTTGTTTCCTCAGGAATTAAGAAGTGTGGAGTGGAGTGTGAAGATGAAGGTCGTCTGGGTGATTTCTGTGTTCTTTCATGTGTAAAATGCACTCACACATGACTGTAGCAGTTGTTTAAGTCTCACTCAGCCTATAGAAAAGCATGGAGTTTGTTTCGCAAGCACTCCTAACTTTGCCAAGTCAAATGAATTTAATGTTCCAATCCACTTTTGAGTCTGTCCATTCCAACACCGTATCTGAAACGTTTTTCCATTCCCCACATAATGTCCGAGCTGTTCGGCTCAGCTTGACACCACTCAAATGACAGAGCTGGCTGTCAGGAAGCGTGCAGGCGTCGGCCTATCTGTCTGTCTATCTGTCCGTCTGTTTGTGGCGGAAACTAAACCCGACTGCTGCACTCTCTCTCTCACCGCAAGCTTCGTCTCCAGCATAATAAAACAGCTTAGAATAAGCTGAGCGCGTGGATATGCATAGAATAAAGGCTCTCTGAAGTCTCTGGACCTTCTCGTATCTTTCTTTTCCCTTTCTTTCACTTTATCCCTCTCTGCCATGCTTCTTGTTAATGGTCCGAGTGGGCATGGACATTCAACAGACCATCGTTTGATTAGTCAAAATGATGTAGAAGTCGAGCGTTGTGTAGTTTTAATGCCAACATGTGGTTTAGGCTGTTTTTCTTCAGGCAGTGTTTTGTTTAGGACATTGTTAAACGGTCTGCATGATTTCTTGTTTAATGGAATCAGAACAATTGTCTACTGCAGTGAATTTTAATGGGAATTGAAAGTTATGGCACCACTGACTCTGTTCCCATATATAATTACTAACTGCTATGAGAACCGAAAGTCATTTGAATATATTTTCATGCTATATATGTGCCATTGGTTGCTTTTGTTGGCTATGCTGAAATTTCCTCAGGCCACTGGAATGTTAATCAGTTTCCTTTCCCATTCGATTACTGGGGAAGATTGAAAATGTCCATCCCTAGGTGAGGAACATTACTGCAGTGTGTTGTCTCTGCTTGTGGCCTTGTCACCTCTCTGTTTAAGCTCGGTGGTGAATAAACCAGCTAGAACCCCGAGGGTCTTTCTATGCCCCTCACCCCAACCCCTCCTCCCTCCTTCCTCTGACATAAATGCACTCTTCAAGGGCAAGCGTTCCCCACAGCCACACCTGAACTGCCGTTCTTTCGGCCTGTTGTTACGCTACACAAGCTCACAAGCAGTCCCTGATCCACCATAAATCACTGATGTTAAAAGAGTAACTCAGCGAAACGTACACAGTTTTTACTTTCCCCATGATGAAGTCGATTGGGCAAGATGTTTCGTATCTACGGACCTACACTAGATGGAGAAAAGTATTGGGACGTCAGACCCTTTAATGACCTTGCATTCAAATACATAGACTTTAATATGGTGTTGGTCCCCTCTTTGCAGCTATAACAGCTTCCACACTTCTTTGAAGGCCTTCCTCAAGATTTTCGAGTTTCTGTGAGTATTTGTGTCCATTTATTCTGTAGAGAATTTATGAGGTCAGGCACTGATGTTGGACGAGAAGACCTGACTCACAATCTCCGTTCCAGTTCATCCCAAATGTGTTGGGCTCTGTGCAGGGCAGTCAAGTTCTTCCACACCGAAATCATCCAACTATGTCTTTATAGACCTTGCTTTGTGCACTGGGGTACAGTCATGCTGGAATAGAAAAGGTTCTTCCACAACCTGTCCACAAAGTTGGAAGCATGGTGTTGTCCAAAATGTCTTGATATGTTGAAGCATTAAGATTGCCTATCACTGGAAGTAAGGGGCCATCTGAATTCAATAAGTAAGAGGTCTTTGTCAATACCTTTGTCCATATAGTGTATAACGCCCCTCCCATTTACCAGCACAACTTTAAAGTTTAGAATGAGTACTTTTACTCATAAAGTGGAAATAAGTAATATAATATTAGTTGTGATGAGTGTGACTCCTTGGGGTTTATATATATTTACCCATTCTTAAACTTAACCACCAAGCCGAAGCCAAATCAAAGCTTATAGGCCTGGAGTACGGTCATGCTGGAATAGAAAATGTTCTTCCCCGGTATGTGCACAGAGCTGGAAGCATAGCGTTGTTCAAAATGTCTTGGCCTGCTGAAGCATTAAGATTGTTATTCACTGGAAGTAAGGAGCCTAGCCCAAACCCTGAAAAACAGATGTGTCCCAATACTTTGGTCCATATAGTGTATTTTGCTTCTGTAGACTACAACTGGATTCATGGGGCTTTTAGCAAGTCTTATACCAATCATTTCATATAATGCAAACTGCATGTCTAATCAGCTTGCCTCAAGTCACTATAGCATTATTTCAGTTAGACTCCATGGCATACTTGTGATGTATTTTGATATGCATTGACATTTTCATAGGACTGGTACTTCAATAACGCACTGGATCTTGGGATATGTGGTCTTTAAACTTGCTGTAGTTTAAAAACATTAAGTTAAATGCAACCTTGGCTCGCAACCTGTATCTCCATCTATCTCTCAGTACTAATTGTATATCCCGTATTTACAGGAGTACTGAAGATGTAACAATATTGTTATCACTATAAATGGACAAAAATATAATCATTTGGATTTTTCCTCTGATCTGTTCCTTTAGTGTGCTGTTTATCTCTAACTGACTTGCTGAAATTGGGTTTGATCTTTTGTGTCTCTGCTGGCTTGTGCTCTGGAATCCGTTTAGTTTGTCTTTGTTTTCTTTCACGCCCGTCCCTCCCTCTGGGGTCCCTGTGGAGAGGCCAGCCCGTGGATGTAATTTTAATTATTGTGGTAGTTGTTGTTGTGCAACAATTGTAGCCTCTCACTTTTTGCTCGCACAGTTGTTGGCCCTTAGTGATTATTGTATGTAGCAAATCATTAACTTTCTGTTTTCCTATTTGCCTTATGTCGCTATAAACACCCAAACATTGTTTATTTATATATGCATGGACTTGCATTATAAGAATGTGTTATGCATTATTATACCAGCTGCATGCATTGTCTTGCTGATGAGCATAAATGACTGGAATACTGCACTGCTAGGCTGAGCTGACTGAGCTCCACTACAGAGACCGAGACTCAACAATGACGCTTCACTTGCTTAAGTGGTGGAAGCAAAGTTAACTAGACCCAAAGCTTAGTGTTTCTGCAGTGCTTACTGAGCTTCCTTTATTGGAGTTAACTATGCTGCATATATAAAGAACATTATAGTTTTAGAAAGGTCTTTTTTCCACCATGAATTGTTGTTAGTGGGCTTTACATACAAAAACAAATCAGTGCTATATTGTGATTAATACCATCTTTATTAGAGAAATTAACCATCAAGGGTCATCAGTATCTTTACAGAAAGAGCATAACTGTATCATACTGCTTTGTATATTTTATAAGCTGCATTGATTATATATTGCGACTCTCTGACTTTTATTTGGTTTTTCTGTTTTAGATGCATTTTTAAAAAAGATACATCTCCAACACTGTGACATCTATTCTTTATATACAGCTTTGGAAAAAAATGAGAGACCGATGCATTTTTAAATCAGCAACTCTAAGAGTATGACAACCATTCCATGCCAGTGTCTGTTAAATTCCTACACATGCTCCTCATTCTGCATTATGAGGTACTGATTAGTGATCACCTGAATAAAATCTAATGAGGAAAAGTATAAAAAAACACTGCTGTAATCAACACTCTCCTCTGGCAATGTGACCAGTTGGATGGCAAAACATTACTAGAAGTATCTCAAAGGTAATTATTGCCATTATGTTTGAGTGAACAAGAGATCTGTTTTTTTGGTTTTTTTTAATTATTCAAGTTCTGTAAACACTGCGTCATTTCTCTTATTTTGATGTTTTGTCATTTCCTTTAAAATTATGCTTTAAAGGACAATATTTTTATCTGGAAATTAGGAGAAATACTGTCAGCAGTTCTTAAAAACTAAGGCAAATCTGTTCAGTTCAGTACTTGCATCTATAAAAGATAAAAGCTGAGAAACTGAACATTTTTGCAGGGGTCTCTAATTTTTTGTCCAGAGCTGTATATTCATTTTATTGTATAATTTGTTTTTGTATAAGGGAATCCCCCCTTTGCCCATTGTCAGCTATATTTGTATGATTTGTGTTTCAGGGAAGTTCACGTGCATCGAGGCTCGCTTCCATCTGGAGAGGCAGATGGGTTATTACCTGATTCAGATGTACATTCCCAGCCTGCTGATTGTCATCTTGTCATGGGTGTCCTTCTGGATCAACATGGATGCTGCCCCTGCTCGAGTCGGTCTGGGCATCACCACCGTGCTGACCATGACCACCCAGAGCTCAGGGTCCAGAGCCTCTCTGCCTAAGGTCAGCCTGGTGTACAGACACCACATTTAACTACCACTTTTCTCTCTCTCTCTCTGTCTCTCTCTGTCTCTCTCTCTCTCTCTAGCACATACTCTCTCTCTCTCTTTCTCGCTCTATCTCTCTTTCTCTTGTTCGCTCTTTCTCTCTCACATTCTCTCTCTTTCTCTCTCTTTCTCGCCCTGTCACTTTCTCTCACTCTTTCTCGCTTTCTCTATCTCTCTCTCTCTCATTCTCTCTCTCTCACACATTCTCTCTCTCTCTCTTTCTCTCTCTCTCTCTCTGTCTCTCTCTCTCTCTCTCATACATTCTCTCTCTCTCGCTGTCTATCTCTCTCTCTCTGTAGCACATTCTCGCTCCCTCTCTCTCTTTCTCGCCCTGTCACTTTCTCTCTCTCACTCTCTCTATCTCTCTTTCTCTCATTCTCTCTCTCTCTTTTACACATTCTTTCTCTCTCTCTCACACACATTCTTTCTCTGTCTATCTCTCTTTCTCTCTCTCTCTTTCTGTCTACCTTACCTAAAGCTGATTTTTCATTTACATTTGAATTAATGCCACAATGCCTCTTGAGTACAGAGTGCATTCTCTAGTCAAAAGTAGAGAACCGGAGTATTTGATAAGATAGCATGACTGTAATTAATGCTGGGCGGTATAGTTCAAATTCACTCTTATAAAATCAGCTAATGTTTAAGATAGCAGAAATTAACATTAAAAAAAAAAAAGAATGACGCTATATCTCTTGAGTAGTGCTGCTCTATGCTCTAAGTCTTCCTAACCGCTTTTATTGGACTTTATGGATCTGTTTTGTTCTGCTTCTCTTACATCAAAGGCTATCCTGAAAATATCACCTAGAAAAACACATTTTTAGAAACAAAAGTTGTTTTTTAAATCTATCTGAAGCATCCTGCAAAGGACATACACTGCAGCATTTATTTTGAATCATCACTCCTAAAAGTAAGAATCAGTGTAGTGTACTGGTGTATACAATATGTTGTCTAGTATTACCTTACACCTTACACCTTAAATCACTGATACACAGAATTTGAATTCAACTCCAGTAGTCTTACGTTAGTGATGTGTCTTCTCAGCAACTGAATGGATTGAATGGATTTTCAAATTAATTCTGTATACAGACTCCTTAAAATAGTGTAATAATCTGGATAACACTATGTGAAAGTCTAGTCTAATTGTCTGGAATCATGATGTTTCACCTAAAAGAAGTAATATGAGTGGTAGGAATTGGTAATGAACTGATATGAATATGTCCTGTCCTGATATCCATGACTGAAATTATCCGTTTTCAGCTGCTACTTTATGCTGAAAATGTTTAAAAAGCATTACTCTTTTTAATCGATTAATGATCCAAAAAAATATAATTTAATTAAAGTTGCTACTCAGTTATAAGAACTGTGTTACCCTGGTACTTGCTTTGCAGAGAGACTGTAGTGGTGGTCTATTTACCAAAACAAAAAAAGCACTAATTGTACTCTTACTGAAGTTTAACAGTAAAATTAAAATATAAAACCTGTATACTTATGACAGGGTTTTATATTGCAGTATATAATTAAACCCAGTAACCATTAGTAACCAATATGAATGTTGTGGCCAATTGCTATGTTAGGGATAAAATCTGCCCCTGTAATGTTAAGTATATATTTTAATGTTATATTCTTATGGTTTTAATTAAACAGTGCTTTACTGAGTGATATGACTGTCAGCTCTCAGTTGTCACACTTCTTAAACTCAATTAAACAACAGAAACTCACAATCTTACATATTACACAGTGGCAACAGGGAGGATATTTTGCACTTTTTTATCACCTTTAATTTTCATTAGTTCTCTCGTAAACAAATCTCCAAAGTGTTTTGTGTTAAAACATTATTCATCTGCTAAAAGTGAAGCTTAGATGCATTTTATTTCATTTTGTAATACCACAATAATGTTTTGTATTCAGCTTTATTGCTCTCATAAACAAAAAGTTACTATCCTGGTGATACCACGACCTAAAAAACGTTGGCAACAGATCCTGTAAGTTGCAGGGTGAAGTCTCCATGGATCAGACTAGTTTATCCAATATATCCCCCAGGTCACAGTGATATCTAGGGAATATAGAGGCCAAGTCAACACCTTTAATTCTCTGTCATGTTCCCAAGACTATTCCTGAATAGTTTTTGCATTGTGGTTAGACTCCAATGCCATTAGAGAATTTTGGCACCATGAAGGAATACACTTGAACTTCATCAATGTTTAGATAGGTAGCACATGAAAGCCAGGATTCGAAGTTTCCCAGCAGAACATTGCCTAGAGCATCACACCGCCTCCATCAGTTGACCTTCTTCCCATAGTGCAGGCTGGTGCCATCTCTTCCCCACATAAATGACACGCTCACACAAATGGCCTTCCACATGATAAAACAGAAAACATGATTCACCTTCGCTCTCCACATGCCACAACAAGCCTTGGCACCCATAACCTTGTCACCGGTTCACCAAATTAACCTTCCTTGGACCACTTTTGGTAGATACTAACTGCTGCATACCAGGAACACCCTATAAGACCTACCGTTTTGGAGATCAGAGTCAGACCTTGTTAAAGTCAGTTTTTCTGCTTCCAACATTTCAACTTCAAGAACTGACTGTTCACTTGCTGCCTAATATATTCTACTGCTTGGCAGATGCCACTGTCGCAAGATGATCATGTTATTCACTTCACCTGCCAGTGGTTTTAACATTGTAGCTTAACATGGAAAAGAATTTTAAAGGAGTCTCTTAGTTTCTCTCTCTCTCTCTTTCTCTTTCTCTTACTCACTCTCTGCCTCCCTCTTGCTTTCTGTCCTAGATTGAGAGACTAAATTGCGTTTTTGCTTGAACTTCCATGCCTGTGTAATTGTGTTCTGTAGACATTTGGAGATTTGTGTGTGGTGAAATTTGAAGCGCGCCTCCTACTCCATTGTACTGTCATAAAAATCATCGTACACCCCCAGACGAGGGATGGTGCACACATACTGTATTAAGCAGAGATGATGCTCTGATTAGCTGCATTGTTTCTGGCCACAGACAGAAACAGCAGTATTCAGTTCTTTTTCCTCACAGCATTCATTATACTACCTCCCCTTTTTTCCTGCCAAATTTATCACATAGCATCAGTTCAGGATTGTACTCTCTCTCTCTCTCTCTCTCTCTCTCTCTCTCTCTCTCTCTCTCTCTCTCTCTCTCTCTCTCTCTCTCCCTCTCTC
>JBBJLS010000032.1:7427580-7446001 GCA_037577275.1 Bryconaethiops microstoma | reverse complement strand
AAACACATAGACTTTAATATGGAGTTGGTCCCCCTTTGCAGCTAGAACAGCTTCCACTCTTCTTGGAAGGCTTTCCATAAGATTTTGAATTTTCTAATTTGTGCCCATTCTGTAAAGCATTTATGATGTTGGGCGAGAAGTGTCTGGCTCACAATCCAGTTCCAGTTCATCCCAAAGGTGTTGGATGGGGTTGAAGTCAGGACTCTGTGCGGCCAGTCAAGTTCTTCCACACCGAACTCATCCAGCCGTGTCTTTATGGAGCTTGCTTTGCGCATTGGGGCACAGTCATGCTGGAATAGAAAAGGTTCTTCCCCAAACTGTGTCCAGAAAGTTGGAAATGCAGGTACTTTTGTTCGTATTGTGTAACTGCAATTGAAATCACTGTCACTATGTTGGTCAGAAAAATCACAAACCATATCCACTGCCAGTCTTTGACTAGAGGGGTATAAAGCCCCCTGTCTTTGCGGTATGGAGCACTGAAACTCGATCTCCATTCATCCTCGGGATGTGATGAAGTGCTCTAAGGCCGAACTTCAGACCCAACATCAGTGCCTGACTTCACTGTGCTGTTGTAGCTGAATGCAATTACATGCTCACAGCAATGTTCTGGGAAGGAAGTGTAGCCTTGCCAGAGGCATAGAGGCTTTTACTGCAGCAAAGGAGGGATATCTCCTTATCAATACCCTTGATTTCTCAAGAAATGTTGGATTAGGAGGTGTTGAATTGGAATAAAAGTACATTAAAGATGGGATTTAACCTGAACTGTTATCTTACAAGAGATATAAGAGCATCCCTAATAGTACTATAATTTGAAACATGGTGATACCAGCATAATTTCTAGTGCTTTTCAAGCAGTCTCATCTACTCTTGAATTTTAAGTAATATCAGTTCCGTATCAGTGTTTAATGGCTGAGCTTGGACTGTGCGTATGGTCAGTGGTAGATTGATGAGGTCTTATTGCATTATTTTTTGCCTCATTTTGTCCTTGCCCTTTATGGCAATTGTGTGCGTATTTTGAGAACAATTTTATAAACGGTCGTTTTCTGTCCTAATCATACTTAGAGCCAGACTCATGAGAAGTCAAGAGCAATGATATATTTAAAAAATGCTATGTTTTATTCAGTAAAACTGCCCGTACATCAGGTTGGCTGGAACACAGTGCTTCCGGTGCCTTCATGGTCTGAGGAAAGGCCTCTGAGGGCTTTTAGATTAAAATGGGCTTATTTTACGACTTACCAACTGGCAACTTTTGAACCCCTCGGCTAAAGAGTGTGTGACTCACCACTCAACTGTGGGCCAAGGAGTGACTCAACAACTATGTTTTCTCCATGCGCTCCACACTGCCAACCCTGTCCCTGTCGCCCCGCTGCAGGTCTCCTATGTAAAAGCCATCGACATCTGGATGGCCGTATGCCTCCTTTTCGTCTTCTCCGCTCTGCTGGAGTACGCTGCCGTCAACTTCATCGCCCGCCAGCACAAGGAGCTGCTACGCTTCCAGCGAAGGAGACGGCATCTTAAGGTAAATCATCACACAGACACACACACACACACATACACACACACTCACTACAGCAGTATCATTATATGCTAAAACCAAAATCAGAATACAGGACACATTGGGCAAAAAACAAAACCATTTGCCAAATGTATTTATTACCATATTTATTTATACATAAATTACATACATTTGCTTTGCTTTTAATTAGATTTTTAAATCAGCAATTCAAAACTCCAGTTCTTTCAATAGTCACTGATGCTATTTGAACAATAACAGCAATTTCTGGCGCAGTTTTAGTCTTTCAAACACAGTTTTGGTGCACCCTTACGTATTTACATACATCTGCGCTAGGGCGTTAACAGAATCGACGTCGACGCACAAGTCAACCACCCCTGAGAGAAGTTGATAAGTTGTGTGTTTTTTTTCCTCTCTCTTTGTGCGCACTTGTGTATACAACGCAATCTCTGCCTCTGATTGGCTTACGATGACATGCATTCCTTGACATTCTTGAACACAGAATCTAATGCAAGACGAGAGACATGGCAGCAGAGGCAGTAGGTGACAGACACACATCACATGTGTGGAGATACTTCACTCTAAACACACAAACAGCACGGTGACCTGCACAACCTGCAAGTCGGTGTTAAAGTATGATAAACGTACCAGCGTTCTGCACAGCCATCTGAAACGGCATCCGCAAGCTTACATGGGTGATGCTAGCACTGCAGGGAGTCGTCCAGTCCAGAGGAGTGGAGTAGCTTTACAGAACAGCCTCTGCCTTAAGAAAAAACAGTAGATCACAGATCTGCTTGTTAATTTCACCTTTAAAGAGACCTTTGGCTGCACTGCAAGGCGAAGGCTAATGTTACAGAGAACTTTAATAAGAGTTGCTCATTGTTGGACGCCTATGTTCCTCTGCTGCATCTGTGTCATGATGTCATCAAATGACTCGTCGATTCGACTTTATTGACGGATAAGTCGATCTGAAAAAATCTGAAGTCGTTAATGGCCTAATCTGCACAGAGAATGTACAAAGAAATGAAAATGGAAAATAAGTCCACACTTCATCAGCTCTACATCAGTGGTCACCAACCCAAGTCCTCGATATCTACCTTCCTGCAGATTCCAGCTCCTATCACAATCTGCCAAACCTGCTAAATGAATCTGCAGGAAAGTAGATCTGCAGGAGGAGGGTGGGTACCCACTGCTCTCCAGAGAACACTTCTGCACATGTTCATGCACAATTGCTGTTTATTAGCTAAATTAAAAATATTAGCTATTATGGCACATTACATATTTTGCTTTTTTATTTAATTTTTTTGCATGTTTTCATAGAAAATCATCAAACCATGTCGTTTTACTGGGGGTGTTCTAACTTGTGCATGTAACTATGATCATAAAGACTTTGTTTCAAAGGCAAATATAAGAATTGAAAGTGACTTATGTTTGGATTCAAAACAGTAGAAAGTCGTTTATTGTAAAGCTTAGTGAAATTTAAAGTTTAACCATAATCATCATCATCATCACACTAATGTCTGTCTTTAATGCGTTTGAGCCAGTCAGATGTGTTGTGAGTTGCTGTGGTGCAGTGGATAGTGCTGTTACTTCTCCGTGAGAATAGCCTGAGTTTGATTCTCGGTCAGAGCAGCCAGAGTTTCTGCATGAACTTTCTCCCACTACAAAGACATGCTTGCTAAGACTCTTGACCTAAAGCTAGTCCCTGCATGCAAGTGATGGTGACTGTCCACTGCCTCTAGCTCATAGTGAATGTGTGCTTATTTGTGTGTGTATCAGAAATAAAGCACTTCTCCCTTCTGGAAGATCACTACCATTTCTAATGTGATTAGTTGTACATACATTGTTCAATAATTTCATTCTTCATTTTTCGAAAATTTGAAAAAAAGAATACAGTGAAATATGTTTGTGCCGGTAAACTTTGGAACTGCACATGTCCGGTCGTGCTTATCCCTCCCTTTGAAACACACACACTCTCTCTCTCTCACACACACTTAGTTCAGAGACATACATTTACATTTATTTAGTCAGACTTGCACCTGCATATGCTTGTACATCTTACCGATATCCACACTTAGTCCCTGTACACATGCTGCTTAATATTCTGCTATGTTAAATATTCACTTTGTTAAATATTCAGAGCCTCTGCGGACCAGTGTTTGCATTTAGAAGTACAAAACACACAGAGAGTTAATATTTCATCAGGGAGAGTGCTGAGGATAATTAGCTTCTGGACGGAACGGCAGCGCCTGTGGAGGAGCGCTGCTCTGTGGCAATTCAGAGAGGAGCACCCCATTTCAGAACAGAAGCTTTAAGCCGTGCTTAGACATAATGTGGCCGGATAAGGAGCTGCTCAGTATGAAATGAAAACATCTTGACAAGCATGTTAACCAGGTGATATTCTGGCACGACTTCCGTTGGAACAGGATCATTCCTGCCCAATATCTAGTAGACTCTGGATAACACTAAAAATCGTATCTGTGCCACTAGTGGCGTAGTGCTGTCCACTGTCACCTAAAACTGAGCAAATCTTATTAACTGAAGTGGGTCTAGTCTGAAAAGTGTGAGAAGCTGAAACAACACCAGTGCACAGCTCCTTTTGCGGACAGCACTTTCCCGAGGAAGGGGCATACAGTTATTCCCACATTTATAATAAGCTCAGAATAAATCCTGAATCCCATTGTTGTAATCCTAAGGCCAGTAGGTGCAGAAAGATTAGTGTCCTCTCCCCCCCAGCTCTCTCCAGGTAAGCCCAACTCACAGAAAATTACACAGTCCATGCTGATAGCACCCTCTGCCATTCAGTAGCCCACAGCAAACCGCACAGCCTGCAAATCCAACTGTTTGGCAAGAATGCCCCAAATTTCCCCGTCCACTATGGGACGCAAAGTCATGAATAAGTTTGTGGGATTCCAGATGATATCGCTGGAAAAATGATTAAAAACATTAGCTTGCGTTTTAGCAGAACTGCAGACTAAACTCTAGGCATGTTAGGCACAGCCAAACGGGCCTAGTGAAGGTTCCTAGACCAGCACAGGAGGTGTAGCAGTACGATGGGATAACAATTATCCATACAATTTTTAAGAACAAAAACGTTTTTTTAATTTGCCATTTTTAATCCAAATGAACTGTGACATTCCATCAAATGTATTAATGTTTGAATCAAAATAAGACACATTTATCGAGTATATGCTTACATAAACATTACATTATGTTAATATATAATTATGATGATAAGATCATATATGACAGACATGATATAATGTTAATTTTTAGTTAGGAAAATACTTTGTTTTTTACATTTAATCAAAAGATGGAGCCAAACATCATGACTGCTAAGGGTGTAATGATGCACATGTTTTTATTTTTTGTTTTTGTTTTTTTTTTTTTCAGTTTGATTTTCAGTATTTTATATGCTAAGCATGTCTTCAAATTTACATTAAAATCAAAAGATTGCAAAGCAAGTCCTTGTGTCAAGAAGTGATCTTATAAAAGAGTACAACTAAACTATGAACCACACAAAAACCTGAGCTGTACTTGGTGTAGTGTAGTCAAAAACCACTGTGCCCACTAAAACCTTTGGTCTTCTAAGACCAACAGCAGTCCCTTATGCTACATTTGCTTACCTCCGTAACTTGATTAAACTGTAAGTTGCTGTAGATAAGAGTCTTTACTGAGTGCAAATGGCAGTTGCCACATGTAAATAGTGGCTGGTGGAGCATGATGGTGATACCACTGCCCTCAACACAGCAGACTAGGGTTTGAATCCTTGTCTAGGCAAGCAGACTGTTCTATACCCATAACAGTCACTGGACAGGACTATTGTATCATGTACTCCTGTAATCTGTAACATGATTAAATTGTGCGTCGCACTGGGTAAGACGCTGTGCCAGTTGCGTGAATGCAAACTGCCTCGTATAATCCTTATGTAGCGTGTCTCGTTTTTGTAGCCTCCCAAAACTGAAATATCAATACAGTTTAAGCTTTTTATGCACTACTTTGAGCATTATAAAAAAAAAATTCCATACTGTGTTGAAATTGTTACACCAACTCAAATGCAAGCAATCGTGGCGCTCTAGTATAGTATCATGGCTCAGTGTTAGCAATGAGGGAGAAAATGGCTGTGTGTTGCGGTCCTCCAGTGGGACGCAGAGGGCTGATCAATGTTTAGCAGGCTGAGAGGAAGCAGCAGGGCTGCTGCAGTATCACCACCCCGGCTAATGAAGCTCCCTGGCCACGGTGATCCACAGCTGGGCTCTGATCCTCTATCCTGCCTCGCAGGGGCCATCACTCAGCCACCGCCGAAGCCCAGCGCTGTCACCGCCCCGCACTCCACAATAAAACAATTCCCCAGCATCGGCACAGGAGCTTATTGACCCCCTCCACCTCTCACTGCCTCAGAGAACCAGGCAGGCAGAGAGCTGAAGCAGGATTCCCCCTGCTGGACAGCAGGGAGACCAGTGGCCAGCAGGACGAAGGAAAGGAGTTTCATTTGAACAGCTGACGAAGGCTGGCTAAATAAGCAAAGCAATGCAGCGGTGCATGTACAATTACAGAGTGCAATTACAATTTGCAGTAACTGCACTGCAATCAGTTCAGCTTTGCAAAGGTGCAGGTTCTTGCCCACAGCATGAAGTAATCAAGAAATCAAAGTATTCGGGATTGTTATAATTTTACGAGGTTAGAAGTAAAAGACAAAATCAAGATTAGGCCTAAAAGACACAAAAATGTTCTATAATCTAAAATACGAAGATCCCAATTTGAAGGAATAATTCCAAAAAAATACATTTAAACGGGTTTTCCCCCAAATGGTTATCAGCAATGAAATTGCAAAAGTTAGGTTATTTAATTTACTGCTGGGGCTATGAGGCTAATGGAGCTCACAAGTAATACAAAGCTTATACACCACTAATTAGCCTTCTGCAAATTGCGCACCTGTGCATCATACTCTTGCCACAAAACATGTGAAGTATCATTCATTTTGTAACTAAGAACAATAGGTGCAATCTTTAAGCCTCCGTTTTGTCTTGTATTGATGTCTTACCACATCTGCAAATTAATTTTTTTTGCCAGACCTCTCCCTTAAGTAACATTTCAACATATGTTCTGCAGCATCCGCTTTAACGTGAGTAGCTGGAAACAGTGAGGTCTTTTGTCATTGTTTACAGAAGGGCACACAGTCTATACGCAAGAGTTTCAGCCTGTGCTCCTTCTATTTTTTTGAGAGCTTCATTAATAACCAGCTGAAACGCTGTAACCTCTTGACTGCAGATGCTGTTGTGTTGTGTAAAAAAACAACAGAAGCGGATTAGGGAGTAGCTTACTGATGGAGATTATTTATCTCGTTACGACTGATTGGTGCTTGGGTAGATCGCTCGCAAGAGAGCATCTCCATTCTCGGCCTAGACGCACTCTTCCAACCGCGAGTGCAGCTGATAAGGCCGAGGATTATCTATGTAAATAAGCAGGGAGAGATAACAGCCAATTTTAGGGATCTTGCTCTAAACAGCAGGAGTGCTTTGCTTCGTGTTTTTGTAGGGAGCTAGAGAGCAAGAAAGCGTAGTTGCATCACGTGTGAAAATCTACCTCTTAGTTGATAAGAGCAGGTAATAATGAGCGGAGGGGGATTAGCTGTAGTGTGTTGTGTGCTGAAGGGCTGAAGAAGGCAAGTGCCGTTCTCTGCCGAAGTGTGAGATGGAGTTTGATTTTGCACGGCACACTGGGCAGGTGGTATGTCTTTTTTACTCCATAATTGAAATGATATGTTTAAGTCACTGGCTTCGTGTTGAACCGAGCCCACTTAAACCAAATCACAGCTCATTTTGCCAACATAATTTTGGAGCAATTTGCGTAATGCATGCATGTTCTTTGCTCTTCCTTGCTTGTAAATTCATTCCAATCATACAGAGCCTCCTAATAGCTGATAGAAATCTCCAAGGCGAGTGATGTTATGTAAATGTAATGCATTGTAATGGAATACAGGCCGAGGGTACGGAGATAAATGGAAGAGCGTAATGCATCATCCTGGCCTCGATGCCGATAATGCTAAAAGGTGACATTCAGGAATCAGGCCGTTCAAAAGAGGAGCATCTGCACCTAGTATAAAAATATTTGGTATATAAGAGATAAAAACCAGGACTGACTGTCACATAGCGAGCCGTTTAATATGTGGCATTAATCACGCGAGCTCGACGGAGGCCACGGACGCATCGGTCGCGCACAAAAAAGCCTTGATGGATGAAAGAGCCGAGGGGGATGTCGCCATGCCGATGAAACGTCGAAGTGAGCTGCATTCTGATGACCAGCTGTGTTTTACTAGGAAACTCTTAAGGACACGGACGACTGTTTTTTGTGCTGTTGTTCCTTTCCTTTCATCGGCCAGAGAGGCAGGGGGAGTGTGCTTGGCACGCTGTGATGTGCGGTAATGGCAGCGTTTTAATTAGAGAAGGAGGTAATGAATCAGGCTGGGCTGGGGCGGGCGAGGGGGAAGGGCGGGGGTTGGGGATGACGCAGAGTCGAAGCCTTGCAGCACTTACTCCTCTTTGCGGCTCCACGTCACATCCCCACGCCACCACATTAATCATTTGACAGCAAGAAAAAAAAAGTGGAACATCCGTAATACTTACAAATGGCGTGCGGGTACAGCGCTGAAGGACGCGTGAAGGTCACGGCACCCCAGTGTTGCAAAGGGTGCTGTGTGCTAAACAGAGGGGAGATGGCGAGGAGGAGGGGGGGGGGGGGTTGGTGAGACGTTTCCTTCATTCTCACTGATACACAAGCGCGCCCGAGTGCGTTCCTCCACGTACCCTCGCAAGCATTAACAGTTATAAATGGGATGGCAAAAACACAAGGACAGAAGGAGGGCGAAGTGTCTAAAAATGGAGCCGTTTAAAGAAAATGGCTGCTCTCTCCCTAATCAGATGCTGCCTCTTCCCTTATCACATCTGCATTCTCAGTGCCAGATGTTACATATGTGAGAAGGTTCAGAGAATAATAAGCCTTGATGAGGCAATGGAGCTACTATGGCTGTAGCTAATCATGCAGATTGCACAAAGGACCGCCTACTAATTGCACTGTTCTAATGAGGCAAGGGGTTTAAAAGGTGTTAACTGTTCTCCCCAAAATATTCTACCCCATCCATAAAACGTGAAATAATTACACAGATAATGTCTCTGCTAGAGGTCTGAGAGCTGAAGGACGGTGGGTATAGAAAAGAATCTCTTATTTAAAGTCTTTACATTTTATCGCATTGCAGCCTGAAATGAAGACACACACACACACACACACACACACACACAAAATGTGAGGCATCTTAAAAAAATCCAAGTAAAACAGTTTAGAAAAAAAACAAAACTAGAATCACTGAGATGGATAAAGGATCCCACTCCTAAACAATGCTTAAGCAGTTGTAAGAAATCGGTTTGATTAAAAACAGCAATTCCTGGAGCATTCCAGTGCTTGGTAGTGCAACTGAAAACAAACAATCAGCTATGGGTGGCAAGGCACTGTCACAAGATCTCAAGGATAAAGTTGTGGACAGATACAAGTCAGGCGATGGACGCAAAAAAAGCACAGTAAAGCCTATAATTAAGCACAGCAAAGGCCTGTATTTAAGAAGTAAGATCTGTATTTAAGAAGTGGAGAGTGTTTTGTATTACTAGGAACCCCCTGCATCAGGCCATCCCTTTAAACTGGATGGAAGATTAAGGGGGAAACTGGTCAGATAGACTACCATGAAGCCTTTGGTAACTTTGAAGCAGTTACAGGAAAGTATGGCAAAGAGTGGTCTTTGTGTGCATGTGACAACAATATGCTCCACACATGTGGCTTGAATGGGGGTCTGCAAAAAAAAGTTACTCATCAAGTAAGGCGACATTAAGTCTTACCTGAGACTGAAGATTCTGAGGCCGAGTGGGAGGAGGTGTTACGGTCAGATGAGACCAAAATCCGCCTCATCACCAAATGGTACTTCTGGCAGAAAGCTAATACAGCTCACCATCTGAAGAACACCAAACCTGCAGTAAAGCAGGTGGTAGCATCCTGTTGTGGGGATATTTCTCTGCAGCAGAGACTGAGGCACTTGCCAGGATAAAAAGAAAACAATGGGAAGACAGTTCAGTTTCCAATATGACAATGACCCAAAGCACACAGCAAAATTGACCACACAGTGGCCGAAAACACTATTGAAAACCTGTGGAATGACTTGAAGGTTGCAGTCCATTAATGGCCACCATCCTATTGGATTAGGCTTGAACATTTCTGTAAAGAGCAGCGGGCCAATATTGCACACTCTAGTGCACAGAGTTCCACAGAGTACAGACTCAGGGTGCGAAGCTTTATCCATCTCAGTGATTCTGTTTTTTCATTTTTTAATATTTTTTGTATTTTTGCACTTGGATGTAATAAGTTCATAGAGTAAATACAGCTGGGAAATTGCTTTATGTGTGTGTGTGTGTTATCATTTCAGGCTGCAAATCAACAAAATGCGAATATTGTGATTTTTTTCTACATCCACTGATGCAACTCAAAAAATTTTGTCCCGTTACTCTGTGTAATTAAGTCAAAGTAATTAAAACTCAAAATTACGAGTAACTACTGAAACCTTTGTGGCAGCAAATTAAATGTGGCATTGTGGCAATAGCCTTAAATGAATGTGTGCTACTAATTAAAAATATACAAAATACATATTATGACATACGACTTTTGTAATTGGCTGCAAATAATCTGGTGACAACACTACATGAACATTAGTGTCACAGAAAATGTGGGCGCATTATTGGATTACTTCATTAATAACAAAAATGAGCTACAAAACGATCAGAGCCACTCATTTCAGGACATCCCACACGTTTTGTGGTTTTTATGTCTAATCAGAAGCTGATGAGAGGCCACAAGCAACTCCTTATATTAGTGATACAGGCTAGACTATTAAACTACAAAACACACAAAACAATACTTTACTAGTTTATAAACTAAACATAAATACATAAGAAAGTGTATGAATATAAAAACGGGAGCTAATTCAATAAATAATTAGATAAATAAAGATCAATAATCAGTAAACAGTGAATCCGATAAATAATCAATAAATAAACAGAAATCAGTAAACCACAAAGAATGCTGTGAACCAATCACCACACTTGGATCACAGTGGTCGGATGTTAAAGTGTAAACATTTGTGAGACACTGGGGTACGCCTGGTTTTAAGGTTTGCCCCCTAAATCTGAGACACTTTCCGTAAAGATAATTGGCCTTCTCTGACTTTTTGCTTCTGTGAGTTTGATTACGCTGAAATATTGATGTATACTCCGGTGTGATCAATCTTTGTGCTTGCTTTGCTCCTGCTTTCATTAATATAGTGTTCATTAAGTTCGGTGAAAAAACAGTGAGGTCATTCCATTAACTCACCTGAAAAACTGTAACCTCTGCCTGCCCCCCTGCTCTCTCTCATAGCTGCCGTCAATAATTAATTCCCATAAAGTCATGGAATCTGAATACAGCCTCCAAGCCTGGCAGATGTGGCGCATAGATCAGCCCAACAGGATTGGCTGAGTCAATAAAAAGGCACAAAGGCCCGCTCTTGTCATTCAGTTAAAGCCTAACAGGCACAGGGTAGCGCACAGAAAAGAGTTAGTTGGACGACCCTTGACCGAATTGTGACTATAGACAAAAGACTCAAAAGCCCCCAAGTGCATTTTTAAGTAGGCCTTCAAACCAACAAATTTCACACAGTGATAAAAGATTAATACCACATCCAGTTCATTTATATTAGATGTTGTGAATGATTAGCCTGATTGCAGAAACAAGAACACTATTGTTGTTCTTAATTTTTTTTCACTATTATTTTTTTTTTATGGCTGGATTTTGGCATTTCTTCTCCCCCCAATATGTTTTTGGAATATTGGCATGGTTCAGACAGCAAAATTTCTGTAGCGTAGCGCATGTGTATTCAGATTTTTGATCAGTTGATCAGGGTTAATCGTTTCAAAAAATCAATTTTTGTGGTCCAGTCGCTTTCTTAATGTATGTGGAGAGAGAGAGAGCGGGGGGCCTCACCTTAAAGGTGTATAGCGGAGAGAGTGTCTGTAACGTCATGGCTGTAGCAGCTGGAAAGCGACAAAACGTGAAGTAACAAATCAGTCTTGTGGAGCTAAACACATAAACCGACTTCGAGACACAAAGCTCAGGTCAGTTATTAAAAAAAGAGATGCGTGTCACTATTTGTTGCGCTTTAATTAAAAGTAATCAGCCCGTGAACTCAGCTGTTTTTCCCACCCATTTGTGGGCAAGACCAGTTCTGTCCACCTGTTTTCAGTCGTCCTTAACCCTAAATGGCTTGAAGAGAGTCAAAAGGACCTCGGTTCGATACCCCGCTGTGAGCACAAATTCTCCAAACACTGGTTTTACAGCAAGCACGCATACGTTTCTCACAGAAATGCAGTCTAGTTAAGACTAAAATCTGTTTAGCAAAAGGGCAAAATATCATAGAAAAACTAAAAACAACTGTGTGTGTGTGTGTATGCGTGTGTGTGTGTGTTGCAGGAGGATGAGGCAGGAGAAGGCCGTTTCAGCTTCGCTGCGTATGGCATGGGCCCGGCTTGTCTGCAGGCTAAGGACGGCATGGCCATCAAGGGCAACAACAACAACGCCCCCACCTCCAGCATCCCGCCCGAGAAGACCGTGGAGGAGATGCGTAAGCTGTTCATCAGCCGTGCCAAGCGCATTGACACCGTGTCCCGCGTGGCCTTCCCCCTCGTCTTCCTCATTTTTAACATTTTCTACTGGATCATTTACAAGATCATTCGCAGCGAGGATGTTCACAAGCAGTAAAAATGACCCGCAAGAAGGCCGAGTCCTGACCGAAAAAGCCGCCGCTGTCGCCGCCCACCGACCCCCTGCCCCCCCCCTTCCGTGTGCCCACCACCCCCCCACCCCCCGCCTCCTCAACACTCACTTGCTTTCAACAGCAGGTGCTTGGCAGAGGTATTTACTGATTCATTATCTTTCTTTCGTTCTTTTTTTTTTTGCTCTCTTTCTGCCCTTGTTCTCCAGAATAATCCGGACCTGTGCAATAGCAATGCAGTAAAATGCATGATATATGAATGTGGCAATATATTTAATAAAAAAGAAAAAAAAAATCAAAATGACTATTAAATAAATATTAGACTTTTACAGACACATCTGAACTTCTGAACAGATGGACGAAATTCAAAGGGGGGTTACTTTTTTCTTCTTTTTTTTTTGTTTTTGGAAGACATTCTGCATTACTAGAATATGAAGGAGAGACATGCAGCTCTGTAATATATCATATATTTAAAACGAAACTGAAATGTCTTCAAGAGAGGCGTCTGGAAATGAAAAGATTACAGTTTGGTGCTTCCATAATTAAGCAAGGGCCATTGATAATATATACATTTATGAATGGCGCTGACATGATGAATTCCTGTCACGATGTCAAATTACTGACGGAAGCTTGATGAGTGCCAGTCAAAAATATATTGTTTATAAAAAGCTGTGGTCAATGTGTTCCTCTGTCTGTCCAGCAGATGTTTTTTTGTTTTCTTTTCTTTTCATGCCATTAACTCACGTGCCAAGCAAACAGCATATTGCTGTTACATTTTCCTCAGCTTTTGGGGTCAACTGTATAAAAAAAAAAAAAGAAAAGAAAAATGCATTTGCACCCCTTCATTGCTTTATTTTTCATGGGTTTAGTTTGGAATTGCTCTGTACTGAACAGGAGAGACATGTTGAATACGAGGACGCTGTGAGAAAAGGAGCTCCTTTGTTTTGCATATCCCATATTTGCCAATAACCAGGAAAAGAAATGAAGAGACTCGAGATGGAGAAGAAAAAAGGGATCATTGCCTACTACCCCTTCTAGCATTCATGTTTTATGAACCAACCTCAGAAAGTGTTATTTTTATAAGCAGCCAGTGCCATCATACACCTAAAATATATTTAACAACAAAATATATTTACCAAATGTGTATTACTGTCTTTTACCTATAAAACAAGCTATGTATTGTGCAGCAGAGTAAACCATTCGCAATGTACTTAAACACTGATTTAGGTTACGACATGCTTTGATGGAATTCACCCTCATCTGGCTTCTCTATGCAAGAACAATATATGCAATTATTTTCATTAGTTGCCATTAAAGACGTAAATACGATTATTTGATACTTGCAGCAAGTGGCCAGTAGCCCACGCATATTATTTATTTATTTATCCCTTTATTTATTGATCTATCTATATATCGATCTATTTATTTATTTATCCATTTATTTATTGATCTATCTATATATCTATCTATTTATTTATTTATCTATTTATTTATCTATTTATTTATTTATTTATTTGACACACTCCCAGTCTTTATAAAAACCCAACTATGCATGGCAAGGGTAGCTTCTTCACGTGGTGCACGGTATTCTTTTGCCATTTTTCACTTCTCTATGGTTTCGCCCTGAATTCCTGCAACGCGCACAAGCCTGAGAGTGTGTTTTCCATGCAAGGAATGCAGCGAAGGATGCCGATTTGCGTTTCATTTCAGACCAAATTGTGTTCGTCCACTTGATTTTGTTTTCCAGAGCCAAAGAGTATTTGTGTAGTAATCTTGCCATTGGCTTTTGGGTTTGCAACCAAGTACCTGCTGTAAGAGCTTCACCTGTTTCTGATAAATATGCAGACTTTTTCATCTTGACATTTTCGTGTCACTGTCCTCACCTGTTGAGAAAAATTGGTAGAAAATTGGTAGAACACCCAAAATGTTACATTTTCACGTCTCTTCTTTATACAGTCTCTGCTTTGTACGGGGTAGCTCATGTATTTCAGTGCCATTGCCTTGATATGAGCTGGAACTACCAAGACGAAGGGAAGAAATCGCATTAGTGATAATATACTGATGAATTGTGGTGTTTTGGCTGGTTTCTTTCACATGAGATGAGTGTGTGTGTGTGTGTGTGTGTGTGTGTGTGTGTGTGTTTGTGTGTGTGTGTGTGTGTGTGTGTGTATGTGTGTGTGTGTGTGTGTGTGTGTGTGTGTGTGGCTTTGCGACTCCCACATTGATCTTGATATTCTCTTATCACAATACAGCAGCTCGTACAGACTGAACCACATCCCTGCACACTCTCTCTCCCTCTCTCTCTGTCTCTCCCTCTCTGTCTCTCACAGGTTAGTTGTGTTGTTATCACATTAGTACATACAGTACTGGAGCTGTATGTTTTACTGAGCCTGAAACTGGAACCCAATTACACTGACCATAAAAAACATTTCAGTGCCCCACCAAAATATTGTCCACAGCAAGAGTGTAGAATTACAAATCTAGTGTGGCTTCCTTAAGAAAAAACGGATTTCAGTGTCATAGTGTCTTAGTATCCCTGAAAACTGTAAATGAACAATAGATCAGGAAAGTTAGAAATGCTTTGACTAGCAAATGACTTTGGGCAGTGTGTGTCAGATATGCAGCATGAACGCTCCATCCTGGACCACAGCATTTCAGCCTATTTGCATTACAGTTTAATGCTGGACCTCAGAGAGTTTTTGCATTTTTATTTGCTTTGTTTCAGTCTCACTTTCCTTTCATGTTGCCATTCAGCTTAGTGAGTCTTCCCTTGGATAAAAAATGAATGACTTTAAAGCTCGTTTTGTGTTTGTGTGTGTGTGACTTTCATATTTCTGTTTAAATTAAGCCATATACTTCTTAGATACCAATAATGCTAGTACAGCCCTAATGCTTGTGCCAGTACTGCTAAATTCTGCATTCTGTAATGTTTGTTACATTTTTTTTTAAACAGAAAAAAAAAGACAGAAAGAAAGAAAGAAAGGGAACTAGGCCCTACACTTTTAATAAAAGGTCACTAAAGTTACATAAATGTTAGGGGTGTTTTATGAAAAGTATGTAATGACATGACATTAATCTAATTAGTTTAATTTTAGTCCTGAGTATTTTTTTAAATATTTTTTTATTTAAATTTTGAGTTTAAATTTGTAAAAATAAAATTGTTAAAGTAAAGCAACTTCAGGCTATCAGCCTGCCAAGGCTAGATCAGACATAGGCATGCCTATAATAAGTTCTGTTTACAAATCTCAAGGAGGCTGAAATACTTAAGACAATCCACTACAAAAGAACATAAAAATGGACAAATACCCTACGACTAAATAAATTAAATAAAGATATGTTTTATTTTATTCTCCTTTGGACACTTGGAAACTGGGAAAAATAAAAACTCATGATTGGAGTCTGACAGACAAATCTTACACAAAAACATGAACTCGCAATAGATTATTTTACATTAATTAAGCCTTTTTTGTTGGTTTTCAAACCAAGCAAACAAAAAACTAATTTGCATCATGCAAAATGTGTGTGTAGTAATGTTTTATATCACTTTAGAATTACATTGGGTTGCCTCAAAGATGCTTGTGCCCATGGGCCTCTCAAAACCATGACTGATCGATAAATTAGTGTGATTTTCCAGCAAGCCAAAATATGTGATTGGCTATCTGTATGTAAGGGTTCCAGCATGTTTAGAATAATGTAAGACTGAGGTCCACAGTGCCACAACTCATTTATTTAACACATAGACAATGTGTGTGTTAAATCACTAGTTTTGTGATTTATTTTTTACGACCCTAAATATAATCAGTCTAACAAAGGCACATGGAGGTTTTTGTCTTTAGTTGGGCACGTAGGATTAGAAATAATATTAGCCCTGTGCAAGCTGCTTGTAATGTCAAACTAAGAAGCAAATTTCGTACCCCGGGCATGTTCAAATTGTTACTTTAACATGTCCCCTGGCCTATGGTAGGATCCACTGCTGGTCTAGAACTTCTCACCATTTGATATTCAAATTGCTGAGCATGGCTAAGTAGGCGTGTCCCATAAACTGCTAAACTGTCCCCAACCGCACCCACCGGCCCTCCAAATTCACACCACCTTCCACAGCTCCATGTAGAGAGATAAGAGAGTGAGCAGACCAGTCAGACTGTCTTCAGACGATCACCGTGTTTCAGACATCAGAGTCCACCTGATTTAGAAACTCACCTGTAGAGGTAAGGCCAATACACACCTTTACACATCACCAGTTTCACACTCCAATGGCAAGTGCATAGCACCAGTTTGACGCTCCAGTGGTAAAAAAGGTTGAGGCTACTCAGACCATATTTGAAATGTATGATAATCAGTTAATGAACATGACAATGATCATCATTTCTCCCATTATGTATTAGTAAATTTTCTATACATTTACTCATTTACTTTTATGGTATTAAAATCTTAAGCAGCATCCTCCTTTAATAAGGAGAACAATATCATTAACACAGTTAAAGCTTTCATTCAGTTTCATAGGTTAAACTTTAGATTCATGGCATGTTACTCTTTGACGATCATCAGTCAAAACATATTGTATTAAATATCATGTCTAGACTGAAGTAATTATAATGTATTTTTCAGATTATTAAATGTGATTTAATAGTTTTCCAGGAATGTCTGTAATAGTCTAGAATTAAGACACTGTGCTATTTTTTATATGTTTTTAGGTTCACTGTAAGCTTGCATTTCATATAGTATTATATGAAATTTCATATAGTATTCGGGTGTGCTCAAATGTTCATTTTCAGTCATTTCTGTTCTGTAATATTGTGTTAGGGAAAAAATTATGATTTTTTGGCAAATTACTTTTCAAATATTTCCAGTAAAGATACTCTGCTCAGAAGTGTATTAATGGGAAACGTACTTAGATATTAATTAATATATTTTTATTTAATTATAATTATTCATGGGAAAATTGTTTTAATGCTGCACTGTTTATTTGCAGATATAGTATAGTTCGTTTATTCTTTACACTCGGGGGAGTTAAACTGAAGAAAGACACACGTTTGAACACTGGGACGAAACGAAGTTTAGCAGTAGAGATCAGCATGCAGTCTTCTTCGTCGTTTCAGTATTTTCTATTAATTCTGTCGGTCATGGTGGTCTGGTTAGGTTGAGGTGGGGGGCGGGGGGTATTCTTCGGAATGGGCGTCATTGCCATTAATACAACTCACCTTTGTACACGTCAATCATTCCGACACCTCAGCCAATCTTAACATGGTCTGCACACGAATAATTCACCTGCGTGATGCACCTCAAATTAGCAGCAAACTTCACTTATTTCACATAGAAAAAATATCTCACACTCATTCGCTATCGCCGATCTAAATATATTATCATCTAAATTAAAATTATTATTTACGACGACGTTTTAATGCCATGCTATTTATATACTGTAGCGCTATATTTTAATGTTATAGTATTTATATACATTTACTGTCGTGTTTAAATATGCTGTTAAACATCTGCATTCTATACACTTGAAATAAGGTTATAATATTGATCAATCTTCAAAATCTTCATTTTTCAGCTCGTTCGCGTAACGGGAGTGTGAAAATCACTTCAAACATTTATTCTAAATAGATTTAAACATTTTTGTAATATTGTCACTACAATTGCATCACTGATGGTGATTAATATTAATCAGCTGTTCTTAAAAAGTTATCATCTTCGTTATCAGCTCGTCCGACTGAACGTGATAATGTCTGGCGTCTGTCAAAGGAATATAAAATAATATAATACTGCAACAAATCTGATCCATCGAGGTGCTATCAGCCCTTATCACCGCTGTGTAGAGAAGATATGCAACCTGACAGCCACAACCAGCATATTAAACCCTAAACGCCCTAGTACACTGATGATAAAAGATAATTATTTGATACAAAACATGAAGGAGGCTGAATAAACAGTTAATTATATTTATTCATGTGTAGACAAACTGACCTAATTTGTGTTTCTATCTATCTATCTATCTATCTATCTATCTATCTATCTATCTATCTATCTATCTATCCGTCTGTCTGTCTGTCTGTCTGTCT
>JBBJLS010000032.1:7415877-7427480 GCA_037577275.1 Bryconaethiops microstoma | reverse complement strand
GTGTGTGTGTGTGTGTGTGTTTGTGTGTGTGTGTGTGTGTGTGTGTGTGTATGTGTGTGTGTGTGTGTGTGTGTGAGATGTCCGTGGCTTGGCACACATTCTCTCATATTTCATGCTTTAGGTTTGTCAGCAGAGGAGCCATGAAAAATAAAATGCATTTTCCATGTCCCTGAAATAGGCTTGTGTTCAATTTGAAGGGCTATTTTAAAATTGTCGGGACAGGTGCGCCTCCGTTTCGTTCACTTTATTCAGCATTTAAAGATCAGTTCGTCTTTCTTAAACGAATGTGTACTGCGTTAAAGTGGGGTAAACCAACAGCAGCCCGGATCGTCCACGCAATTGCACGGATTAGTACTTTAGCAATTCACCTTTGTGAAAGATCGTTAGTGTTACACTTGAATTTGGTTTGTTTTAATGGTTAAAAAAAAACCCTAAGCTGTGCAGTTCTGTGCCATTCAAATGTGCAGAGCATCTGAGAAAAAAAATCCTTTTACACAATACTGTGCCATTTGTAAAAAAAAATATGACATGGAACATGCTTTGTAACTACCTGTTTGTACTCGTTATACCTACTAATTACTGCAGCAACCCATTGCGATTCATGCTCAACCCTGACACTGGCAGCTGCAGCATTAGCGGAGTGATGGAAGTGTGGATCTTGACTCGGCTTCAGTTATGTAATATGCCAGCTCATGGTCATTTCCCTCATTCATTCCAAGTGTTCTTGCACTCATCCATTTCAGTGAAGGGATACGATCCATTCCAAATGGTGAAGTTTGCAATTTGGAATTTGCAGTATTTGCTTTATACATTTAGTGATGATTCATGCCAGCTGTGAAACAAATCTGAAGTGAACAACTTCTAACGTCAAACGAGATTTGAGAAACTGACACGGTGTTGCCGCACCACCAAACCCCCCCAACCCCAATGATGAACATTGCTTAGAGCCCACCTATCGTAACCATACTGCTGTGTTGTCCTCCGTGTGTATGGCCACAGCCAGAACCCCCCACTGCCCTCGCCGCTAGCTACGGTATTAGAGACTGGAGGAACTTTGGAGAGGTTGATGAGAAACTAATCCTGAAGAGGACAGTGCAATGTGAAACATCTGGAAACGTTCAACAGTGAACCTTTTGGAAAATCAGTTCTTTACATGTTCGATTCATGAGGCATGATATGTTCATTTGATTTGCCTCTGTATGATTTTATAGTGTCATCGTTTACTTTTTGGGTTTTTTTGCTCGTCGTTGTTGATGTTTTTTTGTCATTTTATTGTTAACTATCCAAGAAATGAAAGGATTCACTGAGACTGACTGTGGGCATGGCCACATGATCTCTGTACACAAAACTGTGGAGAAGGTTTTGTTTTTTGCACAAGCTGGTATGGCCTTAATTTGTTTGGTTTACTTGCTTATATCGTGTATTTGGCACAAAGTGCACCTCCTCTTTCGCTAATTCTCATGACCCAAGAGTGCACTTCCGAGCAGTGAACATTTCAGCGATTCCTTCTTTTTTCTTTTTATTTATTATTTTATTTTTGTTTTGATTTCTAAATCTGAAACATGGAATATTTTGCATGAATATTAAATTACAATGGCAGATATTTTTGGCTTGTACAGAAATGTGAGCAATTTGAAGAAAAAAAAAAAGGAATGTACCATTTCTGCTGTATCTGTATATAATTACATATTTATTGAAATATGTCATTATGCTAAAGCTAATTCTACTATTAAAGGTTTTCTGAACAAAAAAACAAAATCTCTAAACTGTTTTTGAAAACTGTAAAGGTTGTGGTTCTTGGACAGTTGCTTTCAAGGATCTCCGTAATCATAAAATATTATTTTAAAAGTCAAAAGCATGAATGTCTATGAGAAAACACGGCTCTACATTTGGATTCATCATTACAGTCGTATGGAAAAGTTTGAAAACCCCACTCAAATGACATTTTTTTAATTTTTAATTTTTTTTTTTGAATACTAATGAATAATACAGTAAATACACTTAAAATCACATAGAACATTATTTGAAATGACTTTCATGGGCTAAATTTCATGTCATATTTTTATTTTAAATGCTAAATTCAGCAAATAAGCAGTCATTAAATTGTGTAGAGGATGTTCTTATTTACACTTCTATAATAAACCAAACATATCTTTTGTTCATAGGTGTCCAAACTTTTGCATCTGACATAACATAGGCCGGACTGTCCTTTTTCAAATTTTCAGTTCGGCTGTCAAAAGAAACCTTCATTATTTTGTGCAATAGGACAGGAAAGGCCATGAAAAAATGTTTAATATTTTCTAAAATAAACCTTTTCTCCATTTCATTAAAACCAAGCACGCCTACTGTCTTGTTTTGGCCACAGGGCACAGGAACACAGGATGTACATATTTTGGTCACAGTAATTTTTGCGCAGAGCAGCCCAGTCTCCATACAAGCAGCAAACACGCCTTTCACTTGGCTTATTATGCTGCTGTTCCTTCTTTCAGTTTCAGTATTTAGCCTTTAGACCTCTGACTGATCATCCATGTTGTCCTGTTCCTTTTTTATTGACACCGTTTCACGATCTAGTATGATATAATGCATTTACATTTTTGTTTTTATTTGTAAATGAAGCTTAATCATACAACTGTATCAATGCAAGCTTAATAACGGTACTAGGTTAATACCAATATGTGCTTAATTGAATCTTAGTGCAGTAGAATTTAATACTGCTTGTAGTTTTAGAGCTTTTGTCTCTACTGCATTATTATTTTTCAGCTAATATAAAAACTCACTATCATACAAACCACGGAAAGTCAATTAAAGAGCTGCCTCTGATGGGACATCCCAAGCTGAACCAAATTTGACGCAGAGTTTGACCAAAAGTGAAATGCGCCTCTTTGTCTCGTGGCTCTCCTTCGCCATGGCTTTGAAATTATGCAAGTGGATTATGACTCACAAAGGACTCGCTCAATCAATTTCTCTTTCCTTTCTTGAGTAGCGTGGAAGAGGCCGCCCTCCCCCCATTCTTCCAGACCACCCGGTCCCTCTGACCGCACTGCACTCCGCTGCACTGCCAGTAGAATTACATTACAGCTGACATCCAAAATCACCCCAGGGCCCGGAGCCACTGAAACATGAAGGCTGGGACAGAAATTTGTTTTCCCTGTGTATGAAATATGAATATTTGTCATCCTCGCTCAGGCACAGCAGCACTTCTCTTCTTGTATGGTGCTTAATTAGCAGTCAAAAAAAAAAAAGAGAGATGACAGATTTTACCATCTAACATTTAGTCAAGTCATTTGGTTAAGAGAAAAAAAAGGCATTCCATCAATGACAGCTCCTTGATTGACTTCTTTGGTTGATGTGAACTGTACTTCTCCATTAAAGGAATACTAGAGTTTTTCAACCTACTTTAAGTCTGTATCATAACATTGATTACTCTGGACAATTATTTCCATGTGTTTAGGAAAGAACAGAAAGCTAATTTAGTCAAAACCAACTTATAATAGGAGTCAACGGGCAGACGCTGATCTCGGTAGGAGTGTGTGCTAAACATGTTTCTGTAGAACTCAGGAATGCCTTTGTTGGAACGTGAATCAAGCTGTATAATTTGTTCTGTCAGATATGGGACTGGTCCTCCAGAGGGGGCCTTATTACTGGCCCTTTGTACTGGGTTGCTTCTGGGTTTGGATGTGAATAAAAAGTAAAGAGGTTTTCTGTTTTGTATGGCCATTTTTATACGAAATATATCACAAAATAGGTGTGATCACCCTGATGATGCACCAGGTAGTGATTTGGCTGAAAAACTCTGCAGTGTTCCTTTAGCAAGAGGAATTTTAAGGCATTGGGAAAGAAGCCTCTAAACTGAAAAGGTAACCAGCTTACCAAGGCTTCATCTGGGACGCTGTATGTTGTGCTGTAGGCTTTGCAGTTCTAGGGTTTTTGTGTAAAGGGTCTTTCAGACAGATTTGTTGCCAGCTTTAAGACATCTTAGGGTCATCAAGGTCAGGCCTACACTAGAGAGAGGGAGGGAGGCCATGTCATACAGGACTACTAGTGCTGGACCACCCGCTGGCACACCACCCACCTACAGCAGGCCATCAACATGCAACCCCTCGCTCCTAATCCAATTTCTCAGGCGAGACCTTCGGCGAGACTCTGTTTCCGCTGAGCCAGGATTTCTCAGGAGTGCTAGTTGTCAAATGGTGTCACAATTATTTTTCCTGAAGTCGTATGGTGTAGGAGGTCTAAATAAGAGGTTGCACTCATTTCCAACCCACATTCTATAGTCCAAATGATGAGTTTCATGCAAAACACATTGCAGTCCTATGCCCTA
The DNA here is from genome assembly GCA_037577275.1 of Bryconaethiops microstoma. Taxonomy (NCBI): domain Eukaryota; kingdom Metazoa; phylum Chordata; class Actinopteri; order Characiformes; family Alestidae; genus Bryconaethiops; species Bryconaethiops microstoma. Next base: position 7,423,159 of record JBBJLS010000032.1, on the reverse strand, counting down.
CTGATACTGGAGTATTAGTGCCACCAATACTGGTTTTCTGCTGGGTCCTACATTATAGAATGGTTCTTGGTACTAACTTGGTTCTTACCAAAATAATTTTTAATTGGTATATATGGAATTTCTTTAAAGTTGAAAATACACAACAAATTGTTTTAGTGGATACCCAAAAGTAGGCACCTTTACATTAGGGAGTGTATGACCAGACTGCCCTCCATGGGTGGCAGCTATAATTTATTTTTTAGGGAACCTTAACAGTGAACATCTCACCAAAATAGCAGAGTCCTCACAGCAAAATCCCAGTTAACAGGCCTTCCTCGCCGCACACAGTCAGAAAAACACTGGCCAGTTTGTCACATGGTCAATAAAGAACACGAAGGCTGAGGTCAAGGCTGCCAGAAAAACAACACCTGAATGATGGACGACTTTTTTGGGACAGAAAAATATTTAAAATACATAAAAGAAAAAAAAAATCCAGTGCAGAAGCCTTCACACTCCTGGATGGTACTGGAGATATTTTGCTGTGTTTAAAACCCAGGCCTGCTTGACATCCTTAAAAACAAGAATCCTTTCCAAAGAATTTAACATGATAAACCTTGAGGCTGTAATACACTTGGACTAGGCAAAACAAGGACCAAAAAGGTCATGATTAAATAAAAATAAAAAAAAGAATTTTACTAAGAACTAGGAAAGCTCTGCATCCTGCACCCCACAGCAATTGGTGCGAAAAACATCTCCAATCTGTTCAGCTTGACTGACAGTTTCCATTAAAGCAGCAATAATAAGGGCCGCAATTACAGCAAAGACAAAAATGTAATATGAAGCACTAGGTGTCAATTTTATTTGCAGTTTTATTAAATATTTTATGCACTTACTAGGACTGACATTTTTTCAGTCTGGCTCTTAAAATCAGTGTTAAAAATACACAAAATCCTGCAGGAAAGCACACAGGGCTATGAATCAGGACATTCCCCCCCTCGATACAGAACAAACAAAATTACCTGTTAATTCAAAAACGACGAGCAAAATGCATTAGATTCTTAATAAGAGAAAACTCCCCGCTGTGTTCAACATTATTTCGTTGGCAGTGGCAGCAGGATGTTTGCAGTCATGGCGACGTGGGCAAAGCTGGCTGTTGCGTTGTGACCAAGACAACTCCGGAAGTAATGATGGAAAAATCTCCTTCGTGTATAACAAAATGCCTTCAGGTTGGTTGCATGTAGTTTTCTTTCCTTTGTACTGGTCAATCTGCACGTTGTTTTGAACGAACATCCTGAGCAGTGCACTTAACACAGAACAGACACCATTCAAAACAGTACATCAAGTTTATTTTTGTTCTCTCATCAGCAGAGTTGTTAAAATATGTCGTCATTCTTGATGAAGTGCAACAGTAGAAGGCAAACAGGATTCTTTACATGCTAGATAGTCACTCATACACAACCATGATTTGACTTGGCAACAATTCCAAATAAAACCATACTTGCACTTTGACCTGACAGCGGGCGCTAGCAATACACAGGATTGCCCGAGCAGTAAAAACACGTTCCTTTAAGAAACAGGGAGAGAACGCTAAAACCAAAAAACGTTGGGTTTTACCTTTTCCACAATTCAAGTAGTTTTGTTTGTCTACAACAAATTCAAGTTCAAACTCAAATACGAGGAGTCCAGATAAAAGGGGGAAGCCACTCCTATGCCCTGGAGTAGCACGGAAACAGGGATGAGGGAAGCCATTTGTTATTCAGGGTGACTTGCATCAGCAGTGATTTGACATGAGAGCTGCTTCACTGACGTGGTCCTGCGTAGCGCCCCTCGCTAGATCCTGCTCCACGGCCGGCGCCAAAGCTGGGCTTCTGGGCCATGCCACCTCTGGGTGGTGGACCTCTCGGTCCTCCTATCCTGTCTCGAGGTCCCCCAGGGCCTCTGGGGCGGATGTCCCGGCGGTCTCCTTCACGGGCTGAACGCGTCTTCTTTTCCTCCACGTTCAGACGCACGTCACCTCGTAGCTTAATAGGCTACAATGAAAAACAACTAAGCATTAGAATACGACATTAGGTATTTAACCAAGCATGCATCATATCCAAACATTGAACGTACCCGGTTGCTCAGGATCTTCTGTACTGGTTCAGAATCATCAAATACAACAAATCCAAAGTTAGGCAGTTTACCACCACTGTTGATCCTCAGCTCCAATACTGTGCCATATTCTGAAAGCAGACAAGTTGCAATGTTAACACCACCTGAGCAGATTTTACATCATGTAGGAATGCGGGCAGTATCTTCATACTCACGCTCAAAGAACTCCTTCAGCTCAGCCTTGTCCACGTCATGCGGTACATTTCCGACGAAGAGCTGCTGGCTGTCAGGATACCTGACCACCCTTCTCACTTCAGACTCTCCACTCTCGCCTTCCCGAACTGCAAATGTCCATGCATATTACAATTTTAGAAGTGAAACCATGATCTGCATCATATTAACCCTGTTAATTTACAATTGGTAGGAAGAGATGCAATTTGTTTAGCGAAGACAGAGGAAGGGTATTTCACACAGCTGAACACACGCTGCAGGCAGGTTCACTTCATACCGAGAAACTTTTAAACTAAGTCGCCAAAAAAGCCATTCAAGTGTGGGTCTTTTGCAATTACTTTGATTAAAAAGACCTAATTACTTTCCCCAAGGGCATCCCTTTTCCAAAAAGGAAAAAAATAAGATGCACTTTTCAGCTCAGGCTACTGTACATTCTAGGCGGAGACAGACAGAGGGAGGAAAAAAAAAAAAAAAAAACCCCCACATAGTATCTCTCATGTTGCCATGGGGTATGCAAAGCAACAAGTTTGCAGCCCAGGCACATGGGTAATCCATTCTTCTCTGAACATGTTTAAGTACTTAACAATACTGCAGTATTGGTTACTGCAATAATCTCACTCCCTAGACCGATTGTTCTGCTATACGAAAGACTGGCTGTACTGGGAATTATTTGTTGGAGCAGAATCTAGTCTTCACATTTAATATTCCCAAGTGTTTTCATGCTCTTTTAATACATGCTACACTTAATCATACACATTCTAAACAGTTGAGCAAACAGCAAATATACAATATGGCATACCTCCAGGTCTTGGAGCTCTCTGTGCTGGAGACGGCCCTGGTCTTTGGTCACGTGGTCTCTGATCTCTTTGAGGTCTCTGTGCTGTGGTCTGGGTTTCTGCTTTTACTTCCACACGAGGCTAAAGTTCGGGGAAAAAAAGTGCCCATCAATCCAATAGAGTACAGAACATTAAAGCCTAAACATCAACTTAAAATTATTACTACCAGATACGCTACATATCAAAACCGCTAGCTGTCCACACAAAAAACAAAAAGACATGATTAAAGAGCCGTTTATGACAGCATACCTGAGTTGCTGGAGCTTTGACTACATGAGGGGGAATTCCTGAAGGCGGCACCACTCCTCCTTGGGGGAGATTCTTACTGGTGACTAAAGCCCATGAGAAAGGCTAAGAGAAGAGGAAGAATATGAGAGCCTCAATCTCATTCTGCTGAACTAATCAATGCCAATTAATAGCTATTAATGGAACAACTATGATAGTCTAACTTCAGGCTACAGTTTGGCTATTTAATTCATCCCACTAAAACAAAATCTAAATGTTTATGCTACCTCACATCTTTCTGTATGTAAGACCCATAATAAGGACCAAACAGTAACAAATGCAGACGTACTCTGTTGTCCTCGGGTGCGGCAGGTGCAGGATCAGCAGGTGTGGGTGAGGGGGGAGCTCTCTGGGCCTTTTCCAGAGGATGAGACTCTGCCTGACTGACTGGTTCCTGTTTCAGCTCCACTACAGCTGGCTCTGGCTCCGGCTCAACCTCCGGCTCAGCCTGGGGCTCTGGGGTTACAACCACTTCCTCCTGAGGGGCCTCTGGGTCAGGGCTGCAATAGTGTGCAAACACTTCTAATGTTACAATAGCCTCGGATCTCTATTTGAAAAATTAATCTCTGTCCATGTCAGTGTCAACATTTTGATGTGTGGCTTCATCCCATATAAAACGAACTCTTGATTTATAAATAAAAAGGTTTAAAGCAAAAACATGGCTGCTTCCGCCAGATGTAACTGAGTTAACAGCGTTTGTTTTCTAGCATGTGTACAGAAAAGAGATGGCAGTACCAAGGTGTCTGTTCGTAGAATGCAGGAGTCTCTTCCTGTGCCACCTCAGGTGAGTTCACCCTCTCCTCCAGGTCCTCCACTTCTTCCTCAGATTCTGCAAAAGGATGAGAAGAATGACCACTTGTGATGCACTAAGGCTGCTTACACTAAGGACCTTTTAAAGAACATTTGACTCACCCTCAGGAGGTTCAGAGTCCGAGTCCCCAAAGACCTCATCCTGATAGCGGAATATGTCGTTGTGTACGTAAAACTTGTTAGCAACAGTGCCCTAAAATTGAAGGTATTACAAGTAAATGACAGGACTGCTCCACAACGAATACAGTAGAGTAATATGATCTTTTGTCTGACATCAGTGGTATTTTCAAACAACTCCAATAGCTCCATGTTAGGCAAGCATGACAGCTGGAAAACTCTCGACAGACTGAGTACATACCTCAGGAGCCAAAACAAAGGTCTGCATGAATTTCCTCATGGGCTGCATGTTGTTGGAAAGCTCTCCCATCACCTGCACCACAACTCCCTCATTCAGGGTTGCATGGGCATCAACGTGTCTGATTTTAGTGTGGCAGTCCCGGAAGCTCAGCGCCATCACTTTTTTATGAATTTCCTGTACAGAGGAATTAAACATCAACACCTCAATATTTACAAATGCTGCCTTGTAAGCATGACATGAATGGGGCAGGACAATGAGCCTCTGTACATACAGACTGTCCATAGACTGCCTCTGCTGGCTTGCCATTGTTGTCCAGACCTCCATGCACATAAGACGAGTTCTTGCCATAAAACCTACGAAATCAGAAACAAGCATTTGACTTTCACTGATAAAATTGATTAACTGTAATAGTCAGTTACATTTATGTAAGTGTGTACTGTTACTTGATAAGTATTTATAAACCACCAATCTCACTAACTGTTACTGAAAAAATCTTTGCATTTTACCTGTGCAGGTAGTCAGGAGCCTGGTTCAGAAGGGTGTAATACTGTCGGACAAACTCTCGCCCGACAAGCTGGGCACTTGGCTTCTCCATCACCATTTCTTTGGTCAGCTGGTTTCAACTAAAAGAAAAAGACAATTAAAATGTTAAGCAACATGCATTACAATAAAAAAAAAACAAGGCAACCCTGCTTCGTTACCTGTATAAAAGTGTAAAGAGTAGGTGTGAAATGTGAAAATTATTTCGCTGCATTTAACTTCACTCAAGTGAAGCAATGTGAACCTTGCCAAAGGGCACCTCAGTGGGGCCACTTGCAATCCTGAAATTCGAACCCACAGCCCTCTGATTGCAGAGGGCAGATCCCTATCCACTTGGCCGCCAGCTGCCCCAATCAAGATGGAGGCGCGTTCCTTTGTCCTTCAATTAAATAATCGATCTGTTGGGCTCGATTTGTTTCTATATCAGTATTGTTTCGTTTCCAAGGCACACCCTTTCAGCCCTTCACAAGCTAACCTGAGGCGCTGCTAGCCGAAACGCTAACGAGGCCCATGTGATTAAGACTCGCTCAGTGATGCCTCGTTGCCAACGTTGAGGTGCTTTGTTCTACCCTCACTAACTGGGATTATCAATCTGTTAAATAATGATCGCTATAGCCGCGAATACGCTGATTGATACCATCCCCTAATCGTTTTTCCAGAATATTAGACGTGTAAATTTCAGAAACAAGCACGTGTTCCATTATTTCAGGTTAGCAAAAGGCTAGCTAGCTAACAAAGTGAGTTTTACTTGGTGCGTAGATTGATAGATACGAGTTAGAATGTTTTTTAAAGTTAATCTACTCTTAAACCAAAAATGGCAGAGTATACATCGAAATTTTGTCGTATTCTCACAATTTGCCGTTGGTATCACGTTATTGCTATGCTAATGCTAGCAAAATAAGTGGATGAGGCTTCGTAGCATGATAGATACGACTCAATTAAAAGAAATTACAACTGCCATCTGCGTAGAAACCAAAAACTAGAAAGTATACATCGAAGTTCCGTCGCATTCTTTCATTTTTGTCGTTCGTCTCTCGTTGTTGCTATGCTAAACTAGCAGGATAAGTGGATGAGGCTATTAGCCTAGCACGCTAACAAACGCTGCCTCTTTTCAACTCCACGCGTCCTTGTTCGGTTTACACCAACAAAATATCTTATCAATCAAATTCGGTATACACTGAACACGGAACTGACAAGGGAACATTGACGGGATTAGACTGTGGAGGAGCCATTAATTAGCTTAAATAAATTAAGCATGCTAAGCTAAGTTAGCCATTTCTGGCTAAAGAACAAGTCAAATTAAATAGGTATGGTTTCTTAAACGAGGAAAAATGTTTCTTTAGTTCACAGCTCGTAGTCAGACTGCTCACCAGGAGGGAAGATGTTATAAACTCCGTGTATTTTGGGTCTCGGTGGTTTATGTAATCGCCTCCCTCGCCGGGTGGAGTGAGAATGGCAGCGCGTGCTGAGCCGGTTTCGAATTCTCTTCAACTGCAGCTACGGCCGATTAATGCTGGCCAATAGGCTCACGGCACGGCATCGGGCCGACCAATCAGGAACCGAGTAGTCGAAAAGGCCCCTTCCCCCGATATTTCCCAATTATAATTAACAGTGCTAATTTAAAGTAAAGTAAAGTGGCCCCTTATACTTAACACAGACAGCACACAGTGTGAACAATGTAAAATTCTTTCTCCACATTTAACATCTTCACCGAGTGAAGCAGTGGCCAGCCAGCAACTGTGGGCACAGTACCTTGATCGAGGGTACCTCAGTGGTGTCATTGGCAGTCCTGAGATTCAAACCCACAACCTTCTGATTGCAGGGGCAACGCCCTAACCACCAGGCCAACAGATGCCCCAAGCGAAGCAGTGGGATGGTCCACTAACGGGGTGGGGGCTGCTGGGGAGCAGTGTGTACCTTGCTCAAGGGTACCTTAGTGGTGCCACTGGCAGTCCTGGGATTTAAACCCACAATCTTGCAGGGGAACTCCTTAACCACTAGACCACCAGCTGCACCATTATTTTGTCCATAAGACATGGTTGGATGAGTTTGGTTTGGAAGAACTTGACTGGCCCACACATTTACATTTACGGCATTTAGCAGACGCTTTTTATCCAAAGCGACTTCCATTCCCTAACTACAGGGGACAGTC
>JBBJLS010000032.1:7390112-7412616 GCA_037577275.1 Bryconaethiops microstoma | reverse complement strand
GTGCTGGAGGTAGGATTCAAACCCACGACCTCTTGGTCCAGAGGCAAGTATCCTACCACTAGGCCACCACCACCCCACAGAGCCCTGACCTCAACCCCATTCCAACACCTTGATTGCGAGCCAGGCCTTCTTGTCCAACATCAGTGCCTGACTTCATAAATGCTCTACAGAATGAATGGACACAAATTCACACACAGAAATGTCAAAATCTTGTGGAAAGCCTTCCTAGAGGAGTGAAAGCTGTTATAGCTGCAAAGGGGAGACCAACCCCATATGAAAGTTTATGTATTTGAATGTAATGTCATTAAAGTCCCTGTTGGTGTGATGGTCAAGCGACCCAATACATTTGTCCATATAGTGTATAATAAAACAGGATTTGATATGGTAATGGAAACCTGCAATCAAATGGTAGCAGCATACTGAATGATGAATACCATCCAAAAGCAGTGGTCTGCTATACAATCCTATAATTTAAAAAAGTATTATAAAAGCAAGATTACACTGTAAAGTAATTAGGCGTTTCGTTTTACTGCAGTAGCTAAATTGAGGTCATTATTAACTTGTTTATCTGTCTTTGCAAAATACTGTGTATATCTTTCATTTTTGTCAGCCTAATTTGGACAAAGTTTATCCATACAAATAGTCTATGCTGATTCTCATTTTCTTGGTCCTGGAGGCAAAAAACACCTTGAGCTTCTTGTTGCTACTGCAGTCAAGAATCATATTGATTCAATCTGCATGGGAAAGTCGAGAATGTGGACAGAAACTCTGTAAAACACTTTCTAAATCGGGTGAAATAGAAACTGAAACAGCTTCTCCCATCTCCAAGCACTTTTTACCATAGACTTAGTACCATAGATTTAATACTGAAGAAAAACACTTTTGTTGGTTTCTGATCTAAAGTGCGGTGGAATGATTTTCCTGTAGCCCTTATTCAAACTTAAAGTGAATATTATATAAGCAAGGTTAGCTTCATCTATTGTTTAATCCAGCTGCTGGAGACCCACAATTTTTTCCAGTTTCAACCCCTCCCTGCCTCAACACACCTGATTCAGCTCATGAAAGGCTTGATAATCAGTTGAGGAACTGTATCAGATGTTTGGAGACAAGAAAGAATTCAAATTGTGGGTCTTAATCTGCAGGTGCACGATTAAAAAACATTACAACACCGCAACACTAAGGGCCTATGAGCTATATCACTGCTGTGTTTGCATTATGACAGTAGAAATAAAGGCATTCCACGTTTTTTAACAGAGCGTCGACGGAAAATTCTGCCGTGGGAATCAGAGTGTACCACAGAGGTCAGCGCAATTTTCTGTCACAAGTTAAATCATCCCAAGCCTTGCCGTCGGCTGCAGTGGTGGATTAAATCAGATGCTTATTTTTTTGGAAACTCATTTCGTGTAGAACAAAGTTCAACCAAAACACACCATTTGAACATTAGTGATAAAAACACTCGGTAGGACATAGTGGTCAATGTCATCATCCCACACACGAACAAAAACACCACAGTTATTCCGTAACACTGAAACCGTGACGGTGTTTACATGAATGCAGGCCAGCACCAGTCGGCGCATCACAAGTTACAGCAGTTCTGCACTTGGGCACAAAATGATGCTTTTTAAACACTAATATGGCAACACAACATTAGCATTATAATGATACTGTATTATACCGTAAGTGAAGATACGTGGACCTGTGCAGCAGAGAGACTCCCAGTAGGTCAGATTTTATTCATGAAGCGTTACAGACAGCAAATGCAATCAGAATTGCCACTACACTGTGACGCCTCAATGCTTCAGTAAGATAAAACCAAAGAATAGTTTTGAGCTGCGTTGTTGACGTGCAATGGCTGGAATTGAATTTGCATATTGATATAACCTCATATTTTCACATTTTCATTCAACAACTGCAAAATGAGTGTAGAGTGAACAGGTTTTCAGTTCTTTGTAAGTAAAGGAAAACATGCTGCAATTTATTGCATGATACAGATGCAGAACAAGGAGATTTTTATGAAAGACACTGCTTTAGGTTGCTCAAGAACACGTGTAGGCCTGATTGATGCCCTGCATGATTGACTATTTTCCCTATAAAACACCCAGTTGATCTCAAGATGCATTTGTTTATTACCTGACAAATTCAGTCAGATGTGTTGGAGCAGGGAAAACACTAAAATGAACAGGATTGTTGACCAGGATTGCAAAATATTTGCGAAAAGGTGGGCCCTAACACATCAAGTCCCACAGCTCAGCTAATTGATAACCTTGCTTGAGTCGGTATTGATATATCTAAAATATAGAAGGCAGGGGTACTCTACAACCAAGAATGGTAAACACCCTGCAACAATTGTAGTACACGGTGTTAGTCCACTAGGTGGCGCTACTTACCATTCAGGAGGACATAATATGGGCCATTTAGAAGGCCATCACATTCTCATTTAAGGAGGTCAGCCTCCTTCAAATGTTTTTTTTTTTTTTTAAACCTAAATACCTAAAGCACCAAATGTCCATATGAACTGAACTGAGCTTCAGCATTTAATGTCATGAGTCAGTTCAGGGTTAGTATTAGTAGGTTACAAAGCACTTTTTTACAATATGTCTGACCAGACCAAAAATTTTTAGCAATACACTTTTAAAATATATGGTAAAATATATGGGCTTGCATACATGCACGTGTTCGTGACTTTTCCGTTTGGAGTTATCTGCTCTGGCTGGCTTGTGGCAGGGTTGGAAACTTGATGTTTTCTCCTCCTCCCTTTGTGGAGGGGGCTGGGCCGCTCCGTCTCTTTGTGCTTGGAGCTCTGCCATTGTTTGAGATTCCTGACCAGAGTGTCTGGCTGGAAGGGTATCGCTGGTGAATGGGTGAAATCAGCTCAGTGCAGCACAGCTTTTCCCATGCCTGCACCAAAGCTCACCACTCCACAGGGACCAGCAGCTCGTTTTTTCCCAGCATTTTGAGCAACACACATGTGTTCAGCGAGTGTAATAAAGCCCTGCTGTTGGATTTAGCTCAAGAGTTGAGGAATGCCTTCATGAAAAAGTATTATTCTAGAGGATTTCTGTCGTATTACCTGTCGTATGTCAATGTTTTGCGTCTCTTTGTGCATAAGAAACATTTGACATTTTGGAAACAAAAAGTATTATCTGAAAACAATACAATTAATATGAGAAATTGAGGTAATGACTGCAGTTTACTATGAGTTACTTGTTAAGTATTACAGATTACTATTAGACTGTGAATAGACTATTGATTTCTATACTTATTGTAGACGTATAATAGACTACCATTTCTTCTGTGATAGAGAGATTGTACCAAAGGTGGATGTGTAGTATAGTAATCTATTTTATATATATATATATATGTATATATACACAAACCCAAACGGATTATATAACAATTTGTACAGAAGATGCACAAAAGAAAGAAAATTAATGTTATAATACACTGTGTATTTTTTTTGTATATTATATATTTAAAATACACCATAGAATAGAAGTATAGAGTCCCATTGCTATTGATATAAAAGTTATGTAGGGGTATTTTTCCAAGATAAAAATATTATTTTATTAGTATACAGGATCCATTTCTTTCAATTTCCTACTGTATTATATCATTATCTTTTGTTTTTGATCATTATAATTGCAGACCTCTGTCTCCAGCACGAACCTTAAACAAAGAAATAAACAAACAAAAAAAGCTTCAAAATGCCCCTGTGGCCTTTTCTTTCTTATTTTGTTCAACACACCCTGCGTTACACATGAATGCACAAGTTGCGGCTCATGCAGGCCTGCCTTTTTGGTTTGTAAAAATAACCTCTTAAGTATAGGGTAAAGAAATGTCCTCTCATGCCAAAGCACAGGACCTAGATGCCCACTCCACCCTCAGGGAAATTGCAAACACGTGTGCTGCGGATCTTAACCGGAGCTTCTTTCTTAGCGCATGCATTCTTCGTGTTTATATGGTAGCCAACTTTCATGCAGCTTTCAGGGCTAATGATGCGTCCATTAATACTTAGTGTTCAGTAAGAAATATTTAACATGGAACTGATCCAGATCTGACTCAAAAAGGCTGCACTGCTCCTCAGCTCACTTGGCGTTCTGCGAGCTTTGCTGAATGGGAACAATGAGGCGAGGAACGATGAGTCGAAGAAGCAGAGGGCAGACGGCTATCCAGAGCAGAAAGATGAAACATTGAGAGAATGCATGCAATACTTGGGTTTGGAAATCTCAGTAGCTTTATTCAGGTAAAGAGGTTCATAGTGCTCACATTGTGGCAAATACTGCAAACGTACGTGAACAGGTTAGAGGGAGGATTGTCTCTTCCGGCGAGATTCTTTCCCCTTCGAGTTCAAATAATATTTCCTCATGTTGCTCAAATTTCTCAACACTCAACATGGTGCAAATGAACAAAACAGACTTTTTATTATTATTGTTAGTAGTAGTAGAAGTATTCAGGGCTCAAATTTAAAGGAGCTTCTAACCTAACCACCAAAAAACAGTGTATCCCCCACCGAAAGAGTGCAACAAAACAAAACTAAAAAGGTTTAGAAAGCAAGCAGAAAGAATATTTATTTGGAAACTTTATTTTTGTCTTTTCTTTTTTTTTTTTTTTTTACAAGTTCACCTCAGTAACTCCGAATTGACATTAAATTCAAGCCCTGATTCCTTGAAAAATATGTAACTCTTCTGTAAAAAACAAAAAAACAAAAAGCCTTTCGACGTACAAAGTCCATCATGGTATTCCCAACATCGCCCTGCTCGGGCCTTTCAAGCGTCTACTCAGTTCCGTCAGCCAGCTTGAGCATTTGCACAATATTGAAACAAAAAAAGAACAAGGGAAGTTATCACTTACTGTGATGGTTAGTGTGGACTGTGCATTTTCTTTTTACAGTTTGAATTTTAGTGGTATACATAGGTTACTGGAAATCGCAATTAGCACCATTAATGTGATTTTAATTTAATGGTTAGCACCTCATCCCAATAGTAGACTAACTAGGAAGCGTTGATGGCGGCCACGGTTTAGATGACAAGGTCCTTGTCAATGTCCTCTGTAAGCGAAAACAAACAAAAAAGAAGAATTAGTGAAGACATGTATTCTACAGAAGCAAACCAACTCGAAAAGCACGTCAAGGATGGTGACATACGCTCTTTGATGCCGAAGCAGCTGGCCCACTCCTCCAGTGCGATGTACTTATCCTGGTCGGCGTCGCACTGCTCAAAGAAATTGGTGGTACAGTGTTCCATTGGGATCAGAGGGGCACGCAGGGGAGCCAGCTCGGTGTGGGACAGGAACCTGAAAACACACGTGATGGTCAAACACTCAAAATGGAAACATCAGCCGCATTTTCTGTCTGTGGCAGTAAGCAGGGAAGCCAGAAATAAATCTCAGCAATTGCAGAGAACAGTTTGTTCCATTGGTTCAAACAGATGTGTCCTTGAACAAGCAATGACTAAAGAAAACAGCTGCAAGACAAGCTGCTAGAGGATAGATGTGTGTGAGAACATACCCGTCCACGGGGTGCTGGTCGAGCTGGCCGAACTGCCAGTGCACAGGGAAGATGTACATGTTGTAGTTCTTCTCGAAGTCCAGGGCCAGCAGGTCCAGAGAGTGGTCACCAGCCTGCAGTCTCTTCTCGTTCTCGAAGATCTTCTTCACCTGATCAAGGAACACATTGGATTCAGAGCACAGAAGTCGCTTCTGTTTTCAATGTTGAAAATAGTTTTTTGTTATGAGTTGCAATTTCATGGTTTATTGCATAGTTTATTGCAAGTCACTGTTAAAAATAAATGGTCTTAAAGGCTTCTTGGCTTGGATGTATGGTTTTAGGTTTTTCTCCAAGGAACCACCCTCTGAAAAGTTCTTTAGTGAACAACTTCAATGGCATCACTCCAAAGAATGCTTTTGGGTATTTTTTATTGTTAGGAGTGTATTGAGCCTCATTGGAAATTGAACTATGCTGTTTATTGACTGCAGATTGCAGGCCGGTAATGTACCAGTTCTATTTAGGTACATTAAGAAATGCATTGGAACAAAAGCTTATGAGACTGAAGTCAAAGAGAGAGGTAAAGACGGACTCTCAGCTTCTGCTTCTCATTGAGCATGTTGTTGTCCTCATCGCGCTCGAACAGAGTGACCAGCACGTTCTTCAGCCAGTCCCTCATACGCAGGGGGAATTCGTTCAGCTCATTCTCCAGGCAGGCAGGAATGTCTGGAAAAGAGGGCCAGCAGAGACGATCAGTGGAAGCAAAAAAAATGACTTGCCCTGAAGCTTACAGTGGTGCTAGAGCTATTAGCTAATTCACTGGTGTCAAAACACATTTTTCCCGGTTCATCGGAGGCTCAGGCACCCTGCTTTGCTTGCTTTGCAGCATGGCTTCAACCGCAGCAGGAGCTCCATCTGAACCCTTCAGTCCAGAGAGTTGGCCCAGCCCAGGGAGCTTTAAAAAGGGATTCTCTCTGCTTTGTGGAGTCGAGTAAGACGGGCTTGCTAGGGCCTGCCCCATGCTCAGCGTGAGCTGGGCCCTGCGAGGGAAGCCTCCAGCCTGGAGCTCATCAATCACTGCAAAGCACTTCGGCTTCGCCCTGGCTTTTATGGCCCACACCATGACTGACTTAAATGTTAAACATCCTCTGTGGCAAACACCCTGCACTTTCACTTAATCACATTTCTTTTACAATTCACAGGACTCCAGCAAGGTGCACTCACATTTGCAGGGTCCGATGTAGTCCAGGTGCAGCTTGTGGCCCTTCTTGGTGCCCTCCAGGGCGCACTTGGTGGCGAAGAAGTGGCAGGAGGAGTCGTAGGTCTTGTTGTCAGTGCCACAGACCTATAAAGGGCAAGAAGGCAACTCTAAATGCCACGGTTTCCAACCTGACAGATTTAGATGGCTATTCGTCAAAGCGGTAGGTACCCCTGGCAACAAAAGGCCCATTTTCATTTAAAAAACTTACATGCTCAAAGTCTCCGACGGGGGGAGGGCAGGTCAGAGGATCCTGGCACACACACATGGGCTGGTTGCTGTCATCAACCTCACACACCTTGCCCTTCTTGCAGTGATGGTTAAGGCAGGGGTCTAAAAAGAGACATAGGACAGTTTTTCTGAATTGTAAACTGAGCCTTTCCTCCTTTTCTCAACCCCCTCTTTCTGGTTAAGCTATTCAGTGGCTGCTTGCTGGATGTGTGGCACTTAAACTCGGTTTTCTAAGACTGTATCCTTGGCAACCCATAATTAAAGCAGTCTAGTTTTGATTTATGTGCAGTCTGTCATTACCAGAGGCTTTACAAGCCTGCTGCTGTATAATTTACTGATACTAACACAACATGGTGGCACACAGAGAAAATAGCAATGGCCGAGTAACTTACCATGATTAAATCTTTCTAAAGTAAAGCATTTTAAAGATGTCCTCATAACAAAGTCAAACCCTCTATTCCTTACATGGTGTGCTGGTGTCCATATTACGTTGTTTTATACACAAAGAAAAGAGATGGACGCAGAACGTAGAAGTTATTGTAAAACACACAAGTTAATCCTCTGTCCACGGAGACCTTGCATGGAAACTTTTGAATTCCTTGTTTTTGTGATGTTATGAACAGATTTACATATCTCCAGCTCCCATCATTCTTAAAGGCACAGTACCAAAAACAGCCTGTTTTATTGTGAGGAGTAAAACATCTAAAAGCTGTCATATAAAAGTGAATTATGACATGTTGGACATGAGGCCTTTGACAAAACCTGGCATTTTTAATATTAATAATTGAACTTACTCTCTGAAACCTCTGCAACATCCTCCTCAGCCTCAATGGCCTCATCAAACTCTCCGGTCTCCACTTGGACTGGGTTGGCACCCACTTCTGCCTCCTGGGTGAGGAGAAAGCAAAGAACTATTGAAACAGCATATGTGAGCCCATGGTGTTTGCCTCACTGCACATGCTTAAAATATCATGAGACAATGTCAAACGGAAACCAATGAGCATGGACGTCCTACATCTTTGATCAGGCATGCATATTTACCAACTATTGGGGATTTCAGGCCTCTAAGGAACTTATAACTTGAGGCTTATGCACCCAAAATACTTCTGTCTTACAGAGGAAAGTCCATTCCCTGTGGCTGACTCTAAGCCTTGATAGAAAATGCTTCGCATGTCTTATTAGAGCCTTAATTAATTCCTGTAAGACTAATTTATACACAAATTGAATGGGTCTTACCTCCTCAACAACTGGCTCCTCCTCTGCCTGCAAATTAAATGGATCAAAAGAAACATCACTTGCTTTTAAACTGTTTCGGCATGATTAGATGCTTACTTTTGTCTGCATCCTTTTTTTGCTGACTTCAGTCGCCAAAGGAGTAGCCACTTTGGATCAATTTAATTAGCTTAAACAAACAAAGCTGCTTGTAAAACTACTGAATCATCATGTTTGCTTTTATTAAATCGTCCAAACACACACACACACACACACACAGACACACTGTATATGTTGGTGGCAACACAGGTATAAAAAAGACACACGTGTGCTCAGGGAAGGTTGTGAACTTACTGGAGCAGCCAGGGCCTTTCCAGCCAGGCACAAAAGGAAGACAATCCACACCCTCATGTTGGGATTCCGCCTGCAATGAAACAAACAAAAAAAACCAACAACATTTCACTCATCCCATATAACTTACACAGTAGTCATGCCTGTACATCTAGCAGTAACATTCTGATATCATATTTACATGTACATTATGGGTCAGTGAAGCGAATGCTGGTGAGTGTTTTTTTCACATCATTGCTGTCATACGCCAGCTTCATAAATTTATTTAGTGTTTTGTTATTTCCTTACCCTATCTGTGTGACCATTTTTATGAAAAATTGACCTATAGAAGTCCCAAAAAGCAAACATTTTACTTTTGAGGTGTGAGATATGCATTACAGGAGAGGATTTGTTCTATTTCAGGTATTCTGATAAAGTTAAACAGACTGCCTTCTAAAATTACCACACATTTCAGAACCTTCCATTTGATGGCTATTCATGTGCCCATGCAGAGCTTTAAGGAGACTGGTTGGGTAACAACCTAAATGTAGTAAACATGTAATTCCTGCACAGCTAAGAGCATTAAACCCTTCAGAGTAAGAAATAATTATTAGGCTGAAAAGGTTCCTAGTTCTTACAAACTGTCCTGTTCTTAAAAAATCATTCTACAATGTAGCTAGAAGTAAAGTAAGTAACCCTTGTGTGTTTGCCAAGCACTTCTTCATGCAGATTTGTTTTGCGCTTACACATCGGGCTGAACAGTCTGTGCTTGGCCAGGTTACAGTTAGTCGAATCTTATTTTGTGTTGTACTTTAGAATTGTGTGTAGCAGAAAAAGCAGTTTTCTGAACATATACGCTACTGTTTTTTCTGTTACTGCATTGTAGGCACTGACCTTGACTAGTCGATTGTTGCTTGACTACTAGAAAGTTCTTCTTCTGTTATCCACTGTGATATACTGTGATTATAATCCCTCTTTATGAATGGAATTGTAGTTTCTAATTACACAGTTATTGGAGTTTTGGAGTAATTGGAGGGTGGAAGCGATGTTGCAGCTACAAGGGGGATGATTTTGCCATTTATCTATCCTCAAAACAAGCCCAGGACATGACGCATTTCCAGAAGCTGAGGCTTGAAGGCCAAACCTGGTTGCTGTTATTATACCCCATTCCTGCTCTAGTCTGTTTGTGCTGTGAAATCAATCACACCTCAAATTTCACACTTGTAGTGGCCTTTGAGGGACGGGATAATAGCTGACATTTTCCCATCAGACCTGTCATGTGTAGTCTTGACTTGGCGGCCCACCGCACACCCAGCAGTGAGCCTGCTCAACACTCACATCTACAGGGAGGCCAGGTGCAGCAGCTGATTGTGAAAACTGCTCTGAATGTTTTTGTACTGCTGGAGCTCTTCTATCTGCCTCTGCTTCAGAGGGTCCCTCCAAGAGGAGCTACAAACCGCACTTCCCTGCTGGTCGATAAGGCTCTTTGACTGAAAGCACACTTCTCTGGCCTATCATTCCAGCCCAGCTTAGTCTCCTTTCTTCTACAGCACACATTTTCCCTCCTGCTCGGAGCCCTCATAAACACTGGCAGTCTTTGTTTATGATTGGATGTTCAAAGAAGCCACGAGCCTGCTGTCATTTCAGCGATGGTATCAAGTAATTGGCACTAGATGTCTAAAACACAGTGTAGATGAAAGCCAGCTGCTCCTTGTTTTGCCTTGCAACTATGCACACATGACTGCTGAGAAAACACAATGAGACGTCCTGCCATTTATGCACATTAAACAAAGGCTTGCCTCTAAATGAAGTGCCTGAGATGGCACCAGTGTATCTGTGTCTGAGACGGCAAGAATCAAGTGTCAACGCTTCTCAGTGCGAACAAGAGAAGCATTCACTGGCAGTCGGACTTCATTCTGAACGCTGAAAGGCTGTACTGTACGACGGCATTGTGTTTTTTATGCTGTGGAAGCTCTTATGTGACGAGCACTACAATTATTCGCCACTCCTCAAGCTGTGATGGATGTGTTATCACATGATTGAATATGGAGAGGGATTATTGCGCTTTATCTGTACGTTCATAATTGGCCCAGCTGTAGCGTTCTTGGGGGGATTTATAGGCTCCTTGAAAGCACTGACCCATGAACAATTTGCCCAGCAACTAACTGAAAAACTCTCTTGGCTCTCTGCCACATTTTGGGATGGAGGGATTCTTGTGGCCCTAACAAAGAGCTCACAGCGCTCCCCACATTCTTCAGCAGAAATGTGTCAGACGAGATTCTTGACGTGAATCCAGCATTGTTCGGACTGTGATACGATGAATGTCACATATCGCGAAACAATGATAAATGATGTTGCTGCTTTAGGCTGTGCTACCAGAATGGTACCTTGGAAAAACTTTCATGTGGCATTGAACTTTTACATCGTGCAGAGGTTTACTAAAGTTCTTTACTAAAGTGAAAGCCTCTTCTTGAGGGAACCAGAAGTGTTTCTTCTGCAGAACCTTTTTGGCACCTTTATTTTTAAGAGCGCAGTTTGAAGGTTCAGCTCAAAAGTTAAAAAGTTGGTACACGTATTCACATGCTGCTATGAATCTTTGTGGAATAACCCATCATTAAGAGGGAGTGCCATTATGCAGATGCTCACTGCTGCAGATGCTCACTGCTGTGTTGATGTGGCACAAGCCATATTTGAGTTGCTGGGGGAAATTTGCCAAACTGGGTTGGGTTGTTGGCACACCAGACCAGCCAAGCCCAAGATCAGGCCAGGCCTTTTCCTTTTTTCTGTTTTCACTAAAACGGAAAAAAAAAAGAGCTTGTGCACAGAAGCTAATGTCAGGCAGACAGCCTTCAGCTCTGATGGACTTTTAGATGTGGAAAAATACAGAAGCCCTGGCATGCCCCGCCAAAAGTTGACGTCTCTAAATGTGGCACACAAGAAAGCTTCTCTCCAGACACTCAGGGAGCGGAAAAAGGTGTCATTTCTCCAGGAGCTGGGGTCTGTTTAGGCAGACAAGTTAAAACCTTGGCAAGAGAGCGAAGGAAATGACTTAGGATCATCTCCTGTGTTTAGCCTGGAGAGGTCACTCCGTTCCATTTGAGAGATGCTTCTACATCTTTGCTTGTCATTTCTTTTCCCCAAAGAGGCTCAAGGCTGTTAGCTGGGTGGACTTTGCTGACGTAACAGCAAAACAAGCTGTTTTATTTGGAAAGTTGTACTCATAATCAAACAGGCCTGAAATTAGTTGACGGCAGTGGCATGAAGGCCGTCTTTTTCACTCGCTATTTGATTTAGGGGTTAGCCAGGCAAGCAAGCTCTGGGGCGTCAACTGGGAGAAAAACAGAAGCACACAGCTCTGCTTTTGCTTCTTTTTTTTCAGGCAAAGGATTAAGGAATTCTTTCTGTTTTTCTGGGGTGACTTAACAGGTGGCTTAGAGACTGGAAAAACAGAGAAGCTGGAACACTGCAGCCACAAATAAGTGCAACCACTTTTTCCCATTGCTTGAGTTTGCTGCATCCAAATATATGTATAATTGATCTATATCTTTTCTCAGAACAGTACAACACATCTAGAAAAATCTAGAAATCTTGTATGACTGGAATTTGCAAGATTCAAGCTATCCTTTAGCCTCGTAGGTAAATGCTGAGCACCGTAATCAGTGCCCAAACCCATTCCCATTGATTTATGGGGCAGGAAGCCACTTGGCATAAAAAAAGTAAACTTTTGCCTGAGCCACCTGTCCATTACCAGGCAATTACTCCCCTGGGTCTGGGCAGCGTTCAGCACGGAGCAAAAAAACAGGTCCCATCTCGTCACACGAAAATAAACAAGGAATGTGCCAGCAGGGCAGCCACATGGGAATGAAATGATCCAAAAAAAACAGTCAACTTTCAAACTGGCATGCATAAAAAGACCATAAAAAGCATGCTGGGTGTTCTGTCCACAAACACCCAAGGTGTGTTGGTCATAGGCTGGCTTTGATGGTCTGCGGTCTGCAGGAAATGAGCATTTTTCTCACCACCTAACCTCAAACCCCTTCCTTCTCATTTTAAACTTTGGAGGGCCCCTCAGGTACTAAGCCTCCGTTTCATTATAAAGATAAAAGTTGGGAGAATGAAGTAGCCACATTGTGAAATCCCATCCACTGGTGAACAGGATGCCATTGAGACGCTTGAAGGGAGCTCGAAGGTGGACAAAAGAGAGTCAAAGCAGGGTGGTGGAATCTGTGTAACCTGAGTTTGTAGTCACCTGACCTTTCAAAGCCCTCCTGCCCATCCCCCCGCACTAACTTAAAGCTCTGTGCGATTACTCTGTTCCACCTCCATCCCGTTCCCCAAGACGAGCCAAAAGAACAACAGCTGTCTGTGGAAATGGAACTTTTTCTTCGGAGAAATACCAGCTGAGCCTTTACACTTTGTGAACATTTCAGGATTTCATTCTGAGTAATATTTTTACTTCCGCTCTAGTATATGAGGAAAAGAATCTGCTTGCTACTGTTCCATTATAATCATTAATGTAATGCTTTTTATTTCTTTTTGTGTTCCTTATTTTATATTGGTGATTAGTTATTTGTGATTGGTCACAAGTCTGAGGTTTATCATTTCATTTTAGCCCAAAGTTTCCAGAAAGAAGAGAACTTTAGTTCCTATGTTGATAGATGGGGTTTTGAGCTACTTACTGATTGTAGATTTATACCTAAGTAGTTATTTCATTTCAGGCTGGTATGCTCATAATTGTGAAATTTAGTCCATATTCAGTGAACTAATAACTGTAGTGTCTCTAAAGGAGTTTGACCCTGCTGTCCAGGTTTAAGCTGTTGATGAGGGGGGTCAAAAATCGGATTAAAACCGGACTGGTACTAATCCACATTCTTGTTTGGCATCTTTAACTCCATACCCCAACAACTCTCCTTGCTCTCACCCAGCACTTCCATTGCAGCCCTGAGGGTCTTTTTTTTCCCCTCCCTGGCTGAAGCTTTTTTCCTCTGTGTGCTGTTATTTAACCTGTTGCTGCTCAAGAACAAACTTAACGTCTTGGTTCAAGTGTCAGTGTCACCCAGATGGAGCACCGATGCCATGTGGGCAAACAACCCGAAAGCTTTTGTTATTCCTGGGATGTGTGGAGCCTTATGCAACTTTGAAAACATGTAAGAGTTTAAGTAAAGGCCTTATTGTTAAAACATATTGAATCGTCTTTTCAACCAACCATATTATTAAAAAAAAAAGAACAAAGGGAGAAAAAAGGAAATAAGATATTCGGGTGAAATATGAAATCTCTCAGTCTGCTCTGCAAAAACAACTCAGCAGGCAGCACAACATCTAAAACTCACATCATGTTTTCTCCCAAATAAGTAAATAAATAATTAGGCGTCCCCAGATTAAACAGCGTGGAACGTGACTGTGTGGTTCTTTTTTCTTTGGCACTAGCCAGCTGTCTTTATCGAACTATCCGGCAGATGTGGATGCACAGCGCGTTCTCACGAAGTTCTTGTCTGTCAAGAGAATAGACATCTGTACAATCCTAATGCAGGCCTCAACAGCTGGTGAGAACTGCCATGGCAACTCGCATTCCTTTTGATGGGAGTAAGTAGGAGGGGAGGGAAGTGTGTGAAAACTGACCCTCTCTCTCTCTCTCTCTCTTTCTTTCTCTCTCTCTATCTCTGTCAGGGTTTGTGGCTCAATCTCCCCTCCCCCCCTCCTCCCCCACACCTGAGCTCCACTCCTCTGTTGCCTATGTGGCACAATACTTTTAACACTGTGCTACACTGAAAATGAATGTCGTTGTTAGATTGAGATGTGCTTTGCATGGGAAAAACACAAGAATAAGCCTCAGCAGCTAGCTTTGTACATGTGTTCTGGTCTTCTTGAATAATGCCTTTTACATATTTAAATGTTTAAATAAACAAATAAAACTCTTTCACCCCAAGCCCACTGAAATCTAAACTATGAACAAATAAAGCAACTCCATAAAATTAGTCAAGGAAAGTATTTCTGGCGAAACATTAAGTTCAGTGATCTGTGCAAGTGTCTTTAAACACGTGTCACTGAATATCCAAAGTCAGTGATATACAATGAATGACATTTGCTTTTACAGTTGGAAAAAAAGGCTCAGGAAGAGGATCAGAGGTTGAGGTGGAGGTGAAGTTTGGAGCGAATAGAAGATGCAGTGCAGTATTCTTACCTTCTGTTCGGCAAGCTGTGGAGCCAAAGCGAGAAGTCAGCTGGTGCAGGGGTCTGGAACTATCTAACAGCAACAGAGGTTCACACAGAAGACATTTGCAGTGGGCAGGCTCAGTCAAACCCCCCTCGCTCCACTGGAGTGGGACGTCTCACAGTTAACTCTATGTATCCAGCTGAAGGTTTTTGTATCGCATCAAATCAGGCAAATCTGGCCAGTTATGTGTTTTTATAAAGGGGAGCAGTTATATGTCTATGTAGTGTTTGTATTGTACTCACAATGAACCAAATCAGTTCAAATGGGACCACATCTGTGTTCATTTTTCTGTTCTTAACAGAAACTGCCTAGTAAATAGCTTGGTTGGATGGTTACATGGTTGTGGATATATATGTGTGTGTGTGTGTGTGTGTGTGTGTGTGTCTATGTATATATACACACCATCACTGTCAATGACTACCCAATTTCAATTTACATTTTTATGTTGAACTAAGAAGACATAACTAGCATTTAATGCTTTTAATGTTACATGCTGTGTTTAAACAGCTGTTGCTACCAAAACACAAGGTTGTGTGAGTTGTATTTCCAAAGTCACTTTTAGTAGAAGGCAAAAACATTCTGTACTTTTAATGTAAGATAATATCAAAAGAATTCATTCCTATTAATTTTGGATTGTTTCTATTGGTCCATTGATCATGAGACTTTCACACAATGTAAAGAGCAGCTTGCATTTTCAAATTAAATTTAAAAAATGAGATACAAGGTTTTGTACCAACAGCAAAGACATGGTAATGCTACTGAAATAAGCCAACATAAAGAGTCTTAGTAGATTGCATACTATACCTTCTAGTGCTAGGATCCCACAGATAGTCCTACACAGATTGTCTAACATTACTTTATATTATAAAGATACTAGATCATTTGTTGTCACATAACATGGTTGGTGGTGTTCATAATTGATGCAGCTACACTTGCAAACATGGGTGAAACAACAGAATGTGTGAAATATGGTCAGTTAAGTGCAAACCAGGAAAATAATGTAAAAGAGCAGTAGGTTTAGATGACAGAACGGTTGTGTACTTTTTCCAGAGAGTGGTCTTAATGCCGAGGAGAATGAATATCTTATGACTTCTATAAAAAGAAGAACAGCAATTTGGACTAATGAAAGAGATCTTTTGGAGCTTGTCCAGTCAGGCTAAAATGTACTGTAAAAACTGACCACACTGCCTGTAAGGCATTGTCCATCTGGAAATAAGAATAAACTCCTTACGTCATGTGGTTCATCTTTGAGTAAAATTTGGCATGTGCTTTTCTGACCGTGGAACATAAAACGGATTTAAAATATACAAAACATATTTAACAGCCCATTCATACAGTCAGATTTCTTAGTCCATTCTTACTGCTCCATCTGTGTGTGTGTGTGTGTGTGTGTGTGTAAGTCTGTGTGTCTGAACATGCTTTGGGTTGCTGAAAGTACATCAGGATAGAGTAATCAGGCCAGCTGTTCTGTTCAGATTTAGGCCTCTTTTCCTCAGAGACACTGGTCAAGCACAGACTCTCTGCTATGGATTGCTAATGTCTGTACCCTCCCAGCCCATGGAAGAGTAAAGAGAGAAACATCTGGATGAGAAAAGGCTGGAAAAAACAGCAGCTATGCAACGTGGCATTTTCCATTCTGGCCGGAACAGGAGAAGCCGTGGTGGAGGAGGTGTAATTACTCAGCCGCTCTCGAGCTGCAGACGTGGCGCTGTCTGCGAAGCCTAACAAGTCTTCACATGGCCATTGGCTCACTGGAACCCCCTATCTAATAACAATTAGGCCTAATTATACTGCCTTCCATCTGCAGATCACAGGTAGACACACCTGAGACAACTAGGCTTATAATTCATGAGATACTTTTGCAGACGTTGATGCATACTTTAGCCAACAATGCATTATGCACACTTCTGCATATTTATTCACATTTATGCACATTTATTCACATTTATAGACAGTATGCACATTTATGCAATAATTTCACTCTTAGCTCAGATATATAGCCCACCAGCCAAGACATGTTTGGTGTCTGAAGTTTGCTTCTTTGTTTTTGCACTTGGGTTGCACAGCTAATGTCATGGATGCATCTCGTTAGCATCAGGTCAACAGCAAAATCATCTCATCACTTTTCTTAAAAGGTATGTCATTTGCACGATGCAAGTTGGTGGGATATGAGCTTCCATTACTTGAACTCATTGCTCCAGTGCAAAACTAAAGAAGCACATTCTGACAGCAAACATTACAATGCAATGTACATTTTTATAGTTAACAGTATATTATATCTTGCCAGACAATTGTGAATGGGTGTGTGGCACTCAATACACCTATTGATGATCAGCTATAGGGACTAAGCTCCCATTATTTGAAACTACATTAGCATTGTAGACCCAGAACAAAGCTAAAGAAGTTCACTTTTGAACAGAAACCATCTCTTGGTTGATCGAGCTCATTTATTCTGAAGGCTAAAGCATTTTATTTCATACATTAAATTTTTTGGACTATCCCTTTAAAGCCAGTCACTAAAGTGTGCAGGCAAAAACTGCACTTTTTGATCTTCACATTTTTACTTTATTGCCATACTTTTCTCCATAGCAAAAAGTTTTATGTTTGCTTTGGTATGCAGCTTCTATATATTGCATCACAAATGTGGGGAAGGGAGATATTTTGGACAGCAGCCTTTCTGGTTTATGGGAAATACCTCTTTCGGGCCCCTGCCTGAAAATAGTCTGACTCAGAATCACGCAGCAGATGGTTTGATTTTGACCATGGTTTCCTCAATAAAGCTCCACAAAATCTTAAAAGGATCACGGCCTCGGAGGGGGACACAAGGCCTCTATTCATTCTCCTTCCTGTTTTGCCTCTGTGTAAACTACTGGGCACACTGAGCCCTGCAATTGCAAATAATATTAAACATGGGACTGGAATAAATTACAGCACCTGAGTTTACAGTGGAGATAAACCAGACGCACCACGCCTCCGTTTCTGTAAACAGCAATATAGTTTCACCTCCGACCTCTGGGAGGTGCTAAAAAGAGTGGGATTAAGATGTAAGCATTGTGTAAATGGGGCATTTTACATAAAAATGTATGGTAAAGAAACACAGAACCAGCATGTGCGATGACATAGAGGTAGAGCACAGATTTCTCTCATTACATCACCTCAGAGGCCGGCCACACAAAGCAATAAAAAGCAAGAGCCTTTTTGAGCACAAGGCTCATCATTGTCTCAGATTATTGGTCTGGGTGTGTAATTTTGCAATGGGCAGGTCAATGCTAGTCATTCTAACTGCAATTAACCCTTTGTGGTCTTAGACTTCTACTCGTTGCTTAGCTTTACTATTTAAACATATTTAGGCAATTGCATAATTACACAATTAACTATTTAATTTAATTAGACAATTACATAATGAATTACTATGTTAATAATGCTTGTATCACTCATTGATTCATTTTCTGTAATCTTTATTAGGGTTGTGGATTAATGCTTGTATTCAATTTATATTTTGTATGAACATTTGATTTGATTCTGCACTTTTTTCACTTTGTTTTGATGCTATAAATGATAACTGGGTTCCAGAGAGATAACTCAGAATCTTCTGTCTAAACATGCCGTCAGAACATCCTGAGTTTGATCCCTGTGATGCCACAGGCACCTGTGGTCGGAAATCCAAAGGAACACAGCTGCCTTGATTTTTCTCTAGGATGTCCCTCTCCCCCCCCCCCCATTCACTCCACATGATGCTAGTCAGCACTAGGCATCTGTTAGCTGACTTAACAGGATTGGCGATTAGTGTTCTCCTACAAGCATGTTGAGCTGTCTAATAACGTCGCATTAGCCGCAGTTCAAAAAGATGCAGTGGCGCTTCATGTGACTCGGACCAAGCACATGCTAGCCTTCACCCTCCCAGTGTTGGTGGTATCGTGTGATTGATGAAGGCCTGGGTAGTGGGGAGAAAATTTTAGTTTTTCTGTCATTTCAGAAAGCAAGACTTTGCCCAAAATAATGGCTTTTCATCAAATACAAGTCACAATTAAATAACTGCAGTTTATTTTCTGCCCCAAAACAGTATTTCTTGTTTTAAATATAAGATTCCAGGACACTAAGTAGGACTTGGAGGGGATCACAATAATAATGTGGCAAAACACTGATTTTATGCAGTTTTCCCCTAACTCCAAATGTTGCAGGTGTGGTGTCCTGAGTTTGTCTGTTTAGTCGTGGTGTGGAGCTCCCACAAGGCCACTGCAAGTTGTTATGTAAGCACGAATCGACGGGCTGGTGTGGTTTCTGAAACTGCAGGAGGCTGTCTGTAAAACATGGTGAAAGCTTCAAACAAAATCCAGGCTTCTATTTATGGTGTGTGGGAGGAGTTAGATGGAAAATAGCAAAATAAATAAGTAAATTAAAATGAACTAAAAAAACTGCTTTTCCAAATATTTAATTTATCACTCTTGGTTTATTTTGCGCAGTTAATATTCAAATCAAGTTTAGGATCATGTGGCGACCATCTGTCTAAAATGGACCACTTCATTTCCAGAAGAAAATTACCACAATAGTTTGCATTCTGAGACGGTCATTGAAAAAATGGGAAAAAGGCCTTATTGGGAAAATGGAGCCAAGTCTTCACAGTCACGTATGAATCTATATTTTACAGCTGCACCAGAAATTTCATTTCACAGTCTTTGAGATTATAAAATGGTCTTCCTCAGTGTTAACAAGAGCTGCAGGTAAACGCTGTGAGGAGGATGTGATGGAGTTTCTTTGGGCTGAATCCTGAGTGCTGTTAAGAGAATGAAGGAGAGAAGCTCTTGAGCAGGATGCATGTCTGAGAAACACAATGGCTGCTCATCTTTTCCTTCTTCCTCTTACTTCCCTCGGAGAGTGACAGAACCAAAATGAAAACATGTGGGGGATCAATCAAGGCAGAAGATAATGACTAAGAGACAGATGGAGAGAGTGAATGGAATAGTGAGCATGGCAAGGTTGCATTGTCTGTAACTTTCTCCCGCAGCTGTTAAGTGGGTTTAATGGCAGCAGGGCAGGATGGAGAGGGGTAGAGGGAGGTGCTCTGCTGCAAGATATATCCCAGTGGTGGCGTTCGCCTGGCTCCTTGAGAGGAGGTGACGTGTACAGTGGCGACTGCACATTCTGTTCTGGCTGGCTGTCCACAGCCAGCTGATGAAACACCATTATCAGAAGAAGCAAAGTTTCAGAAGGTTCAGTGACTGCCCGAAAATGGGCAGAATGATTCGTTTTATACCGGTGCTTTGCATTTGTTGCATCTGCAGAGGCTTTAGTGGCCTCCTAGGATAGAAAGAACTTTACACTTTGGTAAGGATTAGTGATTTATTCAATGAAAATGTCAAGTTTGGCTAAAATTCGCTGCACTATCCTGAAGGTCTTTTTGAGCTCAGATGATAGCTAGTCATTCATGACAGGAGATAATTCACTTTTATAGTTTCATCTGTTTCTAGATCAATCCATTTTTCTCTATGAGTCGTTTATTCCTTGCATTTGTCTTTCTTGCCTTTCTGTACACAATTTTGAAATAAAAGTGTCACAGTGATGCATTTCTAATATTTCGTTTTGGCCACCGGTGACTCAGCTGTCCTGAAAAACGACCTCGCAGCGAAGAAATTTCAATACTTCACTCTTCTTCGTTTGTTCCTCGACGGAAAACCCACTGGGAAGATTAAAATGCTTTAATAGGTTGGTGATTAGAATATAAAAGAGCAAAACGTGATATCCCATTAATGTCCGTATTTTGCCACATCATCAGTTTTTACCTCAAAGGCCTAATTTGCATTTAATTACAGACCCAGCAAGTCCGTCTGCCCAACCAGTGGCATTTAAAGAAGAATACCTTAGAATTATGGGGTGCAGTGTTTCATAGAAGCATTATTTGAGTATTATATTATCTGTAACATTTAATCTACTAGGAAGCTATACAACTGCACCAATCATCCATAACATTACAACCACTTGCCTAATAGTGTGTTGGATCCTCCTCATGTTGCCAAAACAGCTCTGACCCACTCAGGCATTAACTCCATAAAGGTGTGCAGTGGAATCTGGCACCACAATATTAGCAGCAGATCCTGTAAGGCCTGTAAGTCGTCAGGTGGTGCCTCCATGGATCAGGCTAGTTTGTCCAGCACATCCCACGGAGCATCAGACTCCTCCACCTCCACTGGCTTGCCTTCTTCCTGTAGTGCATCTTCCCCAGGTACTTAGCGACTGATCAGACCAGGCCATCTTCGTCTATTGTTCCATGGTCCAGTTCTGATGCTCACATGACCATTGCAGGCACTTACAGCGATAAGCTAGAGTTAACATGGGCACTCTGACCGTTCCGCAGCTACGCAGCTTCTTATGCAGCAAAATGCGATTCACTGTGTGTTCTGATTCCTTTCTAATGTAGCCAGCATGAACTTTTTCAGAAATTTGAGCTACAGTAGCTCTTGAGTGGCATTGGAACCAACTGACTAGCCTTTGTTCCTCACGTGCCCTGGGGAGAATTGGGTGCCTTGGACCCTGTCACGTGTTTATTAGTTCTCTTTCCGTGAAGCACTTTTGGTAGAACACCCCACAAGACATGCGGTTTTGGAGATGTTTTGAACCAGTTGTTATCACATTTTGTCTAAGTCACTCTGATTCTTGAAGTTCAACAAATACAATAATATAATAATAATAAAAATAATGAGATAATCAATTTTATTGTTGAGCTTCACCTTTCAGTGGCTTTAACGTTGTGGATGACCGGTATTGAAAAGGGTCCATTTCCCTCATTTTTCTTGCGATGAATTTGCTTCCTCTTATGTTTTTGCGTGTATATATACCACAACTAGTTCAGATTGATTTTGAAATTATCGTTTTCTTTATCCCAGGATTTTTTTGGTTACTGTGCCTTCGTGAGTAAATTTGTATTTGTATGGAATTTGTGTTGTGACTCGTTCAAGAAGAGGTCCAGGCTGAAGGATTCGTGTGACTGGGTGGAGTAACACTGCTGTAGGCTGAATCAGTGAATGTCTGTGTGTAGGTTCACTTAAAACACTTGAAATTAATCAGGCTTACATATTTCTATGCATCTATGACTATGACTATGACCATGTTGCTTTTAAAGTCTTGACAGTGAGGAGTTGTGGAGAGTGAGTGGTTTTGCACGCTCTGCTCACTTAGAAAAGGAAGAAGGAATGTTTCTTTGTGTCCCTGAGCCATGACATATCTGATGTCTCCCCAGCCCTCCGTGCCAGATTATTCCATTGTTTGTTTTTTGTTTAAGGAAAATCTGAGGCCTTAATACAACTGTTTAAATTTTCCCCCGTTTTACAATACTTGATGCCATTTACCATGCTTGTTTACGCCAGCTACTTCTGCTGATAGGGTTGTGTGAACTGTCTCGAATTCATTCCCCTCTGCTTCGTTTTCTTGGCCAGATGCCGAAGCCTTATTCTGACTTCATGAAAGCTGTGATTTCCTGTTTGACAGAGAAAGCCCTGTTCTAGCAGGTCTGCAGGTAGACAGTCTCTCAGTATATCTCTGTACAGTGGAGCACAGGGCAGTCTAAATGAACTCTTTCGCTCTATTAACTCTTTCGCTCTCTGATTACATCCATCTGAATGCCATATAACAAACACTTGACTGCCCAGACAGTTCTGGGTACAAATTTGGATACAAAAAGGAGACGTTTCACACGCACAGGCATGTACGCATACACACACACACACACACACACACACACACACACACACACACACACACACACACACACACACACACACAC
>JBBJLS010000032.1:7367863-7385020 GCA_037577275.1 Bryconaethiops microstoma | reverse complement strand
TTGAGGT
Organism: Bryconaethiops microstoma; assembly: GCA_037577275.1. Taxonomy (NCBI): domain Eukaryota; kingdom Metazoa; phylum Chordata; class Actinopteri; order Characiformes; family Alestidae; genus Bryconaethiops; species Bryconaethiops microstoma. Next base: position 7,385,013 of record JBBJLS010000032.1, on the reverse strand, counting down.
GGTGAGCCCTCATCCAAGAGGAGATGTCAGCCAGACAGTCAGAGACACGGGTTGAGGCCTGGTCGTCGTTAGAAGTTCCTATGTCACAGAGAACCAAAGTTATTGTAATTTATAAAACATGTAATAATAACCACTACTTTTATTTCAGGAATTAGAAACACTGTTTATTTGTTAAAGTCAGACTTTATTAGTTCTAAGGGTGAACTGACAATTTGATCTAATATAGCTGTTAATGGTTTTACTTGTGTTGATTTTTTAAGCACTGCCTTAACGGCGTGTAGCTCTTCATTTTGTACGTTAGTTTTTCTATAATCAAGAACTTGTATTTTAACCCACTGCTAAGAGCTCATAGGAAAGTGGCTTTACGTTATGTACTCCTGTTTACCTTACCTGATTTCTGCCTTCTGGCTGTGGGTGTAAATCAGGAGCTTTTCCCTGTAACTTCCTCCAGAACACCATTTTTACCACTTTGCTTTTTCCAAAATCTAAACTAGTCCTTGGAAAGGTTTTTTCATTCACTGCATTACAATTGCATGTCCTAATCCAATCAATGTTTTTTTCTCTTTGGCTGACATAAGTAAGTTCACCCATTGAACTAAAAATACTGGAGACACCATTTATGAGCATTTTTGCATCCCTTTATTTATTGGGCTATAACATTTGAATTCCATAAGCTAGCCATTCATGCCTTATGTTTTGGGTTTTTTTCAGAAGACCCAGGGCTATGTAATTATTTGATGTGAAACTAACAAGTAAAATCTTTAGCATTTTTATAAGCAAATTCTACTTTTTTACCTAGTGAAATTTTACTTTTTTTCTTTTATTTCTACAAGACAATGTTTTTCAGTAGAGAGTTAACTTTAGCAATGTGTGGAGTAAAGGTCTATAGCGATAGTTATATAATTTTTTTCAAACTGGGACATTCTATGGCTTATTACAATATAAGAAGTTAGCCATCTGCCCCTGAGATGTTCCTGATCAGATGACCTCTAGAATGCAGTCAAGCACGATTCCCCAACAGTCGCAAACATATGACCCACCACCATTATAAAAAAATAATAATACAGAAACAGAATGAAAATAAATATTTATTATATAGAAAGACAGTGAGAAAAATTATGATGAATTTTTTTACACTGAATCCAACGGCAAGTGTGTGGACCATCGCGGAATTGAACGCACACTTTATTTGCACCTAAAGTAAATAATATAGATGTTTTATGGAGTTTTTTTGGTGTTTTTAATATAGATGTTTTATGAACTTTTTAAATTTACTCTCTTTTGTGCACATGATTACACTGGAATAATTTATTGCACAAACACAGGACTTATCGTATAGGGTGGTGGCCTAGTGGTAGGATACTTGCCTCTGGACCAAGAGGTCGTAGGTTCGAATCCTACCTCCAGCATTCATTACGATCATGAGAATTTAATTTTAGCTGAGATGATTGCACACTGTATTTTATATTATTGTAAAGAATTCTACTTGATTCTAACACGCCCGTATCAGAACAGTTAGATCAACCACCTTCAGATCAAGGCATTTTTATGTCTCTGTTAACCTGTTTCCTTCAAAAGGACATGGAAGGTTGCTTTGGCTCTACCTTTGATGGTTTGTGAGTGTACCTTGCCTTGTATAAGCACTTTCAAACAAACATTTAAATTTCCGGATCACCAAGAATAAAAGCCTAATAAAAGTAGGGCTCCTCAATATATCGGCTGTTAACTGTTATTGCAAGATTGGTCTACACAATGCTGATCCCACAGAAGTCTGCAATATGCAAATTAGTTGCTAACCACAGTGTTTTTGACAGGTTGAACAATGACTGTTCAAAGTTAGGGTTAACTGCTAAGGTTTTTTTTAAGGGCCATTGTTCGACATTTCCAGTCCGTTTCACTTTTTCCATGACATACCATGACAAATGGACTGGAAATGTCGAACAATTGCCAAAAATATTCACTCACCCATCAAAATAACTAAATTCAGGTGTTCCAATCACTTCCATGGCCACAGGTATACAACTTCAAGCACCTATGCATGCAGACCGCTTCTACAAACATTTGTGATAGAATGGGTCGCTCTCAGGAGCTCAGTGAATTCCAGCGTGGTACCGTGATAGGATATAGACATATAACGTGTGCCACGTTAACAGTGCAACAAGTGAAATACAAGTACAACCACATAACAGTTATCAGCAGAGTGTTGTTGAGGTAGGGTATGAGGCAGGAAATGTAAGAACAGCAGCAACACCACACAAAATGTCTGTGTAAAGTGACAGTGTGGGAGGGGTCAGTGCAAGAATAAGTGTCAGTGCAGGAATTCCATATGTTATTGCAGACTTTGCAGACTAGTGTGTATTGAACAGTCTGATAGCAGAGGGGTAGAAACTGTTTCTGAACCTATCAGTACGCGCTCGGATTATTCTGAGATGCTTCCCTGAGGGCAGGTAAAAATTTTGCATACCTCAAACTATTTTAATTCCAGAAAAGTCATGTTATGGGCCCTGTAATATATTGAATAGTATTGCAATTGCAATATGTAGCAGTATGATCACAATACTAATACCTTGTCTATATCACACAGCTCTAAATAAAAGACTATTGTCAGTCCTTGGAAAGTGTGGTTCAGGTTTATTGGTCACAAATAAGTTAAATGTGTCGGATGTGAGAAACAGGTTAATTCAACGAGAAGAGCACAAGATACAATGCTGTGAAAAATTATTTGCCCCCTTCCTGATTTTTTCCATGTTTGTCACACTTTTTGAATATTAGACAAAGATAACCCAAATAAACACAAAATGCAGTTTTTTAATGATTTTATATACAAACTATCCAAACCTACATGGCCCTATGTAAAAAAAGTAATTGCCCCCTAAACCTAATAATTGGTTGTGCCACCCTTAGCAGCAACAACTGCAGTTGAGCATTTGCAATAACTGGCAATGAGTCTTTCACATCGCTGCGGAGGAATTCCGGCCCACTCTTCTTTGGAGAATTGTTTTAATTTAGCCATATTGGAGGGTTTCCAAGCATGAACCATCTTTTTAAGTGTCATGCCACATCATCTCAGTCAGATTCAAGTCTGGACTTTGACTAGGCCACTCCATAACCTTTATTAAGCTTTTATTAAGCCATTCAGAGGTGGACGTGCTGGTGTGTTTTGGATCGTTGTCCTGCTGCAGAACCCAAGTCTGCTTCAGCTTGAGGTCACTAACTGATGGCTAGACATTCTCCTTCAGGATTTTTTGGTAGAGAGCAGAATTCATGGTTCCATTAATCACAGCAAGTCTTCCAGGTCCTGAAGCAGCAGAGCAGCCCCAGACCATCACACTACCATCACCATGCTTGACTGTTGGTAAGATGTTCTTTTTCTGAAATGCTGTGTTACTTTTACGCCAGATGTAACGGGACGCACACTTTCACAGGGCAAATACTTATTCACAGCACTGTATAACATACTATATAGAGTGTGTGATAAAAAATATTTCAATAAAATGGTAAGAGATATAAATAAGAAGTACATGTCAGGAAAAAGATCATTCATGTGTAAAGTGGCAAACAACAGTATTGCCCATTAAAGAGAAGTAACCAGTGTGTATACAAGTATTGCACACTGGGTATATGCTGTGGCAGTTTTGCTATAGTCATGGTTGATTTTGTGGTTTGTGAGCTGAGAGGCCTGATGGCCAGGTGGTAAAATCTCATTTTGAGTCTTGTAGTATGTACAGCCCCGCTCCTGTATTGTCTGCCAGATGAAAAAGAGAACTGTTTGTGTGCTGGGTGGCTGTGGTACTTATTGATGCAGTGTGCCTTGATGTTGACTTTCCTGAAGAATTCTGTTTGAACTATTATTTGAAAGTAGTAAGCGACCATCAATAGTTTGCCCTTAACGGGTCATTATTTTAAAGTGAATCACCCACCACTGAATAGACTAATCAGTGACAGCATTAGACAGATGGTCAGCATTAGACATCTAAAGTAATATAGAACTTGAAGGAGTGTAACATGGTTGAGGGACTCAAGGGCCACCAAGACTCAAGTGCAAGAGTTTGGCAAAATCATTTTAAATGGTTTGTCACATTTCTAAATACGCATGTAGCTCACCCACACATGGGTGGTGCTAGAGGCCTCTGAGGATGCATGGTCATTTTATGACTTGTCCACATCTGGACAAGCCCTGGGTATGAGCCATCTATTATTTTTTTGTATCCTGCTCTGTGGTTAAACAGAATTTAAAATGTCTTATATTTTGTCCTACTTTAGTATGCTTTGAACTGCAAGGTTGTGAAACTAGGAATAATATTAGTATGTTCTAGCAAGTTACATACTAGCTAGAACATTTCATTGGTATAGTTCATATAACATTATTGTCAATTAAATGTGTTGGAGTCTTAACTTGATTGTAGCAAAATAAGATAAGATCAAATAAGATAGACCTTTATTAGTTCCACAAGTGGGAAATATTCGTTGTTACGGCAGAAAGTGGACAGTACAAAGGTATAGAATAAAGCTATACACAACAGTATAGTATAAAAATCACACTCTGCAAATAATACAAAACTATAAATATAATTTGTGTAGCAAATATATTTGTGTGAATATAACTCAATGTAAGTATATGTATGTATGTACATATTGCATGTACAATGTAGCGATAATAGCACAATATACTTAATATCACCACATTATACTTAATATAAGCAACTTATACATTATATTTGTGACTATTAAGCATGTACTTTTTACTCAGGAGAAAAACAAAATTAGCTTTTGAATGTTTCAGTCTACCTCAGTGTACATTAAACACATTTTTCAGTTAGTTCCTAATTTGCTTGTGTGATTTAGGTCTATGACATGAATGAAGTATTATAATGTATTGAACTTCACTTTTAGCCTTATTGATGCTTTCTCTGCACATTACTGCATTAACACTAATTACCACTAAAATGAGAGCTGATTTATTTCTGACGGTTCCTGGTGTGTGTTACATTACCAAGGCTGTCCCACAAAGTAATTAGAATAATAGCACCAGGTATCTCGCTGTAAATTGCCAGGGTTTTAAGCTGCTGTCCATTTAAAGAGCATTTCAAGTAAGAACAAGTGCTTGCAGGTCAGGCAGGTTGTTGCTTATGTATTGCTTTAGAAAGTTCTGTATTTCTCCTTGTTATTGTCTGTTTTTTGTTATTTGCTTGGAACTCAAGATACATATTTATTAGATATTGTAGCAATGCACTTAGCCTTTATTATAGCTGTACAAAGTGGAGTTCCATTGACAGGGAGCCACTGGCTCCTTTCCCACAGCTCGATTCATGAAATTGGGGGCTTCTGATTTATCTTCTATGATGCCGCCATGCAGCTGTGATTATGCTTGCGTTCTAATGAAGGCCTCAGACCGATCATTTCAGAAAACTGTGTACCAAGCACAAACAGACACATGTCATTTGGGGAAACCTTTTGCACCCTGTAAACAAATTTTCTCATTGGAGGTTTTTGTCCAAAGCCTGCCTATCTTTCTCCCCCCTCATCACAACATCACATTCTTTTGATTGAGTCACATATTTTTGGTTTTGCTTCTGGCTTGTGTTCTTTGAGAACCAGCTGTAATAGACTGTGTCTTAATATGTTTATGCTGTGGTTATTCATTTTATATGACAGACCAAGATTGTCAAAGTCAGAATCTCATTTCGAAAATGGTCATTTACTATTATTCAACAAGGTACATTTTTAAATGAAGGAGAAGTTGTGGTGAAGAAACTTCATTGTCAATAGATATAGAAGTTGTGGAGGGAGATAGTAATATAGAACCAAGATTCTTTATTTTCCTTACAATGTTTCATTTTGTTCGGGTTTGATAAGTAAAACATTTTGATTAGTACTTGATTAGAAATAACAGAACCCGTAATGCCACAATTCTATCAAAAACTTCAATTACAGTGATTTTTTTCATTCAGCATTTCACAGACTGCACTGCATTAAATCAAATTAACCAGGACTAACAATTACGCTCTCTTTGTAATGAATCATGCAGTCAGTTTCCTAAGTTTTCCTCATTAGTAAAGTACTACAGATATCCTCAATATGTGCTGAAAACCAAAACTGTGATGCTGGTTACCATGATAAGAATAAATACCATGTTCTCCAGTCCTACTTCGTTTATTCTTTTTGTTCTATTCAGTTTATTCTATCTCAGTGGAACTGTAGTTATTACATTGTATTTTTTTATGCTTCTGCTTTGTTTTGAGTATTTGCTTGCAATGTATTTATAGCCACACTTTAAAAAGCCACAGTAATGGTAATTTACCGTTTACCATTTTTGAAATGTATTTAAACCTAACTTTCACAGACTTTTGAGCCACTTCAATAGGTGCATTCACCTTATATCCACACTCCATTTTATCAGCTCCACGTGTCATACAAATGCACTTGCTTGTATTAAAATTGTAGGAAGGAGTCCATCTATTTCTCATTTGTAAGCCACATTTACCCCATCAGTGGTCACAGTGAACTGGACAATGGGCCATTATCATGTGAGTGTCACTACTGTACTGAGAACAGTTAGCCAATCAAAAATGTCCAACCAGCTGTGCACCTTTATGGTAAATGGAACTGATGAAATGGACATTGAGTGTAGATCCTAGATAGTTGTACCTGAAGAAGTGGATCACCAGTATGTGTTATATACAGGATATATGTTAAGTATTTACAATTGTGAGGCTCATCTAAGGTAGGAATCTCTTTTCAGTCTGAAGAATATGCAATCTATCTGTTGTCTCACTTATAGCCACACATATTAAGCCATTAGTCTATGATTTTTTTAGTGGGGCATGTTATGGTAAGTCATGCTGCTGTATTGATTCCCACACTGGGACAGAAGGTGCATCTCCCTCGGCACTCGTTTACTGTATATAATTTTGGCTGTTTGACTGACAGTGTGATTCGCGGTGTGACCTCAATCGTTTACTGACGCTCATCCAAGTCATTATGCTTTCATATATGCAGCCCATAGAGTTTTAAGAATGCTTTCAGACATACACTGTGGGTCTTGCATGACCTTAGTCTAATAGCAGCTGTTTGTGGCATTTGAGTGCTTTTCATGTGGAGCTAAACTTCCAAGGAGAGTTGCTTAGTTCTGCATCAAGCCTTTGAAGTAAGCAATTAGAAAAAAGTGAAGTATTTCTATCAGGGATCTCAGAGAGGTTTCAGAGATTCAATGTGCTTAATCCATATTCTGACAGTGATGAGGTCCTTATCTAAGGCTCAGACTGGCTTTCATTTCAGCAGTGATTTAGCTGAGCGTAATAGGTTAGTTGGCTCATCCTCGTTGGTGCTTTTGTCCCCGGTCTGCTCCGAGGAGAGGCTTGGCGGAGCGTGCCTTTCAATCGCCTTGTTATTAAATTATCTCACGGCTGTGGCCCTGCAACTCAAGAGCTTTCAAAGTGTCAGAGACTCAGATTAGACTGGCCTTTCTCCAACTCCAATTTGCTGTGTGTCAGAACTGACAGCACTTTAAAGCAAGAGATCGGTATAGGCAGGAGTCTCAACACGGATACCCTAGCTCTGACCCAGAGCCGTAGCTTCAGCACAGCTGCACTGACTGCCAATAAGCCAAAAGTGCAGCGCACGTCCTCATTTGCACTTGATGCGACATGGCCCTGGCTCTTGATTTGATAATACATTAGCTCTGTGCTGTATAAGGCACTGTTTTGAGTAATTATTTATAGAGCTGTTTCAGTATCCTGGCGTCAGCTTTGCAGTGCATCAATTATTGCTGGAATGGTCATGTTCTCACAATGTTCCTTGATGTGCCATAGAGGAATCTTTACCTTTTAATCTCAAAGACAAACTGCTGGTGAAACCGTGTTTTGTTACATGAACTGTGTCATTACAAAATGCCTATTGCTTTATGTAGAGGTGCGTGGATCACTGTTGGTGTAACTTGATACAAGCAGAAATACTATAGTTTGTAGGTGGTTTTTCATCCTTTGTTTCGTTTATTCTGAAATCTAGTGTATAAATAGGAAACTCTTCCCCTCCTTACAGCAGTAACAGCCCCTACTGTTCTGTAAAGGCTTTACACTACAAGTTGAAACATTGCTGCAAGGATTTGATTGCAGTTAAATGGTTACTTTTGCAGGACAAACACCACTCCAACTAAACCTAAACATATTGGATGGAGCTCCTTCACCCTTTTGCCAGTGTTCCACGGGCCAGTGCTGGGGGGCTTTATACCCATCTAGCAGATGCTTGACTTTGAGCACAGTGGCCTTAAACTCATGTGTGGCTGCTCCAGAGTGTCACATTCTATTGGCAGTGTTTGTTGGTGGAAATTATACAAAATGTGTGTTTGCAACTAAATGTCTGTGCCAGCAGTGAGTGCACCTTAAAGTAGCTGAATTAAGTAATTAAAAGAGATGCCTCCAAAGGTTTGAGCATAAAATGTATTTACAGTAAATCTGTGATTTACTCATTTATCTGTTTAATTCAAACTGTTTCATCTGTTGTTTGGGCCTAGAATTGAATCAAGTCTTTTTACTATTCTTTTTAGCTAAGGCTTGGTCTAAGAAACTGGCCCATAAGATAACGTTCAGACACACCGTTTTGCTTTTTTCACACTCAGCAGAGTTGTCGAATTTGCAACACGGGCAACTCTAATCCATGCTTTGCTGGGACTGCCGTTATAAAAATAGCTGGAACAGATCTCATTAATCTAGAAGCACCACAATTGGCAGAGATCTCTCTCTCCCCCTTCTCCCTGGCAGATCGAAAAAAGATGTGCTGACTTCACACGGTGCACGGTCACACAACAAGGTTAGCCAAGCTGTGAAATGGATGAGATAAATTTAGCGCTATCCAGCGTTACGAGCGATGTTCCACTAATAAGTAGTTGGGGAGTTGGGGCCCATCCAGTCAAAGGCGATCTGATCTGTTTTTATTGAAAGTCCCATGGTTGATGATGTTTTTGTTTGTTTGTTTGTTTGTTTGTTTGTTTGTTTGTTTGTTTTCAGCAGTTGGAACCAGAATAAAACAACGGACTCTGGCACGCCACTGAGCACGCTCAGTGCATCTGTGGCCGCTTTTTGAACTGGCTACGAAAACGGCAGAGCAGAGACAGGAGAGAGAAAGCAGATAAGGCAATGAGAGACCCATCTGCTGTCTGAGTTGCAAAAACCAAGAAGCCGAAAGCAGACTGAAGGTCCTTTGAATGTGAAATGTGCGACAGATCACAGCTCGCTGATAAAATTTAGATAGACAGCTATGGATAAAAGGAAGCTCCATCTCATCGTCCTGTTAAGCATGGCATTGTGAGCAGTTTGCAGGCTGATTGAGGAGGCAGCAGAGACAAAAGAGCTTTCAGAGCGTTCTCCATCGCTTGAGAGGAATTCAGACCCGTGTGGGTTAGACATGAATGTGGATCTCTCATGTCACACTGTTGTCACAGTGATATTTGAGGGAATGCATCACTTGCATTTGTTTGCCTTCACTTTCATCTGAAACTCTTGATTATTCTGTTTTGTCTCGCCCTCCGGGGGGATTCTGTCACCTGGCTCCACGTTGTAGTGCCTCTTGTGCCATGAACAAATCTTCAAAGTGGCTGACACTTTGGACTTGAAGACCATTTGTCATTTCTGAGCCCACAAGCATCAAATTTAACCTCAAGATCCACTTACACAACAAAATAAAAAGCTTCAAGCGGACTGATGAATTAGCTCTCAGTGCCTTAGAGTGGTTCGCTACACATCGCATAAAAGATTGACCTTCCTTTCCCCTTCGAGGTTAATTTGACAGATTCTCTGAAATCGAACATGGCCGAGAGAGTAACGGTTCAAAGCGCCTTTTATCAGCCGCACTTAATGTGTGTTGGCTTGACGAGTCTCTTACAGTCTTTCCCAAAGCAATTGCAAGTGACAGCTAATATGTAAGAGGGAGTGCGCGTCCATGTGTGTCATGAGTGTCGTTGCGATGTGAGAGATTAAAGATTTGGTTGTTCTGCTGGTACTCCAGCTGTGCACAGTGAGAGCAATGACGGGACAGGCATCTTATTTGGGTTGGGAACTCCTGTATTACCTTAGTTACAGATAAGGATGGCCCATCCCCAGCAATCTGCTCCAAGCAGACATGAAAATGGTTACCTGTTGAACTGGCTTGGCTTGCTACTCACTGCACCCACACCAAACGTCCACTCTCGCTCACTTACTGTAATCTCTTAAATTCCAGACTTCAAATACTCACTCTTTTAACTCACATAACGGTTATATAGTAGTTACTGGTATGTTCATACTAGCTCTTTCCCTATTGTTGTAAGTTGGCCAAAACCACAGAACTGATTTCACTCTCTTTCCACTAGAATAATTTCATTCTCTTTAAGCTAAAAAAACCTTCCACACGAATAGGCCTGTCACAATTTTTCATAAGCACAGGACTGTTATTTAAGCTGCCCACTGCTTTTTTTTTTTTTTTTTTAACTGTTGCTACTTTTTACGATCATATGTTTCTGCTAGCAAACAGAATGTGAATTTTGTTGGTTTACATTCATTGGGGCGAGGCAAACAATTGTAAATTAAAAAAAAAACAAAAACACAACACATTTATTGAGGGTTTTTATAATGGGTCTCATGAAAACAACAAAAGATCTAACATCTGATTGGTTATATCAGTCCTTCGAAAGGGCAACAGTGAGTAATGTTTGGTTACTTGAACTGTATCTGTGGTCATTTGAAGCTACAGCTGAGAAGCAACATAGCTAATCAACCAATTTGGCCACTTTGAGCTTGTAATTGTAACATTTAATAGATTCATACGATGGATAAAAAGGACATTGAAATCATCAAAAACACCATTATGAATAAGGTAATGAATCATTAGCTAAAATTTCCAGAATACATGGCTGCAGGTCATGTGTGTAATAACAGTGTAGTAGTGAGGTGGGTGGAATTGCTAACTGGTATTATAATTAATATAACTAGCAATTTTTTAGGGCTTGTACATGCAGGTAGGTTACTACTGGTAGTCTCATATAAGTAAAAAATAAAGAAACTGACAACATTAACTAACTTTGTTTCACTGGGACTAGCAAAAGAAAAAGCAGTCCAGGACAAGAATGAAAACAAGATCGATGAAAAACATCATTTATTTGAAAAAATAATAAAATCCATGAAATATGGATTAATCGCAACTGGGAATAAGACTGCACCAAATCCAGCAAATGAGGCTTGGAAGCTATTCATTTATTTTGCCTTTTGGAGATAAAAAAAGAAAGACAAAAAGCATCTAATAGGAGTCTCGGTCCGATAGGGATTTGCTGTGGGCTGCGGTTTGGCCTGCATTGTTAAAAAGGTTGGGAAAGTCTTGGGAGAAAGTCTTGGGAGTTCAGTCAAACTTGCTCATTAGTATGGTAGGTCAAGCCACTTTTTCTTGAATACATATCATTTTGGAAATGTTTTAGCATATCAGTATCTTGTTTGTCATTCAGAAATGGATTAACACAGCCTAGTATTTTTACAAAAAACATTTTATGCTGTATATTTAATTCAAAGTGGCCCTCATAGTCATGCATGAACATGCCACACCATAGCACACAGTGTGAACAATGTGAAATTCTTTCTCTGTATTTAACCCTTTCACCAAGTGAAACAGTGGGCAGCGACCAGTGCGGAGCCCGGGGAGCAGCGTGTGGGGGCGGTACCTTGCTCTAGGGCACCTGAGTCGTGCCACTGATGGTCGTGGGATTCACAGGGGCAACTCCCTAACCACCAGGCCTCAAGCTGCCCCAACGTCAAAAAAGAGAATAGTATAGAGTTTAAGGGATTCACCAGTCACTGAAACCATAAGGTCACGTTGCCCTTCTGCTCTGTTTCCGCAGGTGCGCTGGCCATTCTGATTCCAGAGCTGGACCTGGTGATCTCCTTGGTGGGTTCTGTCAGTAGCAGTGCCCTTGCACTCATCTTGCCTCCTCTCCTCCAAATCATTACCTTCCACTCAGAGGGCATCTCTAAAGGCGTTGTCCTGAAGAACATTTTGATCAGTGTTTTTGGCCTGGTGGGCTTTGTGGCCGGGACCTATATCTCCATTGTGGAGATCATCTCACGCAGCCGTTCCAAGCAGATTGACGCCTACTTTCAGGTCATGTGATGACAGGATGGGTAAACAATAGGCTTATAGAATGGTAGAGCCATTCAATCACTATATGGCCCATCAATTTTAATCAAATTATACTTTATAATACTTTAGTCAACACTAGAACGACCTTGGCTTCCTTAGAGAGGAACCTTGAGCGGCTCCTTGAGCGGCCACTCTTGAGATGGCATTGTTTTAATGTGGCTTTTAATTTTTTTAAATATAAATATAGATATTTTTTATTTATTTTTTATATTTCATTTATTTCACCTCATCTGCAGACTATTGATCTAAACCATGTTGATTTTCTAGCCCAACACTCAACACAATTTCCCATAAGGAAAATAATATAGATCATAAGGAGTGATATTGAGCTAGTTTTGCTTAGTAGCTTCCAAAGGGCTCTTATTTATAAAAGAATCAAATTATTATGTTTATACCTTTGGTCAAAGCTTCAGTTTCACAACTCTATTACAGATTATGTGGTACTTACTCCACACACATAGGAGCTTGGGATTGTAAATAACAATAATTAAATAAGTGCCCTTGTTCTGTTGGTTTTAGCTTAAGAGTCTATGTTTGTGTGCAATGAAGAAACAAAAATGTTTCTTTGACACTTTCTTAATGGTGTTTCGTTTAGTTTAAGAAGTTCACTAGAAGTTTACACTTTGAAATAGCAGTAGTTATTTGGTAGTTGCTTAATGGTTTATTAATTTAGTATTTTTCCTGCACCTTTTTCTTGAACGAAGTAAGATAAATGCACATTTCTTTACTTTTAAAACTGGGATTGTTTTTTTTTTGGTTGTTTTTTTTGTTGCTTTTATTTTTTAATAGATGAATCAAAGATGAGTCATTGGTGATCCTGAAATGGAACATATCAGCTTCACACCTTGCTTGGCAAAGAAATGTAGACATGGTTTATCAAAAATGATAGCTGAGACGTCTTTTACAAAACGAAACAAAAACAAACCATATATACCAAAATATTATTTTAGAGTTGCGAGATTATATGTATATATTTAAGCTATCTCAACGAGTTCATAAAAAGAGCTGAGCTGCATTGCAATGAACTTCTTTGCAACGTCAGTGCCAAAAATAAGAAAACTTGATGTAAAGCTTCAGTTCTTTTTCTCCTGTACTTCATGTTTCACACATGTACTGTTTAGTTTTTGCAATTCTGATTTTGAAGCAGGTTTTTGGAGCCTTTTTTGTAAATGTATTAACATTTACACTGTATATGTAAAGCAATACCTTCTTATGGCTTTTAATTGTATTAGTATTGTATTATCAGTGTTACGGTAAAGGAATGGTTCGGCAAAGTCTCAGATTTACACAATTTTCCACTAAACCCATTGGTAATTGATAAGCCACGGCATGTTTGAAGTCCACATTTTTTTCTAAATATATCTCAAACTTTTTCAGTTTGTATCCAGCTCAACATTAAGGTGCCACAGACTTGTGAAAGAGTTACTGTGAGCTACAAAAATGAACAAAACGTCACTAGAGACTGCCATTTCAAACACTGGAGCTGATGTTCACAAAGCAGTTCTATGGAAAACAGACCTTGGATCATATTCCTCTGTATTTATGACCATCCTTCTTACAAAAGCTGATTCTAGATCAGCACTCATGGACACAGATTGTGACGACAGACCCTGTTGTCAAAAATGGCTTCTTTAACATAAGAACAGTTGTTTATCATTTAGGTTTACTCTGGAATCCTGAGATTAAAAGAAACAGACATGTATTTGTTTTATTAATGTAGATTTGTTCTCATGCTGTCATCTGTTGTGGTGCTGAAAGTGGACTGTGGAAATACAAAGTGAAATAAAAAGGTCTGTGCTTGTGAGATCTTTGCGTGTTTGTGCAGCCAAGTCCCTTTTTAGCTTCCTGCACTGCAGAGCGATGTATAAAGCGTGCTGCCCCGGGACACAGGCTGTGATGGGGGACTTGCAGATTACAATAACGTCAACAGTCCTAAAGATGTGTGAAGTGCTGTTAGCAAGCGACTGTTACACGCTTGTTATATCATCCTTGTCCCTTGTGGAGCAGGGTTAGTCTTCTCTTAAAGGGTCTCATAAAAGACTCATATTGTTTAGATGTGGTGACAAATTACCAATTGATGATGATAAATAATAATAAATAGTAACTAGAAAAAAGAAAATTCCTGAAGAAATTTTAAAAGAGACTGCCGCCAAGAAACATAGACTCCATACCAACCATCTCCTTTTATACCTTAGCAACCATCCATAAACTTCATAGCAACCATCTCCCTCACCATAGCAACTGCCTAAATACTATTTAGCAACCATCTCCTACACCATAGCAACCACCTTTTATACCTTAGCAACCACCCATAAACTTCATAGCAACCACCTCCTACACCATTGCAACTGCCAAAAACTGCTTAGAAACCACCTTCGATATCACAGCTAGCACCTAGCAACCACCTTTTATGCCATAGCAACTGTCTGGAAACGCCATAGCAACAACCTCCTACACCATAGCAACTGCCTAAAACCTCCTTAGCAACCATCTACTACAATACAGCAACCACCCATAAACTTCATAGCAACCACCTTTTTATACCTTCACAACCAAACACAAACTTCATAGCTACCATCTCCTACACCATAGCAACTGCCTTTAAGACCACAGCAACCACCCAGAAACTGCATAGCAAACATCTCCTACACCATAGCAACCTCCTTTTATACCTTACCAACCACCCATAAACTTCATAGCAACCACCTCCTACACCATAGCAACTGCCAAAAACCTCCTTAGCAACCATCTCCTACACCATAGCAACCACCTTTTATACCACAGCAACCACCCATAAACTTCATAGCAACCACCTTTTATACCTTAGCAACCAAACACAAACTTCATAGCAACCATCTCCTACACCATAGCAACCACCCATAAACTTCATAGCAACCACCTCCTACACCGTAGCAACCACCTTTTATACCACAGCAACCACCCATAAACTTTATAGCAACCATCCCCTGCACCATAGCAACTGCCTTTAAGCCCATAGCAACCACCCAGAAACTCCATAGCAACCATCTCCTACACCATAGCAACCGACTAAAAACTACTTAGCAACCATCTCCTACACCATAGCAACCACCTTTTATACCTTAGCAACCAAACAAAAACTTCATAGCAACCATCCCCTTAACCATAGCAACTGCTTTTAAGCCCATAGCAGCCATCCAGAAACTGCATAGCAACCATCTTCTACACCATAGCAACTGCCTTTCATGCCTTAGCAACCACACAGAGAAAGCTGTCCCAATACTTTTGGCCATATAGTTCACTTTAAACAGGTGTGTCTGTGGGGGCGTGGCCTGAGGTCTCATATGAAGTGTCATAAGATGGGGGGGGGGGGGGGATGAGTGCAGGTCATCACTGACCGCGTTTGTGTGTTGGAACAGTTGGCCTGAGGTATCACATGAAGTTTGGTGAGTTTCGGACGGAGCTCGTCCGAACAGGACGATCCGAAAGTTGAGCCCTATACATTCTCTATGATAATAAATAAATAACAATAAGGGGCTGTCCATTAAAATTTTAATAGGGCAGGACCTTAATAATAATAAAGAAACCGAGGTGAAGAACAATAAGGGAGTGTCTTATTCATTTGAATGGGCAGGCTCTTAATTAGTAATACTAATGATTATTTTTGTACTTTTTTTTTGCTTTACTGTCAGTTTCTTAGTGTTTTCGAATAACATATGAATTGACCATGATAATTACCTAAAGACTATTTTTTTATTCTAATGAATGCATTGTTTTATTTCAATGATAATTTCTAAAAATCGATGTATTATCTCTGCTTTTTAGACTGCATGTAAATTTTTGAATTCTTCTAAATATCTTGTTCTTCGGAATGCATCTGGACCATTCTGCATCTTAACAGCTCTGAAGTGCTTTCACGGGTTGAATTATGCTGACATTTTGAAAATGTCTCCTTAAAGTCACAGCAGAGGACACAGGACACAGATGTTAGAGGAGAGGACAAATAAGTATATGATCTTTTTAGGCCATCTGGAAGCAGACTCTCCCTTTACTGCAGCTGAAGATGTTCACAATACTTTTATGACATTTTTCCGCTTGTTTTCCTGAAAGATTTATTCTGGATGGTTTTTTCTATATGAGGCCTTTACTATATGAGCACTTGACAATGAGAAACAGGAGCCATCTTTTTATTCTCACTAGGTGCTGTGTGTATTGTGTGTAATGTATCTTTTGTCCTGCTATTCCATGAAAGTAGCTAAAGAAAGCCAGGCTCACCCGAAAAAGTGAGATTTAAACTAGTGCCTTCTCTCAATTAAGCCTCAAGTCATTCCATTAACGCAGTTCAGGCCTTCCCAATCAAAGCTAATTCAAGGCAGACTTGCATAGTCTCACTTAGCGCGCGCACCCGAGATATTTAGGAAGCCCAAATAATGGACGTAGATGAAATAGCGCGGAACGAGGGCAAAACGAGAGTGGCTTTTTATAGCAGCAGAACAAACGCTGCTCATTAAGCTTTACAGAGAATATAAAGAAATTATAACAAAGAAAGGCAATACTGCAGCCATCAATAAAGCTAGCGTGGTGGCTTGGCAGAATATTGCAGAAAGCACAAATGTGTAAGTCTTGTGCCTCCTCACTATTGTCTCCATATGTTTGTTTTACTTTATAATGTAATTCATTATTCTCCATAGAGTACTTTTAAATTGCATTTTGTCTTTCCATGTTAATAAGTTTAAATAGGTGAACTATGTGACTTAGCGGTGGTCTAGAAAATACAACTTAAGTGTAACCCCCATGACTACAAAGACTTCAGGTTATTAACTACAGCTCTACTGACTTAGACGTGTTTGATCTCCACTGACCCTCTTGCCTATACATCGACTTGAATATCCATCCTTCACTATTACATCTCAACAGACGGAATCTCAAATATAAAAATATCTTCCACAGTGGTAAGTATCTTATGAAAAAATGTCAGTTTGATCACAATAGTTTACAAAATTCATAAATGT
>JBBJLS010000032.1:7348836-7367763 GCA_037577275.1 Bryconaethiops microstoma | reverse complement strand
ATCACTAATCAGTACCTCATAAAGCAGAATGAGGTGCTTGTGTAGGAATTTAACAGACACTGGCATAGAATGGTTGTTACTCATAGAGATGTTGAATTAAAAATAGATTGCAGAGGTCTTATTTTTTTCTGGAGCTGTACTGATCAAGGCCTATTTCAACAAGCATCAGGAGGCATAAAGGCCCTGTCACTCAATTTTTATGTAATTTCACGTCAGACAATGTAATGTCAACTGGCACTTATTGATACTGAAAAGGGAGAGGCCAGCAGAAACAGAAGGTGGCCATTGTCTTTAACTCTTTAACCAATGCTGACATCTGCTGGGTGTTTCCGTCTTTGCTTCTGTGTCTGTGACCTAGCAACTGTCTGGGTATACAAGACTTGTGTTTATACTAAATGGCTGGATGAGTTATCATTCTTGCAATCCAGAACAGGTTTGCGTTTGCTTTCGTGTGCCTAAATTTCAACATGCCATTCTGTGACACACCATCCTTGCCAATTTAGTGGTACCTAGACCATCAGAAAAAATACGTTGGAAAATGTGTTGGGCATTAGATTGTTGTTTATTTTATTTATAACTGAAGCAAGTAGAAATATAAATTAAAAGTAAGATGTCTGGTAGAATATTTATCACTGACAAACTATACATGTTGTCCCACGAGGATGACTGGCTCTTTACAATTCTAGCAGTCATCAGTTTGCTTACAGGACTTTCCAACTAAAAAGTTGTCTTTTGACCTTAGTAGTGGGTAATTTTGCCCACAAAAATGGATAGTTTCTTTAGTTTCTTTCCTAACCAAAGACCAAAAAATGTTTCTTATTACTTTTCTCTGGTTTAGGTTGTACCAACTCTTTTTGTTTGCCTTTTTAGAGTGCACTGTGGAAATTCCCAAATCACTAAAAATTAAAATCACTAAATCACTAAGAAATAAAATCACTAAATCACAAAAAAATAAAAAATGTAAAAAATGAAAAATTTATATATAACATGGCTCTTCATGTGTATAGAGCCCTCAAAGCTCTGGCTGAGAATACAGTTGTTTGGATTTGGTGCCATTGACCTGTTCCTTGTCTCAATTCAGGTTTTTATGTTTGCTGAGGTTCTTTACTCACACCGAGTAAACTTTAACGCCCTGGGAACACTGTTTGTATTTCACCCTGAGTCGCTGCCAAACAAAGTATTTACTCAGTGCAGCATATGTGTCTGCTGTGCCATTTTAGTTAAGTTGTTTTGAGGTGAAGACGTTTCAATTTTGCCGTTGAAGTTTTGAAGGTAAGATGATGTTTATCTGGTCCATCTGAAATATGCTCAGTACTTTTTTGGCCTTTGCTATCAGGGTACAGGTGCAGTAATGGGTAAATACTACAATACTGCTACTAACCCACTGACATTTTAGTGTGTTTCGTCTGTCAGGAAATGGACAGAAAACTTCCAGAAGAACAGGTGAAGTCTGTTTTGGCTCCATGGAGATTTTCTTTGCAGTCAAGTGGATTTGAGAGCAGGCTTGTGACTGCGCTGGAACTTTATGAACGCTTTCCCTTAGACATAGCTGTCACTGGAGGAACCGAAGAGGCCAACACAAGACTGGCTGATGCTGTTTGTGGACAGTTATCAGAAGACGAGGAAGATGAAACGGATGAAGAAGAGGAAGATGATGAGAAGGAGGATGTGAATGAGAAGAAAGAGGATGAAGATAAAGAGAAAGATGACCTATCAAGTGCTGCCAAGGAGAATGAAGATGAAGATGAAGAAGAAGAAAAAGAAGAAGAAGAAGAAGACCGATCAAGAGCTTACAGAGCTGCTAAGGTCCCAAAGTGGAAGAAAACACAAGTGGTGGCAATTGCAAGACATGCAGATAATTTTGGGGAAGAAGATTTAGATTCTGCTTCCATGCTTTTGCACCCTCATATGCCCAGCGTCCGCATTTGGACAGTGGTGGGTGGTACTTCTGCCATTCAAAGCCACTATGATGTGTTGGTGGTCCTCACCACAGAAATTCACCAAGAGGATCACATGAGAATCATCATAGAGCAGCGTGAAAAAGACAAGCAGCTGTACCTGGTTAAAACTGAACAAGAATGGGATCTTGTCTCTGAAAAGCCAACGGGGCCCTGTATGACCTGTGCTTGGGAACGAATGAGAGCTCGCAACCTGGAGCTCCAGAAGAAGCATAAACTGGCCTTTGAATCAGGAGAGAATGCAAAAGAAAGTCAGAGTTCTTCAGGCTCTCCCCTGGTCGCAAAGCTATTGGGCTTTGAGGAGATTGGCGAAGTTTTGACGAAAACCTTACCTGAGTTGCGTAAAAAGGCCTTCAGTCAGTTTATGGTGGACATCACAAGGGAACTTAGGGATGTTAAAGTACCAAATAAAAGCACCACGTAAGTGAACATGTAATAATTTTATGCAAAGCTCTTCATGCTTATCGAATTTGTTGTACATATCATTGGAGAATTTAAGATTTGTGATGTATGTCCTTACTTCTGACCTGACTTTGCGCATCCTATGTCAATACATTTACTCTACAGACCCAATGTGTGTACCGCTTTGAAAAGCAGGAAGATCAGCCAGGTAGACCTGAACCAAATCTCTGAAGTCTTTCATCCCAGAGACCTTACTGACCAGCCATCCAAACTGGTCTCCATCCTCACGGCCCTGGAGCACTTCCGGTTGGATGTTGGTCTACTCGGGGAGACGGGCTGTGGCAGCTCCAGCCTCTTCAACTCCCTCTTGGGCTTGAGGAACGGTGAGAAAAGGGCTGCCTCCATTGGTGTCACTGAGACCACCAAGGAGTCTGTGGCATACCCTTACCCAGAATGCCACAATACTTTTCTTTGGGACCTTCCAGGGTTGGGAAGAGTAGGAGACTGGAAAAACCAGTCTGTTGGCTCCAGTTTTCACCAGGCTCCTCTGTTACCTTCTACCCTCCTCATCTGCGATGTCTACATCCTGGTGTCACCCCTGAGGCTTGGTCTAAGCTGCATCCGGCTGTTACAGCACCTTCTGTCCCAGGGGAAATCCTGTTACCTGGTGCTCACCAAGGCTGACCTGATTGAGGAGAAGTCCATTGGAGAGGTGCGGAGGTGGACTGATGAGGTTTTGGGGAAGGCAGGTCTTGAGCTCAATGTGTTTGTGGTCTCAGCACTCCATCCAGACACTATGGACTTCCCCAAACTGAGAGAGATGTTGAACAGTGCTTTGCCACGCCATAAGAGAGACACCCTGGCCAGGTATGTAGCGAAACTGCTGGAGCAAGATGTCTTCTGGAAGAGGGCTGATCCCTGCAAAGTAATGTGATTTTCTTTTTATGTGTATCTGACACTATGTGCACTTTAAAAAAATCAAGTCTTCAAGCTAATGGAATGTGCTTTAATCTAATTCAGCTCTGTTTGGTGTAAATACATTCAAACTATTTTCAATAAAAACCTTTTGCTTCCCGTGCTGGGTGTGCATGTTTGTAAGGGAGGTTTTCTGTTTGTTAAGAGGACAGTGTAAACTCCGGAATGAATTTAAGTGCTCCACCACTTAATTACTAGTCACTGGGTCGTCTCCATCCCTGCATAAACGCCATGTTTATGCTTTTTTCATTGCAATATATACAGTACATTTTCATACATTTTACTGCTCAATTAAGAAGAACAATACAATGTACTAATTCTGTAACATAAATATTAATATAAATTAATATAAATGAATACATTTCCATACAAAATGTAACTGTATACATTTTTAGTACTGTGGAGAGAACACAAAGAAAGCGCATCTTGGGATGTTGAAATACCGCTGTACCGGTTTGAAAGTAGCTAATCTGAGAGAGTTATTTCTCCTTGCTGCTGATTGGCTGCTGCCCTGTGACGCATCTCTGGCAGATCCAGTATGTAGACGAGTTTACCTTTACATTTTTAAGGGTAATGTATTAAGACCAGTTTTAAAAGAAATTAAAGTGTTTTCGGAGCCAATCTGGGAGCATATTTAAGCATTTTTAGGCTTTTTTTCTATGACATGACAAACTCGTGGTTTTTTACAATTCGCGGGGGCTCTTGGAACATAACCCCCCACGAATTTTGGGGGTTTACTGTAATTACAAGTGAACTATGGTTAAATGCAATGAGACACATAATTAACTGCTCTGTGGATTCACTGATCTGAAGGGTCTCAAAGGGACATGGGACTCTCTCTCCCCCAGACTGTGTGTTTTTGACACAAAGCAGTTATGCAAGGTCATTAAGGAAGGCAGGCCAGAGCACGAACACATGGCTGCTGCTTTCTTCAGTGAGTGATGGATGGGCACCGTGTTGTGGCAGCCGCATGCAGCTTGCAGCCAGTGTTTAATGCTCACCTGCTGAGCTGATGTGACAGCCCTATCTCCATCTCTGTCATTCATCTCCTACTTCCTGCTCCTTTTCTTTTCTGCACTGGAAAACAGTGGAAAGACTCAGCTTGTTCAGTCCACCCTCTGGCATCCCACCTGTCATCCACTCCACTCGACTCCACCCGAACCTGGAGGCGAAGTTCAATTAGTTATAAACACTGAGGGACCACTTGCGTCTTCTTAATTATTACAGAAGAAGGACTCCTCTTAGACAGTCCCTGAGGGCACAATTCAAACATGCATATTTGCACAGGTGAATAATAAGGCTAGATAGTAGTACCCAGAGCTTTGTGAGGTGCTGCTGCTTCACAGCTGCTTAATACAGATACAAAACATCTACTTCACGGATCTATGAGAGCCATACTGATATCTACAACTTACAGCAAGCTTTCGGCACCCTTCAATCCACTTTTTGTAGTTTGACAATGACAGACTCAAGGCAACTGAAGACTTGAGAGAAAATTTGGCCCATCTGAACATATAAAACTTCACTCTCAAGTGCTACGAAAAGCAGATTTTTGAAGGCACCAATGGAACTGGACAGCAACGGCTTGTCTGTTCAGTGCTACCTGAAGCCCAGGACCATGGGTAAGGTGAGACGTCGTCTTCAGGAGATGAGGAGCCCCTCTGCTCAGCTGTCCACCATGGACCTGAGTCACAATGAAAGTGCCCGTCTGGCCACTGATGCCCTCCTGGATGGTGGCCTGAAAGCCTACCATGAAGTTCTGGGCAGAGAAGAAGAAGCAGATTTTCTGTCTGCAGAAGAAAAGGGCTACATTCTGGGCAATATTAAAGAGCCTGTGATAAAAGACACGGACGAGGTGAAAGAGGAGGACATGTCCTGCTCCAGCTCAGAGTCCAGCTCACAGACGTACTTTCCAATGGCGTCAGACAGTGAGCCGCCTTGTCTGGACTTCGGCTGGCCGGTGACAGACTGGAGTTACCACCTACAGGGGGTTCCCAGCGTGGAGGTATATTTCAGGTCACAAAATTCAGTCAGCATGAAAGATCTGCTGCGAGAATTCATCAGAAAAGCAACGACAGTGAGTATATTATAATTACTGTTAGAACTAAACAGTAGGGTGGTAGACCACCTGATCAAAGTTGGGAATTATTATATTTCATAGAAGGCATCATTTAAAGTATTGGTATTTAATGTGACTGTGATACATCTTGTAGTTTAATAAAAACTCATTAAAAACTAATACTCACCTGATGTGTTTTCAGTATTTTTAAGCAAGTATTATTTAAATTATGCATGTACATGTACTTTTACTCAGTTCCCAAGAAAAGAAAACCCAAACTTTTTTAGTACGTAAATTTTCATTTAGATCTTTAATGTACAAATCTCAAAAGGCAGGGTATTTTTTTTGTTCTCTTTAAATTTGAATGAGTTCATGAGAATAGTATAGTATCGCTGTTGGAACATAACCATGTATTTCTTTTTTTTGCTTATATTGAAAATAGCGGATGTTGTTTACACTGTGTCAAACTTTCAAGCCAAATTTTTGGATCAACAGAAATGGTTCCAAAATGACTTTTTTTAAAAAGAATTTATCAGAATTATATTGCTATGTTATTACACCTGTAATTTTATTATATATACATTCACTGACACTGAAAGCCTCATCCTCCTGGTAAATGAGTTTACTTATACCCGTCAGTTTCCTCACATACTCATATTTATCAGACTGGTCACCGTTTCTCTTCTCAGTTATGTGTTAAAATCGTAAATTATTTTGCATTTTTAATTTCCTTAAAACCATTCATACATCCTTTATAGGGGTAGTATTATTGTAATCCATATTGAATCCCACATTTTATTCCACACCACCAAACAAAGAAAACTTTAAAACCTTTACATTTTCCTTCTATATACTTGAGCATGATTAAATGGCCATTCTTTTTTATTTTTAAGTATATTATGGCCTCTGTTCTGACAAAACACTCCTACTTAAGAAGAACTACTCATAATCCTTCCACCCATGTTTATTTTGAGCAAAATGACTTTTGAGCCTGTTTTGTTGAATCACTACTTCATGGCACCCAAAGAACACTCAGTAAATGCAGCCGAGATCAGTCAGAAGGTTCACATTTCAGTAAATATTGTAACTGTATAGAGGGCATATTTATTTATATTGAGTTCTATAATATCAGTATTATGATAATGGTAACAAACAGTATATCATGCATCTCTAATTACAGCTTCTGGCTATTGTGATGGACACTTTCAGCGATGTGGAGATTTTCTGTGACATCCTTGAAGCCACAAAAAAGCGGAATGTGTCCGTCTACCTGCTGCTGGACCACATCAACCTGCATTTGTTTAAAGAAATGTGTGCAGATTTACAGATCGACAAATCCCATCTCACGGCAAGTAATCACTTATTGTGACGGCGGCGGTCATGCAGTGTTTATCAACGTTTTTTTTCTCATTTTTTCCTAGCTTGTTATGATACACAGGAGTAGAGCCACCTAGTAAATGCCAGTGCAAAAATCTAGTGCTTCACTGGCCAATATAGTGTGATTTAATGGCTCAAATCTCATAAAAATGGCTACATTCACCCATATTTCCTACAGGTACATACTCAACAAAATGACCACCAATGGTCAGTCCAAAATTAACAAAATTAACAAAATTAACATGACTGTGTAAATTGTCAATCATGATGGCATGTTAATGCTGTTTACTCAGTTTAAAAAAGAAACAGCCCTAAGATGTCACTAGAAAAAGGTACAACATGTTGTCTTCTTTACCTCTGACATGGTTTGGCCCATCTTAAAAATTAATTGTGTCTTTAAAACCTCTCGTAACATTTAATTCAAATACTCCTCTTTAACCCGTTGAAGTGGTCAAATTCAATTTCTAGCCACTTGGGCCAGTTTACAAATTCTACTTGGACCCTGCTGTTCTGCAATGGGTCATATGACATTATTTACTTATTCATTATACTGACAGCACTAACTGTACATGACAGTTGATACTGTTTGCAGTTCTTAGGTTACTATGTTCTTTTCAAAGCCCAGAAACAAAAAGTAAACTCTATGTCCCCTAGTGTTTTGCAAGTCTCATTCTGTTTCATTATTTGTTCTTTGTACCTTCTGGAAAACTCTGATAAGCAGATAACATTCAAAATAATTAAAAAAATTCCTCTTGACAGCACATGTCTGTTCGAAGCATATATGGAGAAACCTACTGCGCCAAATCTGGGAGAAAATTCACCGGGCAGGTTAAGGAGAAGTTCATGATTGTAGACTGCACACATGTACTTGTTGGGACTTACAGGTAAAAACACAATTGATTTGAAATCAAATGAAAAAGAATAAAATATCCAAAATATCTGGAATGTTTCACCAAACTCCCAATATAATAGTTAATACATGCATATATGCATACACACACCACACAAATGTACACACACTCACACACACACACACACACACACACATATATATATATATACATATATATGTATATACATATATTTATATGGGTAGATGAATAAAGGCACCACACAGGCTTCTTTGACTGTTGGCACTGAAGAGCTACATTTGATTTCTCAAAACCATGTTATCCTCACAAGGATTTACAAAGAATCTTTACAAATGTTTTAAGATACCGATTTAAGAGCTCTCCAACAGCACAAAGAACAATTTGTGGCACCCTCTTTTTAAGAGCGAAGTTATTAATGAAAACCATAAAGGACAAGTCAGAGATCATGTTAAAAGTTTCTTGATTAATCATTGTTAGCCATGTTACGTTGTTGGTGGGAATGTGTTTCTATCTATATTTCTTAGTGGTGGGATTTTGAGATTTTGATCATTTTTTCCCCTTTTCTTTCGCTCTAGTTTTACCTGGTTGTCCTGGCAGGTTAACAGGAGCTTGGCGATGCTCTTCAAAGGCGCGAGTGTGAAGGCCTTTGACATTGACTTTCGACGGCTGTATGCTGTCTCAAAACCAGTCCCGGAATTCTCCACAATGGAAAATTCAGTTTACCTAAATCCTCTTCCACAACTCGTGGAACCACCGACTCCAAAATGCCTCAAAGACACCAATGCTAACATGGGCTCACAAACAACTGTAAATCTCCCCCAGCTCCAGAACCACACTTCCCCTAGACAGCAGTTCCTCAATGCCAGCACTTTGACATCACAGTGGCTTCCGCAGAGGATCCACCGACCTGCCGTTTGTCAGCGTTTCTTCTTCAGAAACTATAACATTCCGAACTTTCCCAGGCACTTTCAAAATAACAGTCACCACTACCTCCACGGTGGGGTTCCTCTGACCACTCAACGGTTTTTGCACCAAGGTAAATGGCGGTTTGCTTGGGGAACAACTTTAGATGGTGCTGTGATGTATTGTAGTCCAATTCATAAAGTACATTCACCTGTCACATAACAAGCAATACAGAAAAACAGATGGACTACAGCCTATAACTGTAAACTACAAGGTGCACCAAGTGGACAATAAGTATAGATGAAAGAACGTCGGTGTACATAATGAAGTGGCTTGTTTTCACAAGAGACCATATTTGCTTAAATCTTTTGTGGTAAAAAAATGCCTTAAAATGTCTATTTTCATAGTATAAATCCTAAATATGCCCCAAAATATGCTCCTAAAACACTTCAATTTCATTTTAAACTCCCGCAGTGCTAGAATGTAAAATACTGATGTTACCCCTGTATAGATTGTACTGTAATTCATGCAAGTCCATTTTCGTTGGTATGCGCTGTCGTTTTCTTTGGTATAAGCAGGTAAATACAGTAATAATTGAATTTATCAAATGAATAACGCTCTAGGATTGGCTACTTTCAAACCTCCCGCCTCTGAGTACAGCGGTATTTCACCATCCCAAGACGCACTTTCTTTGTGTTCTCTTCACAGTATCAAAACATTTATACACTTATATTTTCTATGGAAATGTAAATGAATTTACTTTATCTATGTTACAAAATTTGTAAACTATATTTTTCTTAATAATTCAGCAATACAACGCATAAAAAAAAAAAAATATATATATATATTGGCATGAAATAAACAAAAAAATGCGGAGGATTTTTGCCGTTTCCGCAAACAATTATTGTCTGGTTCTAAGAAAAAAAATCCATGAACGACTTAGGCCGCGAACTCTGAACCTTAACTTCGCGGGGGTTTACTGTAGTTAGTATAAGTATAGTTTTAATCAGAGCTATTCAGTGCAGGACTTTGTATTTGTTTATGTTCCCGATGAATAAAGTCATTAGAAAGTCATTGTTCTTACTATATATTACAGTTCTCGGAAAATTACATAAAAGGAAATTCATAATTTATTCTCTTTATTAATTATCTGTAAACACATTCTGTAAACACAATGTCATGCAAGACATTTCATTTATCATTAAAACAGCAAGATTATCAATAAGGAGCCATTTTCTCTGCTTAAATATCTGTAACAACATTAGCTCAGAAATTCCACAGTGTACAAGAGCAATGTAGATAAATACATTAACAGATCACAGCAAAAATTTAAAATCTTCCTTCCTAAAAAACCTAAACATAGAAAAACCTTTATTATTCATTATAAAGATCGTCGTTAAAACTTGCATCAGTATACGAATAAGTTTAAATACATTCCTTTACAGTCAAATCCTTTGGGTTCATGTTCAGCATATCACTAGATCTATCAGGTTTCTCTTCCATCAGCAGGCGCGTTTGTAGTTTGTTCCACCACCGCTCCTCAAAGTCCTTGATGGAAAGACCTGATAAACTCTCCCCATCCTGGTTCTCCTCCCGCATCTTTTCTGGGTTCAAGTCTTCTGCCATGACCTGTAAATACAATGGTATAACAGACTTTTAAACCTTTAACCCTCAAACAAGTTCTGCATTTATTAAAATGATAGTTATTGTATTTAAACAATTTTTATTATCTTTTTTGAGCTTTGAACCAACAGAAAACTTTGTATCCAAGGAAATTCAGCAAGGTGAGCTCTCCTACTCAAGTACTGGACTGAAGCCTTCCATGTTAGATCAACTACCTACATAAATAAAGTAACAGTGAAATCCACCAATCATGTTTTGATCTACTATTTTCCATCCATCTATTTTCTGAGCTACTTACACTATTTGGACAAAAGTATAGGGGACACACCTGTTTTTCAGGGTTTGCGCCCCTTACTTCCAGTGAAGAACAATCTTAATGCTTCAGCAGACCAAGACATTTTGTACAACGCCATGCTTCCAACTTTGTGGACCCAGTTTGGGGAAGAACCTTTTCTATTCCAGCATGACTGTGCCCCAGTGCACAAAGCAAGGTCCATAAAGACATGGCTGGATGAGTTCAGTGTAGAAGAACTTCACTGGCCCGCACAGAACCCTGACCTCAACCCCATCCAGCATCTTTAGGATGAACTGGAACGTCCAACATCCGTGCATGGCCTCATAAATGCTCTACAGAATGAATGGGCACAAGTTACCCATAGAAACTTGTGGAAAGTCTTGTGAAAAATCTTCCAAGAAGAGTGGAAACTGTAATACTTTTGTCCATATAGTGTACCTCCGTGGTCCATGGACTGTTTTTAAAGATATCTGATGTAGCAAAACTTTTAATATATAATGTGTGTTCACACCTGAAGATCTGGACCAAGGTCCAAACTAAGTTTCACGTTTTTCATGTTGTATAGATTTAATCCAGTTAGCTTTGTTTTTAAATTTGGCAATATAAAAAATGCATGAAATCATTTTTTTGTATGACACACTTACACCTTTTGTCATCACCTATGTGGTCAGTGTTTTCCTATACTTGAGATTCATTGGCTTGTAGATGAGCATGTATCTGACATCAGTGAGTTGCTTACATTTGCTTTTATCCAAAGCCACTTACAGTTTTTGCTTATCACAGGTGTAAGCAAATGTAGCATTAGGAGTCTTGCCCAAGGACCTTTACTGGTGTAGTGGTTAGGAATTGAACCCCACACTCCTGCTTGGAGGGCAGTGATGCTACCCACTACGTTACACCAGTCAACATCAGTGCGATCAACAAGCCAAAATCATCCTCATCCTTTCCTATTCATTGCATAATACAGTAAACTCCCGACATTCGTGGGGGTTACGTTCCAAGAGCACCTGCGAATTGTGAAAAAAGAACAAAACGAAAAACATGAGAAAACTCAAGACGCTCCACAGGGGAAATTCTGGACTGTGGCTGCCAGAGATGTGTCACAGGGCAGCAGCCAATCAGCAGCAAGGAGAAATAAATAACGTTCTCGGATTGGCTACTTTCAAACCTCCCACTTCTGAGTACAGGTGTATTTCATCATCCCAAAAGGCACTTTCTTTGTGTTCTCTCAACAGTACCAAAGAATGTATACAGTTCAATTTTATATTGAAATATAACTGAATTTATATAAATACTTATGTTGCAAAGTTAGTAAATTACATTTCTCTTAATAATTTAGCACTAAAATGCATGAAAAATTATATGTTGCCACGGAAAAAGCAAAAAAAAAAAAAAAATGCGCAGGATATCTGCTGTTTCCGCGAATTTGCGGGGGTTTCTGCGAACAATTATGAGTTAGTTAATCCACGAATTAGCGTTTTACTGTGTATCCATCCTAGTTACATGTTTTCGAATTTTTGTTTTTTTTTCAAGTTGACTTTATATTTCCTCTTCAACCAAATTACAGCATACTTGGTCTCCTCTTGCCCCCATGAGCTTCAATGGCTAATTTTTACTTCTCTTCTACTTTTTTCTTCAACAGCCTCAACCTCCTGCAATTGGTCTGAAAGTCTGAACCCTCCAATATAATGTTTCCACACTGACAACCAAAACATAATTCGGTTTGATCTGGACAAAGATGGCCTCTTTTGGCAAAATGCAAACCGAGGTCTGGTATTTTGGTTTAGACACAACTGAAAGTGAGAAGATCCTGACCAAACAAAGTCGGTGTGAACCAGTTAATGTTTTACCAATTTCTTTTTTATTATTTGATTTTACTATTACTTGAATGTTCCTCAAATTCTAAGTCGCTTTGGATAAAACCAAATTTCTATAATGTAATGTAACTGTACAAAATCCACCAGCAACTCACTGAACTTCAGTCACTTATGTAGCATATATGAACTATTCCGTGTAAATTCTGATTGCACAGTAACACGCAACATGCTTATATTTACTGTTATTTGGAATTAAGACCTGTCACATTTTGCCTGTCACTCCATCTATACACACCGTGTTCTAACCACTGTGTTTGTTGATGAATTGCACCAAATGTACCTGGAGTAGTTCCATCAACATGTTATAACAAAATTTTATGACTGTAGCCAAAGAACAATTCTGCAGGAACTGTGCCATTCAGTTTGTCACTAGTGAGTCAGTCTTGGCTGCATTCCCTAAAAGCTTTACAGCTGCGACAAACCTATGTGGCTATGAAACAGAAGGGAAAAAAATATAGACAAAAATAGAGACATTGCCTTTGTATTGTAATGCTTTTGGGAAATCAAGCCCTGGTTTGTCATTTGCATCAATAGCAAGAAATCAAAATGACTATTTTCCCATTAGAACAAATATGGTCAGTCAGCCAAGACAAGTTTGGTGTTTCATGGCTGATCTAGTATAATTGAAGCTTATACTCCTCTAATTGGCATCATGCAAACTGCAGACGTACATTGTCACACACTTACCCCAAACTGTGCCACATTCAAGATAGCAGGTAATATTATTTTTTAATAAAAAGTATCCTTTGGAGCAATGAACCACTTTTAGTTCCTTTAAAAAACATTTTAAAGACATGGTTGTAACTAAAATAATAATTCTATAAGGGGTCATTCTGGTGGCCATTCAGGAATCTCACTTTTAGGTGTGTATGATACTTTTCTCTGCTTTTATAGAAAACAGTTTGTCATGTAGTGACAGATATAGGTAGAGGTAGAGGGGTAAATGGGTAGAGATATAACATGTGTGGCTAAATGCAATTTCTGCACGGTTTAAGGCTGGTTTTGCATGCTTGTAGCTATATATACATTAACTGATTCATGAAGGTCAAGAAACTTTTTATTTGTATATTACTCGATCTTACCCATATCTTTTTTTCCCATATTTTCATTAACCACAATTTTTTTTTTAAACATTTTTTCCATTTCTTTACCATGGGTGCCAATAATTATAGAGCTGACTGGATATAACCAAGTCTGTTGAGATAAATGAAGATCTGAACATAGTTTGAGAAATTGTGCATTTTATCCATGCAGTTTGCACGATGCTAATTAACAGCTATAAACTTACATCTATTGGTTACTTTAGCCTCGTAGCTAAAGGAACCAAACATGACTTGATTGACTAAATTGCAGGGTTTGGGGAAAAGTGTGGAAATCGATTTTCTTTAAGACATTTGGTTGCGTCTGTTCAGTCAGTGATGTTGTCTGTGTTAAATGAGATGGCTTGCTGGGTGTGTGATCACCAGCATTATCAGTCGCTCTGCTAACCCCAGCATCTGGATGAAGTGTCTGCACTTTTCCTGAGGCAAAAATCTGCCACCCATGTCGTTCTCCGCTGACCTGAAAAGTTCCGGATCAGAGATTTCCTTTACCACGTGCTTCACCTGTTCTGAAATGATAATGATGACCCTGGACGATGTTATGAGACAATTGCTCCAGGCTAACTTCGAAATTCCTTTGCAATTGTTTCTGTCACACCAAAGCCAGAAGTTTGCAGTGCACTGAGTGATCACTAATTGGTTTTTTGTTTATTTAAATAGTAATTGGTTTTGAGGCAGTGGCCCCTGGTATTGGTCAAGAAAGTGGTAAATGTTTTTGCAGCATAAATTAATAATTTGTCAAAGTTACTGCTGCAGTTAAAGTCACCTCGCTGATCACAGAATGGCAGTAAACACCACAGTTGATATGTAATCGATAACATTATAACAGTACATGAGGATCACAGTGATCGATCTTTATTAAGATTGATTTTCAAACATTTTGTACTGAGTTTATGGACATAACACTCAAGTTCAACATTTAAAAAAATATGATTGTTCATTAACACTTAACCATCCTGAAATGTGCAAAGAGTGAGGAGTGAAATAGCGCTTTTTTAAAAAATATGTTAAATATACGTATCCCTCACTCACACCCCCACTCCACATCACACACACCCCCACACGTCCACACACACACACAAACGCACACTTATACACAGGTCTTTTATGCATGTAAGGGTTTAGGCACGCACACACACACACACACAAGTTAGTTCCACATTCCTTGCACCTTTCTGACTAACATTCATGATGGATCTGTTTTTTGTGGAGGGAATTTTAGCTAGCTCAGTTTTGTGGGAAGATGGAAAACAGGCGTTTTGCTTGTGGGCTCTGATATGCATTCCTGCCACGGCTACCTTTAAGAAGAAATTATGATTATGTTTAAACATATATGAAAGGTTTTTTATATATATAGCATACAATCATATATTAAATTGAGGTATTAAAGTGTTTTGCAAGGTTCATTCAACAAAATATGTCTCAAAGTTAATACATTATATCCATACTATGATTCTGATTTATTTACATTAGATACTTCAAATTGCTTTGTTGAAAATAGTGCAAAAGTGGAAAACAGGTTTCAAGGTATACGTCCTTTACATTACACCATATGCTTAGGTACTGGCCTGTCTCTGTAAGTTTAATACCATATGCATGAAGCTGCGGTGTGTGCTTGGAGGGGTTCAAATCAGGCAAAACTCCTCAGACTGATTTGAAAGATCCTCTTCAAATAGGACCAAGCCATTTATGAGTATACGTATCATCTTGAGAGTCATTTGGGAAATTGCAGATCAATAA
The DNA here is from genome assembly GCA_037577275.1 of Bryconaethiops microstoma. Lineage (NCBI taxonomy): Eukaryota > Metazoa > Chordata > Actinopteri > Characiformes > Alestidae > Bryconaethiops > Bryconaethiops microstoma. The sequence continues at coordinate 7,352,582 of JBBJLS010000032.1, read as the reverse complement.
TTTGTTTCAAGCCACTCTCAGTTTGGAAATTGCTTCTGTGCCCCACTCTGACTTCACTGATGAAATCCCAGGTGTTAGAGCTGTCTGTTTGTGAAGCCCAGATGAACTCAGTTAAATATCAAATGAACACAAACAACAGTTTGAGGGTCCATCTGGGTGTAGATATTCAACACATTATTTTAAGATACCAACTAAAGTACTTCACTTTTTATCTAAGTTTTAAAATACCAGGTCAATGAATACCATATTTAAATGCCAACGTAACCAGTGTTTTCAGCGTCTGTGAGCCAATAGGTCTGCATATTTGAAAATTTGGACTGGTGATTGGCAATGTAATTTACATTTACGAAGCATGTCGTTAAAGGGCCCAGAAACCTAGAAGCAATTAGGCTAGTCTTTCTCTTGTTTGCACACGACATACATGTACAAATTATATCCTGTGTATGTTCTGGCATCCAATAAATGTCCTAATCTTACGTACAGTTTATTTAAGCTTTACCCTCAACAATCACAGTGCTAAGTGGGCTTATCCCACCCACAAAGCTGGAACAATATTTTGCATTCCCTGCATTCTCCCTGTGTTTCGGTCAGAGGAATGGTAATGACTGAGCAAATGTAACCTAGCAAGCATAGCAAGCATTTATTTTTTTATCCAGTAGTAAGGAGTTTTCCGTTAAGTAACAAAGCGAGTAAAAACCTTAACTTCAAGATGTCAGCACATCAAAGTTGGAGAAATTTTTTAGAGAGTTGTGGACAGAGTGGGGTGCCTTTCTCACTGTCAGAACAAAACCTTCAAAATTTTCCTGACTAATAGAAATGGAACAAAGTTTTGTTACATTAACTTACACTGAACATAAAGAATGATCTTCCTTCTTCTGTAAAGTTACTTTTCTTAGAGATATGAGGTTTTCTTCTTACAGTGATAATCTGTAGTCTCCATTTCTCCTCAGGTTTAATTCTGATTCAGTGGCATAAGAGATTGAAAGATTTAGACACAGGCATGTCAGTCAAGTGTGCTCTTTATAGTTTTAAGACCACGCCCAGACAGTTCTCAGGTAGGTCTAACAGGAGTCTTTTAGGTCACTTTTAAGTCATATTTCTGTCTTACTTTTTTCCAAAAAAAATAAAATAAAATAAAATATATATATATATATATATCAAAATAAATACCCACTTTCTCACACTGATTTCCGGTTTACACCACACTCACTTTTAAAAAAGGCTCTGACAAAAAGAAATCTGTATTGTTCTCAAGATGTCAGTCAGTATCGACATCGACTTTGTAAAATTCTTTTTGACATCCAGCCCTATTTCTTTCCAGCTTTATATCTGGAGATTCCACTGGGATTCATTTTTAGAATGGGTGCTCTTGCACATTTAGGTGGTTATCTTGACAGAACGTGACAGACTTGAATCACACAATCACTCAGTGCAGATGTAAGCATGTACAAGGAACACACTCAAGCACACCACTTTATGTATCTGTGTCATTTGTAACAAAAAGCAAACAGCAAAACGGTTTATTTGACCTGGGCATACCCAGCACAAACACGGCTGTCAATATTTGCACCATTACTTCTCTTTCAGTCAGTGCCTGTCTGTTTGAATAGCCTTTTCTTTGTATGACAGTTAAGTCACAGTGCTCGTCTCCTCTTTGAAAAAAAATCCTTAACAATGGAACTTGAAAACAGCCAGCACGATTCTTTTGTACTCCTTTCGAAAATTGTGGTTGAGAACGCCATAGATCACCGCGTTCAGGCAGCTGTTGAAATAAGCCATAAAGTAGCTGGCTGTGAAGAGCCACTCGGGTATGGCCTGGCCCAGTCTGGGGTGGATGGCCACTGCCAGGCCTATGAAGTTCAGTGGCGCCCAACACACAGCGAACAGTACGAACACCACAAACATGGTCAAAAAGTTGCGGAAGTCGTGTGGCTTGATCTTGGGACGCGAGTCGGGCTTGACTCGCTTGCGAACTTGGATGACCAGAATCCAGATGCGCAGGTAGCAGAAAGTGACGATGCTGATGGGCAGGATGAAGTGCACCACCACCACTGTGATGGTGTAGAGCGAGCTGACAGACTGGGCAAAGGTGCATGAGTAGACTCGCGGGTCGTACTGCAGAGACTCCACGAACCAGTTGGGCACGATGGCCAGGATAGTCAGTGACCAGACCAGGACCACATAGCACGCCGTGTTCTTGCTGGAGAACAGCTTGTCGTATTTAAGGCTGTGACAGATGTAACAGTAGCGGTTGATGGCGATGCCCGTGATGTTGAAAATGGAACCAATAACACTGAGCCCCATAAGGAATCCACTTATTTGGCAGTGGATGTTCCCTGCGATCCAACCGTCATGGAAGATAGCGGTCAAGACCAGTGGGTAAGGGTAGATGGCCACTACTAGATCTGCTACAGCCAAACTCACCACAAAGGCATTCCCTGTAAAAGAAAGAAAGAAAAACGTCTGGAAAGGCAATACAAGACAACACAGTCTTAAATGTCAGAATGTTTGCATTATAGATTGCAATTCTGATGTCAAGAGAGTAGGTCATATGGTAATATGATGTCCTGACATTACAATGTCCTGAAAATGACTGATAATGAAATATGACACCGTTAAATCAATAGATGACAGCAAATGAGATCAAGCAAGATGTATTCATAGCAGTGTTATCTAAACAAGTATTATTTAAAAGTCATTTCACTGACTTATCTTCGTATTTTAAGCGTATCATCACTGCCAGAACAAAACCTCATATCACCAGAAAATTACCTTTGCAAAATGAAGAAAAAACCCATACCTTCTAATGTAAATTGTTTGAACAAGATTTTATTACAAGCCATTTGGACTATTTGTACTGGTCCATTCGTCATGAAAACATGACCCCTTGTGAACAGCAGCTGGCATTTTTGAATAATATATTTATGTATGTTATTGTTTTTGAATAGCTCTGAATGTAGTTCCAATTAGAAGCCGCACGTCTTAACATTCTCTGCAGTTTAATAATGTGCCTTCAGAAAAAAATTTGTTTAAAAGTTTCCAACTTTCCTGGCCTCGTAATTGATTGGCCAAAGCTGGAGTCATCTGGAGTCATTCTAATGGAGTCTCCCTCACCTCAAGGTTCAGTTTTAAGTGCCTTACTCACTTTTCTGGGGGCTCATAACAGTGTAGCCAGACACAGTAGCAATTACGTAATTCACTTTTGGGAACTAAGAGTAATCAAATCAATAAATGCTAATGATGAAAAGGTTAAGAGGAAAGAGATGCTGGATGTGGGAGTGTGTTGCCAAGAAAAAACAATATGGTTCACTCTAACACTCTATGCACTTGAGGGGAAAAAGTCAAAAATACAGTTGTGGATGGTGTAAACACATTTTTGGACCTGTGGATCATCTGACCTGGTCCTTCAAGATCAACCCCACTCTCATAGAAGCTCAGTAGTGTCTCTACTATGTTTTCTTAGAAGGAAATGCAGACTCCATCCTTTACCCAGTGCAGTGTATAGCACTCTTTCAGGTTTCACAGCAGTTTGGTAAAGACAGACTACAATGCAAGGCTTCAAGGCTATTATATGGAGGATTATTAAAAGTGCTTAGAAGCTCGGAGATTGATTCTCTGTCCATTGTGGATGTCTGTCACAGTCATTCCCTTAGCGAGGCCCACAGCATCTTTAAGGACCCCTTTCCACCTTTTTTTACACACTGTTTTCGCTGCTGCCATCATACAATATTTAGACACAGCTTTTG
>JBBJLS010000032.1:7310729-7341203 GCA_037577275.1 Bryconaethiops microstoma | reverse complement strand
ATAAGAGACAAGAAGAGAACCAAGGAAATAAACACGGCTTCATTCATCACACAAAGTATTCATAAAGCTCTTGGATTTATGATCAAACTGTGCACACATGCATTTGTCTTCCTGCAGGTCCACCTCATCCATCATGGCTTTTGTTCACGCTTGACTCCAAACACTTCCCCTGGCCATATGTTCTTCTTCACCTTTTTTGTTTGTGATGCCATACTTGATGATATTTGATCAATGTGATGAGCACCGAACCAGGGATTAATAAACTACACCAAATGTTTGCATATCAATCATTAAGACAGGCATTTTTCAGATGAAGTCACATTACTGACATCATCACTTTGGGTATCTTTACCTCATGATATATTTCCTGTGCATACTCTTCCTTTAGTGCTCCAATGTGTCTTCCATACAACCTTAGGTCTAGGGCACTTATATATACATATGTATAGTCTATTATATGTCTGAGTAATGTATCTGCTGTACCTGGTTTCTAATTTGAATAATTTGTGTTAAAACATATGTTCGTTATGTGTTAAAAGTCACTTTCAGATTCCCTGCAAATGTTTAATTACATTTTCTAGTTTGATTTAAAAGGGGCTGAGGGAAACCTGCTAAGGGACTGAGGAAAACCTTTTTTATAAATCATCTGAATAAAATCATTTTCTGGAATTTGTACTGAAAGCCATTTGCATTTCGATGTTTATTTATTTGTTTTAATGATTATTCAATGAAGTAAACATCATTAACTGCAGCCATTCCAGGATTAATATGGGAAATCCTACATTTACATTTTCCCCTTCCAGAATCATCTTCAGAAACCCATTCCATTTTTCTTTAGAAATAACACTCATCGTGAGCAAGAGAGAAAAGAGATGCAGAGCGCCTGAAGAATTATTCCTTAAAAACCCTAAATTCATTCATTCTTGCCATTCAAAAGCCCATGTTTGTGGAGAGTGAATGAGTAATCTGTCTCATTTTTAAAGGAATTACAATTCGTCCTCTCGTCCTCGGTCCGGCGGCTTTAACGGCGTGTAATGGGACTGAATGAAAATCGTCATCCTTAGGGCTGGGTGAGTTCTCCGTGTCTGTATAGGCAAGCTTTGAGACATCTGCATTTTAGATGCACATTCATCTATGAATAAACCTCTTCAAAGGGTTGGTGGATAAAAAGCCTGTTGTGGATGCGTCATCTTCTTTCAGCATTACAAACCAGTACCATCGTGCTAATCTGTGTACACGAGGCATACTCCATCTGCTGACCCTTTAAAGGCTCGGGGTCACACTAATGACCAGCCTTGTTTGCTTGTTTGCAAAGCATTCAAATGAATGGCAAGCTGTGCACATGGCTTGCCACTTATACTGAGGATCCAGATGTGGGTGGGAGCAACATTGTTGTTTTCCATCCATGGTGAAACTGCAGATGGGTGGAGAGAGAGAGAGAGAATGCAGCTACTCATAGACATGCTGTGGGTCTGTTTTGCCACAGTGGTCTGTTTGGTAGGCCTTAAAGTGCTCAGTGACAGATCATCATAAATCTCTGAGGGGTGGGTCACATGCTGGAGCACACAGTCTTTATTTGGTGGATTTACTCTCAAATGCAATATAGAACCTCTCGTGTAGATGCAGCAGAACTATGCAGAAGTCTTAAGCCTTCTTGTTTCGAACTATTGATCTGTGAAGTAAGTTTGTTTTGGCCTGTCAAAACACTGTAGAGGGGTTTCATAGACTTAGATTCAGCCTATTCTTGGACCAAAGTGAAATGTCAGTTAACCACAAACCACTAACCATTAAATTGCAATTTTTAAAATTGCATTAAAATTGCAAATCCTAAGAACAAAATCATTTCAATGAAATCTGGCATTAATCTGGAAAACTGGTCCCATATAACTAGACAAAAATAACTAGGCAAATAAACATTAAAATAATAAAATGTAAAACATATTTCAACTTGTCAAATGCATTGTGATGGTTTGGTAAAGATTTATGTAGAATTCCTATTTTTCATGAGCATTTTCAGCCTCTTTTTATCCCTTAGAATTAAACTGGCTGTTGTTTTTACGGTCCCTTTAAGATTAATATGTATTTAAATGAATTCTGCTCTGATTGGCTGCTCTGTATGGTGCATTTATCAAAAAGCACTCCAGGATGAAACCTTCCTTATAACTCCAGCATAAAAGGGTTGACTAGGTGGATATATGGTATCACAAAAACATCATATTCAAAATAGTTAGCTTAGTTTCCATATGGACTGGGAAGTGAATGATATGTTTGGAACTAACGATATTTACATGTTACCTTGAGTGGTAATTTTGAATAAGGAAAGTTTAACTACTTATTCAGCTTGAAAGCCTAATTCAGCTTGAAATCCTCTTTGAAATGATGCAGCACAAGCTTCTGTGGAGGCTTTTGTTAGCGATGGCAGTCCTGACCTGCATTGATTCCGCAGAAACCGCAGCTGAGTTATGTGTTGAGCTTCATTGTTTGCCTAGTTTGTAAATGTATGAACTTTAAAACATTTTTATCAAGTGCTCGATTGTGATTGTATATTGGCCTTTAGAACACCTCACTCATCTTGCATTACATACAGTATATGCAAAGCTGTCATTAATTTCAGTCATTGCGTTATATAACTTTGCTTGTTATTGACTGTTTTAAAACTCTGTGTTCTTTATAAGACCACAACTAAAACACCACAGCTATAAGTCTGGATGTGGCATATGAGACGTATTGGGAGTCCAAGATCCCTTCATTGACAGCACAATTTTGGGGGATCTCTGAAAAAATTTTAAAAACTTGCAACCATTAAAAATATATTTGTAATGTAGTTAACACAAATGTCACAGAGAAACTGAAAGCGTCACAAAATGGGTGAAATTAACGTTTCCCTGCTTTAAAAATGTCCAACTCCAGGGAAAATTTCACCTGGCGAATCCCCATCAAAAACTTTTATGCCAACACACAAGTGTGTTTTCCTGAGTTTGAACACTTTGCTGCTCCAAGCGAAACATAATTTTCTGCCCCCAGCTTCAGTCCTACAAGATTTGCAATGGATGGGTCAATAGACAAATGACGCTCCAGACAAATCTCTGCACAGCCACTGCAGCATCCAACCTCCAGCCTGATAAGGAACAATAAATACCTCACATGATCTCTGGGCAGACAATATGAGATAAAACATAAGAAGACAGAAGCTAAAGATGTAATGCTTCATCAAATTATACTCCATGTAGATGGAGATCACTGGTTCAGATGCACAATAAAATTAAAAATGTAGGTTAATAATGTGTATTTTAAGTAGAACGTTTTGTTTAATTATGTTGAAGTAAAACAAATTTTGAAGTAGAACATTTAGTGTTCTCCTTAAAACAACAATTGAGAGACAGGAGTTATTCAGGAACAGGGGTTTGATTCATAAAAAGCCTGTCGTTTAAATGTGTGTGTTTTTCAACTTAAGCCTTTCTTGTTTGTTTTAGCAACATATGATGCTAAACCCATCTTTAGTTTAGTTTTCAAACCCATTTAAGCTGTCAGATTCAGAAGTTCATAATCATTTAGAAGCTTCTCATAATTTGGTTGGCCTTTAGGGGTGGGATTTAGTGAAGCATAAAGTGGGCTCAGGGGCGGCCTAAGCAATGATTGATATATTTGTCAGCCAAGCCGTGTGCTTACAGGATGAGCTTGCAGAAGCCTTAATCATAATAGTAACTACTGTTTGAGCATGTAGTATGCATTTTTGTTATAAGTGTCAAAGTTGAGTATATCCAAATATCCACAGTGTAGATTTAAAATTGGTTTGATGGACTCTGTTGTCCCACAGCGCTGTGCAAAATGGAAAGGGTACCGTTTAGTTAAAATGTGTCAAAAACGTCTTCCCTAAAGTAGCCTTCAGAGCGGTGGTTTGGTATGACTGACTTTGGCAGATAACTTTTAGTTGGTAGGAAACGGTGCAGCATCTTAATATTTTAGTGCACTAACCTGCCAAACTCACACTATTAAGATTAGGATTCAGTTCTAAAATGCCCCCCCCTTTCCAAGATGACCCCCAAACCACTATCCTGGAAGCTGACAGGTATGGGCCCCCCTACTGCCACCAAGTATTTGCCACACTACAAAGTAAAACAAGTTTTCCAAAAGCTTTCATAGCTTTTTATTGTCAGTGATCATGGCTATAATACACAAGGGAGGTGTAACATAAAAAAATAAAAGTCTTCGAAGTTAAATGAACTCCTGCGGAATTCAAATTATTGCCGTGCCACAGGTTTTACTCTGTGCAGTGTTTACTCTGGGTTTAACTAAGTGAAGAATTAATCTGGCACAGTGAATTTTACTGTTTTCTTTGAAATGCAACTCTGTTAGAACACATGTAATTAGGAAACCAGCCACGGATGCTGCACTGACACCAGTGATGCCTGTAATTTACCATTATAAAACCAGTGTTTCTATGGACCATAGCCAATGTGAATGAAAAGATGCTCATGTAGTAATGAATTCCGCCCCCCTTTCCAATATCCTTCCACATGTACAACTGAGCTTTCATAATAACGACAAATTTCAGTATTCAGAGAAAATGACAAATGAACATACTACAAATTAATGCAATATAGAAATACACTTTGGTGTTCTAAAAATACCAACGGGATATCCATGATGCTTGAAATATTTATAACATCTACAGCATTATTGGCAACAGATTTATCTCAGTAAAAAGCAGCTTACCACTGATAGAGGTTAGAGGTTAAACGTATGTACAGTTGTTCACAGCTAAACATTTTTCATTGACATCTGTGGTCAAAAAGTAGTCAAACATCACGAATGCTCTTCTGGAAGAAGGCTATCAGATCTCCAGATCCTCACAATGATCCAACATCTAGTGCAGTATTTTCAAAAGAGTAAAGCCAACTACAACGCTTGATTTCAGGAAGAACATCGCATGAGGGTGTGTCTGAATTATTTTGGACTTCAGGGATGCTGGAAGCAATTTTAATGTGGGGGGGTGGGGCCTGGGGTGGTGCGCATGTGCAAAGTCTCGGCTGTATTCTTGGGGGGTGGGAGTTTCGGGGGTGCACATACAGGTCTACGTCTCGGCCGTTGCCTGTTTTTTTTGGGGGGCGTTGGTTATGTGTGCGCACATTATGGCTTTTGTCCGGGAACCAAAAAGGGGGGGGATTATTTTGAAAAGTGGGGGGAATATGCATCCCCCCCCGGCTATAATGGTTCCAGCCCATGTTGGACTTATATACTATATTTACAAAAGTATTGGGACTGTTTTTCAGGGTTTGGGATGGACTCTTTACTTCCAGTGAAAGGCAATCTTAATGCTTCAGCAGACAAAGGCATTTTGGACAACACCATGCTTCCAACTTTTGTGGACAAAGCAAGCTCCATAAAGTGCATGGTTGGATGAGTTCGGTGTGGAAGAACTTGACTGGTCCACACAGAGCCTTGACCTCAACTCCATCCAACACCTTTGGGATGAATTGAAACAGAGATTGCAAGTCAGGCTTTCTCGTCCAACATCAGTGCCTGACCTCAAAAATGCTCTACAGAATGAAAGGGCACAAATTCCCTCAGAAACTCCAAAATCTAGTGGAAAGCCTTCCAAGAAAAGTGGAGGCTGTTATAGCTGCAATGGAGGGACCAACTCCATATTAAAGTCTATGGATTTGAATGCAAGTCATTAAAGTTGGTGTAATGGTAAGGTGTCCTAATACTTTAGTCCATATAGCAGGGGCGGACTGGCAATCTGTGCATTCTGGAAAAGTCCAGAATGGCCGCCCAGTGGCTTTCTCGGCCGAGATGTAGACCTTTGCGCATACCAAGCCCTGCCCCCCTGCCATCTAGTGTATATGCTGCTGAACTAGAGTGGCTAAGGAAGCTTTGCCATGAATTTGCAGTCAGAACAAATGCAGCAATATCATGATGGCCTATTTGTGTTCAAGTGATTTTTAAGTTGCACAAAAATCCCCTCATATGTGTCAGGATCCTCAGCAGTATTCCAAATCTTGGAAATTCTGATATCATCAGTGTACTTTGGGCAGGAGTAAATGTGGAAAAATGGCATTGAACTCTGGCCTCTCTCAAGTAGCGCTGACTCAGATCTCGTAATGTTCCACTGTCCTGATTTATGACCCCACTCCATTATGTTCAGCCATTAATGTAATGCCTTCGATTCTCCAGCAGTGGAAAAGGTGACGTGTCAGGTGGCACCTAATGAAAAAGCTTGCTCACCATTCCGTCCCCAACACTGAAGACATTCGAGCACAGACACGTGGCTAATCAGCCAGGCTGACTGCATTTACACTGCTTAAAACCAACTCCATGATAAATGTAAAAAATAAAATAACGATGTGACATTATCAGTTGCAGTCTCAGCTGGAGTTTTATGATGCAATGAAACGACAGGGCATGCAATGGAACTGTGATTTAAAGTAGGCAAAGGAATCAAGCAGAGATACACATTTTCACATGCTGAAAAACGGCTGATTTCATGAGTCAGTGAAACATTAACCACATACTTTTATTTATATAGAACTATTTCATAATATGTCCAACAATTATGAAGTCTCAAAGCAAATGATTCACTCACAGAGGAATACATTTGATTTAAAACATGGGATGCGTCCCACATTGAAAATTTGAACAAAAACATAAAAACCAAACAAGCGAAAATACATTCTTTCTTGAACACACTGGACCACTGTATTCACTGTACCTACAACAAGAGTTCATGTGGCCAACCTAAATGACAGAGATGAGAGAAGCTGGGAATCAGCAATCTCCAGAAATACTTCAAACAGCTGCCGTACACACAAGACTACAACAGTTCTTTTTTTTTTCTCCAAACACTAAGCACTATACACCACAATGACATAGCAATCGATCAGTAGGAGAGAGGGACAGTACATGCACTAGTTTCCATGGCTTAGCCCTGAGCATGTACCTGTGTGTGTATAGTTTTTATAGGAATTCCACATGTTCTCATGTCCTCATTACAAACTTAAAAGCCAGTGATCATGCCATCCACCAAGTTTCTATTGATCACATTTTCAAATGTAAACAAGCCAGTAAGGATGAGACCATAAACACATATTGTGGACAGAATGAGCAAACACCATATTTCTGAAGAATGTATAGTACATAGAAGTCAATATATTGTATATTATACATTTCCACATCTCTAGTTGTTTTCTGTTTTTTATCTTTAAAAAAAAAAACAAAAAAAACATCTCATTTTGGTCAGAAGATTTTGTATCACCTTTTCTAATATAACTGTCTTTGCTCATCAAACTCTTCACTTACTTACAATATTAGGAAAATAACAGTGCAAGAGTTCACATTCCAAAAATACTGCATTACTATTGCATTACTATTCACAAAGTACTGCCACCCGAATGTTTTCATGCTTGTGAAAATATATCTGTTGAACAAGAACTTACATAAGTCACTTGAAGACTCACTATTTGGCATCTTTTCTTAATATATGATACATTTCTACTAACAACATATGGAAATAGCAAAGGACCAGCCTCAGCTTCAGTCTAAATATATTTAATTTACGAATTTTCCCAACAATATTGAATTCACCTCCTATTTTTTAGGTTTGGTCTGCTCCCTAGTAGTGGATTTCTGTACCACCAATATGGCGGATGAAAGCTAACACACAGCTGATACACATGAAGGTGAATCCATTCACCAAACAGTATTGTGAAAGTGCTTTAACATGCTCAGAGGAGAACACTAAATGTCTGAACAAGCCAATAACTGAATGACTGATACATCTCTTTTGTAACTGTAGAGTCCTACAATAAATCAGGCTTGTGTTATTTGGGACATCGCCGCCTTCTGTTATGGACGGTATGTGGTACAGCTGGGATCTGACCATAATGGGTTCAACTTTTAAAACAAAATTCTATCCAATATTTGTAGTTGCTTTTGTAACAAGATCTTTGAAATGGACCATTTCTTGAAATGTTCGCACAATATTCATAAAACAAACAGTGACAATATACTCCTTATGGTTTAAACACCTGCCTTTCCTTTCACTTTCTTGCCACCTGCTCAACATGTATTGTCCGCTTTTTGCAGCAACAAGTTTTGGCTTCATTTGTCTCGCAGTAGTGCTTCCATTTTGACATCTGACATGTATCCCACCATCATTTTTGGCGCAACATCAAAATCAAAATCTGCACATTTTATGGTATACCTCTCTGCTGCTTACTAAGGGGACAAAACTGATAACAGACCAGAGCACTATCTGCAGCTGGAAACCTGGAAGATGTCACTTCTAACCACATTTAAGACTTCTTTAGAAAGTCATGCAACAAATACTCCAGATCAGCACATGGGGACGAATTGTAAACTGTAAGCACGATGAAATGCTTCTGAGTGATGGAAACTGTGCAGCTGTGACAGGAGCTATCTTCTCAAACAGCAGGCAGAAGAACATTATTTACCGCACATCCTCATCCATTTCTCCGTGCGAGGGGATAGTGGCTCACATCTGAGACAGGCAGTTTGCGTTGCCTTGAAAATAAAAAGTAATACTGTTTGGAAACAGGGACTCTGGTGCTTCAATGACTCTGCCATCAAGCTCCCTGAAATTCATCAATCACATCAATCTCTTAACCACCTAAACTCTAAGGACCATTCAGGGGTCCCGAGTTCTGTCCCTCGCGACTTATCTTAGACATTAATGTCTGAGCACAGTTGCTAAACAGTTCATAGTATTTACTCTCAAGGCTGTATTAAGGCAATCTGAGGCTTTGGGGTAACTTGCAACAACACATTCATCACAAAAAACAGTGAAAAGACCATTTAACACTGACGCACACCAGAATAAAATGGCCTAAATTAGTAGCCCTATCAATAGACAACCTGTCTTCTTTAGCACTGCTTAAAGCAAAACAAACATAGACTAAATTTGATTAATGGTAACTAAGTAAGTCTTTTAGATGCAGACATTTTTGTGAAGATACAGATTAACTACAAGGACAAATCTCCAATGTATGCTTATTTTCCAGTTCTTTTTGCAATGAGTCAACTTGTAATACTCAAAACAGCCCCTGATTGTAGGAGCTCTTAGCAGTTCCTAAAGCCTGTTGAGTTAATACGGCCTTGGTAACTGGACAATACGTTTTGAAATGAATAATAAGTCTGGAGTTTAAGGGGTTTAACCTATTCTTGAGCCTTTTGAGCATAGTTTCTGGCATGTCTTCTGAGGCTAAAACATGACCTCTTCGCAGCTGCCGTAGTCACTCTCCATCATGTCAGAGTCCGCACGGCTGCGGGGGCGCCTGGAGGGTGACGCATGGCTGCTGGAGCTGCAGTCCGCATATGAAGGCTGGGCCACGCTCAGTCGCACGCTGAGCCGCTTGTAGCCTGCTGACACGTTGTCCATGCTGCGTGTGTGCTGGGTGGGGTAGTAGCTAATGGCTGTGTACTCATTTGGACACTGCGAGCTGGGTAGGGGCAGGCCATCTGGCCCCAGGAAATCATCAAGGTTCTGGTTGCTGTAGCAGGGGGGCAGCGGTGCCCGCCGGTCATTGCGGTCCAAAGGAAATGGGAAGCCCCCAAAGCGAGAGTTCCTACGAGAGTCTGTGGATGTCATAGTGGGGTAGGTGCTCTCTACAATGTCGAACTGAGGAAATTCCTGCACGGCCGGGCGCCCAAAGTAATCTGGATCAGCGGGGTACACTGCGAACAGAAAGAAGAGGATGCTGGGTTCATGGGCTCATTTATAAAACATCACCTGTCAAAGTTTTGGAACACCTACTGAGATGTTTGATGTTCTCTGTTACTTTTCAATTAAAATGATGGTTTGGACAAAATTCAAATGTACATAGCTTTCCCTTAGCCCAACGGCAATCTATCTGTCAAGACATGCTCAGAGTCTGAAGTAGCTAACAAGTAATATAAGGTTATCAAGATAAGCTCGGCACTGCACAAACTGTTTGTCTCCAACTACATCAAGTTAAGCAATCAAAAGTTGTTTCTGACAACGTATGGTATTATGTTATCTATGAATATTTTTCTGCTACTACAATGCACAGGCTGGTGAATCTGGCAGTGATTTTCATATTCACCAGCCTGTATTGCTGTTACATATTTCAATGGTGGTGAATCAGTGTGCTACCACATTATTACGGTGATAATGTCTTTGGTTTTCATATACTTTGACTTCACCAGTCCATATGAAAAGCGTTTGTAGCCTGATTCGGACAGAGATACGAGATTTGTGAAGCTGCATCTGAGACATTTCAACATCTCAGCACATGATTGTGCCAATATCTTTTGATGTAAAAGTTCACTTCACAAAAATGTATAACCCGCCTCACTACCACCTTCTTTGGAGGCATGTCAGACTTTTGTATGCTTGCACTTAATTTGCTCACGCGTCCTAGAGTTCCACCAATGACTAACCTATCAAACTTCCAGAACCGACACATGGCTGGGTGAATGAAATTCTGCAGACTCTTTTATAATGGCATTTAGATGTTATTCATTCAATTTCACACAAATCTGCCATATGATGTCACAACAACACACTACATGTTTTCCTCTGTTTTTCTCCCATAATTTGGTCTCTCTTCAAAATTAAATCCTCAGGTAACATTTACAAAATTCAAACATTTCGTTTGCATATTCTGCTTGGAGCCCACTGATTATTCCCACAGCTTCTACAGCGTTCATACCACAATATATTTGGCTATTTTGTTGGAAATGCTTCTGCTAATAACAATACAACCACATATAAACATCAATATTTTGATCAGGCTCTAGTTCATGGTGAAAAGTCTCTAGAACTGAAGACACACATGAACAGACCTTGAAGCTGGAATATGTATGCCTACTGGATATGACAGTGAGTCATTTCCGATGGACAGAAAGGCAGAAAAGTGTTTTGCCCTGCTGGCTGCGGAAGCATAAAAGATGGAATTCTTTGAACACATTTTTGCTGACCATATCAAGTTACTTGTCCTTCTTGTAACATGTAAATGTTCTATCTACATCATTTTTTAACAGACTCACCTTCAAAACCTGGCTCCCAGTTGTTTTTCATGATTGAGTCATTATCAGAGCTGGAGGAGGGGGGAGGGGGCAGGTTTGGAGCCACGCTACACACCACGGGGCCCTGAGCCTTCTGGGGCCGCAAGCCAGCCTGAGCCAGCTCCCTCTGCTCCCGAGGCTTCAGGGAGCGGAAGGGGCTGTGGTCCAGGTTATTCCCTGAGCCAATCAGAGTGCTCATCTCCATGGGAGGCGTGTCCCCTCCGTCCCGCATCATGCTCTTAGTCAGGCCCGTCTGGAAGTAGCTGCTGGAGTCCTGCACACAACCTGACTTGTGCTTCTTGTGGCTGATGTAGCGCTTTCGAACACACACGAAACCGGCGACCAGAAACACCAGCGCCATCACACCTGCACAAATCTCAGCAATCTCTACATATCCAAAGCTTCTTGATAACTGAGGTATGGGGTCACAGTGGATGGAGCCCTCTGACATTTTGCAGCTAAATCCACTGGGGCAAGGGTCCGGAGAACAGGCGTCAACCAAGGTCTGACATCTACACATTAAAGAGGAAAGAGAGGGAAAAGAATAATGTTTAATACCATTATTCAGATTAAACATGGGCAATATGACAAAAATATAATGTCACAATACACAATTTTCATGATACATAATATGTATATATTTCATTTTTAGAATATAGCTTAGAAAGCACAGAAAGCAAAAGAAAAAATGTGCCATATTTATAAAAAGGCTATGAAAAAACAGTGCAATGAGTATTTTTACTTCAGTGTTTGAAAAGAAAAAAAAAAAAGACAACAGGTGAAAAAAATACAAAACAGGTAAAAAAAAAAAAAAATACAAAATATATTACTAATCTACCTTATGGCACAATGGACTGACACCCAATCCACTACTTGTTACTAAGCAGTTTTCATTCTCTGGTTGTTCCTATTTCTGGGTTTTTTACATATGTTTTTTGTAATGTGTGCAGTGGTTCGGTGACTGTATTTTTTTTAATTATAGAGCACGAAGCAAATTTACCAAGTTATATTTATAAAAGTTAGAAGAGTTTTGAAATGCAGAAGTGTATTAATACTATGCTGGGCTTTTCATGAGATCTTGCAGAAAGAAAATGCATATTGCTTTGTTTGGTGATGTTTATGAGCGGAGGCAAACAACTGAGACAACTCCTCTGTGACAAGTATTCTAAATTCATTACATGCGTGTTGTGTGCATCAAATATGTAAGATTATCATTAATGTACGATGGGCTTATTAAACTAGTTTAAAATGTGTTGATTGTGTAAAAGATCCTGCCAGGAACACTTCAGTGTAGGAGAATATACTATTTATTTTCTCCTTTCTGCAGCAGCTCCAGATGCCACTATGCCGTCCTCCTCAGTATGAAATGACATGTCAGTAAACAGTACAGCGTGGCTGTTGGAGCACTCTGAAAAATGTTTCTCATTGTGGGAAATTAGTGTCAGAAATGTTCAAAGCTTGAGCGAATTACCAAATGAAACAGGTCAGAAAGGGGCTAAGTCGTAAGACACTATTCCATTAATTCAAAGGCGCAGAAATAAATGTGGCGAATACACACACACACACATACAACCTACATATACTACCTGGAATTTGCATTTATGCTCATACAAACTGCACTGACTCCCCAGTGTACCACCAAAAACATGATGGAGATAAGGTATGTGCGATCACACCGAGCCGTGCTGCAGTATGTGGTTCTTACCTGCTTCCAGCAATTTGTTCAGGGCAGTGGCACATGTAGCCTTGGAGCTTTGGCACGCACAGTCTGCCGGGGGCACATGGCTTAGATGCGCAGGGGTTGTTGTCCAGCTCACAGTGTGCACCAAAGAAGCGCGGAGGGCAGTTACAGTGCAACTCTGGAGAGAAAAATTTAAAATGCGTCATGTTTTAACTTCAGAAAGAGAAGCTGTCACCCTGGCGCTGGCACATCCAAAGAGATCTACGCCAAGTCATTTGAATGGAGATCAAAGACCCGGACGGAAATCAGTGAGCCTGACGTACACGCACATCTTTTGAAAAGGAAATACATTTGGGGTTTATTATCTCCCCAGTTTCATTTCCATAATTGTGTTGCAGTGAACAGTGCTTCTGCATACAAATATATAGGAGGGAAATTGCAGCTTAAGGTCACAGTTACAAGAGCAATCGGAGAGATACAAACCTGAGAACGCTCATATTTAAACACAACATCAAGGCTATTAGTTAGTTTATTTAGGCCTCGCTTTTGGTCAAACGCACAAATAGAAGTTTGCTTGCCACTTAAATCAAGCACTGTAGGACCCCAGTTGCTTTTGGAGGGCAATATCCAAATAGACAGATGGAAATAAAGGGCCCATAACTTACATTTTTCTTGCATTTGAGATTTGTGGCCTGAAGTCTTTTTATAACATTGGTCTGATTTCCTGTACCACAACCTCTGCTTATCCCTTATATTTAAGCGTGGTTACAGCGCCTTTGAGATTGAGATATGTAAATGTTCTGATTGGCTGCCATGTATTGTATTGTTCATTAGGTGGTAAAAATATAAATGCACTGGCTTTCGTGACATCACAGACACAATGCCTTGAAAACGGGCTGTTAATTTACATTCATGCACCTGGATGGTGATGTAAGCAGTACGTGTATAAGCAGTACATTTTGGAATGTTCCTCTTTTTTGTCAAAACTAGAGGAAATCTACTTCTTTAATTTTAAATTTTGTAACATGCTTGACATGATACAAAATGCTTGTGTTTAATATGCTTGCGTTTAATATTTTACTTGCAGGCTTCATTTTGCTACCATTTAGGAAACGAGCTCATGTAAGAACAAAGAACTTACTTTACTGCAGAAATTGTGTTACTAATTAGTGTTTTATATATTGCTTTGGCAATGCAAAATGCTAAAGAGGATCAAGAGGACACAGCCCTATTTAATGTATGCACACTGATGCATGCTGTTTAATCCTTACCTCCGTTAAAGTTTTCCTCACACGTCCCTCCGTTCTCACAAGGGCTATTGGCACAGCCATCTGCTCTGCAGCACTGGTACATTCCAAAGAGCCGGTTTCTCTGTGAGCCCAGGCCTGTCATCCCATCCACTCTCCTCAATGACTGACTGTTGAACTCCAGACTGTCCAGGCAGCCTTTGAAGCCTGGTGCATGAGCCTCTGCGCTGGGGTTGGGGCTGGCGAACAGCAGGGCTCCATGGGCCTGAGTCAGTCTACACGGCTCCTGAAGCACAACCGAGTTGGAGTGGGAGCCGTCCACGTTCAGCTTCAGCACAGTTCCATTAGCCTCCAGAGAGATGTGATGCCAATGGCCGTCAGCCACCGGGTAGCCCCTCACATACAGGCTTCCAGGGAGAAGATTTCCACAGCCATAATGAAACACGATCTCTTGCTCCACCACCTGAACATAGAGAGCCACGTTTAAAGCAGCACAAAGAAACACACAGGTGGAAATGTCCTGGAATACACACACATTTATATATTTAATCAAATCTATTTTTTCTATTTTATTTATATAGCACTTTTTACAACTGACACCACAAGACGGCTATATAGAATTGAGGTCCGAGCCCCTAGTGAGCAAGCCAAAGGTGCCAGAATTAAGGAAACGCTCACTAAAAGTAAGGAGGGCATTTTGTCACATGTGAACACACCACAGCACAGCACAGTGTGAAATTGTTCTCTGCATTTAACCCATTCACTAAAGTGGAGCGGTGGGCAGCCAGCAATACAGCACTCGGGGAGCAGTCTGTGGGACGGTCCCTTGCTCAACTGTACCTCACTGGTGCCAAAAGATGACCAAAAGATAAACCCATCTTCCTCTGGTCAACATAGCAAGAGAGAAAAAAAAAGTACACAATGGAGATAACTAAAAATAGAATGAACAGGGAGCAGTCGATAGCAAAGCATGAACAGTGACTCCATAGCAGTAGATTTTTTGTAGTTTGGATAGAGGGAGCGCAGCACATGTAGGGCCGGAGTCTCTGGTTCAAAGTACATCGTCCTTATAATGCTACAGCTGGTCTTTACATTGTGGGAAACATTCATAATAAAGGAACCAACAAAACTGCTCCAAAATCACTTTGAATGATAACACTTTACATGAACTCATATTACGAGTAAAGCTTGTGTTTGCCGTCTCCTCTAAAGCTGTCATTTTGAGGAACCTGTCCAACCACTTCCACTCTCTGCAAATAACAATGAAATTCTAACAGGCACTTTACACAGGAATTTGTTTGCACAAAAAACATAGCAATATGATACCATTTACTAAAACGCATGGCTAAGTTTGGAGTAAGGAAAAACTTTGAAACACAACTGCTAATTTGGTGGATGTTTAATGATAACTGGACTAAGTGTAGAAAACCCCTTAAACATTTATGAATTTCAAAATTATTCAAGACCTCAGGTTGCTCATATGCTAATTAAATTTGTAATTTGGGCTCAGAGCCTTTTAAACTTTTATAAATTTCACAAAATGAGTTAACATTCAGCTTACTGAATCAAGAAACATACAATTAATTACCCACTAGTTTCTGTTTTAGTAATCAACAGGTTTGTGTCGTTTTCAAGACAGTTCCTACTACTGTTTGGCACACTTTGTTTCATAACTTAAATTTTTTACAGAAGCATCCTTTTAATTGGGCCTAATTTAGTTTTGCTGTAAGCCAAACTTGAGATGGAACTTTGGAAAGGAGCAGGGCTGCTTAATTGCCCAGTTTCATTAAGCAGAATAAACGAATTGATACAAAATGAGCAAATTTGCATGAAACTGCCACGTAGTTGGTAGTTTTAGGTTTGTGGCTTTTCATTGGTGGTGAACGACCTGAAAGCACGAAAGTACAGCTGTGTGAAGTGTGAGCTCTCACAGACTCTGAGGAGCACATGGATAGTTCAGAAAGACAGAGCTCCCCAGAGCAGGAGTGGAGGCAGCTTGCTGTCTATTGCAATGGGGCTTCGGGATGCAAGGTCATGCTCTAATCAGGAGCATTAGAATGCGCTCGGACAGTTTTTTTTTTGTTGCCTTCTCAGCTCAGCACAGATAAATAATGAAATCGTTTTGGCCTTTCATATTTTTTTCTGCGTTTTTTTTTTTCCGTGTTTCCTTCTATGCGTTAGCTCCTTCTGTCTGTCATTAAAAATGCACGGCTTTGCACACGCGCCTTAAATGTGCAAGCATCGTGCTGATTTTCATAAGCATGTATTATTAATCATAATCATTATTAATCTTCACATCAGCCACTTAATTGCTGCGAAGGATTCTTCAGAGGGTTTCGTGGTGTGTGAAGTGCGTACAGCTTCTGATGTATCAGCGCTTGGCCTATGGGCTTTGCTCGTTTTCTTTTATTGGACTGTTGCTTCGGTTTTACTTTCGCTGTGCTGCTGCGCTGGCCTGAGTGTGCTGCGCTGGGGTGGTGAGCCATGTGCTAATGGAAGAGGTGCTTTACCCTGGAGGACTGGGTGGGGGGGTGTGTGTGTGTAGGAGTGGGGGGCAAAGGTTTCTATCAGACCTTTAAGCTCTTTGACGAGTCTGACAGGTAAGAAAGCGGCTTTCTCTCCAGAGTCCACATCAAAAACCAAAACCACCGGACCTTAGAATAATTGTGGCTGGGTTACGAATTAGCCCGGAGCTAAAACTAACACCTCACAAGTTTAGACAGAGCCAGGTGCCGCAAATCCCCCTGCCTCCACGTTATTGTACAGCAGCCGAATGAACCGAAGTTGCCTGTCATTAGAGAAAACATAACACAATTCCACCTTACAGTTGAGATCAAAGCAGCAGATTATCCCCCGTTCTGCACAGGCGGTGTTACTGCTGATCTTTTGCTGCTACTGCAGAATTCAACTCGCTTGCCCTTTCTAATTCTTAATTTATGGTGCCGAGTAAAAAGGAGCAGCTCAGAACCAGAAAGACCTCATGTGTAATAATTCCACTTTAAAGGGAAAATAAACATGATAATTGCAATCGCTGCCTCCTTTTCAGATCTCGGACTGTGTCCTGTATCTTGAGAAAGTCTCCACGAAAAAAGCATATATGCATGGGTGGGTGAATTCTTGGATGACCATGTTTAATGATTCTTTTCTCACACAATAATACAGACCAGCACCGCCAGGACTCAAAACCCTGAGGCAATCATTGGAGAAACAGAGACGACACTTTTGATGTGTCCAGCCACTTAAACTGAATATTTAATTATGATGTATAAATGAGCGATCCAGAGGGAGACATCACACGACTTTAAAGTGGAGGTTGCAGTTTTAATAAATAGTACTCTGGATATTCTTTTTCTTTCTTTCCACTGAAAGTGCTGAGAATCTCTTTTTGCATACTGTCTCTTGGGTGGCATCTGATATCCTACATGTAAGTAAGTAAACTCTAAACATTGCGGGGCCGAATGGATAAATCTACCTAAGATAGAGCAAGCATGCCCTCATTGCCCACCTCTAAAAGTATCAAAGAAGCAACATTGAGCTTGGGTTCGTCATAACATTGATTCTGAGTCAGAACGGACTGATTTACTGATACACTCAGGCTGCGCCAAATGACATGATGTTTACATCAAAGAAACTATAATCTACAATCCATGTTCTTTCAATCAAGAATCAAGAATACATTATTCATCCCGAAGGAAATTGTTTTAAAAATTTTAAATTCACTTGACTTTTCCACAGAAATTATGAGGATGAGGACAGAATTTATATGTCGAATCAAGAATAAAAAAAAGAATCAAATAAGAACAAAGCTATAACAAAAGACAATACAGTAGAAAACTTCACAAATGTCGATTTTGTTCGTTAATTAAATAGTGGGGAACATTTAATTAATGAACAAAATGTAATATTTAAATTTTTATTATGATCATTATGATAACACTAGCAATTTACACAAAGGAAAAGCATTTCATGTTTATGAATGTGTATGTTTATTGCACATGACTAAACAGATGTGCTAAACAGGTATGCATGTAATTCAGGCTAATTTGACCTTTCTTACTGTCACGTCAGGTCCATCTCAGCCATGCCCACAATGAAGCCCGTCGCCAGAATTTGTGGCACTCAGCCCTGGGCACGTCTGTGTGTGTGTGTGTGTGTGTGTGTGTGTGTGTGTGTGTGTGTGTGTGTGTGTGTGTGTGAGGTCACGGCTTGTGTGTGTGGTCGTCTGGTGCCTAGGCAACCCAGGTGAGAGTGAGGTACTTCGCCAGCTCATCAGCTGGGTTGCGAGGTATCTAACGACAGGTCCACCTGTGTTAGGTTTAAGTTTAATGATGGAGTGTCTGCGTTGTGTGATGGCTGTCTGCATGAGTGTGTGTTTAAAAGCCCAGCCGATCAACTGAGTCTTTGCGTGGTCACCCCAATCATTCTGGCATATTTGGTTCGGGTTGGTAGGTTGGAGAACTAATGTATTACTCCTGGTGTAAGCTTGCGTGTCATGAGAAGAAAACATCTAGGAGCACATAGCAGACTGGACTGTTGGAATCAGCAGCTTCTCCAGTGGCAGTGGAGAGCCTGTTCAGTGGATTGAGTTACACAGGCTGTGTGTGTGTAACTGTGTGCTTTTCTGTGTGTGTTTCTCCTCATCTGTGTCTGCAGGCGTGAAACGCAGGAGCCCTGCTGCATCTAGAGAACTCCACGGAGTGTGGAGCTTGTGTCGTTAGCCCCTGCAAGCAGTGGGTTAATCAAGGAGTGCGAAGAACCAACTCTGCAGCAGAGTCCCCCTTCTCAAAGGGCCAGAAGGGCTACGCTCGGAGGAAAGGTCCTCCAGAACTCGAGTTTTGACTTTGTTTTGTACGTGCCCTCTGGAGAGGAAGTCCTCCGGTATTCTGGAGTCAAGTTAAAGTTTCAGTTAGTGTGTGTGTGTGTAACAGTATTATTTCTATTAAAACCCTTCTGTAATACAATCTGGATCCTGCTTGTGCGTCTTTTTCCCCATACTCCGATATGATAATTGCAAGAGAATCGAACACTAAAGCTCTCTATAAAGTACAATTACACTGAACAACTTCTTGTCTGTATCTAACAATGATATTTCTAGGGGGATATTTTCTCTCCTCAAAACCAAATTTCAAAAATTAAATTACTGACCCTAAACGTTTTCCAGTAAGTAAATTTCATTTCTACAGCACTTTAAAACAACCCCAGTTCACCAAAGTGCTTTACATTCAGTGCACATATAAAAATATAGACAGAGTACAATCAAACAGAGTTAAAAGCCAGAGTAAAAAGATATGTTTTGAGAGATTTCTTAAAATAATCATAGTCTATTGCTGATCTAAAATGCATTGGAAGGCTGTTCCAGAGCTTCGGGCCTGTAACCGAAAATGCCCTGTCTCCTTTAATTTTTAACCTAGACCTGGGAACATGAAGCAAGAGATGGTTAGATGATCTCAATGTTCTAGTTGGAGTGTAAGGGATTAAGAAATCAGTCAAATAAGAAGGTGCAAATCCATGCTGGCTCTTAAAAACCAGCAATAAAATTTTGTACTGAATTCTGAAATGTACAGGAGGCCAAAGCAGCTTGGCCAGAACCGGTGTGATGCGGTCATGTCGTTTGGCTCTGGTTAAAAGATGAGCAGCAGCGTTTTGAAGCATTTGCAGGCGATGGTGTAGAGATTGATCTAGGCCAAAGTACAGGGAAATACAGTAGTCTACTCTAGAGGTGACAAAGGCATGGAAAAAAGCCTCAACTGAAAAAAGCCAGTCTTCCCAACTGAACGAATCTGTGACTCTAGTTTAAAATCTTTATCAAATATAAAACCAAGGTTTCTAGCTGTTGGGTGGCAGAATGAGGCTAGTGGGCCAATGGCACTGTCACAGCCATCCAGCAGAGAAGGCTGCCCAATACAATTATTTCAGTTTTATTTTAAGTTAAGGAAATGAATCTCCATCCAAGTACAGGTAACTCCTAGAGCGTTCTGTAGTGTCTGTATTGAACTACTACATCTGTAAATCATCCGCAAAGCAATGAAAGGAGATGTTGTATTTCCTGAATATCGAGCCTAATGGAAGTAGATATAATGAGAACAGAATGGGACCTAAAATAGAACCCTGCGGCACTCCGCAACTTAAAGGGGATAAAGCCGAAGAATACTGGCCTAGATCTACAGAAAAGCTCCTATTGGACAGATACGACCGGAATCATTCAAGGGCAGCGCCAGAAATGCCTACACATGTCTCCAAGCGAGATAAAAGAATGTTATGGTCCACCGTATCGAAGGCGGCGGTCAGATCTAAAAGTACTAAAACTGCAGAGCGCCCTGAGTCCGACATTAGAAGCAGGTTATTTAATACTTTTAGAAGGGCTGTTTCTGTACTGTGACCAGATTTGAAACCAGACTGAAACTTCTCCAAAATGCCATGGGCATCCAGATGTGTCTGCAGTTGCTCATAGACAACCTTCTCCAAAACCTTAGAAAGGGTAGTTTAGAAATGGGCCTAAAGTTGGATAACACCCCAGGGTCAAGGTTATGCTTTTTGATGAGTGGCTGTACTAGAGCATGTTTGAAGGAACACAACCAAACACTAGAGAGAAGTTAATCAGAGCCACAATACAAGGCCCAAGGCTATTCAATGTCTCCTTAAGAAGTCGAAGTGGAATACAGTCTGAAGGGCAGTGGGAGGGTTTCAAGCACGTAATTATTTGAGTTACGGATGTGAGGGTCACCATCTCAAACTTCTCCAAAACCACCAGGCATTTATAACATACAGCAGCAATTTTATCATTAAAAAAGGTAAGAAATTTTTCCCATAATAAAGGTGAAGGGATAACACAGTCAGAGGGGCGAGGGTTTAAGAGAGAATTAAGAGTGTTTAAAAAGAAAACGAGGTTTGTGGCTATTATTAGCCACCATATTCAGGTGTTTACATATTCAGGTATTTTCCAGCTCAATACATCCTGAAATGCAGGGAATTTCAGAGTTAATTAGGCCAAAGCCGTTCAGTAAGTGTGTTGAGACTGTATTTGATATAGAGAAAATCTAAAAGTGGGCTTCCTACCAGGTGGAACCAGTCCCAATCATATATTTCTCTTGCACTACCATCATTAAGTATTGATATCTCAGAAGTTCTTAGGTGCCTTCTGATGTACAAGTGGACACACTCTTTTGTTGGCTGCTGATTGTGCGCAGTAATACCTGTAATGTTCCCCAGTCAGAGGTGTTAGAAGTCATCACTGTGCCTTCAGCAACAGTCGTCTTGATTCGGAGAGACAGATGGAAGTTTTGCTTTTCCTCCTCCATCCAATAAAGATACTTCAGATAACCATGGCCATCAAATTTCACAGCAGATTCTAAAGTACAGAGAATGTAAATTGTGGGTGCAATACAAAAACGGTGCATTTTGACAACTAGCTATAATCACAGAAACAGATCGATGCCTTGCAGTTTACTCTTTGATGTTGCTGCCAAAACAACCCTATAAGACTGAAAACATAAACTAAGGCCCAGTGTTCTAAACAGTGATTAGGTTTAGTGTTGTACATTGGCAAATACAAATATTTGATACATACAAATATTTAATATACAAATACTGACTATTACATTAAGAATTCAAAATATCGCAGTTCCCATATCAGTGGTTCCCATGGCCCATCACAGAGTATCCCTGTGCAGCATATTTTTATCCTGTTCTAACAATTTAACTGATCAGCTAATTAACAAGCTCTTCCTGATGAGGAGGGGTGCGTTAAGGCCGCTACATAGTGAACATGATTTATTAATGCGATTTACTCAGATACCAAAGCATTTATTCAAACACATAATTAACCGAAGATATTTTGCACACCAAACGTTTTTTGGATAATAAAAATGCAACTATTTGCCCTTCTGTGTGTTCTGTGTTCGCAGTCTTTCGCAGGCAATATTAACTCACTAGACTAACTGGTAATGGCCTAGCAATGGCTTTTGCTAGGCCTGGTAATGGCCAGCAACCTGCATTTTTTAATGAATGTCAGGATTAGTTTGTCCTCTGCTTCTTCACATGTGGTCATCCTCAAAAATGATGTCTGGATTTCTGGCTGATTTTGCTTTTTGAAAATGTGATACAGCCTATCTTTTGTTTTGGTTTGCAAATATTTGTGAGTAGCGAAGGATAACTTTGCAATCTGAAATTTTAAGATACTAAAAAGACATTACAAAATATAAAAAACTTTTTTCTTTGCTGTAGAGTTTAGTCAGTTTAGGCAGGCCCTGGACCGTGAACCATTGAATTTTACACGTTATCTTTACCACATTATTCCGACTCCAAGTCTCTAAATCAGGACTGTGCCAGGAATTCAGTTTTTTCCTGTACTGATACCAGAACAGTCAAAATAAAGTTAGGATCAAATGATGTGGAATAATGACACTAGTGGCTCTTGGATCTCTGCTAATCCTCTTCGGAATGTCTGCCAGTATTTAAGGAGCAGGCGCCTACCATTGCAGGAGCAGACGTTCTCCCAGCTGTGCCGGGGTGTGATGAAGCTGGCGCGGGCTGTGCTGTAGTGGTTCATTCTCTCCTCACTCATCAGCACGGAGCTCCTGCAGCTTCGCCCAGGGCAGCCACGTTCCACACAGCTGTGCTGCCGCACTCTGTGAATGCTCAGGCCCAGAGTGCTGTTCATTTTGGCCAGAGCTCCATCCAGACGATGAGCACCCACGGGCCGAGCTAAGCCGTCTGAAGCTCGCCGCACTAACAGCACCTGCAGGTCCACGGAGTTGGGCTCCTGCTGCAGGCTGGCAATGTGCAGCTCCTGCCTGTGGACAGAACAAAGAAATGATTACGTTTTTTTCACCAGCATTGAACTTTTTTTTTTTTTATAGCGTTAGCCGTTTTTTAGAATTTGTGTCTCTTATATAAAAAAGACTGCACATTTTAGCCAATCGTTAAGGCTACGGAGCATTGTTGCATTGTTTAAATGAATTAATTAAATGTTTACATTAATTGATTAATAGCAAATTATTTAATGAGATGAAAAGTATTCTGTGATGTCCACACTTGACATTCACCATGCAAGAATTGTTCTCTATCGCGAATAAACTGAGGTATTCGTGAATACAAGTCTCTTACTGAGGTTGAAACAGTAATGGTGTTTCCTTTTTAATTCAGAATTTTTATCAGATTTATTATCATCAGTGTATTTTGGTAAAACATTCAACACTTTGAAAGTGGCCCAGCTCTACCTGGGTATGTTGAGCTCTGCACCCAGGCTGCGCTGGAGGCTCCTCCAGTGGTCTGAAACAAACTCCTCGGCAGACAAGCCAGACAGCTGCAGGGTGAAGCCCTGGTCCAGGGCTTGCTGGGAGGCGGCCCACACATGCACCCGCACACCAGCAAACACGCTGAACTTGCCATCAGACACGCTCACATTGAGGGAGTACAGGCCAGCCCTTAGTGCCTGTTCTGCCACAATCTTCCCATCTACAGTGTCAACAGAGAAATGTCCTCCATGCATGGATTCCAGCCTATAAGACAAGATGTCCTGGGGATCCTGGTCAGAAGCATGGAGTTTGCCAATTACCCTCCTGGGGAAAGCTTCTTCAGTGGATGTTATGAAGACCTCCAGTGGGGCCACAGTGGGAGGGTACTTGCTCTCCTCGGTGACGTTGATTTTGACCACACATATGGATGAGAGTGGAGGATGACCGCTGTCAATGACCTGTTAAGCAACAGTCATATTGTAAATTAAATACACAATACAGTGCTTTAAGCTGATGGTTTTCAACATCAGTCCTATTGATCCACTGCCCAGAAAACATGCATGATCCACGCTAATTATCAAGTTTTTCAGAATCTGGATCAGGTAGGGCAGAAAAGACCTGAAACTGTGATTTCCCTTCCTATCTTTTTAAATAAAAGTATCAGCTATAGTATGTAATAACCTTACAGTTCCAACATGTACCATCCATTTATCAGTACATGCAGTCAATACACAAAAATAAAATTAAGCCTGTAGCAGGTTGGCTCAGCTCCAGGAGAGGTCAGAAGAGGTCAGAAGATGGTCACGAAAAAATTATGAAAAATAGTTAAAGAAAAAAAAAAGTTACACATGGATCTTATGCAAAAAGTTAATATATAGATTATGGGCCCTTTAAAGAAACAGTTGAACAAACTATCAAATCTATACAGTTTTTTTTTTTTTTATGACAAACTTTAGATGTGGTGATCATTCTGTCATACGTGAACACACCACAGCACACAGTGTGAACAGCACGAAATTCTTCCTCGGCATTTAACCCATTCACCAAGTGAAGCTCAAATACCATCTATTTGTTAAGTTATGTCCTGTTATTAACCCTGAGTAATCTGATCACAGGTCGACACTGGGCTCAAACACATCTCCAGCAACCTCTTACAATCCTGTTGCAAACGAAATTACAAGTAGCTTTAAAAAGCAGCTCTTCACATTGCAGTTCTTTCATGTTCACATCTGAAGGCATAAGATAAAGCCAGACTGCAGTACATACAGCTCCAGAAAAAAATAAGACACTACTGCAATTTTGAAATTAGCCTCTCTACGAGTACGACAACCATTCCATGCCAGTATCTGTTAAATTCCTACACAAGTGTTTCATTCTGTTTATAAGGCACTGATTAGTGATCACCTGAATCACATCTTATTAAATGAGGAAAAGTATAAAAACCACTGCTGTAATTAACACTCTTGCAATGTGACCAGCTGGATGGCAAAACAAGAGATTTGTTTTCTTTGAATTGCTCAAGTTCTGTAAACACAGCATCATTTCTCTTATTTTGGTGTATTGTCATTTCCTTTAAAGAAAGAAAACCTGAGAAATTTTTGCAGTGGTCTCTTATTTTTTCCAGACTTGTATCCACATATATATATATATATATATAGTGTGTGTGTGTACACATGTGTATGTATATGAATACCAAATTTCAGGATTCAAGATAATTTCTACTGCTTTCAGTTATGCAATATACTGCAGTTTTGCTCATTATTTTACAGCTTGATGAATTTTGGCAAAGATGCAAGCAAAACAAGCCCATTTGTCTTTGCTGACTGGCTACATGTGGGTTAATGGGGAAACTGTCAAATAAGATTTTTCTTCAAATTTTTCTTTCAACATGAGTTACGTTATGAACCTTCACCTGAATTTTGAGCACATGCCGTGGCTTTCCTCTCTTTCCCAGCGGCGAAGAAAGGGAGAGGAGTCCCCCCTGGTCCACTTGAAAATGTCTTCCTTCATTCCCTGACATGATATGGTACGTGAAAGGAGGGCCGTTCTGAGGTGTGTCCCTGTCACTAACCAATAGCTGCAGAACGCTGCTGCCCACAGGCTCCCCTTCCTACCAGAATAACACAACAGGGTTAAAGAACATGCAGGTGCCACAACATTTCCATCAAGAAAATGAGTGTTCAAACATACAAAAATGGACTTCAATTTGATCCTGACTGCACAACTGAACTCCACGGGCTTTGAAGGTGTTTGCGCCTATTATTATCTACTATTACTTTTCCAATACTGGTGCAAACAGTGTCACATGTCAAGAGAAAGAACACATTTTCTCGAGAAAGAACACATTTTTTTTATGTTGTCTGTTTCTACCTCTGTCTGAGGTGTCTCTGAGTTGCTTGCTAAAACCAGATTCTTTTAGAAAACTGGCTAAAGAAAACCATCAAATTCAAGGAATGGGCTCTGAACCACACCTGAGCAGATGGACCATGATATTCATATCAATGTGTGTGCATTCGTAGCTCCACGCGCTCCAATTTGGCCCAAGTGTGCACCATTTGACTGTGCTTGCTCCATTCAAGCTGATACAACTGGAGCAGGTAATTGAAACACAGACCTCGGTTGGTAGAGGTAAGCCTAATTGTCACTGACCACCTCCATTGTGCCAAATTGTCTGGCCGCTCAGAAGACACAGACACCTTGGGTGGAGGCAAATGGGCTGTGAAAAGGATTTCCAACTCAGCAGAGCTGGTCCTATAATTAGAGGAGATGAATCGGGCTGAGTCCAAAGGGGTAAACAGCCAGAGCAAATTCCACTGTTGACAAAATGGCACGGGAGCAAATCCATAGCTGTATTAGGCACGGCTGATTGACTTCTTGGGCTGGTGTCTAGTTGTTCCTGCACCACTGAGTAGAGCTGTGGACCAGTATTAACTCAAGACAAAGATGAGCCCCCCAATCCCAGTACCTGTAGAACAAGGTTGTGGGTGGTCTGGGAGAAAACAGGCGGATTGTCATTGACATCAGACACCGTCACTGTCACCTGGACAGCAGAGGACAGAGGAGGCTGCCCCTCGTCAGCAGCCTGGATGGTTAATGAGTAGTGTGTAATCTGAAAGAGAAAAATAATTCAGATTAACACAATCTTTGATTTCTGCGTTTTCTGATACAGAACTTTTTATTTGAGTTTACAGACATTAGAACAAACAAATAAATATTAATACAATAAACAGTGATTTATATACCTGTTGGTTAAATTGTTGTTAAGTTAGCCTAATTATTTCTAAATCTATGTTCTTTACAGCCTATTACTTGTGGTTGCAACTCAGTATCTCATTTATCTTATCAATACTTTATCAAGTTACCTTTAAGTAAATCAAGTGTTCTGGTGGGGGAAATTTACTTGCATTCATTATTCTAACCATCTCACAAGATCAAACAACAAATCATTGTTGCATTTTACTGTATTAAAGCAATATTCCAGGGATTTTCAGACAAATATCTCTGTTTCTTTTGTAGCACACACACACTTACCACAGACAATAAATGCAATGCACTTACCTACAAAAAGAATGGAAACCCACCAGACCAATTTATTTTAAGCAGGCACAACAGAAGTAACTGGCTAGTAGCTGAATTGAACAAGTAAAGATGTTTGGAGTCTGAATTAAGCATTTGGAGATGAGAGTTGTTTTCCAGAAGGAAGAATTTGTGGTAATACGTCATCAGTGTAGTGTTACGAGTGAAGTTGCCGAAGGCTTCTGTCTGGATGGATACCAAAAACGCTTAGTGAAAACAAAAGCAAAGCAGAAGTTGCTTTCGTTCAAGTTGCTCCAGT
Source organism: Bryconaethiops microstoma (assembly GCA_037577275.1). Classification (NCBI taxonomy): domain Eukaryota; kingdom Metazoa; phylum Chordata; class Actinopteri; order Characiformes; family Alestidae; genus Bryconaethiops; species Bryconaethiops microstoma. The sequence continues at coordinate 7,314,158 of JBBJLS010000032.1, read as the reverse complement.
GGATAAAATGTCCCGAAAATGGCTTTGGTAAGACATTCTCTCGTGTTGAGTCATCTGACAACCTCTACTGTTAAACTGGTTCAAGTTTGAAATTTGTGTTTTAGGTCACATATTTTCGACATTTATTTATAGATGTCCAGTGTCTTCTAATATGTCTGCTAGTCTTAGTTTTCAGTTATTTTCTGACACATCACAATTATTGTCAAAGGAAAATGCTTTTACAAGAAATATTCTGCAGTAATAGAAATATATTGAAAACACTAGATGTGGTTCCTTTTCTTGTATTTTCATTACTTCAGTACTATTTTCTGTGTTTAATAAGAAAAAAGACAAATGTACTTATTATACCAAGACAAAGTTTTCTTGGCTGCCCAAAGACTTTTGCACTATATTCTGGTGGGAGCACAGTATTCTGGTGTGAGCAATAGATGTAAGCCAGATTTTAATGAACAAACTGTTCTTCTCTGATGATTCAGGCAACCGAAACTGTAGGAAACATGTCCACGCTTGTTGTGGGAGGAGAGATGCAGCAGAAACCACCCTCGTGTTTCAGCTTTGCACTCTTCTATGGCTGACACACTCACCTCTTCCCTGTCCAGTGCTGAGCGCACTTTGATGTGACCAGAGCGAGGATCGATGCCGAACTGCTGCAGTGGGTCGCCACTCACGATGGAGTAGTGGATGAGGTTGTTTGGAGGCCCGTCAAGGTCGACAGCTGTCACCTGAGAGAGGGAGAGAGAGATTCCAGTGAGAAAGAGAGTGCGAGAGAGAGAGAGAGAGAAAAAGAGAAGGGAAGAGAGGAAAGGAGAGAGAAGAGTGATTGAGAGGAAAACAGAAGGGCAGAGTTGGAAAGAGAAGGGCAAAAAGGGAGATAAAGAGAGAGAGAGAGAGAGAGAGAGAAAGGACAGGAGAGTAGAGAATGAGAGAGAGAGGGAGAGAGAGAAAGGTGAGCGGAAGAAAGATAAGGGCTGAGATAAATACAGAGTGTCATCAGGAGACAACGGTTAACCTTCCTGTAACTGAACAAAGGTGTGTGTACTTCCTTCTCTCAGATCACTAAATGTGCTTAGGAAGGACCCCCACATATTGTGTGTGGTCTACTGAATGATCTTTAAAACTTTTCCTCATTCAGGCTTTATTCTGCCACTGGTAGTGAAGTAAGCGTTACATTATCTGTTCATCTGAAATCGACAGTTTGGTAAGAAATCACAATTCCCTCCTTAAACCCAATTTCCCCCTTAAACCCACCTCGAACAGTCAAGACATGTTTGGTTTTCAAAGTGTGCTTCCTTAACTTTGTACTGGAACTACAAGTCTAATGTAGCTAACAAGTAATGGAAGCTTGCCAATTTGGCAGCAAAGTTAGGTAATGTCACATAGGCCACTTCATGAAGTTTCTCACGCTGAAAGACACTTTTCATTCTCTATAAAAATGGCCAAAACCAAAAGACCAAATTTAACTGTTGTGTGAACTTAAATCAGTTACGCTACACATTTTCATTCTGAGTAGAGTCAGCATATGCATATACTTTTACTAAATATAATATGATACATATATAATAAAAAAAATATGAATGGAGCAAAATTTAACATTCCAGTTTATCTTTCTTTGGAACAGAATTATTTTAAAATGGGATTTTACTGAAATATGATTTTACTTGAATCTTGTCCCTCTGATGTAAGATCAGTTTCAAGTTCTGAGTCAAACAACCCCACTGGATCATTTCTGAGAGTACTTGCAGGCCTATATTTATATTTAGACTTTTTTGTTAAATTAATTAAGCTTATATGACTGTTGGCCACTCTGGAAAGAGTGCTCAAAACTGATTCTGCACAAATTAGACGATAGACTATTATCTTAACTTGGGTGTGAACATGAGGTGTGAGGTGATTCCCGACTGCATGTGTCCGAGTGAATCTAAGTGTGACTGTCCACAGGTGTGGCAGGAATAAAGGACAGGAAGCAGCCGGCCCTGACCACATTTGATAGCCTTATCATTAAAGCGGCAGTGACAGGTGAGGCAGACTGTCAGTGATACCTGCATCACCGTGTTTCCAGGAGAGATATTCTCAGCGATTTCAGAGCTGTAGTCTCCACGGCTAAAGACGGGCGGGTTGTCGTTGATGTCGGTGATGTTGATAATAACCATGGCGATGTCAGCCAGTGATGCTTTGCCTCGTGCCCCCTCAACTGACAGGTAATACTCACGGCACAGCTCAAAGTCCAGTGGCGCACTCACCCACAGCATACCTGCGGCACAAAGAGACAATATCACCGCAGCTCCTGACACAGAAATGGCCTGGAGAAAAGAGAATGTCAGGTTTGCCTGAGCTCAAGAACAAAGCCTGTTTACCATTCACTGGCTCTCTGGGATGAAAGATGCAGTGTGATGGAGCTTTGTAAACGCAAAGCTACCGTTACGAATGTTCCTGGCAGAATTAACAAAGCAGAGGAAAAGGGCAGTGGGCTGGCTTAAAGCAGAGTGAGCTTCTACTGGGAAAAAAAAGTAATGTTAGCAATTCCCTGGTGGTGCCATGCAATTAGGGAGAGTTCTAAGTTGAGAAAGATCTAAAGGAACAAAGCGTACAGGTGAGCGTGCCTTTCACACAAGTACGAAACGATGCAAGACCCACATTTCGGCTCTGCAGCCAGAGAGTTTCTTTCCAGGCAAGCCTGCACTGTTTACTGCTTAAGTGACATACCTTCTCTGCAATAAAAATTTACTGACTCGAAATGACTCAACGGTGAGTCAAGCATCCGTAAACTACAAAAGAAACAACGTTAAAATAACTGGGCAAAGGGGGAAGGATGATTTCCCTCAATTGCTTTTTACCACTGACTCATGTACAGGATCAGTCATTCTCAGGGGCTGAATTGGCTATAAGCCACTTATTTAGAGGCTGTTTACTTTATTAAACTGAAAGTGAGTCAGTCGGTTTCAAACAAATAAGAAATCTAATTCATTTAACAAGTATCTGGCATATTAATTAAAATTGAACATATTTTATTAGCTCCTGTTTAGCCAGGGGTGTATTTCCATATGTGCTCTCAAAATAAACCTCTTTGGAGTGGCTCTCTATGGGGTGCCCTTTGTAAAAACAGCATCACAAATTTAGAGGTGTCATTTTTTCATAATTTAGCAAAATGTTCACACAATTTTCACACATTTAGAGCTAAATGTGTTTAAAAAAAGCAGTGTTACGTTTTGGTACATTTTCTTGCTGCGTAAATGTTAAATCTAAATGTTAAATCTAAATCTAAATGTTGCACTTTAACAAACAGCGAGATATGCTAATTGGCCATGCCCCATGATTACAATTGGCTGTTACTTAGCAGGAAGCTGGACTGTCAGCTGTGATATCCCTCACCAAGATGGAGGATTTGCCTTAAATGATCTTAAATCTAAATGTTAAATATGAAAAATATAT
>JBBJLS010000032.1:7266222-7310100 GCA_037577275.1 Bryconaethiops microstoma | reverse complement strand
AAATGTTAAATATGAAAAATATATCTCGCACTCTAAATGTGAAACTTCACAGTTAGATAGGGCTCGGTGACACCTTTGCATATTTTTCATGTTTAACATTTAGATTTATGATCATTTAAAGCAAATCCTCCATCTTGGTGAGGGCATATCACAGCATGCAGTCCAGCCCCCTGCTAAGTAACAGCCAACTGTAATCATGGGGCATGGCCAATTAGCATATCTCGCCGTTTGTAAGAGTGCAACATTTAGATTTAACATTGAGATTCAGATTTAACATTTAAATGTAACATTTAACATTTACACAGCAAGAAAATGTACCAAAATGTAACACTGCTTTTTTTTAAAAACACAATTACCTCTAAATGTGTGAAAATTGTGTGAACATTGCGCTAAATTTAGAAAAAAATGACACCTTTAAATTTGTGAAGCTGTTTTTACAAACGGCACCCCATAGCTCTCAAGCCTGATTCTGGAGTTGCCCTGTCTAGCACATTTTAGTCTTTTCCCCGGCAAAGGTCCAATTAATTATCTGGGTAGGTGAATAAGGTTTGTTACAATAGTGCAGTGTAGGAACACTCCAGAGTCAGGATAAAGAAACGGGGACAAAGAATACAACTGAGGTTTCAAGATCCCAGAACAAAACAGATAGAAATATTCATTAGGTATCATTTTGCCTACTTTGTCTGCAGCAGACTGTATGCACAAAAGAACAGACACCATGCCTCCAGCCAGCCTTACTCGCACACTTCATTGAAAGAAGACTACATGCTACAAAATGCATATGACTAACTTCATTCCTGATTGTCTCCAGAATCCAGGTTTCAACAAGTGCAAAACTGCTCTGTGCAGTCTCTCATTTTATTGATTTTAAAGATCAAGGGCTCTGCTGTGTCACTTAATGGCTTTTCCCAGAGCTCAGCTGCCATGTTATTAACAGGACCCTGCCTGTCCTTTGCCTCCCGTCTGTCAATAAAGGTGTGTTTGCTCCTGCGTTTGTATACATGGCTTGTTTCCATGCAAGAGTGGACAGTGGCAAATGCACAAAAGGCTCAGTATGAGAGTAAAAAAAAAAAAAGTCTTGGTCAATGTCACAGCATTATTCTGACTAAGATGGTGATAAATGTATTGGATTCTTGGAACATGCGGTTAAGAACTGGGTGTTATGGCAACAAACAGCTCACCATTTATGTAAAATGTCAGATCTATGCAACGTGTAATAGGCAAGTTTTCAATGCAATCCAATAGTAGGAGGTTTCAGTGTGTTTTCCTTTTGCATTTCTACATGCTAGGAACTATTATCGAAATCACTCTCGTCCCGGGTTAGGAAGCATTGTCTCTGCATGCATTGTGCAGATTCCCACAAAAGGTAACCGTAGGAATAAGATGTAAAACTGTGACATCTACTGGAAGATGCCAACACAGGACAAGCAAAGGGCCATCAAATGGAATTTAATACATGGCAATGTATGGCTGACTGTTGTTTCAGTCTATCCATCCAACCATTTTGTTACTCTTTGTGCCAACACAAATAGCTTACTAAGTACATATACTTTGTATCCACACTCACATTTCATCAGCTCAACTCACTGTTTCATGCACTTTGTAGTTCAGTCCATCTGTGCTCTGCATCATTTGATAGCCCCCTTTAATTCTCAGCACAGCAGTGACAGGGACACACTCAAATATACCACTACAGTGTCAGTGTCATTGCTGAACTAAGAATGATCCACCACCCAAATAACACCTGCTCAGGTGGTGGTCCTGTGGTGGTCCTGTGGTGGTCCTGAACATTAAAGAACAGGACTATCAAAAGATGCAAAAAACCCAGTAAACTACAGCCTGTAATTATAAATTATGAATTGCACCTATGGAATAAGTGGAATTTAAAAAATAATAAATGAGTGCAGATACAAGGCAGGTGTACCTAATAAAGTGGCTTGTCATATATGCTGAGATGTAAATTCTTTAACAATTAGGGCCAATTTCCCCATGGTCAAATTAACAAAAATCTCATAATATCCAACTGCTATTTAACATTAGCACTGCAATTATATCCCATGTCTAGGAAACCAACATATTTAGTAATAAAAAAGGATGTCTTAACTGACATTTACACACAAAAAAAACCCACAAAGAGACCATTTAAACAGTAAATGATTTAGCAATCCCCAAAAACTGCAACTGCTAAAGCAACATAAATGATCATTTTACTCCTTAGTTCTATAGGTACTAGAAGCAGGAAATGAAAAAAGGAAATTCAACAAAAATGTCAACAAGCTGTTTCTAGCTCAGCGTTTTGTCGCAAACATAAGGCAAACCCAGTGTAACAGAGCTGAGGCAGCTTTTAGGCATATAACCAACAATGCTGTAGGCCCATAGCTCTTGGAACACAAATTACTTCTAAATCACCAACTGTATTTTGCAGCAGAATGCCTGGTATTTGGCAGGGTTTAAATAAAGAAGTTGGCTCAGTCCTGAAAGAAAAGTGGTGTGGGCTAAAGGCTCTGAGGAGCGTAGATAAGAAAACAGAGGTGGGGGTAGCGGGTAGAGCTGGGGCAATGAATGAGAGGTCCTGTGGTTCCAGAGCATGTTAGTGCAGGCTCTCCAGCCCTGCTCTCACTAATCCTCAAGAGGAAGTGTAGCAGGCTTTCTAGGTGCAGGGCACAGCGCAGCCTACTTGAAAGGACACAAGGAGACAAAGAGCCCTAAAAGTACCATAAGTCCATTGTCTCTGCATTATTAGTGCAATTGACGTTGGTTTCCTCATGACTGCAGTATACGTTCACCATTTAAATATAGTTAAGCTACATAGTGATTCATTACAGTTTATTCATTTGCAGAAATATTTATCTGCACAAAACACTGCAAACATTCTTTGGATACTATGATGGATGATACTTTCATCATCTTAATAAAAATTCTGGCCGAATTAAAGTATGTAGCTAAATCAAATGTATAAAAGTAGGCAAATGCATATCAATGCATATGTTAAAACATAACAAAAACACTACATTGGAATGAAATGAAATTATAATAAGTTGAACACTATTTGTTTTCCCATCTTGCCAATTAAGAGAAAATGACAGTTCTTGCTATGATTTAATTTAACTGCAAAATCCACAAGGACAAAACCAATAACACACACTTGTCCCAATTTGACTACAAATGATTATTTGAATATTAATGATTGATTAATCATGCATGTTTAATATTGTACACATAAGCTGGTCAGGGCACCATTTATCAAAATCTAGAAACCATTATGATAACCAGCTCAAAGGGATGAGTACCATGCATATTAAATTTACAGCGGCCTTACCGTTCTCCGGATGGATCTGGAACCTTCCGTCCTCGTTGCCAGAGATGATGGAGTATCGGACAGGTTCGTCATCAGTGCCATCTCTGGTGAGGGCGGACACGCTGAGCACCTCTGTCCCTACTGCAGAGGATTCTGGGAGCTGGGCTGTGTACTCAGAACTCTGGAACACAGGCTGGTAGTCGCTCAGGACGACGACATCCACGGTGACCGTAGCTAGGGAGGACTGGTGGCGAGGAAGACCTCGGTCTGTGGCTTTGACTTGCAGCTTAAAGGTGGAGTGAGCCTCATCAGCCAGAGAGCGCTCCAGACGCAGGATTCCCGAGATTTCGTCTAGCGAGAAGAAGCCACTGTGTGCGCCCTGTAGGGAGTACCTCACCTCTGAGTTTATACCTGCCAAAGAGAATGAGAGGAACCTCAGAGAGTGAACAAAGATCATCCTAGCATGCTTTTAAACTTCAACAATGAATCGTATTTCATTCCCCAAGACTTTGAAAGCAATAATTCTATATTAAATATATCCATGTAGTAATGCATAAATACACCTACATTGGTAAAGAAATAATTGGCGGATATAAGATATGAAGACAGTATAAAGAATGTATATCTGGTTCCTTGTTTTGTAAATGGGACTAAAATAGAGACAATAACAGGGTTGCAAATTAAACTAGGGTTAAAAGTGATCATACTTGCAATGAACAGAAATATTTTGGATTTGTAATTTAATGACTTTCAGTTCCTGGTTTTGGGACCAATAAGAACTGCCTAAGAAATCAATTAAATTGAAAGTGTTTTGCAGCTATAGGTGTTGACAGGATTGCCACGAGGGTCAAAGTAGTTCACAATTTAGCAGAAACCAGGGAGCTACAGTGAATCCTGTACATGTTCCCACAGATCTCCAGGTGTGGTCTGGCACTCCTTTAAGAGTGTCTCTCTGTTCTCCACTCAGTCTTAGTTCAAACATTACACACCTTCACACTTGCTCTATGCTGTTCTGGCTCAGCAGAGAGGAATGGGAGCCTTTCAGCAAAGGTCTACAGTAAATGGATCATTTTAAAGACCTTTTTGTTCAGTATCACTGATACCAGTGTACAATGTGGACATGCATGACATCACAACATGTTTCTGGGGGCTCATTATGCTTGCAACCATTTTGTAAAGTCACACATTCAAAGGTTATGGCATACCTGTGTCTGGGTCTTTGGCATAGATGACGGCAATAGGTGTTCTGACGGTGGTATTGTCAAATACAGTAATCTCATAGTGATTGGTTGAGAACTGGGGTGGGTTGTCATTCATATCCTGTACCATAAGCATAATGTCGGCCTGACATGAACGTCCACCGCCATCGGTTGCCTTGACGACCAGGTCATACTCTGTTTCCTTTTCTCTGTCCAAAAGGGCGAGGGTAAACAGCTCCCCTGTTTACAACACAAGCTTGTCACACTCAGACTTACTGTGAAATGTTAGGCATTGACCAAGGAAGTAACTACGAAGAACAATATCTCAAAAATCATGTTCAGACAGGTTACTATTTTACAAGGGCTGAAATTTTACGGTGCTTCTAACCCAAAAGAGTCATTTTGGTGGCATTAGTGGTATGTGAATGGACTTTTGATAGGATCATCCTACAGACTACATCCAATCCTTCAAACACTAAACTCCATTTACCATAATTCCAAACACTTCTGATCTTGGTAACCCGATATAGCATGCTGGGGAGATGATGGGCTTAGATAGGAAGAACTGGAACCCACCAGGGCAGATAAAACAAGAAATCAAACAGAAATGATTGACGAGAAAAAACAAGTTTTTAAAGTGTGGGTCTCTAGCCTTTGTCTTGTTTGTTGTTTTGAATGTTGTACTTTCTTCAGAAGTAAGTTACAAATGCTTTCAGCAATAAAATATAAACATGACACAGTTGAAGTCCAAGTGTGCAGAAACAAATATCAGTTTTACCAGTTTTGGAGTCGAGATGAAACTTGTCTGCATTTGGTCCATGAAGAGTGAAAGAGACTTGTCCATTTGTGCCGATATCAGGGTCAGAGGCAGATACTTTCAGAATGAACAGTCCTGATGGAGAATTCTCCATGACAGCTTCAGTATAAAGCAACTGAAAAATGAATTAGACGACATAGCAAAAGCATTTTTTGCATTTAATTGGTTTATTTTCAGCTCTCAACGGCACTAACACTTCAACCCTAAGACTTATTTTAATAAATAACGAGTTCAAATTATGATGAATAATTCCAGCACATATTAATTAGTTGTTTTCTTTCTTGTTTGACGAGCATATAACTTACTTGTTCACACAATGGACTGTTGTCATTGATGTCAAGAATGTGGACCTCCACTTTTGCAGCTGTTTGAAATTTTCCATCAGTGGCTATTATCTTGAGTGTGTGTTTGTCTTTGACTTCCCTGTCAAGTGAACCTTTGGCAGTAACTCTCCACTCTTCTCCCACTGCGATAACTGAGAATTGGCCCAGTGGGTCTCCGTCTGCAAAAAAAAAAAAGGTCAAGATAAAGTAGAATAATTAAGAATATCAACTGTGTTTCTCAAAATAACAAGTGTAATCCTGCATGATGAAATATTGAACATGCCCTTAAGTTACAAAGCTGAGAAACTGTAAAATCAACTGAAATTTAAATGCAGCTGTAATATCCAGGAGTGGCTAGTGATTGTTTTGACTGATTGTCGGAGCCATCATTGGACTAACCTGTTATATAGCATGTGACCTGTTTGTTGTCTGCAGACACATCATTGTCTATCGTCGTCAGAGTGACTATCACCTCGCCAGGCCTGCTGTTCTCAATGATGGAGCCTTGATAGAGCTCCTCTGTGAACTGAGGTGGATTGTCATTTTCATCAGTGACTGTCACTTCCACAAGAGCTGAAGAGGAAAGCTTGACACTACCACCATGATCTGTGGCCACCACATAGAACCTGTAAAACTGCTTCGTTTCACAATCCATTTCCTTTAACGTGGTGATCCAGCCAGTCTCTGAGTCAATGGTGAACATATCTGTGATATGATCCATTTCAGACTCCAGGGTGTATGTCACTTGTCCATTAGCATCTTTGTCTGGGTCATTAGCTGTCACCTGAATGACCGTGGTGCCAGAAGGCAGGTTTTCAGCCACTACGGCCTTGTATGGGTCAGCCTCAAACATAGGCTGGTTGTCATTCACATCCTGAACCTGGATACTAACAGACACTAGAGAAGCTACATCTGTACCATTGTGACTGCCTTGAGCAAGTACATCAATTTGATACCACTTGGTCTTCTCATAGTCAATTTTCTTCTGCACGAGAAGGGTGCCACTGTCTTCATCCAGTGCAAACACTTGGTCCCTGTTGCTTTCCACAGTGTTGCCATCTACTAAGCTGTATATAAGTGGAATGTCTGCATCGGCCTTGACTGTGCCTATTTCATAGCCAATGGGAAGATCCTCAGAGGCTGAGAAAGTATACAGTGGTTCAGTAAATCTTGGAAGGGGCATCTCTGGCGGGACGACTTTTACCTGGACTGGCACGGTGGAATTATAAAATGGAATGCCAGAATCACGAGCCTTAACTTTAAAATTAAAGATCTTGTTCTCCATTCCAATCAGGCTCTCTTTGACACTGACCACACCAGTGAACGGATTAATCTCAATTACATCTTCTGTCACTTCTTCAGCTTCATCGACTGCATAAGTGACATCGGCGTTCTTGCCATCATCAGCATCGTAGGCCATAATTTGAATAACTGGAGAACCTTTGTTTACAGTGGACTGAATAGAGACATGGTACTGAGAGGCTTTGAACTGAGGGGCATTGTCATTCTCATCTGTAAGAATGATCTTCACAGTGCAAAAAGCTACTCTGCCACCACCATCCTTAGCCATGACCTTAATAGCAATCACTCTTTGTGAGGGATTCTCTCGATCTAAAGGCTGAGCAGTCACAATCTGTCCTTCGCCATCAATGGAAAATTTTTCATCTGCAAGCTTATTGATAATGGTGTAGTCGACACTGCCATATGGTCCATCATCAGGATCAATGGCAGCTAAGCGAATCACACGTGTTCCCGGCTCTGCATTCTCAGCCAATTCGGCTTCATAAAAATCCTGGTTAAAATAAGGACTGTGGCTGTTGCTGCTGGTCATGTCTATGTTCACGGGAGCGGTCTTTTGGAACACACCATCCGAAACAGCAACAGTGAGGTTGTAAAATGGATCCAGATTTTTCTTGCACACATTAGAGAACGATATGAGACCTGAGGATTCATTGATGGCAAAGTGCCTCCCTTCATTACCTGAGAGAATTCTGTACTGGAGATCCTCCTTGCTGTCAGGATCAGAGGCCTGAATTTTGATGACAACGTGACCACAGGTGGCCATTTCATCTAAAGATGTTCGATAGTGAGACTCACTGAAGTTTGGCGGGTTGTCATTGACATCTGTAATGTTCACGTTAACATTAGCTTCACTGCTGAGTGGTGGTGTGCCATTATCTGTGACTCTGATTTTCAGGCGGAATTGCTTTGTAGTCTCAAAATCCAAGACCTGTGACGTTACTAAAAGCCCGCTCAGTGGATCCATTTTGAAAAACTCTGTCTCATTCTCCCCTCTGTCAACTATTTGGTAAGTTACATCTTTATTTCTTCCTGTGTCTCTGTCAAAGGCTGAGACCTGTATTACAGACGTGCCTATTGGAAGACCTTCTAACACTTGTGCTGTGTACGTAAGGTTATCAAATACAGGAGCATTATCATTGACATCTTCAATATCGATCTCTACTCTGGCCTCACTAAAAGAACCCGTCACAGAGTCTGTGGCTCGAACGGTCAGCAGGTGCTTTGCCTGAGTCTCATAGTCTAAAAAGTCAGTGACACTCAACATTCCTGTTTTGAAGTCGATGTGAAAATACTTCGAGGTATTTTCTTCTGCAAGATTGTAGATAAGGTGGTAGCCCTCTGGATTTCGTGCTTGAACATGTAAGATTTTTGTAAAAGGAGTAATGTTTTCAGGAAGCCTCAAAGGGTAAAATAGACTTTGAAATATAGGGTGGGACCGGTTTTGCACTTGGATGTACAGCTCTCCAAAAGCTGACAGAGTAGGTTCCCCTTCATCAGAAGCCCTCACAGTGAGAACATACTTATTTAATGACTCAAAGTCGAGGGGTCGTTGAAGGGACACGTCCCCAAGATAGGGATCAATCCGGAAGAGATTGAAATGGTCCTCTAGCGTGTACTTTATAGATCCATTTTCACCTGTGTCAGCATCCGTCGCCAACACTTGGAACAGAACATCCCCTGGTTCAGTCTCCTCAGATATCATCAGAGTATGAGGAAGGTTTGATATGATGGGTGCATTGTCATTGATGTCATCTATGTAGACTTTGACGTCAGTGATGGCTATACGTCGTGGATTTCTCATGTCTCTGACCTCCACGGCCACATCATACTCATCCTGCTCCTCGCGGTCAAATGGAACACCTGTCGTCTGCAGTACTCCTGATGACTGCACCACCGAAAATTTATCTCCAGGATTCAGAACAGTGTAGATCAGTGGTTCATTGAGGTAACTACCTGTGGCTCTAAGTACCATTAAAGTTTCTACAGAAGTAGTGTTCTCCAGTACAGTGCCAAGATGCATCCTTTCCTGAAATTTCAGACTAGTCTTTTTGATTTTAGTGACATTGATTTTCACTAAAGCAGTGTCTTTGTACAAGCCGTCCGAGGCTACAACTTTGAGCTCATAATAGGTTTGGAAGTCAGATGCATTTTTTACCGTAATCTCTCCAGTCAATTGATTAATTTTAAACATGTTTTTGTGATAACTCTCTGAAAAACTGTACAACACCGACGAGTCTGCATCGTGGGCTCTCACTTGGATGACTTTCATGTCTTTGAAAACAGGGTATGAGATGGAAGCTGTGTATACAGGTAGTGTAAATTTAGGGGGGCAGTCATTGAAATCTAGGACACGGATGGTGACTTTGCAAGGTTTGGCAGAACTTAAAAAGGGCTCCCCAGAGTCCCGCACTTGAACACTAAAGACAAACTCAGGCGTACTCTCAAAGTCAAGCAGAGATATCAGAGAGATAGTGCCCATGCTTGGATCTATTTTGAACATTTTCTTTGCCTCTGGCTCTTGGATTTGGAAGATCAGCAAAGCGTTTGTGTCCTTGTCAGCATCCAAAGCCTTAATCACCAAGGGGGTGTTGTTTTCCCCCATTACCATGCTGTTCATGGTTGCAGACTCGCTGATCTGACCATAGTAATTGTCCTGAAGGAAAAAAGGGGCATTGTCATTTTCATCTATGACATACACATAAACAACAGCATCAGACGCGACTCCAGCTGTATTTGTGGCTGATATTTGCAGTCGGTAAGAGACAGACTCTTCATAATTGAGGGCTTTTTGGACAGATAGCAGCCCTGAGTTGAAATTGATGTGGAAGGTCCCATTAGCATCGCCATCTTTGATCCTGTAATTCACGGCAGACGGACAACTGGCTGAGACAGAGAACACTGGAGAGCCCAGAGGACTAGTCTCACTTATTTCAGTGAAGTATTCATCCTGGGTGAATTTAGGCGCTGTGTGCTCAGACAGCTTCACATGAATGTTGACCGGGCAGAGGTCACTGCGCTGGGGGAAACCTTGGTCAGTGGCCTTCACTGTAAGGTGGTATTGCTCCTGGGAAAGCTTGTCTAAAGACTTAGCCACACTGATGCTTCCTGTCTCCTGATCAATATCAAAACCTCCATTTGGGTTCCCTGTCAAAAAAAAAAAAGTTGTCTTAATGTCAAACATATCATTGCTTAATTGTTACAGACGTCATTGTCATGTAAATGTTTCTAATTTACACCATCTCCCCCCTTTACATCGTGTGAACACTGAATTAACATTAACATGACATTATTATAAGTGGACCAATAAAATGGTTTAAAATGACTTGTAATAAGGTCTTGTGACATTAATGTATATATTAAACTTTTTCCTTCTATAAAGAGATACACAGTCCTGCTATGTCACCTTTATAGTATTCAGTAGAAATACACAGCAGAAAAGCATCTAAAAGAACTCTGGAGCTGTGGCTTGTTACCCTTACTTTACCCTTGATTTGCTAATAGGGTCAGATCTATTTAATAGATTGAATAAGATGAATTTTGACAGTCCTTATGCTCCTATATTACCTGAGTGAATGGAGTAGACAATCTCAGAGTTGCTGCCTGTGTCCTTATCCAAAGCTTTGACTCGAAGCACTTCACTACCAGTTGCAGCCAGGTTACTGATGCTCCCTTCATAATGAGTGCTCATGAAGGTTGGTGTATAATCGTTACAGTCCTCCACATGCACCACAGCTTTTACAAAGTTTTTCTTCACCGGGATCTCCTGATCACGGACCTGCATGGACAAAAACAGGGTGATACATTTGTCTTTGAGTGCTGATCAACTACAAGACACATTATAATATTCAGTTTAATGAGTATGAATTCAAATCTGCATTTAAATAGTGCATGTGAATAACTGCGCTAACAATGACTAAGCAATTATCACCTAATAACCTAATGACCCATTTTCTACCTAATGACCCATTTTCTATTTTCCCTATAGCAAAGATTTAATATCTATGTTGGCTTAAAAAGTACTTTACCATCACAACAAGAGTGTGTGTGGGGATGGCTTCATAGTCCAGTTCATCAGTCAGGACAAGCACTCCACTCTTTGGATCCAGATGGAAATGCTTGAGGCTGTCTGGATGGAGGCTGCTGTGGATAGAGTAGAGCAGCCTGCTGTTTGCATCTGCATCCTGAGCACTGATCTGTAGGATCTCCTTCCATGGCGCTGTGTCCTCTGGAACTCTCACCTCATACTGATTTTTCAGGAAAATGGGTCGGTGCTCATTCATGTCCAGCACTCGGATGTATGCCTGAGAGTCAGGAGAAAAGCATGAATTTGATACAGTATCATCAGAGGTGGACAAAGTACTCACATTCATTACTTAAGTGAAAGTACAGATACCACTGGTCAAATGTTACTCCGATACAAGCCGTACAGTCAATTTTTAAATTAAGTTACTGAAGTACTTTAACTTAATTTAAAAAATACTTAAATATTAAAAGTACATTGTTACAGTATTGGCACAACACCTAATGCATCTGACTAGCTTGTAGAACCTCTAGAATAAGGAACTCAAATGTTACAGAATGACACACAACAGGAGCTGAAGAAGAAAACAAGTCATTTATTTATTTTTAATTGTAACTCTACACAACCGCCACGAAACAGCATGGCAGGTGTTCTGACACAATGTACCATGTGCATGCATGTAATGTGCATCTTAATCAAGTTGAGAGTGAAACTGCTGTAAATGCAAATTAGCACTCAAAAAAAAAAGAACATGAAAGAAGAAGGGAGTGAAGTGTAGCCTTGCAGGAGGACGTATACCCGTACCCGTACCCACACACCCACACCCACACACCCACACACCCACACCCACACCCACACACACATACCCACACACACACACACACAAAAAAAAATGGACTAATTACATGTCCTGTCTGTATGCTACACCAGTGCCTGTGTTTTGAGTTATGGAGGCTGTGCTTTTTAGTCAATAGAGGAGAGAGTGTGAGAGAGTGCGCGTGAGAGTAAGAGTGTACATAAGAGTGAGAGTGTGCATGTGAGAGCGTACGTGTGAGAGAGTGCGCATGAGAGAGTGACAGAGAGACAGACCGTGTTATGGGATCTTACTCAACATTTTGTCAAGATATGGTCATGGGTGCGAAAATTGCGTTGCAGAAATGCAATACCGGCATTGAACTTAAATTTATGGTTACAGAGTACCTCAGACGCGACGTTACTCTACTGATACTTATAGCCTGTCACCCGGGGGAACAAAACAATCACGTTTGAGAAGAGGGGGAAAACATCCACTTTCAGAATTAAAGGTAACGAGTAACGAGACCCTTGATCGAAATGTAGTGAAGTGAAAAGTACGATATTTAGCTTTCAGATGTAGTGAAGTGAAAGTCAAATACCAAATATTTGTTGCCGGAGGCAGAAGACATTGTCGTCTGTCATATTGAACTCTATCTGCACTGTATGTTGGGGGATATGTTCAGTCAGTCATTAAGTTGTCATGGTGCAGCATGTGCTACACATGCCCTTACCTGAGTAGTTATAATCTGAGAGCCGTCCGTGACGCTGACTGTGAGATTGTAATTGGATCTTCTAGCTGCATCCAGGCGCCGGGCTATCACAATACTCCCCACGTTCTTCTCTATGTAAAAGTTCTGGTCCTCATCGCCACCTAAAAGATGAAACAAGCTGCGGGTTAGAAAGAGGCCCCACTCAGGAGATCCGGAGCATCTAAAGGGCAACTGTCAGCATCTCTCAGCAAAGCCCTGCATGGACCTGCGTGCATTAATGGATGAGTGAATACCACAAAATATTGTGGCACAGCTGGCACTCAACCCAAAACAAGACCTGTTTAAATGAGTGATAGGCTGACTCTTCGTCCAGAACCAGCCCTTTTAACTGATGGCCAGTCTAGCATAGTAGACCACAAGTCTATGTGACTAAGCCTTCCTGAAAACCAACAACATATGTTTCATCCACAGGGTATTTATTCATCCATCTTTCCAAAGTCATGACACGACTTTCAATCCAAGCCTCACAAATCTTCCGCTTTCCTGCTCCATCTTTAGGTTTTAAAATGCGGGTATTAAAAAATGCCTCTCCCCTTAAATTTAACATTATGATGAAAAGCAATTGTTTCAGAGGAAATATTTGGCAAGCATACACTCAGAACAGACAGCTCAATCAGTAGGGGTAAACTCACGCTGGCTTTGGCAGATGGTGTTTATTAAGAAATCCACCTTTTGAAGACTTGCTCCTTTTTTTTTCTTTTTTAGAGAGGATGATGCTATTGGGCAGGCATTTAAATTCTATTCATTCCCCAAATTTATCAATTAAGCAGCCTCTGTACTCCAGTCTGATTTATGTAGAGTGACATCCCTTTTACTGATCCAATCACCATGACCAACTGTGACTAACGTTGAGTTGACTGATCATGATGGAGTCTTTGAGAGAGTTTCTGGAGAACGCTTACGTTTGAAGCTGTCTCTTTGTTTCGAATCGATACATAATCGGCTGCGCCAGATGGGCGTTGAAGTTTAGCTGCCACACTAAAGGCACATGCCTCATAAAGAACATAAGGCAGCCTGCAACTGTGTCTAATCGATGTTTTAGAAAGTTGCACAAAGTGAATTTATATGTGATATAATGCTTTCTTTTCCTAACCATTTTGAGGCACCCTGCAATGCTTGCACTCTGTGATTGTTAGTATAGAATGGCATAGAATGGTATTAGGCTACAAAATATTCACAGCAGTTTGTGTGCCTTGTCTTAGGGGGAACAACAGAAGAAACATTTTCACTGTCACTTGCTTAGTACTGTTTAGGTCTCTCTTGTGCCACCTAAACTGCTTTGACCTGTGAGTCTATGGACTCCACAAGAGCTCTGAAGGTGTACTGTGGTATCTGGCACCAAGACATTAACAGCGGATTCTTTAAGGCTTCTAAGATGAGATGTAAGGCCTCTATGGATCGGACTAGTTTATTCGGGACATCCCAACACCTTGAATTCTTTGTCATGTTCCTCAGACCATCGCTGTCATTAGGGAATACCGTTGCTATTAACAGGAAAACTAGGTCTGCAACTATGCTTAGGATGGTGGTTCATGTCAAAGGTAAACTCATGTGAATGCCAGGACCTAAGGTTCCCCAACAGAACATTGTCCAGAGCTGGCTTGCCTTCTTCCCATTGTGCATTCCCAATCTATTCCCCAGATAAGCAGTGCACACATACCCAGCATTCACATGATGTAAAAGAAAATGTGATTCATTAGACCAGGTCACCTTCTTCTATTGCTTCATCGTCGAGTTCTGATGCTCATGAGCCTGCTGTAGGCACAGGAGTGAACATATGCACTCTTACGAATCTGCAGTTCCGCAGTCTCAAATGCGGCAAGCTATGTTGCACTGTGTGTTCTGATACCTTTTCATCTTAGCCAACATTAACATTTTCAGCAATTTGTACTATAGTTTGGCTTTTCTGTAGAATCTACTTCCAACAAATCAACTTCATCAACTTTGCTTACTGCCAATAAAAAAAATCATCTTGTCATATGTGCAATGAATGTACTCTCATGTTATATAACTTAAGGACAGCACTGCCAGTGTTTCATCAACCAAAAGCATAATGCTGCAGGCTTTCTTAACAAAACAGGTTAATACTGATAAAAAATATTCTTGACACTTTTTCATTATAGCTCTTTTCTACCCAGGTTGTAGGTGATTAGAACCAGCTAAGGTATCAAGTAGTGCAGTGAAGGTCAAGACAAGCCCATTCTTGCAGAAAAGCCTGAGAGAGAGACAACTCTACATGCTTATCCATTGGGACACTGACAGACAACAGTGCAGGGGATCCTGGCCTGCTGACTGAGGAAATGTGGAGCAGTTGGATCTCTGCCGTTTGGCTCAGATCTTATCACGGGGTGGAAAGCTACAGTTAACCGCTCAACAGGTGCTTCACACTGAGCTCAACATAAACAAAACAACACACCAGTGTTTAGTCAAGGCCCTAATCCACTTAAAGAAGATATTAGCATGCTCAAGCCAAGTATGAGAAAACAAACAGATCTAGTCACTTCTATATGCTTTGATTCACTGAAATTTTCATTTTAGTATTATAAACAATTATTACTTCAACATTATTGCTTCCTTGCAGAAAGTGGATAAATATAATCCCCCAAAACTACTTATACTCTCTCTCGCCCCCCCCCCCCTTCTCCTTCTCTCTCTCTCTCTTTTTTTTTCTCTCTCAGAAGGCTCTATGATTTCTTTTTCGTTTGCCAGTGCGGAGCAAGCTGAGGTGGGATTATCTTCAAACAAACACTGGCCCATGTTCGTGCCAGGCTGTCTTGTTTACAATTACTGAAGCAGAGCGGAAAGCAAAGCAACAGCAGCATGCTCACCTACGATGTCGAACCAGAGGGGGCTGGGAGTGATCTCTGTGCTGATGAGCCCCACTATGTCAGTGACTGGGTCCGTCTCCATGACGGCAAAAGTGAAGTGGGCCTCATCGAAAGCCAGCGGCACAGAACCAGGCTCCGGCTGTGGCAGCCATTCCACATCCAGACGTGACTTGGATGTTCTCGCAGGGTTACCATGGTCAGTGGCTTTTATCTGTGACATGTGAAATGATTAATTGCAGTCTTTTTTTTTTACTGTTACTTCTGCCAATCTATTAAAATGAAGGCATAATAATATACTGCATTATTATTATACACTGTGTGTAAACTACACATAAAAGCAGTAAAGTCTAAAGAATGAATTCTTTCAGCTTTCTTTCTGTTTTTTACCGTTAGGATGCTGTAGTTGCCTCGTCCAAACGTTCCCTTGGCGGTCACCACCCCTGTTGCAGGGTCGATATCGAACTGCCCCTCCATACTCTTCTCCAGGCTGTAGGTGATCATGCCGTTGGGCCCTTCATCATCATCCCGGGCGACCATCCTGTAGACCTCCTGAGGCACGGCTGTGCTCTGTCGCTCACACAGCTTGACCTGGAAGAGCTTGTGGCTGAACTGAGGGCTGTTATCATTCTCATCTAGCACCTTAATGACCACTGTGGCAGTGGAGCGCAGGGGAGGAGCCCCATTATCAGATGCAATCACCTGCAAACCACAAGGAGGGAGAACGGGAAATGCTATAGTGCCTTACACACATGCACTTTTGCCTGCGAGTTTAACGTGAGCTGAGTCATCCAACAGGTTCTTTATTAACAAAGGGCTACGTGACAAAGTAAGTCAAAGCCAGTGTACAAATTACAGAAATAGTATTTCCTGCAAAAGCAAACTAAAGCACCCTCTAACAGACTCTTTTATCTGGTTTATATCTGCCCCGAACTAAATTCAGTTTGTCAACATTAATCACGATAAGAAACATGCTAGCAAGGTAACAAACAACCAATATTCATAGATTTAAATTGAAGTATTAGGGCTCAAAACTTCAAACATATGAAATTTAAAAAGCCTTACCAGAATGGTTATTCAAGCTTTGAATATCTTCGTTTTTAAGCTATAGCTTCCTTTTTACAAGAAGGCAATGTATGCAGACTCAATGCTAATGTGTGTTTTTTGTCTTATATCTAGAACTATGCAGCTTATAACATGGATGTGAAAATGTAAAATACTGCAGGAAAGTTTCTTTCAACCATACTTTTCAAAAGTTCATGACCCGGGTATCACATAGGCCCACCTTATATTGAATCAGAAAAAACTATATGATGCATTGTTATGTCAATTCCAAAAAGGCCTCAGGTGTTAAATAAGCCACTTCCAAATACAGGCATATTGAGATTCCTCTGCAGTGACCCAGTGATGTATGAGAGTACAATGAACCACATATTTAATCTGGAAATACAAATATTAATACAAAAGCCGTGAACAATAAGAGAAAGGCCCAGACTCGTGCTTCTCAAACTAATATACAAGAAACAGCAGGTGAGCTCACCTCAATAATGTGCTCTGGTTTTTGTTCCCGGTCCAGCTCAGTGACGGTGCTGATCACACCTAAGCAAACAGACACAAGCAGAGCAGACAGGCTAATCAATGACACAGTGCTCAGATGGATTGGCACACCTGTTTGTGTACCTCAGGCGGACCATATCACTCTCGCTTCCCACAGCTTTTACTTTCTCAGTCTTGTTTATTCAGCTCTGCTGTTTACACGAGGTCAACCTCCTGAACAAAGTTGTTTCTTGTCCTCTCTATTTTGACCTAATAAACATTTTTGCATTTTTTTTCTATTGCAGTTGTCGAAAGACATAAAAGTCTAACTTTTTCCAGTGGCCAAAAAAAAGTGACTGCGACTAGGCTTGATGCTTAAATGCTGCAGTGGCTGAGAAAGTGAGATGCTAAATTTTCCAACAAAGCCACATGCTAAATTTGTTAAATTAGCATGGCTTTCTGTTGCTTGGAAGAAAGAAATTTGCAGCCAGGAACATGAAGAGATGGGTTAAGTGAACTTTCTGCCTGTGGACTGCCTGTGGACTGAGGAAATATGCAGCCTTCAGCTTTCCACTCTGGCTATAAACATCTTTCTTTTTTGCAGGCCAGGCTAGCAGGTAACCAGAAGGTCTTAGCTACATTTACTGCACTCAGAACAAACCCTGCTGGGCTTTTACTGCACTCTCTATTTAGGCAGGTGACACTGTTAGAGCAGTTTTTACAAAGTGTGGTTTAAGCATTAACACCCATCTGGAGGTAGAACGTAAGTGGCTAAATGTAAAGCTAAAACAGGCTCAAATTCAGAAATGCAGATAAGAGCTGTGTTGTAATTGTTCCCTATATTTAGATATAAAGCAAATCCACCAGACATTTCCATCTTCACCATTAAACTTAAAATATGTAGCTGTGACCACATACACACACACACACACACACACACACACAGATATATAGCTCTAGTACCTGTTCACCTGAGGTTTGTTTTGTCTTTAGCTATTCCATATAGCTCTTCTCCTAAATGAGATGGCTTTGCTATACAAAGCCGTTGAGACAGTTAGTCACATTGGTCTCTGTAGAAATGAGTCACGCAGACCATGTTGTAACATGGAGATACAGAGATTTCCAGCCCTTTTTGCCTGAGTAATATATTTGAACAAGAGAAAACTAAAAAATGTCCTGCTGTGTTATGTTGTTTATTTGGCTTTGGAGA
This sequence comes from Bryconaethiops microstoma, assembly GCA_037577275.1. Classification (NCBI taxonomy): domain Eukaryota; kingdom Metazoa; phylum Chordata; class Actinopteri; order Characiformes; family Alestidae; genus Bryconaethiops; species Bryconaethiops microstoma. Next base: position 7,292,004 of record JBBJLS010000032.1, on the reverse strand, counting down.
CTCCATATTGATTTTTTTTAGCTATTTTCTTTTAATTTAATACTCTTGTTGATTCTTCAATGCTCTGTGCAGTGCTCACTAAAGCGCCCATTTTTGCCAAAAGGTATTTTAGCTTCACACCAATAGATTATATAAGCAAAAAAACACAATTAGAACGGGGTACATTTACATTACAATGATGAGAATTATTTTTCTGTGCTGTGCTCAATGTCAGCACTACAATGCAGAAAACACCATTATGAAAACTAGACTGTAAGTTGCATTTCAGAGATACCCCTTTGTGTGCAGTAATCTTGTGTAATACCCTCTATGAGTTGCTTTTGTGTTCTCCCTGTTAGCCTGGGGTGGAGGTGATGAAGCAACAAAGAAATAAGGAGCCGTGAATGGACAAGTACAAGCTTGTGATGCCAGTTAATGCTTTTGTAATTTTCCAAGGGGCGCTTCAAAGGCTAATCTGCATAAGTGTCAAAGGTCGGACATACGGTGGTTTTGGGGAGTTTTGTGCTCCAGGGGGCTTGTAATAAAGCTTTCTCCAACAACGAAAAACATTTTTTAGAAATGATAGAGTTTTGTGTGCTGTAATTATTTAGTCTATTCACCAAGTCCTTTTTTCAGCACACCTTGGTTACACCTAGTTTGTGCCTGAACTTGTTTGAGTGAAATGTCATATTCTGCAGTTGTGATTTTAGCATTGTTGATCTGTTATGTTTTTTTTTCTTACTGCACGCAAAAAAAAAAAAAAAAAGTCTATGTCTTAACACAGAAGAGCCAACAGGTGCACAGGCAAACCGCACTTGTTTGAAGAAGGAAGGCCTTTAATGAGAGTTGTGTACCTGTCTTTGAGTTGATAGTGAAATATGTGCGCTGAGAATCCAGGATCTGGAACGTCACCTTTCCCTCAGAAGACTTGTCCAGGTCTGTAGCGGCCACTTTTAACACGGATTTGTCTTTGGGCACATTTTCATGGACTGAAGCAAAGTAGACAGGTTGGGAAAACTCAGGAGGATTGTCGTTAATATCCAAAACCTCAATGAATACTTCAGTCCAGGACACCAGGGGAATTGTGCCTATATCAGTGGCATACACAGTCAGCCAATAGTGCGGCACAGCCTCCCTGTCCAGTGTGTCTGCTGTCCGAATCACTCCTGCAATCGTAGCGTTATAAATTATTAAAATGCAGTGTGTTACAAGTAGAAAAAGATCCATACATGTATGGGTATCACATTTCTTGCAATTTGTCTGTGCTTTGATCTAAACATTTTGAAGCCTCACTTTTCATTTAATATGCAATCTGTAGTATGCTATTAATTATGTAGGAATTAGTGCAGCATTTCTCTTGGGTCAAGCTAAGTATCTGAAGAAACCAAACTCCTAACCACATAGCAAAGAGAGGAGGGCATTGTGCATTTGGTAAAGAAGTTTCAGTTGCATGTTATATTACATCCTAACCTATAAAATGACTGATGATGTGATGATCAAGTAAAACATTTGGTTTGATTTTTGGCTGTTACGGATCCCTTTAACATGCAAGATCTGTAAACCCATTCTGTGCGCAGTAAAATAATGAAATAATTGTCATAACAGGAGAATTTCGACCATTTGGATGTCAGGCCTACCTGTTTCTTCATCAATGACAAAGACTCCAAGTCCTGTCCCATCGTGAATGTAGTATCGGACTACTCCATCCCTCCCCAGATCTTTATCCACTGCTGTCAAGGTAATGACTGAAGTATCTATTGTGGCATCCTCCATAACCGCAGCACTGTGTACAAATGAGCTGAAAACTGGTTTATTCAAATTTTCATTGACATCCAACACTTGAACCTCTACATAACATGAGGATGATAAGGACCTAGGGTTTCCATGATCCACAGCTCGAACAGTTAGATTATAAAACTGCTTGCTTTCAAAGTCCAGTTCCTTTTCGAGAGTCAGTAACCCTGTAGTTGTGTCTAGAAAAAAGGTACCTGCCTCACTGTTTTTCAAGTTGTAGCTTATCAGACCTCCACTCCCCAAATCTAAGTCATAGCTCTCAACCCATAACAGCACTGTGCCTGGAGGGGCATCTTCAGGGACTTTAATCCTGTAGATTTTGGGGATGAATTTAGGAGGATTATCATTGATATCTTCCAAGACAACTATTAGATCTGCCACTGAGGTAAGCTGAGGGTCCTCTTTCGCCTGATCCCTGGACTCAATCTTTAAATCATATCTGGGAAAGGTCTCTCTGTCCAAATGCCCTATCACTTTCACATCCCCAGAGGTTTCATCAACCTTAAATAGGTCAGTAAATGTTAGCAAGGAATATTTAATGACTCCATTGTCATCAAGGTCAAGATCCACTGCGTGTACTTTGAAGATGCTTGTGTCGATTTCTGAGTTTTCGGGTAGGTTCAGAACATATCTTGTTTGAGAAAATAATGGTGGATTGTCATTTACGTCCAAGATGTTAACAGCAAGAAATTTCCATGCAGATATCTGGGGAGTGCCCAAGTCATACGCTGTTATGTTCAGAATGTAGAATTCTTTTATTTCTCTGTCTAATGTGCAGATAATCTTTAGTTCCCCTGTGTTCATATCAATTGTGAAACATCCATCCTCGTTCCCACTCGAAATTGCATAGACAAGCTTTCCATTAAAACCGCTGTCATTATCAGTGGCCTTAAAGTGTATTATAGATGTGTTGAGAGCAAAGTCTTCCCTGACATCAATGGAGCTTGGGATGCCAAGAGCAAACTTTGGAGAGTGACGATTGATTATGTGGACATCAGAGAAGAATTCTTCCTCTTGGGCAGAGAGCACAGGCTTGATCGATTCAATAAGCTTCTCAGTCAGCTGCCTAAACACTCCAGTTTCTTGGCAGTGTGCGGTGGTTTCCTTGCCCTCGCCTGTGACATGCACAGTGACAAAAGTGGGGTCAGCACTGTATTTACCATCTGTTGCCGTTATTTTCAGGATATATGAAGGACTTTCTGTCTCTAAAAGGTCTGCGGTGATGGGCCGAGCTAATGTGATGATGCCGGAAACAGGGTCAATGGCAAATAATTTATCCTCATTTCCAGACTCAAATCCGTAGTGAATTTGCTCCAACTCATCCAGATCAACAGCAGAAATTTCTAAAATGTGCTCTCCTGCTGCCAAATCCTGAGGTATGGTGGCATTACATGCAACCCTCTCAAAAAGTGGAATGTTATCATTGATGTTGGCCATAGTGATGGTGACAGCACATTCACTCACACGACTAAAAGGACTGCCGCTATCAGAAGCCCATATCCGAAGATGGTACCACCTCTTCATTAGTTCATAATCAAACTCTTCGGAGGTTGAAATGACTCCAGTCAGTGGATCTATGACAAAAGGCAATGGAGATGTGTTTGCAATGGCATATGTCACAAAGCCATTGTTGTCACTGTCCATGTCAAAAGCAAAGACCGATAAGATGCTAGTTCCTATGGGCACATTTTCTGGCAGAGTGGCCTGGTATGAAGAGGAAGTAAATCTTGGAGCATTGTCATTCTCATCAGTTACATCAACAATGACGTGAGCTTCTGCTTCGTCATGATTTACCATGACATCAAACTCATAATGAGATTTCCTTTCAAAGTCAAGCGTTTCAGAAGTAACGATAATGCCGGTTTTTGTGTTTATTTTGAATGTGTGGCTATCTGAGTTACCCCTAATGTGGTAGGTGACATTTGGTAAACTCGTGTGTACAGACACTTTCAGCACATGAGTTTTTAGAGGGGAAAATTCACTAAGGGTGACATGATATACTTTCTGCTCAAATGTCAATGATGTAAATTGGGGAGCAGGAATATGGATTTCCTTAACTGGTGTTAGCAAAGGGGGGTTACTTCTGTCTTTTGCTTGAAGGGAAATATTTAATCCAAATGGGTTTTGTGGCCAGTTAATCCGTTTTGTCGAGACCACTTGAAAGTCATTGCCCTGCAAAACAGATGGAATAATCTCAAAACCCTTCTCTTCGTCCCCTGCAACTATACTCAGAGAGGCCAGTCGTGCCTTTGCCTGGGGCTCCATCTTGACATTCATGCTAATTCTGTCTGTGTACATTTGAAGAGAATCTATCACGATGGGTGGGATGAGAGTAAAATTTTCAGTGACCTTTTCCACATTTACAACAACCGTGGCCACGTTTCCAAACTTCTGCACCCCAGAGATTTTCTTGGTCCTGTCTTCTGCCAAAATGGTTAGGTCGTATCTGTCTCTCTGAGCAGCATTAAGCCTTTTGACAAGCGTGACGGTGCCTGTGAAAGGATCAACAGCAAATGGATGTGATCTTGTTGTGAAGGAGTAATAAAACTCGGCATTGCTGCCAATATCAGCGTCCGTTGCGCTCACCCTCACAACACTTGATTTCACTGAAGTGTCCTCCCTGATTACTATGTTGTAAGAGGCTGGGTAGAAGAGCGGCTTTAGGTCATTTGTATCAAGCACTTGGATCGATACCTTTGTTCTGGCCTGGTACTCGTAGGTGCTCTCCATAGCTTCAACAGTAAGAGTATACACATCCCGTACCTCTCGGTTGAGCAGAACTGGAGAAAGTGAATTACCGCTGCTGGTTGTTATCCTTAGGAAGCAGAAATCCCCCACGGCTACCTCCTCTGCTTTGAAAAGGCCATCATCATCGCCTGCGACAACTCTGTACTTGATGTCCCAGAAAGGATCAGAAACTACAATGCCCATTCGAACAGGGCTCTCCACATAGGTCCTGGGGGCAGAGTTTTCATTAATAGTGGCATTATACAAGTGATGGGTGAACCTCAGAGGAGAGCTGTCCTTTTCCAGGCTCCTCTGACATCTGGTTATATGCAGTAGGACTGCTATGACACTGAGCAGTTTAGCTCTGTCTGTCAAGGCCATTCTCATTGCCTCCACATGGACCCTCAGACCTAACGAGAGAAAAAGAGAGAAAAATGTGTGTTGAGTGTCTCAGCATGTCTTTGTGGGTGGGATGTTATCTTGTCAGTTCATGGGTTGGTGACAAATCATGTTCTTAGTAAATTCATTGTTGAAAGAGAGGAATAGGGAGACTGCAGGCTAATGCTAATCACACACACACACACACACACACACACACACACACACACACACACACACACATACAGACAGACATGCACAAACCCACATAGTCTCTGTTGCCAAGTGAAAGGCCACAGTCAGGTATTTGGTCTCTGTTGTAACTTGCCTTGACAAAAGCAGTATTATATTGTCTCAGCTTGTGAAGACGCTTTGAGCTCTTTTAGACAGGTGCTCCATTTTCACACAATTATTGTTTTCTGTATTATAAAAATGTCTATTTTTTTTTGTTGTTGTAAACTCAGCAAAATCAGTATTTGTCACCCCATATTCAGCATGTGTATATTTTCTGAGATGTTTTATTCATTATTTTGTTGTAAGATAAAAATTAAAAAATAAAACAAAAGTCTGTAACTGATAAATACACTTTAGTTATCTATCTATTTATCTATCTATTTATCTATCTATCTATCTATCTATCTATCTATATATGGGTGTATATATATTGTCAATATGGTATAGTTTATTTTCTTTTTACTGTAGTTATATACTTTGCCATCTTCCTCAAGATTTAGTTCCCACTATTTAAATATGAAGCATTATGAATATTACTTACAATCATCGACAGCCCTGTTGATCTTTATGAACATGTCAAAAATATTAACATCTCTCTGCAAATTAGTTAAAACCTAACCAATATTTATATACTGTTTTTTTAAAGAGATAAAAAGACAGGGTAAGGTGTTTCCATTTCCAGGATAGAGTTTACTGAACCACAGGATATGTGTTAAACTTGTTTAGATTGGCTGTTACCCAGTCAAAACTGCCGTGGTGGGTAAAGAGGAATGCAACACCATGCTTGGTCGTTGTGTGATTACAATTCCGTCACTTATTCAATTCAGTCCTATGCCATCTGTGACTACATCACCTTATGAATAGATGTAGTTGAGATGAAGTCTGAAATAAGATTTTGAAAATGGCTTTTAGTGTTGGTTTGCTACTTTTTAGCCTGTTGTTACACTAAACAGCTGGTTGAAGTTGTGAAGCTAAGAGAACCCGCGGGGGGAACGCAATTTAAAAAGTGCATGAGCAGGTCAGGAAGTAAGTAATAGGATGTGTTATATGTTCTTGTTCAAAGTCCTGATCCACAATATTAGCTACCTGTAGCCACATGCTCAGGCCAACAGTTCAAAGTTTCACTTGAGGGACCAAATGCGTAAACGTGCGAATTACGGATCAGCTCGTTATCCCTGTACTGTCATCTTGTTCTGTATAAGAGGCAAAACCTGACCTTGAATCAGCATTTTTCCTTGCAATATGTCTCACATTTTGGATGCAGTGGGACACATTAAGGAACATTTACAATAAGTCAGCATGGCTCTATCTACACTCAAACAGTGTCAAATTTATGGCAAAAGTTGTGCTATCTATTTTAAATAGAACTAGTCATATTAGATATTTATTACATATATTTCATTGCTATTATTCAAAGATAATCAGAAATGGGATCATCAGAAAATAGGTCTTCTTCGTAAAAAAAAAAAAAAAAGGAAATTTGCAGGTTTATTTAATAGGAGTAACACCTAAAAGTTTAAATAGTCACATTTAGTTTGTCGTTTTAGCTCTACCCACTGTAATGGGATTTGGTTAAACGAAACATTGAATACGCATTTTTAGACAATGTGTTTTCAATGGACTGCCATTTCTTTAGAAATGTTCTGTAAACATGAAGTGAGTTCTTGTTGCTGAACACAACCTTTTTTCTGAGAAACACTTCTGTTTTCCTCTAAAGCCCAGAAGCACAATTTGTCTGCGACTAGAGTAGAGCACACTTTTTTTAAATAACGAATTCTCAGAATAAGCGTGTGCAGTGCATTAAGGGTAAATAGCAACTTCATTTCCATCTTCATTGTGCTTCTAACAAAGTCCACTGCCCGTCCATTTAATGATAATCAATAAATACGCCTCAATGATCTAGATTACTAGGAAGGGACCAAAAAGGGGGCAGTTAGGATGAATGGCTTAATTCCAATTTTGTCAGCTCTTGATCGTTTGACAGTGTTTATCTTCCTGCCTTCATGAATATCAGAACAAGTTTCCCCGGAGGTTTTGCCAGAGTTTCCAAATTCAAATTTCTGGTGGGCATGTAACTTAACAGACTTCATGTGTGGTTTGGAATGAGAGGTTACAATCATAGGGTCAAGTAAGAATGCAGTAAGATTTATTGGCAGTAAGGTTATTTGAGGGCCCATCTGTAATGCACGTCTCAGGTTATCTCAGACCTACTTATAAATCAGCCTGCACCACCAGACAGCGCCTGACTTAGGTATTAACACCATGAATAATGTGATGTGTATCTGCTTTCATTCTTTCTTCATCTAAAGTCTACATTTCTGGGTAATTGCTGCATTGAATGACATTGATCTGAAAGTTTAATCCTCTCCATTCTTATGTTAAAATTTTGAATTGACATCTGATCCTGAGTATTTAAAAGCCCTTTAAAAACTCTCAGCATTTCATGACAAGATTTAGAACAGTCCATAATTTTCAGAGAATACTATTTTAACACGTTCTATGGTGAATCTCTTAGTTCACTGCACCTTTCCCTCCAAATGCATTGCCTAAACAAAAATTAAGTGTTTCTTGTTTCTCATGTCAAAGAAACATTAGGATCTTAATGAATCTTCATGATCAACCTAAGACTAACATGAATGAGATCTTCATACTTTACTAAGGAAAAAAAAACATATTCTTAGTCATTCTGATCCAAACATGTGCAAAGGTATTAAATGTCGTTGCTCACATCCGTGCCTTCAACGTACCTGAGGTCCTCGCAGAAACTCCTCATGGAACTTTTCGTAAAACTCCCTACAGGTTTGGTAAATTAGTATCCCAGCGCTGCATGAGACGTTGTTTCTGTTCTTCCATAACGCTTAAAATCAACTTAGATGTAAAAGAAAAGTTCTTGTGTGTCCGTCGCTCCAGCTAATTTGACTGTAGACAAGAGTGAGTAGTGAGTTGCCATTCTGGTGAGACACCTTGTTCCCTCAGGACATTCATCCCCTCCCCAATCTGTCCCTCCCTCCACCATCCACCCCCTCTTCCTTGTCCAACACCCAACCAGGCACCCAGGCACATGTCGCTCGCTCATGCTCTCTCTCTTGCTCTCTCTCTCTCTCTCTCTCTCCCTCTCTCTCTTTTTACACTTTCTCCATTTGGGCTTTTTTTGGGCTTTGACTGAATGTGACTCAAGATCTTTCTGTTTAGAAGTGTCCCATTCAGGAAGTAGTGATTAGGTTCCTGATCTTACTTTTAATGACTCTTTCTTACTTTCATGCATGCCTCAAAAGTTCAGCATTTGCTCTCATTATCCAAGAAAAAAGGATTACATTCACATACACACTGAGAACCTTCCACAAAACAACAGAAGGCATGACATGCGTGTGATCAAAAGTATTCAAAATATCAACAAATACCAGAGAGATAATTAATAAGTTTGTTTCTATTAATTATTTGAATAAAAAACGTCTGAATTCTCAGAAGAAAAGAAAAACACAATGTTGTTCCAACTGATAATAAAAAGTAATTAGCTTTTATTGGTTCCCAAGCTTCTGCTTACACCCCAAAGGAAATTATCTTTGTCTTATTCTTTGTCTTGTTGTTGTGTATACAAAGATCACTGCTCCCATTTAATTAGCTGCTGAGAGAGACTGTTCAGGGGAAATGTCTGGAGAGGTTTAAGTGCACCTTCAGGTTTTCCATCCATCAAAGCCATTAGTGCCCCAGGGAGAATAACGAGTTGATAAGATCACTTCTACTGTCAACAACCTAAACCCCAGTCATTTTAATCTGAAAAAGTTCAACTGCCCCAAGAGTTTTGCTGCAGGGTGACACCAATTTTTTTCCTCCCACTGTGCCCCTCAATTGAGATGATGTAATCGGGGTTCACATATGGTGCCAGGATCAGCCCTGGAGTGGAAGAGGAGGAGCACATGGACCCAGCGAGGAAGGGAGCGGGCATGGCCCACAAATAAGACTCAACAGACGGTGGGCACTGGGCCACTGGCAGCAGGTGGACTTAGCAAAAGTGCACTTTGAAGACGGAGTGAAAAATGTACAACCCTCGGGGCACGAGAGGAAAGATTTAGAAAGAGAGCCACCTGCATGCACTGTTTCTTGCTCAGGTGATGTTTGGAGAGGATTAGAGCTTGTTCCCAAGACAACATTTGATGCAAGTCCCTTTACACTATCATTTTATAAGTTTGAATAAGTGTATATCATTATATTCTGATTGTTATATTATTATTTTCTCCTTAATTACCTTGTATAACCTGATATAATACTTAATGACGATTACATCTTAATTTTGTTCATTTTCTTTGATTTTGTACTGCACTTTGTAACTTTGTTTTTGAAAAGTGCTATATAAATAAAGATTATTATTATTATTATTATTATTATTATTATTATTATTCACCATTGCTTCTTGATGATTTAATTAAATTACTGGGTTAGTGAGTCTGAACCTTTAGTCTGGAATATTAGATAGACCATCTTGTAAAAATTCTAACCCTACACCAACGCTCAAATTTGTACAAGGTTATCAAGAAGTCTCTTAACATCTTTGTACCTCAGATTTATGCATAAAACGTGCTCTATATATTTGAAAGGAGAGCAGTGTTTGAATGATGCTGTGCTCCCGAACTCTTATGCTCTTTCTAACAATGGTTCGACCATGGCACATTTCGAGAGATTTCTCAGAATGGTATACTTTGATGTGCCTTCTCATACATAATGTATTTTCCTTTCTCAGAGTTTTGGTGCATGATCTGTGTCATATGCCGCAACAGCCTCACTGGTAGGTGACCTATATTGCTAGTCAAAAGTGTGAGGACACCATATGCATCGGCCAGCCTTTATTTTCATTGTTGTTTTTGAATTAAAATAGCTACAAAGGTTTAACTCTGTTTATACTTTGGGTATATTTTGCTACTGTTAACTTCGTCTTCATCAAAGCATCTTCTCTGTTATGAGGAGGAATTTTTGCTTCAATGATTTCTTTTCCAAACTATTGTCAAAAGCACATTCTGAAATTTTAAGCAACTGACGTCATTAAAAATAAAGATTGCCAAAAGAGTTCTTTGGCAGGACAGCATGCTTTTAACTAATGTTTTTTTAAAGAACCTTTTTTTTGTAAATGACGTGTGAGTGAAGTTAAGCAAATCCATGAGTTCTGTACCAGTTAAAGGGCTTTTCCTATAACTGTACACCAGAGCAAAGCAATCATTTTGTTTTAAAAGTGAGGTGAGAAGTGTATGAGGTATGAACAATGGCACTGTCACAAATATTTACACCTAAGCCAGAAACAAACTTCAGACAAGGGCGCAAATGCCTCTACCATACACAAACATGGTTCCATGTGTTGTTGCCTTCTAAAAGGAATCACATGATGCAGTTCTTTTCTCAGCACAAGCTGCTTTCTGAGCATTGCCGCAGGGTAATGTATGTTGATTGTGTTGATCAGTATGATTAGTACTGACAGCTTCTGCATAGTAAATGTTAATGTCAGTGATATCACTTGCCAGACACTAACATTATTAAACAGTATCATGCTGGTTAGCTTTCCCAGGGATTCAGACGCTACTATATGACTGTTCTTGTATTAAAAATCCTGCGTCATATAGCGACATCACATAACACAGACAAATGTCAAATTTTAGTCTTGCAGTGCCAGAGTACTTTCGTCCGATCTTTATGGCGGACCAGAAGCGTGACAAGTATTTCATGGAAAGAGGTTTTCTCGCATAAACAGATATTGTCAAAACCTTTTATCTCCATTTTTGTTGTTGTTTTGTTTTGTTTTTCATGTTAATAGCAGCTACTCTTGATTGTCATGAGTATATTAAAAGAAATAATAAAAAACATTACAAACATATTTTTGCATTAACCTCCATTTTCCTCCAAACAGCTGCTTGGTTTATTTTTTTCGGATGACAACAATATGAAATATCATTGTCTCTTTATTTCAGTACAAGTGAAGCACTGTCCAAATGTGTAGTTGTTGTATCTGTTAAAATAACAGTAGATCCAATTTAGGGAGTCTCAGATTTGTCCACTATTGCCTCCGTGAGTATTGAGCATTTTTATTGCAACAGTAATGCAGGAATTCATTGTTTTTCCAGCAGGACTGTGCTTTTGCTGTGCATTGACCAGGTGCTGTAATTTACATTTACATACTTACAATGACAATGTTTCTGGCCTTACACTGTTGTACTTTTCTAATAATCTATCTGACTAATCCTTGATATATGAAATTACTGTAAACCAATAAAGAAAAAAACTTAATTTGCCTCACATTTACATTAATTCATATGGCAGATGCTCTGATCCAGAGCAGTTTAATCAGGTTATAGATGTTGGTGAGTGTACTGCCTGGACAGAAATTCTACTGTGCAGACGGCAGCAGTTTTACTCACTACGATGCTGTTCCTTCTACTTCGTGTGTCTTCGAACAGTTTTAAATACAATTAATTTTTCATAAACTAAATAGATTATATGGTGCAAACAGCCCTTAAGAGAAGAGTCAGCACATGTAAAGACTGCACAATTAAAACTTTATTTTTCTCCCAGGCTATCAAAACAATCTGCTTCCAGTCTTCCAGGTGTCTTGTCAATGTGATGAGTGGATTGATTGAGGTGCACAACTGTCTGCACTAAGTAAACAGTGTCCAGTAATCACTGACCACATGGGCTGCCTTGCGAAGCACTGGCCTCTTAAGTTATGTTTACGAGACAGCAATGCTGGTGACAGCTGGATAGGTACCATTATCAGCATGCTGGAACCTCAGAAACATGCAGTACTCACTTAGTGGCCTCTTTTTTCACGCTTCAAGAACTGTGTAAAATCCAGCTGCTTTCAGCTTTTAGAGTGAATAGTATTTAGCAGCATGGCTTCGCTGCGGGAGTCATTTGTTTGTATACATGTGGCAGAGAGAGAAAGAGAAAGAAGTAAAAAGGATAGAAAATCATAGACAAAGAGGGTGCAGAAACATACAGTAAAGGTTTTTTTTCTATAAGGTCTGAAGTAATTGTGGTGGCAGACAATGTATGTTTACTTAAGTCTTGCAGTCAATAGTTGCAGTTCATAACTTGTCATGAGACTGTTCATTGTAATTTCACCCAAGACTGCCCTACATGTTTTCAAACTCTCATTATAATGACTCAAAAACAACTGCAGAACAGGGATACACCCAGCACATCAAGAATAATTAGGGTTTTCAAATATTACCATGGGCGGCAGGTGCTGGCGCAGCAAGAAGGTCCTGGGTTCGACTCCCCGGTTGGGCGCAGGGTCTTTCTGTGTGGAGTTTGCATGTTCTCCCTGTGACCGTGAGGGTTTCCTCCCACCGCCAAAAACATGCGTGCATAGGGGATAGGTCAATTGAGCACACTAAATTGCTCCTAGGTGTGACTGTGAGCATGAATGGTTGTCTGCCTCTGTATGTGACCCTGCAACATGCTGGCGACTGTCCAGGGTGTACCCCGCCTTTGCCCATTGCAGCTGGGATAGGCTCCAACCCCGAGTGCAGGACAAAGGGGTAGAAAATGGATGGAGGGAAATATTAGCATATCTTTCCTTTTCAACTGTCATTTTAAAAATAAAGGTTCTTGGCCTGGCTGACCTGTAATTGATATAAAACGTTATGTTTACGTTATGTTCTTTAGCAAGGTTCTTCACACTTAACTCATTTATAAAATTGGATTGGGAAAGAATAGGTTGGTAGGGTGGTGTAGTAGGTAACACTGTGTCCTCATAATAAGGAGGTGTTGGGATTCTCTGGTTTCCTCCCATAGTCCAAAGACAGCAGCACCCCTTGTGAACGTGTGGATGTGTTTGTTAGTGTGACTTCCCTGTGATGGACTGGCACCTGTCCAGGCTGTTTCTCAACCTTTTGCCCTAAGACTACTAATATAAGAAAAGGTATGTATGGATGGATGGATGGATGGATAGGTGCTACAAAGAAAGATTGTATATGAGTGCACATTTGTGGTTTCTTTCCTGCTACACACCTGATGTATCTCATTGACTATCAAGTCATTAACAATTTGAGTGAGACGAGTTAAAATGTGGAAAGTGCCCTTTGGTCTGTTGCTCTAATATGTCACTTGAAAAATACTGATAAAGATATCAGTAAAACAGTTTAGGAAGAATAACCCCACCCAGAAACAAAGAAGTGAAGTGACGTCTTTGTAACATTTCTTGACTGATCAGCTTCAACACATTGTTATTAATAACCACATGGAAACAAGGCACAAACTCATGCTCAGCATTTACCGGGAAATAGACCGACCTCTTGTTTCTGTGCTAAACAATGACAGTGTAGCATTCACTCTGTTTCTGGCTCTGCCTCAGCAAAGGGAATGCATTAGTTGTCTCATTAGATTGAGAACACTTTGACATTGAATGGCTGCTTGCGTCCTGCATAGTGATCACCCCTAGCTCTCAGAGGTAGCAGGAGGAGGCCTACACAGTTGTCAGCCTGTGAAAGCACTTGCTGCCTATTTATGTATGATAATGAAGATTCAGCCAGCAAGTCATCAGAGCAAATCACTGGGTGCATGAAAAATGATTATCATTCCACCAGCCTCATTGGGTCTCATGAATTTCTGTATTGCATTTTTCAAAACGTGTGTAAAGATACAAGTCACCGAACTCACTGAGTCTGTAAACATGCAGACATATGGCATCACAGCTGTATGTCCAGATGAGCATTTACATTTTGAGCGCATTCATGACAGAACGCCTAATTAACCTCCTTACAAACGGCGCAAAATACGACTGTTTTAACCGTTGTATCTGTTCTCCTTCAGTGACAGTGCTGTTGTTGCATCCACATTATACGTAAAGAAATATCCAACCAAGCCAGATATTCATAGTTGTTTTTGAATCAAGCCGCCTTTCTGATCAAAAAAACATTTGAATAATAATTTACTTTTTTTTACTCTAATAAACCAAATCAGTACAAAACCATTCTGAATGTGTGCAGAGAATAACATCAGCAGTACACTCCACAATAAAGGCAGCTTCTTAGTGATAGAAAGCATGCTGATCCATCTTACTACACTGGTAATGGTAGTACCAGTGTTCACCAGTGTTTGGGCAAGTTTACTTATTTTGAAAACACAGGTGACTCAATAAGTGTTTATTGTAATCATGATTTAATTCATGGGTGCCCTATTATATTATATTAAAATATCAACTGTTGATAAAAATATAAAGTGTGAAATTAATTTGGCAAATGATATAGAAAAAGTATCGATCAATAATGCAATATTATTAATATGTAATTATAGACTAATTATTTTAAAGCATACAGTGTATGTTCTTCCTTTCTTTCTTTCTTTCTTGACCTGATATCAGTTTATACAGTTGAGAAACCAGTTGCCTTACCTTTTCTAAGTAAATTAATCTGATTCACAATCAGTATCACTTTATTTAATCAAACAATGTGTCTTGAATGAGCACACACATGTCTGAGACATAACATACAAAACTGTCTGGAAAAGTAGACAGACTGCTACTAATATTTTAGAAATTTTGATATAAAAATCTAAATAAAAACAGAATAAGGGGTAGAACTGTAGATATTAAAGCCAGTGTGAAAAGAGATTAAAAACAAACTAATTCCAAATTAAGTCTGTCAGTTCTTCTTCTGAAGAAAATACCAATACCAAATAGCAAGAAAATACCACTTTCTTCTAAAAAAGGTAAATCTTACAACTTCGTAATAAATCATACTTTTATATTTTACAGTGAGTTTATGTCTTCAGTTATGAGGGATTCACCAACGTTGTTCAATTAGTCACTTTGGACACCGTGCTTATGAACATCACATTACAGTTTACAGTCATTTGCCCAAGTCTGCTTGGCTTTAGGTTTATGGTGTTTGTGTGTATTTGAATTTGCTACAGTTGATTGAAGAAACCTAATAAGCCGCATAATTTGCGAGTAGGCAAAAGTTGAGGAATGGTGACGGCTGAGTCACCAACAACAGCACAGCATTTAATCGTTTTAAGCATTTTAATAAAATCCTTGGATCTCCATTTTTCAGCGGATTGCGTCGATCAGGTATTGGTCCAATGTGGGCAAAAATTACTGGAGTGGATTAAGTAAATGCCTAACTACACTTTGAGCAAGGCTATGTCTCAAATTGCACCCTACATGTGCACTGTGCAGGAATTAAAATGCAGATTATGGTTTGGTAAAGCATAATGCATTGAGATTATTGTGTTATTAACTGCTTAGTTGCTTAGGTGAGGGGAAAAGACAGATCGGACTGGTATCAGTGTCGCACAGATACTCAAGATCGGGATGTCGCAGTAATTTATTGAAAACCGGTATCAAGCCATCCCTAACTTTTAAAATTTTCACTTAATTTACTATGGGTACATAATTTGAAAACACCATCACTGTTGATGCACCAACAGAAACAGATCAAAAAACATATTAGGTGCCAGTGTAAGTCATGAATGTTTTTTCCTTCTCCTGTAAAGGTTTTATGTTTAAGAAATAAGGTTTTGTTGTATGTTGTGTGTCCATTTTGCCATTTTGTAACATAATTTGAACATTTCAACTGACATTTACTGGATAAACATAAATATCACGTTTGTAAAGTATAATAGTGTTTGACTTTTCACAATACAGACTTGTTACATTCTAAAAATGTGTTGAACCGAGCAGCCCGATGTAGGCACTGTGGCCCAACTCATAAAACTTAATACCAGAAGCAATTCCCATTCAGGAGAATGCTAGGCCATCTTTTTCCTCTGAAATGAGAGCAATTTTCTGAGAACAGGACCCTTTGTCTGTCAGAGTGCAGGAAATGGATTGAGCTCTTTATTGTTAAACACTGGCGGTGTGTGTTTTCCTGTTACACACACAGACGCACAAAAAGTGGATCGAAGTTGGAGCAAAATGGGAACATCTTTTTTCGGGACTCCGCTGCATGTGCATTGTTGTTGTGATTGTGGTGGGCAGATCAAGTGGAACTGCCAAAGTTGAAATATGAAACACTGTGCATGCCAAGTTCACCGGGCTAAGTCTGTGGATAAAACTTCAATGAGGTGCTGTCGGTCAGGCCCTGCAAACACAAAGGCTGTCTGCAAAGAAAAGAAAAGAGCCTGAGTAATTTGAACACACAAATTCACACACAGCGTTTCTGACTATAAGACAGATACTTAAGACATGCCTTTTCAGGTAAAGCTGGCAAGCTCTTAAAGCTTCCTGTCAGACTGCTGGCTTGGCACTATGGTTATAGACAAAAATGACAATCTATATACACTGTACCCATGGTTTTAACTTTCAAAAATATAGTATTTGCTAGTAGTAATATATTTGTTAAAGTTAAAACACCATAGTTATATTTAGTTTTTTTAAATAGTTTTTATCCCATAAATGTTAGGCTTCAGTACAGTGGCAGTGCAGTCAGTGACAATTACACAGATTTAAGGGTTTTTGCTTTTTCCCATTTTAAGTTTTTTGTGTTGCACTACGTGCTTTTTACTGACTGTACTGCCACTGTACCAAAGACATTTACAGTATAAAAACTGTAATAAAAAACTATGAACAACTATGGTGTTTTAATTTTAATATTATATATATATATATATATATGTATGTATTTTACTACTAGCAAATACTATACTACCACCACTATAATAATAAGAATACAATGCAGTTAGACATTCAGTTATTAAAGCAGCATAGTCACTATTTGTATAGGTACATCATAGTTCTATTTTTTAAAATAGTTTTTATAATATAAATGTTAGTCTGTAGTACAATGGCAGTGTAGTCAGCGTTAAGGGTTGCAAAAAAAAACCTTAAAATGGGAAAAGCAAAATAAGTTGAATTAATATACACGATATGGACAAAAGTATTGGGACAAATCTGTTTCTCAGGGTTTGGGCTAGGCCCCTTACTTCCAGTGAAGAGTAATCTTAAGGCTTTAGCATACGAAGACATTGACCTTAACTCCATCCAACACCTTTGGGATCAACTGGAACGGAGATTGCAAACTTGGCCTTCTCGTTCAACGTAAGTGCCTCACCTCATAAATGCTCTACAGAATGAATGAGCACCAATTCCCACACTCCAGTATATTATAGCTGCAAAGGGTGGGCCAACTCCATATTAAAGTCTATGTATTTGAATGGAATGTCATTAAAGTCCCTGTTGGCGTTATGGTCAGGCGTCCGAATACTTTTGCCCATAAAGTGTATGTTAGTTCTCTCCTTGGATGAAGACAGCTTTCTGGTGGGCCAGTTAAAAATCCCTGCAGGACAACACTGGCCCTTTGAATAGTGCTGGTGTAGAATATTTACATTATTCAAAAGGGCTTAAGATACTCATCAACCAAAAGTTTATGTAGGTCATTAAAAATCGTTCTTCATTCTCCAGTCTTAAGAACTTTTTCGTCAGCGTGATTTTTAAGTAAGAGTGTAGACCTCATTAGAAAGATACGTCTGGTTCTCAGTCGGAACATTTTTTAAAGAGTGCAAATTATTTGGCTCAGTCAGCATAACTGCAATTACAAACAATGCCAGGTCTTATGGGTGATGTTTACTCTTCAGCAGCCCACACATTCACTGCAAGTTGTATCAGATTAGTTTATGGGAAGGAAAATTTCAGCCTCAGCAAAAACACAAAGGGACACACGCTCATGCTGAGTGGAGTTACTGCTCTGCGCTGAATAGGATGTAATTACTGGATGTGAGTTTGAATCCCATTCGCCAATACCTCCCATTAGGGCAAAACCAAAAAAGCTTAGAGAGCCGAGTGTGTAATCCTCATCTGATCCACTCTTACTCTCCATCAACATCTCAACACGCTCGTCTTATGCGCCTCCACAGCATGACTTGTTCATACAGCACCAAAGACCATAATTAAAACCTTGCGATCCAGTGAGGAGGAAGAGTACAACATCTTACTGTACAAACTATATTTCCCATTCAACTACAGATAAACCCCTTTAAACTCTATGCCCATTGCTCACATGTGAGTCTTTGTGGTTTATCAAATTATTAATCTGACATTTTATTCAAATGCTTCTTATTCAGGATGTACAGGTCTTATTTACTAAAAATGGGTCTTTAAATAAGTATCCATTGAAAGGTTCTGTCCTGTCACTTCAGAAGACCTTTTCGGCCCTGTTATATCAGTGTGTGCAGGATGACAAATGTAATGAATAGGATTCTGTTGACCTTCATTTGAAAAATGTAAATAAAAAGCCAAACCCAGTGTGTATATAATAACTTTGGGCATTAGTTAAAAAAACTGATATATGTGGCTTTGATTTAAATATCTGTCCTATAAGTTGCACATTTCTGTGAACCAATGCTTCATAACAGTGTTAAATGTGACATAAATGTCCATCATTTTAACCTAAGGCTGGCCTGACACTAACCTAAAACTACTCAGGCTGGCTTATGAATAGTGACTGTTAATGACATAATACATAATACTTAATAATGTCATGTCTAGAGGTCTCTGATGAAGTCTACATGCCTTCAAATAGCCACAGTCTAACAGTCACTTGGTAGCGATTATGAAATGAAAATGTAAAGATGCTACTTTCTAATAGTACACCACAATAAAATCTGTTTTATAAGTTCACTTAAATGGGGCATTTCACCTGATGCCCTCATCCAGAGCGACTTACAATCATTAGTTACAGGGACGGTCCCCCTGGAGCAGCTGAGGCTTAAGTGTCTTGCTCAAGTGGGGGTTTGACCCTGCAACTTTGTAGTTATCGGGTCCACAGTCAAGTGTTTTACCCACTAGGCTGCTACCACCCTGGTAGCCCAAACACTAACAATAAGGCAAAACACAATTTTTTACAGTGTAGATCGTCACTGTAAATTAACAGTACAGCTTGTTGACCAATGCACTTCTCATTTGGTGGTGTGTGGCGAGAGCCGTCCACTTTTACTCTCTCACCCTGAGAACGACAGGGATGGTAGCACTCCAGGGGTTCGGGACAGAGCCTTCAAACTGACGTGACAACACTATCACCTGCTCATGGCCTGGACAGGCCAATAGGGGCGGGGGCTTCTGTGTGCTGGGTGTGGGCCAGTACGGGGGAGGGGTGGGTGTGAGGAAGAAAGGCAGATGGAGCAATGTAGGGGGGCGAGGGGACGGGACCCAGCCCAACACAGTACGCGCAGGAAACATAATCAAACTCCCAGCAGACCTGCTGAGCATGACACACGCCACATCTCGCTCACTCGTTCTCTCTCGCTTTCTTTCTCTCTCTCACACATACACACAGAATCACTCATTCCCTTTCCCTATCTGACTTGCTTACAGTTCATTAGGAGTGCTTTGTTAGCTTATATTGAAACAGTGCCATATGCTCCTCAGTAAGCATGTGCTGATCACTAGGGAAACTCTCAGAAATAGTGCATTAATCTTAATATAACTATGACATGTTAAACATGCAGTACATTTCTGTAAAACTGGAATTGGAATGATTCCCTGAAGTATTCGAATTTAATTTGGATAGTAGTATGTAGGACCAATAAGGTCTTGTTATTGTTATTTTGCTGTTATTGCATGCAGGGTTGGTAGTAATATGTTATAAATTAATGTATTGAAGTAATGTATAGTAATTTAATGTGATAAAGTTTAAATTCCTGCATTCACATTAGTGTAATTGACTTCATAAGAGCTGTGTTTCTTGCCTTACTGAAGTCTCTAAGAGAGCAATATCAATTATGAATGATGCACTTAAAATATACATGTCCTCTATAAAAATGATTTGTGCTTGCTCTTGTATGTAATTTATGAGTGTGCTGCAGTCTCTACACCTTTGCAAATATGAGCAATGCAGTGCAAATGTGAAAACACCATTAAATCTGAGACTAATCTATTGAAGCATCTAATCCTAATAAAATTGAAGAATAAAAATATCAGGTTGAAGAAGAATCCCAACCTCATCTAAACAAGCAAGTCTTTTTCTTTAAGAATATATAGCTTTACATTTGATTAATAAAGATTTTATTTTCAGAATTGTTGTTCTGAACCTTTTCAAAGACTTTTTTTCCAAGACTTTAAACAGCATCGTTTAAAGCATGGATAATGCCTGTTTGCTGTTTTCTTTCTAAAGAAAAACAACTGAAGTGACTATTGCATTTTCTCTTGTACTTTCCGATACAAATTATGCATGGGTTGTTAGAGTCTAATAAAGAAGTAAGGCAATCAGTAGCATTTTCTGTGTAGTAATAAGTAAAGTAATCCCATTGCAGTTTGAGAATTTGTAAGCGAATTTTAACCTAATACTCCAACACTGGCATATGCAACTTAACAAAGTACACTTAACGTACAATGATGAATTACATATTAAGCTGAAGAATTAAGAATAATGTTACCTTTAAACTACATAAGAACATAAGACATGTAGCAGCCTATTAAAGTACAGTGAATAGCATTTCCCAATATTATCATTAAATCACTCTTTAAATCCCTGGATTATGGTATAATTACTGGCCGTTGAATATATGGGTGTTGCAGCTGCATGCAGACTGTTTCTTTAGCCCCGTTGTTTGTTGACACTGCCTGAAAACTGGTTTAGCCAGGAACCTCTGCCTGCCAGATTTGCATTGAACGTTGATAAAGCAATGTATTTCACTGTTTATAACTGTTGGCACCTTTTGAGAAGGTTTGTGTTGACAGTGAAATCCAAAATGATGCCATATATTAGGACTGATTCCATTTCAAATAACATGGACTCAACAGACTCAAATAATGCAATGCTCAACTGAAGTTTGCAGAGGTCGACATCCTGTAATGGTCTCTTTAAATTTGACACTTTAATGGTCATTAGACCCCTCGCAGTATATCACATTAAAACCAGTTGCCATCGCAATCCGTCGCATCACAAGATTGATGAACCCCCACTGTCAACTTGTTCCTTTGCAGTATAAAGCTTTCTTTCCACCCACTCATCACTTTCAATGTTAGGCGCATGGCAATGCTCCATTTCTGCTCCATACAGATGCCATGTTTCCGTGCCAGTGATTGCTCACGAATAACCTTGGTTCCAATTCCTGGTTTTGCTTGTAATGACAATGTAACACAGCAGCAGATGGTCAGAGTGTGACTTGCAGAGGGCTCTGTGGAGATTAAGAGGTATTATTCGTTTTTTAAATAAAAGAAGCCTCTGTACTGAAGCTATGGGGGGTTGCTTTTGTGTTGATAGTGGGAAAAGAGAGATATCTTGTGTGCTACAAGAAACAGATAAGCGCGGAACAGATGTGTTTGGGGGAGCCTGTGGCCATGAACTGCGCCGCACATCCCTTCACTCCCTCACGCAAATGAACCAAAAGAGTTTTGGTTCACAAAATTATCTCAGCGTTCATAAGTTCAGAAAATGATTGATTTTCTAGTGTAACTTGCACGCATACTTCCTTATGGGTCAAAGGTAGGACCGAAGATATATGTTTACCTTCAGGGCGGGTATTCACATCCTCTGCAAGTTATTTTGTGTGCAGTAATAAGATGCAGTGACATGCTATTGGTGTAAATTTATTTTATACTAATTTATCCTCCCAGCGCCAATGTTATCTCCTGCTTTGTGCATTTGCAAGGTGCATGTTTATATGGACTTCTATTGAAAAAGGACCTCATCTACCCATCTTCTCTTTACTTATGGATTTTCCAAGTTGAGAACACCTACAGTGCAGTTTAATTACATTTACACACCAAGCCATGGAACTATCAGTATCACCACAGCGTACACAAATTCATTTTCAATACTATTTACTAGGCGTGATAAGGACAGCAAGGTATGCCTTGTGGTAAAGCAAATGTTTACACAAGCTCTCACCATGACCGCTGATATATGAGCACCCTGAGGTTGGAGAATATGGAATGTAAGCATAGATCAGTGTCTTGCAGGGAGTGCTTCTTCCACAACGTTTCACACACTCTCTTCACCACTTTCAGAACAAGTTCTACTATCAGAGTATCTGTTTCCTCCTCAGGCCCCAGCCAGTCTCAGTGCACTGTGCGGGTAAATGCATTTTGCACTATTGCTCAATTCCACTCAAAGCACGGTTTGACGCGGACGTTATTCAGTTAGTCAGTTCGGAAGTCTGTTTCACTTTTTTGTGACACCTTTGCTAAAAGTCAATGATTTTCAATCCACAATCGAATGCAAACACTGGTACTTGGTTAATTGGTCGTTTGTATATTGTCGTAAAATGTAAATAATAGAGGAAAATGCAGCACAACTTAACAGTGAAATAATACAATAATAGAGTCTACTGGTATAGACTTTTTATGTAGTTGAACAAAGTCAGGTAAAGCATGCTTTTAGCCGTCCTATTGTATCTCCATGGAAACATCACCAGCAATCAGACAAATATTTCACCAGATTCAACTTGAAGACTGTTTCGGTAATAATTTTTTTATTAATAATTCGGTAATTAATGTTTTTAGATTACTGAGTTGGGTCACAAAATTCACACCAGTATTATTTTACTCATCCTGGAGTATAGCACAATTTAGCAGCATGGAAACACAATGGGAACAATCCAGATTCCTCCACATTAATTCAAAACAGACATTTTTAATGCACAGATTCATGGAAAGCAGACTATGGATGTCATGCAAATAACATATTTTTCAGTGTTATCATGAAATTAATTATTAATTATATTGATTATTTGCCGTTCTTCTCTGGGGTAAAAGAAATAATTGAAATAATAACCGTATATTAAATAGTAAACAATAAATAATAAACAAATGTTTATGCAAATTGTGTTTTATGCAAATGATGTTTTTGAAGCATTTGGGTTGGAAAAATCAAACAACACAGATCTGGGCTGAATTAAATGTGATTTGCACCAGAATTCCTATTGACTGTTACAACAAGCACCTCAGTCTGTAACAATTAACCCCACTTATGGGGTGAGCTGGACAATTTGCACTTTTCAGCTTTCAGTTGGATTGTTCATTAACGATAAGTGCGGGTTGTTTGGATGAAAGCATTTTTAGTGTTGCTCAAATACTTGTTAAAATTCTGCTGGACTGCGGCATGATTTCTCACGTGCCTAACTAGAATGCTATGTGAGCATTTTAAGCTGTAATAAGCTGTTTTCTCTGAACTGATAAAGTTCTAGTGGCACTCACACGGATTCAGAACAAATCATCAAACTTTTGAACACACACCAGTGAGCCACAGCTTCAAAACCACTGACAGATGGTTACAGTGGCACCTGTCAAGAGGTGTCAGTGGACAAGTATAACGATCTGAACGACTTTGATGAGGACCAAACTGCGATGGCTACATGAGTCAGAGCATCTCCAAAATGACAGGTCCCTGCAGACACGTAGCCAAAGCCTTCAGGTCTAAGTTAATAAATATACTGCATCATATTTCTATCTTGTGAAAATATGAATATTTATAGACCTTCACATGCATGCATGTTTCATTTTTATATTTTTGTGAAGCTAAGCATTATATTCTAAGTAATCCATCAGGCCTCCAATAATTTTAAGTGTGAATAAATAATAATGAGTGAGTGTTTGTGTACGGAGGTTAGCTATGTCTTTAGGTTTTGGAATAACGTTTGTGAGGGCATTATGTCATTTATAATTTGCAATTTCATGTCATTTATCATTTGTAATTTGGTTTTGTTTATAGTATATTTAGAGTGGAAGCTGTTGTAGCTGCAAAGGGGGGTTAAATTCCATATTAAAGTCTATGTATCTGAATGCAAAGTCATTAAAATCCCTGTTGGTGTAATGGTCAGGTGTCCCAATACCATGTAGTGTATTTGTATGCCCAGGGGCTCCAGATGGAGATTGAGCTGTTTAGCTCAATCTGTTGAAAGGCATATTTTTCCATTTGAGATTAAAGTATTTGCACATAGTCTCTAATAAAATGCAATTTTAAAAAAATCAACAGCTGGTGGCCTAGTGTTTAGGGCGTTGCCCCTGCAATATGGGTTCGAATCCCAACTGCTAGTGACATCACTGAGGACCCCTTGAGCAAGGTACCGTCCCAACACACTGCTCCCCGGGCGCGCCTCATTGGTGGCAGCCCACTGCTTCACTTGGTGAATGCAAGAAATGTAGAGAAAGAAGTTCGCAGTGTTCACACTGTGTACTGTGGCGTGTTCATGTGTGACTACAAGGGACCACTTTACTTACACCCTATACAGCATATCAGCGCAGTATTGTGTTACATTTTAGCACATGCACAAATATTATCAGGACCACACATTTGTCAACTCATAGTCAAAAGTTAGAATTTTTTAACTTAAAAACTAAAGACTTGCTCAAATATTTTTGCCGGTTTTAGTTTTATCAGTATTTTTCTTTTATTTCTATTTTGAGGCAAAATCGGACCGGATTTCAACAGCTGTTCCGAGAAGAAAAATGTGGAAAAGGTTCTAAAAAAACACCCTCAGAACATTTTTTAAATCATGTGTTCTGACCTTGTCCTGGGGCCAAAGGCCGCAGACGGCAATGACTTGAGTCTCTTTCTTATTGATGGAATTCTGAAAGTGACTCGGTCAGCTCTCATTCATTCTTGACAGGACACTTCTGTCTTAGACAGAATTCAGGGCATATATTTCAGAGGGTCAGAAGTCAGCCTTAATGGGCTTGGATATTTTATGAAGCTCTGCCATTTGTGAAGAGTGAAAGACAGTGTTGAAATAAGAACTTTAAATCCCCCATTATTATTAACACCTTTCAAGGTGACAAAGAACTTTCCAAGACTGCTGTGTTATTCATGTGCCTCTACTTGATGCTCTTGAATGATAACCTAATGAACCTCACATTCTTGAAAAAAATAAATCTGTCAGAAAGACATCTTTGGAGAGATGTCACGGAAGACTCGCTTTTAGTTCCCCAAAGAACCTTTCAGTGAATGATTCTTTAAAGTACTGTACCAAAACCCCTTTCAATCTTTAATAAACCTCCATATAATGTAGAGATTTTATACTGTCTAAAGTCAAGAACCATCTAGGAACTTTTCGTTTTAATATTATTCACGTATTAACCCTTTAAATATTATTACAATACTATTTTCTATACTATGCAGAGGTAAATACACAAAACACATTTATTTACATAGTAATTGCATGGTTATACAATGAATGACATTTACATTTAACTAACATGACTGTGTATAACAACAGCTTTTCAAATAATAAGCAATAAAAATAAATAATACAAATGTAAAGAAATGAAAATGATACAATAATAATGATTCTTTTTCGATGTATGTTCAACAGCCTTTCTTTCAACTATGAGTGAAAAAATATTCATATTGAATTACAACCTAATTTTGTTACTGTCCACAGTAACTATAATCTCTATATTAAGAGTCATTCCACTGTAACTGCTATGAAATTAATAGGTAAGTTATGTAGGGAGAGTGTGGACCTGAAGTGTTGATGGACCCTTGAGGGGTAAAGGGTTAAAGAAGTATGAATCATGCTGAATAACATCATTTTGCCATTCTTTATATCATTTTGCCATTTTAGTAATGCTAGTTTCTCTCATGACATGCCCTGATGAGTTACAGCTTCATGCATTCGTCGGGCTAAAGAATGCATCACAGAAAGTGATGTGTTTTTGTGTGTGTGTGTGTGTGTGTGTGTGTGTGTGTGTGTGTGTGTGTGTGTGTGTGTGCGCACGTGTGCGTGTGTGTGTGTGTGTTTGTGTGCTCC
>JBBJLS010000032.1:7243904-7266122 GCA_037577275.1 Bryconaethiops microstoma | reverse complement strand
GTTGTGGTGCTGGTGTTGGGAGGGCACTATGAGGAATGTACAGATTGTTCTGGACAATTTGACAGAAACAAGATAGACGCCACCATACGTTAGCTATCTCACTAGTGTTGTGTGTGTGTGTGTGTGTGTGTGTGTGTGTGTGTGTGTGTGTGTGTGGTGTTCTTCATAGATTTTTCAGACAAAAATGTTTTCTTGTAATAGAATAACAGAGAAAATGACAGGCCCCTATTTGAAAGCTACTTGTTTTTTTTAACTGAAAAAGAAAACCATTTCCTCCTGGTTGAGGTCAGGTTTGTGTTGGGGTTAATAATTCTGATTATATTTAAAAACATAAGAACAAAATTAGATATATGGACAATATATTTTAGAAATATAATTTTTTGTATTTTGCTGCACAAAATACAAAAATTGATATTTGTAAAATAACAATATTGTTATATATAAATTGGAAAAAGAGTTTAATTCTTTAATTACATTTGAGAATTTGAGAATAGTAGATGCGCTTTACACTACATTGCATTTGCTTCAAAATTACTTTACAATCTATTTACATCTATTTAAATGAACATATTTTAAAAGTAATGATTAAATACTCATAATTATTGGCATTCTTGGCAAACATGAGTAAAAAAAAGTGTAATTCATTTTTCAATAGAGTTTAGGTCATGGGGACAGGAATGAAAAGTTTGATTCTGTGGAGATCATTGTTTTTGTGCAGATTTATTTGAATATTTTAGATCATTATCCTGCTGGATGATCCAGCCACAACCCAGTTATAGTTTTTGTCAGGGACAGCCAGAATTTCTTGAAACAACTTCTGCAACTTCACGAAGTCCTGTCTCCTTGCAAAGTACCCAGAAAGTACAAAGTACCCACAGCCCCAAAACACCATATTGTCAGGGCTGGGGACAGTAACCATGGGCAGCCACTAGAGGCCGTCCTTTTTCTGTTTTTGGTTTTGGGGAACTTTTATTATGAAAGGTAACGGTGTGTGTTACAGTTACAGCTGTGTTTAGAGATTGAGATTAGTGCTTATGTTTGATGAGTGGTTTGTAGGATTTTGTATTGAGTATTTAGTTTGTGTGTGACCAACCTGCGTGGTCAGTCAACGATCACAATTGCTCCGTTCACTTTGCTTTGTCTCCTGTCTCCTTCGTTTAAGAATCTATAACTTCAGAGTCTGGCTCTCATGCCAGTTTTGTTGTTGTGTGGATTTAAAATAAACAGTGCAGCACTTTGACTTCGAATGGTGTGTGTGTGCCTGCCTGGCATGCCTGGAGAAGGAGACCACCCGTGCCACATTGATCCTCAACCATAATTCACAAACTAGATAAAGCTGCACAGTTGTGTTTAATCATCCTTTTTTCCATGAATCCCACAATATTCTTTAAATGAGGATATCTACAAACTGTGGCTCCAAAAAGTATTTTGAAATGTGTTCTATTTTAAAAAGTGTGTAAGTTTCCTTGGCTTTGATGTTTCTATATCTGTGCTGTACAGAACCTACTGCAGTCTGGATGGAATTCTTCTCTAGACCTTCAACAACAAACATTTAGCCTCAAACTGATGTTGTGTTAAAAGCATTTGTTTGTTTAAAAAATATAATTTTGTGTTTGGCAATCTGTCCATGGTATTTCTCCACTTTGCAGGGAAAAGCTCCAAGACCCCCTGCAACCCTAGTTGGTATATGTTATGTCCCGTCAGCGGCCGCCATAGGCCGTCCTTTTCTGTTTTTTGACTTTTTGTGTTTGGACTTTAATTATGAAATCCTGAGCATGCCGTTCAGCTGAAACACATAATTTAAACAAACAAGACCAGCCTGCTCAGGATTTCATAATTAAAGTCCATTTCATCATTAAAGCTCAGAGAAAATAAGCTTTGTGTTTCTATTGGTTTGTGGAGTTTAAGTTTTTGTATGTGTTCGTTAGTGGTGGACCTCAGTGTCGGTCCACCGTCACCCAGGCTTTTTTTTGAGCGCTTCTGCAATCTCCATTTGTTGGTGTTTGAGTTTTGTTTCTGGCCCTTGCGCCATTTTCTTTGTGTTTTGTATGAAAGAATGTTGAAGTATGGAAGTCTGCGTTTGCGCCTGCCTTGAGTGCCTGGGAGATCTGAGGGAGAGGCGTGACAGTATAAGGAAATGAATGAATGAGTATTATTTAATATTCTATGAAAGAAATACTTTTCAGGGCAACTTTTTACAGTACAACAAATTCCATCTTTTTGTTTACTCAATATCTAGTCAAAATGACCATTAAAAAGACAAGTTATTCACAATCACAAAATTACAACAGCAGAAAATCCACAAAGAACAGTTACACTCTCAGGTGCTTTAAATGGGGAAGTTTTGTCTGTAGATATTAGATAGAAGATGATCTACTTGTAAAACAAATAAAGTGAAAGAAAAACAAGTGAGAAAACAGGAGTTTCCAAAACAACAGTTCAAAAAATTATTAAAGGCTATAGTGAGAAAATGGGACTCCTAACAACCACGCAAGATGTGGTAGTCCACCAAAACTGTCACCATCACATAAACTGCATTTAGATCTTTCATCACAGAGAGAGGAGAAACTGTATTATTTCAGATGCAAAAAATCCATAGGATTCCATCCATCCTTCAGCTGTGTGAAATAACTAAGCACTAAGCGCTAAGCTGTTACAAAGAAAAGGGAAACCCAAACTGGACATCTGAGACATGGAGGCCGGAGATGTGGAGGCATGGAGGAGGGTTTTATGGACTGATGAGTAATGATCGATATTTACAAATGCGGGTGTGTGTGTATGTGTGTTTTGTTTTTATAATTGGAGGCAAGCAGCCTGTCTCTCACGAAGCACATTCAGGCGACCATGCTTTCATATGCACATGCATGAAGACTACACTGCAAAAACTCCTGATCTAACCAAGACTTACAATCTTATTTCTAGCCTAAAAGTCTTCTTCATCTTGTTTTGAGAATAATATACTATATAAGAGCAGATTTGTAAGATTATTAAGATTGTTTTAAGATATTTTTTCCTATTTCAAGAAATCTCAGGCTAGAAACAAGTGAAATTATCTGCCAGTGCAGTAAGATATTTACACTTGTTAAGATTTCTTGAAATAGGAAAAAAAAATATCATAAAACAATCTTAAAAGTCTTGCAAATCTGCTCTTGTATATTATATTATTCTCAAAACAAGATCAAGAAGACTTTTAGGCTATAATATAAGATTGCAAGTCTTGGTCAGATCAGGAGTTTTTGCAGTGTACTGCTAATCAGACACTATTTAAACCGTGTTCAAATAGTGGAAGTCAATAACCATCACTGGAAAATGAATTAACCTCCAGTGCAATCAAGTTTTGTGAAGCTGAAACTTAGGCAGAAGTTCTGTCTCAGTGGAGCATTCTTCGTGACAGACCCCAGAGACATATACCTGTGCAATCACATATTCAAGCACACACAAACCCAGTAACACGCAATGATTTAGCAGTGTACTACAGCTCGAATGCTATCAGTCGGTGTGTCAGACAAAACAACATTCATATTCTTGAGATCTGAAATCTTTCAGTTGGAATGTCCATATCTGGGAAGACACTCGGGGATGTTTGCAAGTCCTGTAGGGAGATATAAGGCAAAGAAGTGCCAATGTCCTGCCCTTTAGTTATCTACTGCAATTTGAAATGTGTGATTACATCTTATTTCACTATGGTTTATTGCACCACTGACAAGACTGCGATCTGCTTCTGTTGCAGTGTTTAGATGAACAGGGACCGTAAAGTGTTATAGGTCTTGCTTTCTCACGGTTTATTCTGGGAAAAGAGATCAGGAACATGACGTTTCATAGTTAGGATCACTGCCTGTCTGATCGAATCTCAAGCATATTTTTCTCGAGCCATTTTTTTCTTTTCGTTTCAGCAAAAATGGTTTGTCCTGAATGCTCCAAGGAAATACATTTATCACAAGTAGTCGGTGATCACAGTGTCTTACAGTGTTGTGTGTTGCAGCCTAAAATATTCTAATATGTACATAAAGAAGGATCCAAGAAACTGCCATGAGAAAGTAACACCAGTCCTAAAGTGTGCAGGGCTAAAATGGCCTCTGTCTTGTGAAAGACACTACCAATTAGGTGGAACCAGGAAATACATCCTGAAAAAAAGGGAAACATGGGTCTAGTAAGTCACAGCAATTATTGTGCACGCTTATAAAGTGTGTCAAAAAGGGTTCTTTAAGTGATGAAATAGAAGAACCGTTTTAGTTCCTTAAAGAACCATTTTTGCACACAAATTTAAGGCTTATTGCAAAACCTTATGTGGAGGAGTTTCACAAACACATTTCCAAAATGGTTATTTTAAGAATCATCCATTAAAGGTTTTTTAGGCAGCCAAAAATAGTTCTTCATGCATCATGCCTGACACATTTATTTTTAAGAGTAGTTTAATTACAAGTTCACTCTGCATCTCTGTCCTCCGCTGATTTTTACGCTAGCAGTAAACTGTAGTTATGTAGCAAAAAATCACAAAATGCAAATGCATGTCAGTAATCCATACACATCCATACATGCATACACACAGGTTTTTCTTCAAAAGTTTAACAGGACTTTTGGGGGGAAAAAACAACAACAAAGAAGAAATCTTGGCTCAGCTCTTTCCTGAAAGCAGCCTGGATTGTTATAGTCACTGTTCAAGATGGCCAGTATAACATCATAGTAGATAACTGCTTTCTATTTGCCCTACTTGGACAACAACGAACTGTGCCAAATTAAATAACAGGGGAAAAAATAGTTTGGTGTATGTTCAATTCTTGGAATATACAACATTATATTGGTCAATATTATTAATAATTTTAAATTCTAGCTTTTTAAAATCAGTATTGGCGACAAATGTTTCATACTGCTCAGGCCTTAATATTAGCTCTACCACTAATGCTCCTGTAATTGATGTAGATTTTCATAGGGATTTTGCAAAGTTAAAGCCGTCTCCGTTACAGGATATTGTCGATATTACACAACTCTGGGCACAACTGTATTGCTAAAAAACAGTATAAGTCAACAGGCACCCAAACAGCCCAAATGACTTCCTAAGAAAACATAAAACTGCTTTCAACCCACTCAGGACGCATCTGCCTCGTCATTACGGTCATGCAGATTTGTGAATGTGGTTATGCTTTCGAATAATTTTCACAGATACTATTCAGGCTGTTTGGGTGAGGGTTGAGTTTTAATGCCTGTTTGCAAGAAGCACTAAAGAAACATTTAGATCTGTGCTATGAACTGTCATTATCTCTTTTAAAAAACTCCATCATCTGGATCTTGCTTAAGGCAAATCTGCACACGCCCCAGAATGCCACATCTCAGAATGCCTTAACAAGACACAAAACAGCAGAATGAGTCATCCAAGAGACACAGTTTCATCTACTAATGGATATTTGATCCCTATGTTCACAAACACTGATGGCTATCAGTGCTTCTACACATGCTAGATTACAGTGACACTGTGGGAGCTTGATGGGAAAATGCCTATAGAAGTGATTGCGAAACTGAGTTCTACAGAGCGTAAGGTATGTAGCAATCAACGAGTGACCTGACAATAAATTTAAAGAGTAGCTATAAAGAAAGAGGTGCATAACAGTAGATTTGTACAAAACAGTAGACTTGTGCATAACTGTACAAAAAGGTATAGATGCAAATTAAACAATAAATGTTACAAAAATACATTTATATACTGTAAATGTACAAGTGTTGCATTGAGTTGATGGGTCTTTAGCTGCAAAATGCTACTTAAAACTACATAATATATATATATTTTTAAAAAGATTCTTATTAACGCTGAATATGAACAGAACCAAGACTACATAAGTGCAGACAGGACAAAATATACAGCGTGCAAAGACAGCAAGAGAGAGAGCAAGAATAACACAAAAGCAACAAAAAAACAAGACAAGACAACATTTACTGTGCACAACACAGTATAAGTTTGAATGAATACAGTTTTCTGACAGATACCGTATTCTAGCAGCTGAGTCATAAAGTGAGGAAGGCAGCAATAAATAATAATGACGCAAATAATGGCAGGATAGAAAATGTGCTGTATACAGTAAATAATAGGGTATTTACAGTGGCAGTTGGGGTGTTTCAGGCAGAACAGTTCAGTGTGTACATGCACTGTATTAGGAGAAGGGAGAAGTTCAGTTCAGTGGTGTGTTTTTTTGTTTGTGTTTGGGGGAGGGGACTGGGGGGACATTTTATGAATCAGTTCTGACTGAGGAGTCTCATGACCTGAGGCAAGAAAGTGTTTCCTGTTCTGGTAGTGAAGGCCTGTATGCTATGGATCCTTTTGCCAGGCAGGAGGAAGGAGAAGAGAGTATGTGAGGGGTGTGTGGAGTCATTTACAATGCTGATGCCCCTGACAGAGGGGAGAGACCCCGATAGTTTTCTCAACTCTCCTTACTATCCACTGCTGGGTCTTGTGGTCCAAAATGGAACAATTTCTGTACCACGTCCTGATGCAACTACAAAGAGTACTCTCTACAGTCTCTCTGTAGAATAAGGTTTGGGGGTGTAGAGGTCCTCGTGAGGTTCTTGTGATGTGAAGACCAAGGAACTTGGAGCTCTGGATGAGTTCCACTGAGCAGCCGTTGATGCTCAGCAAAGAGGGATCATCTAATGCCCTCCAGAGGTCAACTGGCAGCTCTTTTGTTATGTTCACATTCAGTCCGTTAGCTTCTGCCCTTCCTCTCTCTCTATGCCACCTCGTTTTTCCTGCTAATCAAACCAGGGTTGTGTTATCAGCTAATTTGATGATGTGGTTTGAACTGTGCATTACTGCACATGGGACACAGCAGAGGTCTGAGCCCACAGACCTGGAGGACACCTGTGCTCAGCGTCGGGTGCGGGAGGTGTGGCTCCCTATCCTGACTGGACGTCCATTCAGGAAGTCCAGGATCCAGTTGCAGAGGGAGGTGTTCAGGCCCAACAGTATCAGCTTGCCAGACAGATGCTGAGGAATGATGGTGCTGACTGCTGAACTGAAGTTTATAAACAGCACTCTTACATAAGTGTCATTTTTGTCCAGGTGGGTGTGGGCCAGGTGAAGGGTGGTGGTGATGGCATCATCCACTGAGATGATATGCTAACTGAGGGGGTCTAGTCATTCGAGCTACTTGTGATTTTATGTGCCTCGTCCCTTTTTTCTGTGACAGCATGCACTGGTTTTTGTGACAGCAGGTTAATTTTCATTAAGCTTACAGCCATTTTTAATTTAAAACAGTGAGAAAAGTTACATTAATTCATGATATGGGCCCTTTAAAAAGATTTTAACCACCAATTACACAGTTGCAAGTCTGGAGGTTCCATTTGCTGCAATGTTATAATGATTTTTCTCTCAGTGGTAATCTTCTTCTCCGTTTTAATTTGTGACCCTCTTTCTTCTGATTAAACTCTCCAGATGCCCATCATTCCCTCAGCACTCACTGTGAAAATGAATTGCCGTTAGTGTCCAGTATTAACGCACATGATTCATATTTCATGACGGCGACACCTGTGAGGAAAAGCTCAAGATGCACTGTAAGGTTCATCCACGTTCGGGTCAGGTTTATCCGATGTCAACAAGACAGAGATGAAGAGAACTGCTCCACGGAGTCTAGGCGGAATGGAGCTGGCAGATCTCTTTTATTATTTTTCAAGCAGAGAGATCATGCAGGTGATCTTATTCACCAAAAGGATGCCCACCATCATGCACTTAATTATCTTGAGGGGGGTACAGTTTCACTGCTTCATAGTTCAGACTTCGTCGTGTACGACCTGGCACACAATTTAAAAAAGGGGTCATAATATCATGTTTAATATGAAATGAATTTCTCATGTTCTGCCAGCAAAGAATAATAGAAATCAATGCCTTAAAAACACAGGTTCAAATAAACAGGGAAAATAGTCCACTATGTGTAACCTACGCCCCTTTAATATATCGCTACCAAGTATGAAATTTGACAAGTGGCATTTTTCCCAGTAATACGACCAGTGCAGTCAGCTCTGCTCAACTACAGATGGAGACATGAGGAGATTATTGTGCACATATGGGGCTGGCATTTACCTGTGCACTCACACGCAGCGAGATTAAAGGTGACTCATGAACGCTTGCAGTGCTATCATATGGCCACTATACAGCTCATGACAACCAAAATTATAGCACAGGATTCACGCCGACTGTTTTAAATAGGAGTAAATTAATGACTACCCGTTTATCTCCTGAACCAAACCTGTGTGAGTCACTGCCGTAATTCGTTATAACTTGTAGCCGGTGTCGTGACTTGCTTAGAGGTGCGTGCTAGTGCAGACATGAGCTTAGAGGGCAGGTTTGGGCTTCAGAGTAGGGAACAGTCCAACATGGCCTTTGAACAGGTGGGGGCACTCTGCTTGGGACCACCCATGTCATATAATTTTGTATGCAGTAATGAGAAATAGTTCATGGTTAATGTGATTTTGACTCTTTCTCTTATCCATAGAAATAGTTAAACAAACAAACAAGCAAACCAGGGACCCTCATGGTTTGAGGACCTGCCTATGCTATTTATGGAATATAAAAGAGTGTAAAGTGTCCATTTGTAATACATGAAAACACGACAGCACACAGTGTGAACATCACAAAATTGTTCTCTGTATTTAACCCATTCACCAAGTGAAGCAGTGGGCAGCCAGGAACACAGAGCCGGGGGATCAGTGTGTGGGGACGGTACCTTGCTCAAGGGAACCTCGGTGGTGCCACTAGCACTCCTGGGGTCAACTCCCTAACCACCAGGTGTACCAAAAAGGCCTGGAAGTCCAAAATATACGCAAGATAAACAGGTATGTGATCAACTGATACAGCTTTGTAACGCATCACTTTCTGGTGAAAAATGACAAATAGTTTATTCCAGTTGAACAGGAGCCTTGGAAACAAGCATGTACCAATGCAACACTGACATCTCGTGGCTTGAACAAGCACTACAACAACATACATTCAGACCTGCTCTATGGTCTTGTTTTCTGTCTCCTCCAGCCTTTAGAGGGCTCTCTAGTGTTCTGGAATGCAGAACACGGAAGAAAATATAAATGCCCTCATTTTGGCCAGCCGCTGTAATTAAATATCCAGTCTGCATGGACTAAGCTGCACACAAGTGTGTGCACTTTGGTGTTCTGCCTGCAGTAAGAAGTGTCCTTCTGCTTCTTCTGGAAGTCATCACTGCGCCTTCACCAACCCAGTGTAAAGTCTAATACAGATAGGATGGGCTGCATTCGTCTTTCTATTACTTTATTTACTCTAAGTGGGATTTTTATGAATGCAAAGTGTGATGTGGAAAACAGGAGACCACAGAGACTGGCTCAGGTGAGAGTGGTCGAGTTGAACTTGCAGATGTTGGAGAGGATGGAAATGTTGGAGATGGTAGCTCTGAACTGAAGTGATTTTGATGTTTTGGTGTTTGTATCCTTTTCTTCCTGGTTAGATTTTGGGGTTTTCCTGGGAAAACTGTGGAAAGCCTGATGATCCAGCTGTTTTGAAGGCTCTTGACGTTTCTCCCGACCCTATTAGTATTCCTGGAAATCTGACTGCAAGTGCATCAGGCAGCACGTCAGTGGCTCTGGTCTCCCCTCTGTCAGTAAGTTTTCCACTTTAAAAGTGTTAGTTACCCTCCAAGATATAGTTTAGCTTCAAAAGATGAAGGACCTTTTAAAGTCTGTAAGGGTCTTCAAATTGTATAAACATTCTTTACCATTTGAATAGTTTTTGCATTATGTGTAAGTTCTTCATAAAAGGTTTATTCCTCTCATATTTTATGAAAAATGTTTCTCTAAATAACCATCCAAATAACTGTACAGTTATGAAGGACATATCAGAAAGTCCAGATTTAAACAAATCAGAAAGTCCAGATTTTTCCTGTTCTTCTGCATTTTGCCAATAGGGTTTATGGGTTGGACTGAGTTTGAGAACCACTGCTTTAGAGAACCGAAAGTATGCAAAGACCCCTGACACCTTTTTACGCTACTGATTTGCATTTCTTTTGCATATTGTTGCATTTCTTTTGCATATTGTTGGTAGTGATGCATTTCTGCACATCATTGTGTTCCCCTTTACTTTAATAATGTAATAAATGTAATTATATCATTTTCTTGCAAACTATAGTAAACAATTCCTGTTCGTTTTGACAGGATGGTACAAATAAAATTAACAGAACCATCGATTATACCATCGATTCTGGACAGTTTAACACAATATTTGAAAAGAAAAGAAAACAATATTTGTGCATCAAGATATGCAGTAGTGTGCTCTCTGTAGAGCAAGTGTGCCTAAGAATTACCAATTTGATCAAGGGAACCAAAACGTTAGTACTTGACAGTATGGAATATGTTGTAATACTCATTCGTATTTCTCACAGTGAGCTATAAAATGACTGTTTGATTACTCATGTACATTGCACAAAAATATCATAATTTAAAGGCATGCATTTCACAAAGTATAATCTTCCTGGAAACACTATGCATGAGGTGGTTTAACACTGTGGTTTCTTGGTTTCTACATTAAGAACCAGCTCGAGCATGATCTGATATTTCCCTGGAATGTTTGCATTAGATTGCCGTGACACAGAACCTGTTGGTTCACCGACTGTGGTTTAGGTAAAGACTCAGGCCAGCATCACGAGGTCTGGCCACATAAACTGGAGGAAGTAAATGTTTCACTTCTTTTTTTACTACTCTCTTTACTCAAGCACCACCTGAATTTTTGTTTTACATTTTGTTCAGATCTGTTGGCCATGACTCTGTATTGATAACATAACTACAGTAATCCCCCACTTTTCACGGGGGTTACGTTCCAAGAGCACCCACTTATAGTGAAAAACCACGTTGTTGGTTTTGGGGTTTTTTTAAAAAGCCTATTTTTATAGTGTAAACCCTGAATGTGCCCCCAAATATGCTCCCCAAAAACTTTAATTTCATTTTAAATTCAGCTCAATACATTACCCTTAACGAAAATGTATACGGGGCGGACTGGCAATCTGTGCGTTCTGGAAAAGTCCAGAACGGCCATTCTGGCGCACTGAATTTAAATCTCTCTTTCTCTTACTCTCTCTCTCTCTCTTCTGGAAAAGTCCAGAACGGCCATCCGTTTGCGCGGCATAGGGCTTTTATGAAACGAAAACAGGAGAACAGGAGGGCAGCAACCTATAACTGGAAATTTAGCTGAATTTATATTTGGATTACTATTTATGTTATAAGTAAATTATATATTTGTAATAATTTAGAACTAAAATGCATTAAAAAAAAAAAAACATATTGCCAAGAAAAAAAGCAAAAATAATTGCGAGAATATTTGCAATTACCACGTTATTGTGGAGATTTTCACATATTGTGGAGAGTTCGGTTCTCCGAAAAAATCTGCGTGTGACTGAATCCGTGAGTCCTGATCCACGTAAAACTGAGGGATTACTGTATTATAAAAACTGCATACAGAGTCATGAAACCACTGGTGTGATCTGTTTCAAACTTAAGCCAATTAAACTTCAGCTCAATGAACTAGATTTGTTGTGTGTTTTTGCCCTGTATTTGTTTCTTCCTTGTGACTATCACAAGGCTGTGTAGAACAGATAGAACAAGCAGACTTTGTCACCAACTGCATAACAGATTGTTTTGAGGCAGTTCTGCAGACTGTTTTGACTTTATGGCCTCTGAGAAGTAAACAGTGACTTTTTTCCCCCAAACACTTGGTGCTGTTGCATTTCAGGTGAATGTCACGGTGGAGAAGGAAGTGGCTGGTTTCTGGGTCAAGGTTCCATGTGTTGAGGAGAAAGGGAGTTGCCACTATCCAGATGGCTGCGAAATACTGAACCAGCTCATTCCTCCTGGCCAGGACTGCCCTGAGCCTCTGCACACATATGGCCTTCCTTGCCACTGTCCCTTCAAAGCAGTGAGTGCTGTCACACGTCTGTGTTATCCTCAGTGTTTCTCAGTTCTGGTCCAGAGGGCACCTGCACATCTGAGGGTTTTCACTGCATCCAGCACACCTGATCCAACTAATCTACTCATTAACAACCTCTCGTTAAGCTAAGTGGGCATGTCAAATCAATGAAAACACTCAAATCTGCAGGGTGCCTCCAGAACCAGGGTTGAGAAACACCTCCCCAAGGCTTTTAATTCAGTAATTATATGAAAAATAATGGAAACTACTGTTACTTAATTATTAGAAAAGGTGAATTTGGGTCTAGTGATGGAGAATAGTGCTACAGCAGACCTACCTTCTCTCATTTATTACTTTTTCTAGCTATTCCTTCCCTGGCTAAGATGTGTGGAAATCAATTAAATGCAATTTATAGCTGCCTTAATATAAAAAGTTGATGCTAGTGTTAACGATTAGTGTCACTAATTTTTATTATGCATGTAAATGCGTTTTCCCAATTTGAGCCTTTGAACCATGCATAGTAGTCGAGACTGTCTGCTCATGCTGCGTATTTTACGATTATAAAATCTATGATTGTAGCCTTCACATTCATATAATTTCAAATCAGTTTCAAATAAACTTTTAAAGCAATATCTTCGGAAGCACTGACAACTAAATTTACACACTACGCGGCACAGTGCTTGCCTGAGCACAGTGGAGATGTCAACAAGCAGCAAACTAACGAAACTAATCCATTTGAATTAAAATACACCAGTTGCACAAACCGTTAAACTGCGGTATTTGTTAAAAATGTTAACGCCAAGCTAAGTATGCATTCACTAAATTTGTATGCATTCACTAAATTTGTATGCATTCACTAAATTTGGTATTATAGTACAGTTAAGCATTGCACAAAAATATCATACTTAAAAGGCACGTGTTTCACAAAGTGTCTCCCTGGAAACACTATGCATGAGCTGGTTTAACACTGTGGTTTCTTGGTTTCTACATTAAGAACCAGCCTGAGCATGATCTGATATTTCCCTGGAATGTTTGCATCAGATTGCTTGACTCAGCCGTGACACAGAACCTGTGTAAAAATGTTAACGCCAAGCTATGTATGAATTCACTAAATGTGGTATTATAGTACAGTTAAGCATGGACATTTGAAGTTTTTTCATAATTTTCAAGAAACGTGACCTGTATGCTGTATTTTTCATAGTAGCTGTTCATAACCATGAACCAGTGGAAGACAATACTAACTTAGCTTGCTGTTTTCAAAATGCCATTCTTACCATTAATATGTTTTTAAATGTATTTTTAGTCATTTCCATCATGAACAAACTCATTTTAAGTGCAAAGACACATACATTACAGAGACCTCCTGCTTTCCCTTTGAGTTTTTGTCCGTTTTACCGATGAACACGAAAGCTTTGATTTGGGTGCTGATCGCTCCCCCCCCCTTATGGAGAATCTTTAACCTTCAAAACAAACCTACGAACAAATTTGAAGAAAAAAAAAATTCAAATTTGGAAATTCAACTCACTGCTAATCTAAATGTAATCTCTGATCAAAGGTTAGAACTGAGTTTTGGATTCTGGCACAACGGGATAAAATGTTATCAAAGTGAATTCCAAAACTAATAGAGGGTTTAAATTATGGTGTTAACCTTACTTTGGTTATTTTAAATTTGTTTGGTGCAGCTTAATTAATACATAAATCTTGATTTAATTCAGCTTGATTGTTCAAAAACTCTAATTTGTTGCCCATGACTTCCAGTTTCAGTGGGGTATAAATAGGAGGTGATATAGAGGCCAAATTCCAATCAAATGAGACTATCAAATGACCTTCATAAAGCTGATAATGCTTGTTAAATACTCTTGTGAACCGGCCTATAAGTGGATGTATGTTTATTATGGAAGATAGAAATGTAAACATGTATTAAGGAGAAAGTAATTGTACTGCCTATTTATGTCTTTCTTTTTAAATTGTTCTTTATTTATTTTAACTGTGTGTGTGTGTGTGTGTGTGTGTGTGTGTGTGTGTGTGTGTGTGTGTGTTTTTTCTTAAGGGGGACTACTCTCTGCCTCAGTCTGATTTCAATTTGCCAAAAGTAGATCTGCCGTTCTGGCTGACCAATGGAAACTACCGCGTGCAGGGGGTGCTGGGAAGTGTAGGCAAAGAGCTGGGATGCCTCAAAATCAGTCTGACCATACACTCATTATAATGATCAAAACAGAGAGACGTGTGGGGTTCCTTAATGCAGGACGCCTGTTCTGTGGTTACATGCAATCTTGTTAAACAAATCAGTTAAATCTGTTAAACTAGGAGCTGAACCTTTTTTACATGAAAGTGCGCCTGATTAAATCACTTGTTATGCTCAGGTGACATGATGGATATTCCAATGATCAGATGGTAGAAGCAGTGGACCAATGCGCTCTTGAATTGAGATGATTAATGTTTTGATTTTATGTGCTTTTTTTTTTTTTTTTAACATTTTCTTTTAGGACAAATACTGATTTTATTATATTATCGTAAACAAGGAATCATTTTAGCCTTTTTAATTTCTGTGTTTACACCAATTGCCTTCTGTGTTTACATTTTTAAAAAATGGTACGTTGGTTTAGATTTAGTCCCTTTTTTCATTTTAATATTTACCTTAGCACAGAAAAAAGGGAGATCCGTTTTTCTTTCTCGGGGAGGATCTTATGATGGGTGAATGCACTGGAGGATGTGTGTTTATGTCTGAAAACTTCAGTAGGTGGGATTGTGAGCACATCTCTTAAAGATGAGAAATGTTTGCCTTCGGAATGATCAATGACCGATTCAAATAAAGACTCAAAGAAATTGCTTCTCGAAGTGTTTGTCTTGTGATATTTCGTACCAGCAGTGTTGATCACTGTGTTACAATTAGAATATTAGAAAATATTTTAATAACATCTAATTTGTTCAGAAACGACCTCCAATTGCTAAATTTCTTTTTGGAATATGTAAATAGTTGTCTTAAGTTTCTGTACTCAGAAGAGATCTACAGAGAATGTGAGTCCTAGCACAAATAAAGCCACTCTTCAATAAGCTACTCTTCCTTGAATGCAAATGAAGCTGAAGTGTCTTTCTTACTGAGAGATTCTCAGTTTAGCAGGACCTCGAACAGTGATGCTGCTTTTCTCTTGTTTGAACACTAGATGGCGCCAGATACACCCTTACAATTTTCTATGCCAATACTGTATTGCAGTTGCTCTAAAGGTAAAACATTTGCATTAAATGCATAAAAATTGCACTAAAATGCATGAACAATTGCACATTAAATGCACTAAAATGGGCTTAAACTGCATTATTGAATCTACAGTATAACTACATTTGTGTAAAGAACTTGAAACTTCATTATACTGCAACAAACTGCTGGAAGCCTAGTGGTTAAGGTGTTTGCAGTGCGATCAGGAAGTCGTGGGTTCGATTCCCAAGACTGCTTAGCACCTCTGAGGTACTCTGAGCAAGGTACCATCCCCACACACTGCTCTCCGGGCGCGGTGTTCCTGACTTGGTGAATGGGTTAAATGCAGAGGAAGAATTTCGTGCTGTTCACGCTGTGGTGTGTTCACGTATGACAGAATGGTTACTTTCACTTAATTACTAACTGAAGTTATTTTTTGCAAGGGCAGCTTTTGTACAAGCAGGTTTAAAATTAGGAAAGTTACTGATACTCCTAGTCAATTTGGGGGAAAAAATGTGTATGATAATCTGGCAGAGCAAGAAAACGACAAAGTACAATAATGTTGATTTGATGGAAATGTCATTAAAAAGTCGCTTCTTTTACTAGGAAAGTCCCCAGTCACATTAAAAGAATTCCCTTTTACAATCTAAATCACATCTACCAAAATACATACAAAGTGTCCGGCAGAGGAATTTCTTATCGCCTTTTGTATGTTTCTGTGATTCATTTGTGTGGATCTTTTCAGTGTTCAGCTTTGCATTTACATGAAGCTACTGTGTGAACGACAGGTTTGCAGCTGTAAAAATAAAACACTTGAGTCTTAAGTCTGAGGGTGAGTCTTAAACAGCACGTCTCGTCTCTTGCTATCTTCATTCTTAGCATTCCTGATCCTGCAGTGTGTGTTCCAAGTCTTCTACCACCAGCACCATCATTCCAGATGTGCAGGTGGAGGCCCTCCAGAGATGAAACCAGACAGAAAACTGTAGTGTCGGTACATTTCATTCCTACGATCTGGTGACTTGTTAAAAACATTTATAAAGGTGAAACGTGCCGCTTTGCTAATGTGCTCAGTCATATGTGCTTTTCTGCTAACTTTGATTGTAACTGCTTTACACAATATGTCCAAAAATATCAGGACAGCCCTTTTGTTTAGTGCGTTCTGATACTTTAGGGTGCACCAATTGGTGACAGAGGTGTTCGGTTGTGCACACGCAGCTTATATATTATTTCCATAGAGAAGTATTACCAATATAATAGATGCTCTGGAGCAGACGTGCCATGCCTGATGCCAACAGTTGGCTAAGGGTTATAAAGCCTCTCAACACTGGAATATAGAGCACTGGAACTGGAGTGATGGAGCTCCATCTAATACCTTTGGAAAGGGTTGGAGAGGTGTTTGGGGCCCAGATCTGATCTAATCGCCCGACATCAGTCACAGCAACGTTTCAACATCTAAGCCCTCCAGAAAGAGCAGAGCTGGAGCAAAACTCTCTGTTAAAACCCAAGATTTCAGACTAAACATTGGATAAGCAGATATTTACAAACTACTGGATATGTAGTGCTTATATATGTTTGTCTATATATTCTTCTAGATGTGCATTTATTAAAATGTTATCTTAAAATGAAGAGGACTAATCTGAAATAAAGTATGAGTTAGACAATCGTGCATTATCTGATTGAGTTATCAGAACATGTAATATAAAAAGACAAGATAAGACGAAATAAGCTAAGTAAGGACTTTATTTATCATGAGGGAAATTATTTTTGTGAAATGAGTATGCTCGGTGCAACAAGAAGAATAAAAGATAGTAAGACAATAGAAATGTAAAAAAAAAAAAAAAGGCAATAAGTAGTGCAATAATAAGAACAAGAACTTCATTGTAACAAAAACACTGACATTGCTGTGTGTATTTAGAGTTCTGTACCAGCATGTGAGCAGTGCAAATGGTTTAAGAAAGTGATTTTGTGTTCATGCAATAAAATTATAATGAATGAAATAAAATCACAGCGAATGATGAGGGCATGAGATTAACATTCTATAACAATTTCAGTTCACAGATTAATTAGTTGAGTTGTATTGCACAAAAACTGGGACATTTGTAGTGATGTTTCTGTTTTTAGCAGACGATTAAAGCATATAAAGCTACAGTTCAAATTTCTGGTGCTGGAGATGTACAGTGCAATACAACCTGCCCCAAAGTCCACTCAGTTCTGTGTCCAGTTCTCAAACATCCAAAAGCTCAGCGCACAAGACCACACTAAACACTCCCTTTTCCAGGGCTGCCTCAAAGCAGTACTGTGCTAAGTACATTCCCCACTGTTCAGTGCTTTGATGATGAGCATTTACAAGAACGTCGGTGACGTCTTGCCCCACAGGGATGCCATACATATCCTCACACTCGTGGTCTTTTGATTAAATGTGGAAATAAATCCACTTAAGAAAGAAATTGAACTGTAGGGTTGGACTTCTGGGGCAGGTTGTGTTTCTTCTGCTGTGACACACCAAGGAAGGGTTTATTAATTCACTGATTCACTGGATCAAGAGTGTTGGAGATGTGTTGGAAATGGTCCCCCAAATGGGCCCTTTGCAGAATCTATAATACATTACATTTGTGATTCAAGCACACAAATGTGTCCACTTAAAATTTGCGTTGATTCTATTTGATCGGTCCATCTTAAATATATTTAATAATGAAAATACTAGTGAATGTTTCAAAAGATCTAACACAGTACTCTTCAAACTGGTCCTACACATTTTTGCTTTACTTATAAGCAAAGGTTGAAGCAAACATTTGGACTGCCTGGCAGGTCCTGAGAGATCACTGATCTAACAAAACAGGACGACTTCAGGTAAGGTTAAAGGCCATTAAATGCAGCCAAACCCAGATGCAACCTTGTCTTTGAGTAATTTGATAGAACTGGAACAGCTAAACTGAGAGGTTTCCCCATCACTGACGGTAACTACAGCTACCCTGTGTCAGAGCCAAGGCTGCATTTCTCAGTCTTTAGATCACTGAAGGCTGTCTTGTTTTATTAGATGTACTCAAAGTGTATTTAAATGAAATGTTAGG
Source organism: Bryconaethiops microstoma (assembly GCA_037577275.1). NCBI lineage: Eukaryota > Metazoa > Chordata > Actinopteri > Characiformes > Alestidae > Bryconaethiops > Bryconaethiops microstoma. The sequence continues at coordinate 7,247,956 of JBBJLS010000032.1, read as the reverse complement.
AAATGAACATTTGAACGTAATGTTTTTAAATGCAAGATTAGAATGTGCAGCAGTGGTTATATCAGAAAGCCGTGCTGTACTGTTGACTGTTTGTATGTATGAGTGTATATATGTATATGTCTGTATATGATTATTTATGATTATTAGTGTTTATATGAGTCTATGGTCTCTATGGTCAGTACTCTCTGCTCAGGTCATGAGTGAGCACTGAAAAGGGGCCTTTGTATTCAAGTGCCATCCTGGTTCCAGGACTTTGCACATGATCGTATTTTTCCCAAATGACTTTGTAAAGTAGGAGGATTTTACTTGGACACTTACTATTGTGGTGGATTTTTTTAAAAATGTACTGGATGGTTTTAGACACTAACAAGGGCAGGCTCCAAAAATAGCACCCTGCTGGTCTTAGTTTCAAATGTATCATGTCAGGAGTCGTCCATGACCAAGGTTAGGAACTACTTTAGACAAACAAGTATGTGTGCAAGATTCAGTCACAGTGATTCGAGCGTATGAGATGAATAGGGCGATTGTTTTACTGTTTGTGGACCTGTGTATTAAATTCCTTAGGTTTTTTTTAACAGTTATAAGCTTTAAAACTAGACCTTTCTTCATTTCTTTCTTATATTTTCTCTTCCCAGGAAGCATCCCGAGAGTCGTTACCTGTTTGTAAGTCTGTGTGCATGTGTGATGGTGTGTGTGAGAGAGTGAAAGCTCACACATGCTCCGCGAGGTAGTGGAAAGAATGTTATCTCGCAGTCTATTGTGAGGTCGAGTTTTTTTTTTTTTAAGAGTTGAGAGGCACAACCGAGTTGCAGCTTTTTGCTGGGGAGGTGCCCCACATATAGGCCTATTTACTGTACAAATGCTTAAATACATGCAAAACGTCACAAGAAAATGTCATTTGAACATCCTCGGTTAGTTTACATTACATTTGGTTTTGTTAAAGGGGAAATTAGATAACATCCTCCGTTCAATAAATGAGCAAAGAGCAATAAATAGTAAATATGTATTAAAATATGCAGATGTGTGTTCTGTAGAAGACACTTATTTTCACTTCAAAAATCAACAGTTTGCATACGACTGTACTGTAGCACTTATTACCAGACCATAATCCTCATCAAGCAGTAAAATGCAAGATTATGCTTCTTTATATACAGCTCTGGAAGAAAAAAAACAAAAAACAAGAGACCATGGCCATTTATTTTAAAATCAGCATCTCTATGAGAATGACAACCATTCCATGCCAATGTCTGTTAAATTCCTACACAAGCATCTCATTCTGTTTTATGAGATACTGATTAGTGATCACCTGAATCACCTTATTTAATGAGGAAAAGTATAAAAACACTGCTCTAATCAACACTCTCCTCTTGCAATGTGAGCCGTTAGATGGTCAACACCACCTTTCTTTGAATTACTCAAGTTCTGTAAACACTCCATCATTTCTTTTATTTTGACATATTGTCATATCCTTTAAAATTATTCTTTAAAGAACAATATTTTTATTTGAAATTAGGAGAAATATTGTCAGCAGCTAAAGAAAAACTAAGGCAAAGTTGTTCCGTTCAGCATTTGCACCTATAAATGATAAAACCTGAGAAACTGAACATTTTTGCAGTGGTCTCTTATTTTTTTCCAGAGCTGTATTCTTTAATAGTGGGGGATATTCGGTGGTCTCCTCTAATTGGTGAAATCTGTGACTTGTATAAGCCTATTTAAGCCTCTTCAGGACCACAGTACAAATCTGGATGTGAAATTTACTGCACAGCTTGGAGTCTCTGGACTGACTGTTCATATGATTGAAGTGGGCATGAGCTTCTCCACATTAAGAGCATGACTTCATATGTGATTAGCTTGTATCTTCGGCTTATCCCGCTGTTTAGCAGACACACAGCGTTTTATGTGATTGTGGTGTTGTAGTTACTGCAGTTAGAAGTGTAAACCCAGAGTTATCGGACAGCTTGCCACTTTGTTATTTCTGCCAATGGGCGCGCAGCCCGCTGCTAACTGAGACTCCGCAGCTGCTGGTCCATGGAAAGTTCCTGTGTTCACACGCCGCAACAACTGCTCTATCTTTTTATGTCAGATTAGGGCCCTCCGCTATAAATAGACCTGGGTTTTGAGAAAAATGAAAGTGTTACAAATTCCCAAGATGATCCACAGTTGAGGTAGGCTATCACACGAATGCTTAATATAAACCAAATAAGAAGGCCAAGAGGCCAAAAATAGAACCTGCATCTCTGCCAGGGGGCACCGTGGCATATCATAGCCTACTGTAAGCTTTTTCTATTACAAAGTAATTAGCTCAACTTAAGGAATTTTACATGACTGAACAAAAAATAATCATTTAAAAGGCCAGAAACTGAGGGGGAGGGAAGGGCAAACTTTTAGTATTAAAAGGTAAACCCTGGGTGCTTTAGAGACAGGTAATAAAGTGATGAAATGAAGTGAAGTAGCCCTTGTAGCCACACATGAACACACAACAGCACAGCACACAGTGTTAATAGTGTGAAATTCTTTTGCTGTGTTTAACCCATTCACCAAGTGAAGCAGTGGGCAGCCACCGGTTCGGAGCAGTGTGTGGGGATGGTACCTTTCTCAAGGGCATCTCAGTGGTGCCGCTGGCAGTCTTGGGATTCAAACCCATGACCTTCTGATCACAGGCGCAACTCCCTAACCACTAGGCCTCCAGCTGCATACAAAATTAGCATAGGGTTTTATTGCTTTTTATCACTGTTACTCTAACATGCAAGTTCTTATTTAAATCATCTGAGCCAAAAACACTGTGATTATATTAAATCAATAAACACAATTTAAAGTCACATCAAGAGAACTTTTAAAAAACTTTTTCAAACGTTTGGCTTCCAGAGCCAGACTGTCTAATAAGGGGGCACTCCAACCTAATGCCTGATACAACCACCTTGTTGTAAAAACTAAGGTGCGCAGCTTTAACAATTATTAAGGTAAAATTCAAATCTCACCGCGTCCAATCAAAAGCACTGTAAAAGAGATGTTTAATGGGGTTTTTACTTTTATATAGTGTCATTGTCTTGTGTAAGGTGGCCATGTGATGCAGAGAAATGGTTTTGCTGTGTTTTTAACAGGATTTATGTTGAAGTTGGCTTTAGAGGCGACACATGAGCGTCAGCTCCCAGGCGGTGTGAGTGAGTGTGTGTTCGTGCGTGCGTGCGTGCGTCGTGCTTAAAGAGCTGCTCCTCTGCCTCACACGCCCCAGACACTCAGGAAGGCATGGGTTGCCATAACAGTAAGGTGTGTGTCCACGTCTGTCAGAGGAAACAGAAACAGGTAAGAAAGAAAACGTCACTCGTTTACTTGTTTGCACATCACCCTCGCGGAGCCTGAATGAAAAGCTGAGGGAGTTTGGAAGTGTGACCTTTTAAAGAATCGCTCGCTGCTTCATTTTTATCTGAGCTCCAACTTTCTTCCTATCTTACAGAGGTGTGTGTGTATCTGTATGTATGCATGCATGTATGTATGTATGTATGTATGTATATATATGTATGTATGTATGTACACAAATGGCCATTTCAGATTGTCTTCCTCTCCTTGTGAGTGTTGTAATGAGAAACAGATGCGAGTCTGACCGTGTCTACTCTTAACACTGTTTTCCACATCAACACACAAATCGGACTCAAAGGCTACAAATTAATTTCCGCATAAATCAGCACAAATGCTTGTTCCGCCTTTTATTACTACAGACCGTTAGTCTGACGTACACTACATGGACAAAAGTATTGGGACGCACCTCTGAGTTCAGATGGCCCCTTACTTCCAGTGAAATGCAATCTTAATGCTTCAGCATACCAAGACATTTTGGACAACCCCATGCCTCCAGCTTTGTGGAGTCAGTTTGATGATGAACATTTTTTTTTTCCAGCATGACTGTGCCTCTGTGCATAAAGCAAGGTCCATGAAGATACGGTTGGATGAGTTCAGTGTAACCTCAACCCCATCCATCACCTTTGGGATGAACTGGAACGGAGATTGCGAGCCAGGCCTTCTCGTCCAACATTAGTGCCTGACCTCATAAATGC
>JBBJLS010000032.1:7229511-7243160 GCA_037577275.1 Bryconaethiops microstoma | reverse complement strand
GGCACAAATTCCCACAGAAACACTCCAAAATCTTGTGGAAAGCCTTCCAAGAAGAGTGGAAGCTGTTATAGCTGCAAAGGGGGCGACCAACTCCATACTAAAGTTTATGTATTTGAATGCAATGTCTTTAAAGTCCCTGTTGGTGTAATAGTCAGGTGTCCCAATATTTTTGTCCATAAAGTGTACATGGAGCGCAACACTGTGTTTATTTATCTCAGCTTTTAAACTGTTCTTTCGTTTTACATGATCATTCCAAATAACTTTCTGAATGAAGTAGCCTCTTGAAAATGGTTAGTAATTTGCTAACAATTTAATGTAATGGATTTGGATTGTTTTTTTGTCATTCATTTGCTTATACTCATGTATATTCATGAGAGAGAATTTTAGTTTTGTATTTCACTCCTACACAACAATTCATTTTCTGTGTTCACCATGTTATATTAGTGAAAGCATTTGCACTGCTTTTCCACTGGTCTCACCTCTGACTCTGGGGATTAAGACTTTTATTTAAGGCCAAAAGAATCCAAAAAGACAAGAATAGCACCAGCAAACTCCTGTTCTTATGCTGATGGAAGTTGCTGCAGTTCTACACCCAAAATGTCTTGGTACAAGTTAGTACTTAACTGACTCAACTGAAAGTACTTGTTGAGTTAGTATTCTCCAGAAGTGATGATTTTACTTAGGGTTTAGGTAGACCAGAATTAGTGAAAGCTTTGATTAGTCCAGATTGTTGGCAGATTTAGACTAACTCGTGTTCGATCTGCCGGACACACTGCCCCCACTACCTTCCTACAAGTTCTAATGTGACCCACATACAGGCTGAGACCCTCACGAAGACATGTGGGTGTGTGGTTGACACGAGCAACTGGTGATGTGTGAAAATCTCCAAAGGCTACAGCAAGAGAGCCACACTTCATTCAGAACAACATAAAAACCTTACAGCCACATGCAGGCCAGTAAGTAATAAAGCCAAGGGTTCATTAACGTGGCAGAACATTTGGTGCCCTGCTTCAGAGGGCCGACAAATGTGGAATGGCTTGTTGTGGTGTAAGCTGCTTTAGGTCATTAAAACAATCCCTGGCTGAGTTTTCCATTCATGCTTTATTTGTGCTGTTTACGAAACGCTCGTGTTAAGCGAGGCGCCTTTACTGCAGCGTGCCGTTTTGTTGGAGTTTGCTGAAATCTCAGTGCAGTGACATCATCTGGGTTGCGGTTGTAGTTTTTACATGGTGTGCTGGTTTATCCTAAACAGCTCCACGGAAGACTTCAGTCTGCTGACAGATATCTCACCCGTTCTTCCGTAGATGATCATGATTAGATTAAAAGGTGGCACTAGAGTTTGGGTTCCACATGAGCGACATTGTTGAAAGCTGCAAAGCTGGGATTGACGTTTGGAGTTTTTTGTGGTTTTATAATGCAGCCAGAGTTTAAAGTGTGTTGTCAGACTTCATAGGTTTCTTGCAGTGACGTACCAAAGTATGCATGAATTGAGTAATGTGGTTTTGCAGGAAATTATTTCTACATAAAGGCAAGTGTTTTCATAGATCATCAGAGTGGGAGAAACTTATTTTGTTTTTTAAGGGTTCTGTAATGCTTTATATTTCAGTTATTTTTTAGGTGAAGATCTTTAATTGATGTGTTAAGTTTGTTGATTCTGCAGAGCTTTTGTATGTTGTAGCTTCTGCGCAACATTGGGTCATAAAAATGCTAATTTAATTTGTGGATTCCATGTATTGTAATGGAGCATGTTTTTTAGTGTAAAAGTGAACTTGCAAAGCAATGCAGTTAAGATATATCCACAACATGGAAACACTGGATCACGATACCTAGTTTGGGTCATTTCCATGAGCGGTGGTAAACAAGACCCTCAGAAGAGTTTTAATGTACTTTTAAAAAAAATTCTATAGTGTATTGAAATTGTTCAATTTGTAGTATTAAACTACAGTGATTTTATAATTCGTTTGATATAATAACCTTGTATAAAGAAAAGAATTTCTGATCCAGGGTGCACTTTCAAAAAGTTGTAGTCTACAAGGTGGAAAATGTGAGCCTTGGTTTTCCTCACAGAACTGTGTAAAGTTGTTGGCTTCTGAGACATTTTGCACCATGTGGGCATATCTGACTTTTGACTTTGGCAGAAAAGCTTCAAAACATTAAATCACCTGTGAACAGCCGTGGCCTTGAGAAGCCTTAAACATTCACAGATGATCTGCACATTCCCTCAGGGTGCTGAGGAAATGTTCCCTATGGATTTATATACAAGACCCTGTGTTTCAGAGCTTGTAAAATGAGTGAACGTGTGGAAAGTTATGATATGTTGGTGAAATGCAAAGGAGAAATAAATCACAATTTTGGGCCAGAACCGGTCGCTGGAGTAGTTTAAATGCTTTGGTTCATGCAGTGTCTTATTGTTTAATTTACGACGGCCAGCCTCAGTCTGCAGAAGCAATTAAACCCGTTAACAAGAGATTCTGACCTCTGACATCTGTTGATTTATTTCTTCTTTTTTTATTTATTTATTTTTATTTTCTTTTTTTTTTGTTGACAGTTGGAGCAGAAAAAAACACAAGTATGCAGTATGTTGGATCTCCAGTGCTGGGATTTCACTGATGTTAAATTACAGTTAAAACATATTACCTTTTAAGAAAGGAACCAAGTGGAATGTGAATGGATGTGAAAATTAGACCTGGATTAAAACTGAAGTGCATGATTGCTACTGTTTCTCATTGCAAATCAGGATAAGGATAATAAAGTCTATAACACATTAAAAGATACTAACACAGAAACAGATACTTTTAAGTGATACATGTCTTATACTGCGCTTACAGACTAGAATGCCACAACTACACCTTTGGGGCGGGGGGAATAAGAGACCACTGCAAAAATGTTCAGTTTCTCAGGTTTTATCTTTTATAGATGCAAGTATTGAACTGAACCGCTTTGCCTCAGTTTTTAAGAACTGATGACAGTATTTCTCCTAATTTCCAAAGGAAAATATTGTTCTTTAAAGCATCATTTTAAAGGAAGTGATGCAGTGCTTACAGAATTTGAATAATTCAAAGAAAACAAATCTCCTGTTCACTCTTAAACAAAATGGCAATAATTACCTTTGACATACTTCTAGTAGTGTTTTGCCATCCAGCTGGTCACACTGCAAGAGGAGTGTTGATTACAGCAGTGTTTTGGTTTTTTAATAATTTTCCTCATTAAATAAACTGTGATACAGGTGATCTCCAATCAGTACCTCATAAAGCAGAATGAGGTGCTTGTGTTGGAATTTAACAGATACTCAAAGATGCTGATTTGAAAATAAATTGCAGTTGTCTCTTGTTCGTATTTCTGTAGCTGTATATCATGAATAACAATTTACACTTAATTCCTCTGGCATTATAAGTCTCTTTAGATAAGAAATCTGCTAAATGTGTATTTCTAACAAATGTTATACCCAAGAGTTTTAATCTTGCGCTCATTGCAGTTCATTGTGGGAGTAAAACGATTTGTCATTTGTCAGTATTGTTGAATTCCTGCGTGGGATAATTTAAAGAGAACTAATAACACTCAGTTACGAGTGAAATTTGGACAAATTGCATTGAATCTACCTTTTCACACCCTCACATTTCCATAGTTTGCATTTAGTCACTAATTCCTTTAGTGTGCCCAGTTTCAGTACTATATTGCAGACCTCATCTGTGCTGCTTTGAGGTAGGTGACCGCTGTCACTTAAGTGGAATCGTTTCATTTTATGCAACTAGTGCATGACATCAAACATGTTTCAGTTCCAATGATGATGGATGAATAAACTGCCTGAGGAAGTTACAGTGCAATTTTGTTATTTACACAGTATATAATTAGATGATCTGCTGCTGACTTGAAAATGTCCTTTTTCCTTCTAAGTCATTATAATGCATTATAAAGTAACAATGCTTTTACTTGGGTATGGCTTCACGCACATCAGAGTGTTTTGCTGAAAGTGTTTCCTCCATGATTGTGTGTGGCACCCTCAGTTTTGTTGCAGGATTGTTGAAAGTAAGACGTAGTTAACATGCTTAAACTCGCTTGCAAACGTGCAGTCAGTGTCTATACTGACAAACAGTTGGGCGGAGTTTGGTTGTACAACCAGGTGTTGTTCTCAATGTACTGTATTACTGCAAGGAATTTGTGGATGAGGTCATGGTTATGTAATCTTCAGTGCATGGAGCGCTGATCATTTTAGGCCAGTTTGGAGTGCGATAAATATCAAGCTGTGAGACATGACAATTACAGACAATAAAATACAAAAAAAGTACATTCAGATATCTCAATGAATGTGAGGGGGGTTTTTTTGGTTGTTTTGTTTGGGTTTACATGTTGTGCATTTTTTTTTTTTTTGAGTGGTTATACCTCTTGGTATAATAAGCAGTGTTGTGAAAGTAATACTCAGTGTTCATTGTAGAACACCATGCTGCGAATCACTGCTATTACAGTCTCTCCAGCACTAGGTAAAATTTTGTCTCCTTCCTCCTTCTTGTGCAGAAAAACAAAGCAAAAAATGAGACACATCTGAAGGAGAGAGGCGCTCAGGATGGAAGTGGTGAGTGGTTTCCTGTACCTGACATCACGTCATATAAACAAAGTAAAGATTGTACTCGTGGCACTGATGGTTAAAGAATTTCACTTTCTACAGCTCAAGAACTTGCTTAAATAAACGGGACTGGAAGACAGTTCTTCTTCAGATTGACTCCTCTCATTTATGTTCTGGAGCAGCTCTCATTCCCTCTGCCTAAATCCAAAACTTTCACTTTGTTATTGTGTAATTTGGTGTGGGACTGACCATAAAACACTTTGTTGGACTGTGTCAAGTCTAGCAAGGTGCACTGTTTAGTAACGTAGAGACCCACTCATCCTCTGTGGTCTCTCACTCAGCCTCCTGGTGTTTCTGGTTAAAATAATAGGTCGTTTAAAAATTCAACACAATTTGCCCCTTACCCAAATATTGCATATCGACCAAGACGTGTTTGGTGTCTGACGTTTGTGTCGTTATTGCACTGGAACTTCAGTAACAAGGCTAGTAAGTAAATGGGCACTTCTGCGGTACTGTTTTAGTTCTGTGCTGACTGCATGCCAAAATCACACCCATGCATCAAGGTGTTAATCTCAAATAGACTTGCTTATGTGTTTGTTTGTTTTTTTGCACCATGACATGCTGTTATCTATAAAAACAGCATGTATTGACCTAAAAAAGCAATAGGAGGCACTCTAAAGCTGCAATTTGTCACTTTTTTTAATCAATATCATTGCCAAACGATGTTAGAACCCACATAAACAGGTGCATTTGATTTAACATCTCCAAATTGCTTGAGGCAAGTTTGTGTTGAAGGAGGCATGCAGTTTGCATAGTGTCAGTTGGGGGTACATGTTTCATTGCTTGTCGGCTACATTGGAAGCAGACATGTCTTGGCTGATCAGCTACATTTAGAGTTAGAGGGGGAAATTGTGTTTTGCCAAACCACACCTTTTAATAAGAGTATTATTTTAGATGGGCTGCTTATTTTAGATGGGCTGAGGTCTGTTATGGCTCTTTTTTTTTTTTCTCCTCTTCCAGAAAAAATCCCTTCGGAGGAGCAGAGTCCAGAGGTGCTGCTGGAAAAGTATGAGCAGCAGCTGAAAGTTCTGCATGCAGTTCTGGCAGCTTCAGGTAAAGAGCGAGAACAGTTCCTGAAGGACCACTACCACGGAGAGCTTTGTGTGCTAGTCCACAGCATCAGTGAGAAGGTAGAAAACGTTTGTGTACCGAGATTCCTTGTGTTTCTTCTTCTTGTTGGGTTTGGGGTGTTTTTTTTGCTCTTTGTTTGGGAATGAATTGTCTCTGAGAATGCCTCTCAGTTAGCACTTGCCTCTGGATGGAAACCAGTTTTTTCCAGGACATGTAGCTTCAAGCAGGATGACTAGAGAACAGGCCCCAGATGATGTCAGCAGGTCATATATTGTGAAACTGTCACTGGTAATAAACAAGCCATGCTTTTCCCATTACACAGTCATTGGGAGCAGTGCCGATTCTGTGTGCAGGCGTTATACTATCCGTTACCACTCCCTTTTGTGCAGAACTTGGACTGAAAGTGCTTTGGCACATCCGTCCTTGTAACAACCTCTGACCAGCAAAGCCAGACCTGTTTGCTGGGAGGCATGCCACTCATGGCCTTGTAAAGAGACCTGGCTTTGTGTGGGCAAACACTCTGCAGAAGAGAGCTTGTTTTACAAGGGGAACAAAAGATAGTATGTTTATTTACTGTACAGTGAGGCTTGAATCCTTTTCACTGATGGATTTGTATAGCAGATAACCTTGACATTTACCTTTTGGTTTTATTAGCACACAAGAACTGGATTCTATATCCTCGAACTGTATTAATAGCTGCAGTTGCAGCCTTTATGGAGAAGAGCCTATTGCATGCATCTGTTGGAAAATGGAAGATCAGTGCAGAGACTTGAGTAGTTGAAGTTGAAGTTTTATTATTATTAGCATATGTACAAAATACAGTGTACAGAGCACAATGAGATGCTTCCTTGAATACCCTCTTTGCAGGCGGAACATAAAGACATAAGAGACAAAAAAAGACATAGCAGTGCAGTAACAATAAATAATCACAGGCTTAAGTAAACACAATTTTATCTACAAGTTGCATAAATGTGAAGTGTTGCGTGCTACAGTATTTCACGTAGTATAAAGAACAGATTAATTGCACAGAGAGAGAAAAAGTTACTGTGTGTTGAATTGTCTGATAGCACTGGGATAAAAACAGTTTCTGAATCGTGGTGTAATAAACCCAAAGCAAATGTGTTGCAGTTTAACTTTATGGGACGTTGGGAATGTGGTTGACATAACATTAATGAACGTGTGATTTTAAAGAATATCATTAGTTAATTCTAGCAGGACTGAGACAAGATAGAAAATGGGCTCCATATTCTACAAACATTTAGGTAGACTATTTCTTATTTGTCTTCTTTTGTGTTCATTGTAAATGTAGATGGTCAAATTGAACTGAACTGGTTGAATATTTCCATAAATAAATTCATAATTTCCTGTTTGGTTTAAACCACATCTTCTTTAAGACTAGCAGACCCAGATGTGAGCCATATTTACATTTAGTGAAGTGATGTGTTTTTGTTTTTTTTTTCCCAGTTCATATCAGCAAAATTGTTTTGAATTGTTTTATTGATTAATGTTGCGCATCACTGTATGAACAGGTGAAGAATGAGACTGCCGCTGAGCTCGGTGTACTCCATGAGAAGCAGCTGCAGAGCTCAACCGAGCAGCACCAGAAGGAGACAGAAGGTCTGAGCCTTCAGCTCACGGCAACAATGCAGTTTTCTATTTATGCACACATGCAAAAGTAATGTGAATGATTTGTCCTCTGCAGAGATGCAGTGCTTGCACAATGAAGAGAAAAATGCCTTAAAGGAAGAGCACACGGCAGCTGAAAGTTCTCTGAAGGTAGCGCATGTGACTCTCTGTCAACTGGCTGCTTGTTTACTTTTAATGAAACATATTTGAAAGGAAACCGTCTTGATCTTGTGGCGTGATCCAGTGTGATCTGGTGGCGTGAACTTAGTTTGAACTCTCAACAGGGACAGATTGAAGCACTGACAGCAGACCTGAAGCTGTTTACAGAGTTAAAGCAGCGAGTGAAGGAGTCCACGCTAAAGAGAGACCTTCAAAGGAACATAGAGGTGACAGAATTGCAGCACATACTTGTGAAAAACAGTCTAATGTGTTCAGAAGTGGAGTGCAACATTGCAGAATTCTTACTTAATCTCACTCTCTCTTGTGTGTTAGACTCACGGCAGCCCTGGTGCATTCTGGGAGCAGGAGCAGGAGAGTCTGTTAATTGTCATAGAGATGAAGAGTGAGCGTTTACAAGAGCAGGGAAGCAAACTGCGGCAGATGGAGGCGCTGGTATAAACTCCCACTCACCATTTTTGGTCAGGCTGGAAACAGCTGACCTCTTCCTCTTGCAGTGTTAGTCTGTATTTAAAGTGCTAGATTGCCAAAACGCTAAGTTTGATCATGCCATTGTTATGGGTAGTGCATAAACTGAGATTTGAGACTACATATAAGCACGGCAGGCGTCCGTTATTTTAGCTTCAGTCCTAAATTGTGTACATGCTTTTTATATCCAAAACTTTGATAAAGCATTCCCTTATAATTGCAACAACCTGGTGTGCTTTTCATCAGGTAAATAAGAATATTTGAGCTGATTTACAGATGTATGCAAATGGGTTTGTTTTTTGGGGTTTTTTTTTTGCTTATTGTTAGTTTGTTGTTTCATTTTCTGAATGTAAGTAAGTTAGAATTTCCTCTACTGGAAAGATGACATTTGTTTTGCATATTTTAGAGCACATTTTCTATTTATTCAGTGATTAACATATTGGGGAAACATAATATTTCATTTTTTGCGGTATGCTTAAAAAAAAAAAAACAGTAATTGTGCATCAAAAATGTATAGACATGTTTTCTGCAGATGATGTGTGCTTCTTCCTTTGCATATGACTGTAGAATTTTATACACATAGCAACATTGATTGGTTTCTGAAAAGGTGGTATAAAGCAATGCTCTCAAACTGTTTAATCCTACACTTGGCAACTCCCAGGATTACATAGTTTCACTGAGGCCCACCCCACTCGATAGTTCTTGAAGGGCTTCAAAATTAACAAATGAGCTGAATCAGGTCTGTTGAATCAAAGAATACATGAAACCGTGCAGTGCCCTGTGTTTTCTGCAGCAGAATTAAGAAGTACCTTTCTAGAATGATCAATCTACCGGTGCTTCATTCCTTAATCATAAACAGTCATTTATGCAACGAGTCTTTTTTTCCGGTCTTCCTTTATCAAACTATTTGTCAAAACATCTACGCCCCTATGTTCAATTGTTAGATTTCATCAGTTTGTTTAACAAATCTTCTATGTTGTTTCACAGGCTGAAAAGAATCTTGCTCTGGAGGACCAGGTCTTGCAGGTTCTGCAGCAGAATGAGGATCTGAGAGTTCGGATAGACAACTACCAAACACTAATACAGTATGTATGCATAAGCAAAACAGCTAATTGCTGCTTTGGTCTGAAAGGGCTTCTAAACTGCTTACTGTATTGGACAGGGGTCATGAGTTCTGGTCCTGGGGAACTGGTGTCCAATGCGGATTGGTGGTTTTGCTGCTCAGGCACACTAACTAAACCTAGTAATGAACTGAATTAAATGTGTTAAAGCAGAGAAATCACCAAATGGCAGCTTAACTGTGGCGCTCCAGCCTTAAAATGATGACCCGTGGTGTAGAAAGTATCAGTATGAAGCCCCACCTGCTGGTCACTTTAATGTCATGCACTTCTCAAGGTTCATTTGAAATAAGGGCATGGGTTCAGAAAGGATGTTTGGTGTAGATGCACAGTTCTCTAGTACTTTTATTATGCAACTTTTGACCCTCCTCTTTTCTCAGCCAACTGTCCAAAGAGCAGAATGAACTGCAGGAGGCGTTGGAGAAGCAAACCCTGCAGATGCAGAAGCTCGCGCAGGAGAAAGAGGAGCTGCTCTTTAAACTCCACAACAGCCACGACTCGTGCTCCTCCTTTTACACGCAGGTAGTCATCCCTGCTGAAGTGTATCCCAGCTGACCGTGCTGGGCGTCTCACAGACAGGACTGAACTTAACCTACCTGGTGTATAGCTCAAGGATTTAGCGACCTGTGCCTCAGCTTCTTTCCAGACAACCGTTTTCAGGAAGCAGTGGCTTGACTGACATACTGAAACTGACTCACAACAGTATTTGAATCTTCCCTGAAAGATGAATGTTACTGTGTCTTTGTATTTTTTTTTTTTTTTTTTTTTTTTTTAAACGTTTTTTTTAACTATTTTTTTTTAATGTAATGGTCTGTTCCATTTTGGAATAGCTGTGAAATCTAATAGCATTTAATACTGTATAGCTTTATTCGTTTTAAGATATGATACTCTTGTAAAGATTTTATGCCAAGATTGTTTATGGTATAAAGGATTAGAAATCGCTTACCCCTAAAGACAATCATCTATTTCAGGGGTGTCGAGCTCTGGTCCAGCACAGTTTGATGGTTCTCCAACTCAAACACATTCACTAATCCTGACAATTAACTGGTGTTACTCAGCAGGGAAATCACCAAAAACGTGCTGGACACCAGGACCGGAGTTTGACACCCCTGCTCCATTTTTATTTTTGTATAATGGCTTTATAGCAGCCACAAGCACTTGTATGTGTAAAAGCAGTATGTTTTTTTTATTATTTTAATTTTTTTCTCCCACCCCTCCCCCTTTTTACTTTACTTCTCAGATGCACCGGCACTTTGTGTGTGTGTCTGTGTGTGTGTCTGTCTGTCTGTGTGTGTAAAAGATTGTGGGCAAGCCCTGTATGTTTGTGCTCTTATACCTTTGTACATATTCATGTGTCATTTCTGAGCACCTAGGTCTTTTGGTAATTGAGACATGACTGGTGTCTCACTGGAGAATGTTTTTGTGAAACCAGCCTTGGGCAGATGCTAGAGGATCACTACTCTGTATTTGTGCCAATCCTACTGTCCTGAACAGTGTAAGAACGAACAGGTCAGTACAGTAACAATGCAATAACTGTTTCATAGTGTTTGTGTGTTTCTCATAGTTTGTTCTCATGGGCCAGCTTCTCTTTTTTGTGCTCATGTGACTCATTTCATGTTCTGTGTGTATTTCTTAACCTCTGAACCAGTGCCTTTTGTGTGTGGCTTTCTAAAGAAATGCAAGCCTCAATAAAAGCAGCATCTGAGGTGTTTGTGAAATGTATGTCCTTTTTTTGGAGCCTGATAGAAATGTTGCAAGCAGTTGGGCCTTTTTGAAGTGATGCAATTAAGTGAATGCATGAGGGATCATAAAGGGGAATTCCACAGATTTAGGTGTATTTGTATGGCGACAAAATCATTGTTTGATGTGAAATGTGCCTCTGTCTAAAATGTTCAGTGGTGTTGATAGTAGCCAGACTTCCAAAATGTTTAATGCCTCATGAAGCTACCTCACAAAGTTCCAACATAAACTGGTTATGAATATGTTGCTTGATGCTTGCAACAGTTTTATTTGATCGTTTTGGGAAGGCAGGTGTTATAAGGCAGTGTTTTCCAGTTCTGGTCCTTGAGGCTCACTACCCTGCAAATGTTTGTGTTCTCACTGATCCAACTCATCAGCTACTGAACAATCTCTTACTGAGCTGTTTAGGGTGTGTTAAAACCGGAAAACCTCTGAAATGTGCAATGTACTATGCCTCTGGAACTAGGGATAAAAGGTTGTGAGGTCTAATCAAATTTGATACATGTCATCTGCAGAGTTTTTGCTGGGGCAAACGAAGTGGCCACAGCTATTCGGTGGCGAAAACACCAGAACAGGAAGTGAGCCATATGTCAGCAATGCTTGGTTGGAGTTATGACAAACTTGACACACTTTATAGTGAGAAGGAATACCGGGTACCCTCCAAGTTTCATTAAATTTGCTCAAAGCGGGACGCTACACCAGAAAAACAAACCATAAAAAAACTAATGCATATCACTTTGGAACAAAAGTAGACGTTTCAACAGAATTCCTTGACCATCATCCCAATAAAGGAGCTGGGATATTGGGATTTTTTGGTTGTTTTTGCTATGGCAGGCCATAGAAGCCCTTGATGCATGTTGATTTGAGTCTGGCACATGATTAAGGGCCAGTCCATCTTTCCTTGTACTGCCACCAAAATGCCAAATTTCAATATACATTTATGCTTATAACTACCAAAGCATAAATTTGTGAGCATTGGATTAATCAGTCTTGTCTACAGGATCATGGGGGGAAAAAATGACAACTTTTAAAAAATAATTAATGTATTTACAAACTAGTCCTAGACTGTTGATCGGATAACCAAATCTGGCATGAATCATCAAGACGTGGTTCTGACAGTGGGTACCTGTATCTAATTAATTGTGGTCCTATGGCCCCCTTCATTGTTGTTTGCAGCTATATTTCTTCTTCTTTTTCATCTTCCTCTTCTATCATTGTCACTTTTTTCTTAATGCACCATTTTCACATAAAACCATTCAGATATCCTGTTTACATCTCGTCACTTTGTACTCCTTGATTATCAGGATTACATCAGAATGAGGGCAAGCTACGTAAAAATGTAAATGCACCCAAGATGCATTATAAACCCATCTATGTCTGATCACTCAAACCACTTTACGAGGTGGTCTGAGATGTATTGGAGCCAAATGTTACAGCAGTGAAAATGCGTGAATTTCTCAAAGACAACATTTGAAAATCCAAGCCCTTTCCATTAACCAGTTAAAAGTGACCTTCACCTAATCTGATCAACCATGATGGCGATGACACAGGAGGATAATTATTCTTCTCAGCCTCTTATAAATCCTGTGTTGTGCAAAACCGTGCTTTTCATTTGAGTCAGTAGAAAAATGAGGAGCAGCACATGCAACTGGTTGTAGTTGATTTGCATATTACTTGACACATAGTAATCAGATTTCAATCTGGCTGACCAGACATCCATTTGACTGCCAAATGTAAAGGCAGTGGCTAATATCTGACCAGGATACAATCCAGAGACTGGTCACATGAAGTGAGAGGTGTAAAGGAGGTTGAAGTGATCAGTGATCAGATTGATATGTTGCATCTTTGGTGTGTTTTATACTTTTTTATGAGACTTGGCCTCATTCAGATACAATCCTGATATTTGAGATGCATGAAATAGTGCAAAAATAATTATGTAGAAAGTATTGGGCACCTGCAAAAACGATTTTTAAAAACGATTTAGATTGAGTTATTTAAAACTAATATTACAAAATATAAAACTAAAAAGACTAAATACGAATAACGTTATATGCTGATGGAGATTAACAAATCCAAACAAGGGCTGGAGGAACCGAGGAGAAATCTGGAATCGAACCTGTATTCTCCTCTCCAGCTAACAAACTATCAACTACTTTATACTAACAAAAAAAAAGTCTTGATACTTTCAACTGCTTCTTGTTTGTTTGCATTTATTCTAATGTTAACTTTGCAAGCAGAAAGACACTATCACAGACAAGATTTTTATGTGTAATGATAAGATTTTGACACTAGGGGGCAGAACAGTGATGCTATCTGTTGGAAGGAGGCAAGAGGAGTGTTAGAGAGTTGGTAGCTGTAATTAAATTACTGTTGTGCTTGAATGGGACTGTGGTTAAAAAAAAAAAAAAGAGAGAGAGTTTAAGGAACTTAGAATAAACGTTTCAATGGAGAACATTTTTTTTCATGTTTATGTTTGTCTTTCTTTTCTTTTGCCCAAACCACATTTAATGTGGTACAAATTGAAATCCGGCATATCAGATTGACAGTCGGGCTCCGATTTCATATACAATCCATGGAGCGTTGCCTTCTGTACAAGGAGTGTTGAATAGACAGGAAAACCCCTTTATTTTGACTGCATGGTCTGTCAGCCTGGAGGTGACATCAGCTCATGTTGTTAGTTAACAAGTGACCCTTTTAGCAGAGTTGAGTTACTGGAGCGTCCACTTTCACTCTGGTCCACACTGGGAGAATGACTAGTGTGTGTGTGTGTGTGTGTGTGTGTGTGTGTGTGTGTGTGTGTGTGTGTGTGTGTGTGTGTGTGTGTGTGT
>JBBJLS010000032.1:7213391-7229411 GCA_037577275.1 Bryconaethiops microstoma | reverse complement strand
GTGTGTGTGTGTGTGTGTGTGTGTGTGTGTGTGTGTGTGTGTGTGTGTGTGTGTGTGTGTGTGTGTGTGTGTGGGGAGGGTCCTTCACAAATAACAGCAGAAAAGATATATGACTGACATACTGATTGGTGCTGTTTGCCCTGTTGTGCCCTTATTCCGCCTTAAACTCTCTGCTCACTTTGTGGAGAGAACATGCTCTCTTTTTCTCCATCTGCACCCTTGTGGAACTGCTGAGCGGATGTAAGAGGATCACTGGCTCTTTAGCTGTTTGACATGTCGGGACAATACCTGCCCATGCAGTGGGATAAGTGCAGGTCAGTCCCCTGTAGTGATGTCACACGGTTCCCAGAGCATTTAGCAGCCACCTGGGAGGATCTCAGGATCCCCAGAGGAAGAGCTTGAAAGCGGTACAAACTCAGTCCAACACACTCGCAGGCCTACAGTCAACACAGCGTCCTGTTACGGCCCCTTTCATAAATAGAGGTGCTGACCCACCTGCACTTAACATTTCTTGCCAGAAAGAGGTGGCCGAATTAAGTATCCGAGCCCCTTTCACATCTTTCTAACAGCTTGAAGCATCTCGCCCTTCCTAATGGGGGTGGGGATTTCAAATCTGTGTACAAGCAGTTCATGAACAACATATATTTAGAAAATAGAACTTGAAAGAGCCATAAGCAGGACCAAGTAAATTCAATTTAAAATGAAAACTCAGTTAAAGATGGACCATTAAATTAATGCCACCACAATACATTAGCATCTGTTCATCCAGCTGTTTCTGCTCTTTGGATTCAGGGCTGTAATTTAATTCACTGTAAAGAAAATTATGGTTAATGGTTACTTGATATGCGTTCAGTTTATGAATAGTAGTTAATAGCTGAATGAGGGTTGGGCATCTAATGTCAATCAAGCTAACCTGAGCCAGGAACTGCCACAATATGGTCTCTTATGAGTGTGTTCATACTGCAGAAAACGCAGAGATTAATTCTATTTAAAGTGATTATTTAAAGTGAGCATCAATTTATTATCCTTGGATACTGAATATATGTTAATGCAACTGTGACTTGTTAATATCATCAGATCTGTTGTGCAATAATGTGAATTCAGTGTTAAATGTATACATCATTCATCAGAGTGCCCTGTTCTACTTGAGTCTCAAACATAGACTTTTGCTGGGCCTCCTGCTTCTATCACCATTTCTCTTATGAATTATGGTGTGAGCTTATTAGTCTAAATTTGTGTGGTACAATTCATTCATTCATTTTCTGTAACCGCTAAATCCTTACTAGGGTTGCGGGTACCTGGAGCCTATCCCGGCGTCTACGGGTGCGAGGCAGGGACTCACCCTGGGCAGGGTGTCAGCCATTTGTAAAAAAAAAAAAATCATTATTTCTGTTTAGGCCTACAGCCAAATAACCTTAAGTGTTAGACCCTACATTTAAATATAGTAGAATGGGCGATTTTGAATCGGAGCGCTTAGTCACAGTCTCTTTAAAGGGCCTTAAATGGTAGACTCTGAAGAGACCAATGGATGGAAACATTGAATTCAAGTTTTATTACACTGATGGTATAGTCAAGAGCCCCTTCAGTGAGGTTGCCAGCTAAATAATGTAAGCTAATAACACAACTGTCCCCAGGTTAACCTACACAGACAGCTATGCGAAGGTTTTAAAGCCATTTATCAGAGCAGTAAGTTCTTAAAAAATGATAGGACATTAGAATAAATTCAAACAAACATTAAAAAAAGAAGGATATCGCATTTAAAAAAACAAGAAAACAATGAAGTAGTTAGAGGAACAGAGAGTCCAAACTTCTCTTCCATGCTCTCATCCATCACATTTTAAATCCATCACCTGCACATCTGATTTAGCTTGTATTGATTAGTCCAACCAAGTACTGGAAAATAACTACAATTAGTACTAGGCTGCCATGTGAATAGGATTGGAATGGTTGTGAACACATGACATAATTGGAAGTGAACACAAGACAAAAACTTTTATTTTTATCACCGATAATTTATTATTTCTTCTATCCTCATTTTTCGGGGTAAACAAATGTCTTCAGTGCAGCAGTATCATTTCAAAGGTGCCAAAACCATTGCACACTTTTGAGAATCTAATTGTAGATATAATTCATTTGTAAGTTACTTAGAGAATGCTACTTTAAGGACACTTCAGACAGTGTTGAAATGAGCCACAAATAAAATGTCAAACAGGAATGAACTGATTTAAAGTTAAGTTTGTATTTATTTCATACAGGTCTATAAAAAAATAAATAAAAACTGCATTCCAGATACATAACCCAGTCTAAAAGGTCCATCATTTGCTGACTGGAATCCAGTGTATTCAGTACTTACAGTGTGGCACTGTTTTATGTGGTTCTGGATCTGTTTGCATTAGTTTTATTATTAGTTTTTGATTATGTATTTAGTAAAAAAAAAAGTCACCAGTTGTGTGCCCGGTCGAGATGAGGTAGGCATTATTACTATTTAGCGAGACGCTTGGGATGGTAAATTAAACCTCTCTTTCCCAAAAAGGGACAGCTTTTTTGTAGCTACACACCTGCATTTCACGCAGTCCCTTAGTGCATCATTATCCACATAAATGTAACAGGCAACACTAAGGCTATGTGCCCTTCATAATGTAATTTACACGCTGCAATATGATAGAAACCATATTCATTAACATAACTGAAAATAATGTGTTGCCATTACATCTGCTCCCATCACTGTTGGGTTATGTGTGAAACGCATGTCTTATTTATTTTAAAATCTATTATGTTATTAATGGAAAAATAACTCCTTAATTGTCAAGAGCTGAAGCAAAAAAAAATAAAAAAATATTCTCAGAATATCAACCTATTTCTATGTTCTATTTGGGGCTTCTGAGGTGTTCTGTGCTGCTTAGGCTTAGAACAAAAAAGGTGAAAATTGCACCCTAGGGAAAACGGCTTTGATTAAAAGGTGTAGTTACTCACCGCCCCCCTCCTCCTTTATGCGCCATGTTCAGCTGTACTTCCTGAGCTTAGAGTTTGGCTGATCTTTATTTCATTTTGGTATCCTGGCCCTTCCATTTCTCTACAAAATGTTTAGCCACCCTCCACCCTGCCACCCACCCCCGCTCCCTCCGCCCCCTCCGCCCCCAATTGCACATAAAAAAAAAAAGCTGCTTCAGTTGGACTTCACAGATGGAGCAAAGCAGACCAAAAAGAAATGAGATGAAATGTTTAGTAAAATGAAATTCTTTTGGTTTTAATTACATCACAGTCATGTTTAGTCTATGCAGGCCAGTTAAGCTGTTGGTCTATATGGTTAACTAGACTTTCCTGTGGTACTATAGTCGTGCCATAAGTCTTTCAAATATATGAAACACTGTTTGCTATTTTTGTGTTTAGATTACTAGGATAGGCACTGCATTACAGGTGAAGTTTTAAGAGGAAATTGGCTTCAAACCTGAGTCACAAACCTGAGGGCTCAATGTAGACCAACCATAAAACAGCAAGTGCTCACATAGGCAGCTCTCCATGTAGATCTACAGATGGCCCGCCTCACACGTACGCTAACTCCAGTCCATATATGCGCCAGTTGGATGCTTTTTCTGTATTTGCTTATATTGTGCGAATTCTGTAAGACTATAACCCTGAAAACTGTAACACCTTCTTTTAACGATATAGATTTCTCCCAAAGCCCTGTTTCCCGGTGTGTTCTGCCATGTCTTTGAAGTGCAGTAAGAAACCACAAGAGGTCTCTGTGTTACAGTAGAGCATATGTTATCCACAGTTGGACTGATTTCCTGCGGTTGCTTTCGATCAGATAAGACTCTAAACTTCGGTGCTAAAGCCATCTTGTCAAATTTGTCAGGAATGATGGCATTGCACAACCGCCCCGCTCCATAAATCAAGAGTATGGAAGGCGCCTCGGCTCTTCTGAATCAGAATCAGCATCAGCTAATGATGAGCTCAGTCTGCAGCCTCTGCTAAAGATACCTTTCACAAACTATTGTCACATTTAAGGCCTTAAAATGAAGATTTTGCAGGTGGGTGATGGCTGCTTTCCTGTAAATGTGTCAACATGTCTAGCGTTTACTTTTTCGTAAAGGATGAAATGGCAGTTAATGCCATAAATATGGCCGTGATAGATTGGCAGGATATATTAGATAATGAATGAGTCATTTTTCCTCCTTTTGATGTATGTGCTGTAAGCTGCCCTCACACTCCTCCATATATTCCCTATATGTCTTCAGATGCCTTGGGGGGGGGGGAGCTATGACATTTTTTGCATAGTTCCCATACAGGTGAAAACATGTAGAAGACAGAGATTAGTTAATGGTGCACCCCCGGCAGCAATTTGTCCCTGACAACATATACATTCTCCCATGAGCCCTTCAGCAGACCTGCATTTCATAACCAGGCTTAAAATTTATTTCATGTATTTTTTTTTATTTTTTATTGCAGTCTGATGCTGTGAGCTTTGGATATAACAACAAAACATCTTGTATTCATGCAGGATGAAACGTCTGAGACTGCCGTGTAAGCCTCTAGAGTCAGAGGGCACCGATGCATCTTAAAAAGCCCTTCCCTAGTGAGTCTGAGCCTGTGCTTACTGTGCAATATATCCTCCACAGGCAAACTAATTACTTGGATCAGGAACTCTGTGTGGCTCTATAAACCTACCACCAGGGATCTTCCTACTAAGCCTTAACAGGGAGTCACGGCAGAGCACAATGGGTTGCAGTGTTTGAAGTGACCATGCTTTACGGGAACTGATAGTAAAACCTAGTGCTTGTTGATAAGCTGTCTGGCACGTTGCACGGCAACATAATTTTTTTTATTGATACTGTCAAAATTGCAAGATCAAACTAACCTTAATCTTAGATTTTCTTTCTGAAAGACTGGTTAAGATTTACTGCTTCTGTTGTAATTTTAAGAAATGAAAATAGAACATAAGCCGTGTCAGGCTTATAGAAGAACACGCCATCATCCGTGTCCATGTAGACCTGCAGCATGTATGTATGTAAATGTCTGTTTGTTTCATAATACTGAATGTTGTTGTGAACTTGGCAGGCACAGACTGGGCACGAACGTGCCTGCGGCAGCGAGGGAGGATCGTGACGTGACCCTGTGAGACTTGACAGTTGATGGAGGAAAGATGCGGCTTGTCCACATTCCCAGTCTCTCTCTCTCTCTCCCTTTCTCTCTCTCTCTCTCTCTCTCTCTCTCTGTCTCTATCACTCTCCCTCTTGGCCTGTGTCACCTCTCTGAGAGGAAACAAATTAGAAGTCACTTATAGCAATGACTGTTCTTTTTTTTCCCAAAAAGAACCCTTAGTAAAAGTTTCCAGGTTTCAAAGGTGTAAAGTGTTCAAATGCGTGTTTGCACCTCTGGACAAACATGTTAATTAAATTCTGATCACCATACGATTTGGATAAGATTACCATTTTTGCATATTTGCCAAAAAATCGAAAAACAAGTTTTGTTTGTGAGTTATTGTTGTGAAAAAAACTGGAAAATCACTGTAAGTGATAAATGACTCATTACTGCATTTTGTTGCCTAAAACGTACCAAAAATTCTCCATCAAATAGGAACACATCACCAAAAACAAACAAAGCGTCAACATCAGAGGAGGAAAACAAACAGAGAGGTGCACAAAGGCGTTTAAGGCTTAATTGTGCTCACCAGGGAGGCGTTTGGGCTAGTTAAAACGTCTATTTAAGGGCCCCTCACCTTCGGGGACTGCACTGGAAACATACGCCGCCACAGGAAGACCCCAGGGGCCAGGGGGAGCCTTCCTCCTCCTCCTTCCTACAGCTTCTCTACCCCAGACAAAGGGAGAGGCACCCTGCCTTGACACCTGTCAACACATTAGGTGTCAAACAAACTGGCTTTCATCCTGGACCAGCAGGTAAGCAACTGAAAGCCCTCTTTCGACATCATGGCTTTCACAATGGGAATTGGCCACTTAGGCAGTCCGTTCCCTCCAATCTCCGCAAATGAGTACAGCAGTTGGACTCATTAGGAGATCACATGGCCAACCCAGGTCCTCTGAGTATTTTCAGAGCTGATCTGTTTTTTGACTGTAATTTGCTACGTGCTGTGTCAGTTTCTGACCTGTGTGGTTTGGCCGTTAAAACCCGTTAAGAAATACCCTCCCCACCCCATTACCTCGTAACTTGTGTTTTACTATCGCAAGTACCCAGAAGTGATGCTTCCAGCTGTCAGGATTGCCATGGTATGACACTAAATCTTCTTTTATGGGTACTTAGAAGGTAGTTTATCGTCCAGAATTCCACAGGTGTCGTCCTAAAGTGGTCTGGATCAGATAAGGCTAGTCTCATGTTCCTCCACCCTGGCTTCAGGCCTGTACTGCACGCAGAAGACAAACATCAGAGAAGAACGAAAAAACTATATTTAAAGGACTTTTTTTGTTTTTTTTTTAACTATCAAAAGCCCCAAAACAATCATCACCATACCATCAGCATTAGAAAACTGTTGAGCTCATTGAAACTGAGCAGCAGCTCCTCACTGCTCCTCCACTGTGATGACAAGGCTCTTGAAACTAGGAGGCATAGTATGAAGCTAAAAGCGTGCAAGCGGAAATAATTAACCGAGACTGGTTCCGACATGGACTTAGGCTGTCCTATTAGTCACACATTTCAGCTTGTTTAGCGCATAACTAAAATGCCAGTTGAAATTGCCCCATCATGATCACTGACATTTAGATAATGACTTCAAACGTTGTAATTGAGCAAATATACTGTGAGGTTTTTCTTTCGAAACAGGTGTTTGGACTACTGATGTAGCAACATTCATGCTGTTTGTGTCGATATTACTGGCGTCTAGGTTGACAGGTTGTTCCGCACATAAGCCAGTTTACATGTCTGCACCGGGATGCCTTTAACATCACGGCCGTGTTTGGAGAAGAACGTAGTGTTGATGGTAACGCACTGCTTGTCATTGCCTTATCTGAACACAAAGAACAAAAAACATGCCATGAGACAAAAGTTTAAATAACCTGGTAATTGATTGTTTGTGAGGTTGGATCTGCTCCAAAGAAAAGACAGGGTTATAGAATCAGCCTCACTGACGTTAAATAAAACAGACAATGCCATAAATTTCTTCCACGGCTTTAAAAAACTTTTTTTTTTTTAAAAGGAAGACGCCACTGTTGATGTAAGCTATTGCACACACTGAATGAATAAGACTGATGATGTGATGGAATGGTAATTTGGCGATTTACAACAGTATCTCAAAATGAGTCAGGTGATATTGTTTGCGTTATTAATGTAGACCAGTGGTCATCAGCCATGTTCCTGGTGATCTACATTGCTGCGGGGTTTCTGTTCCAAACCTACTTTTGACACCCAATCCTGCAAATCAATGCAACTGCAAAACCCTAATTATCAGGGCCAACTGTTACGGTGACCATATTTTAGTTTACAAAAAAAGAGGACAGGAGGGCAGCAGGAGGGAAGACCGTGGAAGTCAAACGTCACAAGCCATGAAAGCGAAGTCAAATCCTGGACATGGGAAAAGAGGGTGTATGGTGACCCTGACACCACTGGACTGATACTCAACTCTTCAGAAAGGTTGATCGCTAGGGACAGGGATGGGAAACATGAATCAGAAAATCCCATAACCATGTTTTCACATCATGGACCTGTCATCATGTCTCACATTTTTAAAGGCTGGCTTTTCTGCAAGTTGGGCACAGAGTGACTGGATCAAATGTCTGCTAATGTGTGCAAACCACTTAATCGCAGAGCCTGATGACTGTTACAGAAATGCTGCCATGGATTTCGGTAAACGTGAAATATCCAAGTGCCAGGAGGCGCTGAGTCACCGCGAGAGCGGTGTAAATACAGTTGTACTGTGAACGCCTTGGGTGCCTCACCGAAATGATCATACCACCAGTCAGGGCTTGTATTATTTACCTTCACATCAGCAGAGAGCAGACTATTTACTGAGCAGTGTTTAAATTAAAAACTCTTCAGTGTCAGGTGGTTTAGCGTCTGTCAGATTAGTGTCACCTGAAACACAGCATTCTCTGTCGTCTCGCTGATGGCCTAATCGCTTTTGCCCCAGACTGCTCAGCCTACTTGTTGGCTTAGTTCAATAATAGGACACAGGTGAGCACCATGTCACTGCAAGCTGATTTATTTATTTTTTTTGCCTGTTACTATTTGTGATCTTTTTATTTTGGCCCGAAACACAAGCTGAACAATTGATGTATTAGATTTGACTTACAGTATTAGTGCAGTCTGACTTTGCATTCAGCGACAGCTGATTTGCAAAATTAGGCTCAAAGCCCAACAAAAAGTACAGCACAAAATATACACAATAAATTACTTTATTATGTCTAGCACACATATTTTTCTTGCTTTAAGCCAACACAAAGTACCATAACCAAGCACTCCACGCAGGAACAAGACAGTGTGCACCTAGCCGTCTGTTGTTGCTGCTGTGAGCCTCGCTTGACCTTGGAAACAAACAGTAAACCCTGGTGGGACGTGATGCCTGATAAAGCCTTAATTTGTGGCCAGGCTGCAAACAGCAGGTCCACTGAGTGCAGCTGAAGGAGCTCATCCCGAGCAGTCGTGGGCAAACACGGGACGGATTAAGGCATCAAGCATGTGAAAACTGACACTGACATAAATGAAAGCAGCTCTGTCATCTCCCTCTACAAACACGAGCAAAGCTCAGGGAAACCACATTAATCCCATGGTGACCAGTGAGAGGGAATGTACACAGCCAAGAGCACCAGGAGTGGTGGAAGGAGTTTTTTCTGGGGTTTTTTTCTTCTTCTTTTTTTTTTGTTAACAACTAAAATAGATGGAGAGGGAGAGAGAGAGGGAGAGAATGGGGCATATGAATATTGTCAAGTTCCCCACAGAGGAGCGGCTGTAAGATGAGGCAAAGCTTTCGGCCTTTGGAGGTGAGAAATGTTAATCCCGAATTAAACGATCTGGCACTTTACAAAATACGAGACAATTACACGGATAATTATACCAAGCCTTCACACGGTGCCCGTGGGTCACAATTAGCATACTACGCGCTTCACACAAGGAGCACTCGAGCGTCTCCAGGTGTGCCTGTTACAGTGCACAGAACTACTGGGGAGGCAGAGGGTGCATGTGTGTGTGTGTGTGTGTGTGTGTCAGTATTTTTGTCTGTTATGTGGAGCTTGAGTACAATCAATCTGTTAATCTAATACACAAAGATTGGTTTATACATCAGTAACTGTCATTTTTTAACACCACATCAAGAACAATTCAGTAATACAAACCGTGCAAATGAAATTGAATGAAGAATTATGAAAATGTCTTCATTCGAAGACTTTACCTGATGTAATTAGAGGCCCCGATCTCCAAGAAATCGAGGCCTTTGGAAGAGGTCTGAATCAGTAAACATGTTTAATTATTCAAACATATTCAGCATTGTTTTATTCTTATAGTGGGGCAGCAATATATATTGCATAATTAAAATGAGAAACAAAAAAAAAATATATATATATATATATATAGTATTGTAAGGTACAATTAAGAACACTGGAGGAGGTACATAGAAAAAATAGGAAGTATACCAGGAGTAGACCGGTAAAGGAAAACAGAACAAATTATTAGAAAAAAACATTACAGTCATTAATCCAAAATTTTCACAATATCTGTCTGTAACAGTCTTACCTACGTATCCTGTCTTTTTCATGACATAAATGATATTTACAATGCCTATTTACTTCTTTATTGTGGGGGGTTTCAGAAGATAACCAAGGCCTTGTGAACACTTTTTACAATCAGATATCAAAACACCAAATAATCGTCTTGCTTGTCATCTCCTAAGAATACTCTGGAAAACTGCAATGGCAGATCAGAGTTAAGTTTACTTTTCAGTGCTTTGTGAAAGTCTGTAAAGTCTTATCATCTCAAAATACGTGCCAGTGATTGGCTTTCCGAAATCCACATTCCACTTTTTCAGATTTTTTAAGCCTTTCAACTGGTCCTTTTCTATAAAGGAATACAGTGTCGTTTTTTTCTAAGAAATGTTCGAAATGTGATCACAACAGCAGTTATCCCTGCAGTATAAATAGTATTTGTTCGTTTCTATAGTTTACTGATGATGGCATTGCACATAATGTGCCTTATTAGCTTGTGTACAAATGGCACAGTGCTCCTCAACACACATCGGTGAAGCCCTCAAAAGTAGTTAATTGTCTGATTACACTAATAGAGACCACAAAGGCAGATCTTTTGACATGTCATCTGTCCAACTGCGTGTTACAACTGCCTCATGAATACCATCTGTACAGCCAGCTTGGCTTTCCTCATTAGGCCGCCATTATCTGTGACAGAAGAGAATGCCCATAACCAAAACATCTGTCTTAATGTTGTAGTGTAGTGGCACTATATCAAAGGAAACATTTTTCTTTTCTTTTCTTCTTTTTTTCTCAGCCACAGATGGACTAATGTACTGATAGGGATTTCATGGGCTTGAACAGAGCTGGTGCAGAATTACTTCCTTGCAGAAAGGTTCATGCACTACACCTGATTTCAGGTACATCCATTCTCCAGTTTATGCATACTATTTGTAGGTTTGCATGTAAATCTTTCATCTGCACTCTTTAAAATAATTGTCCCAAAAAGGAAGGATGCCGAAAAAAATTTTAATAAAGGTTTTTTGTCACTAAACCGTTTTGCTTCCCTAAAGAACATTTCAATGAAAGATTTTTGTCATAGTGAAATAGAAGCATGAAGAAATTTGAAGACCTCCACATGATGCCAAGTTTCTATACACGCTAAAATGCTGAAGGGTTCTTTAAGGAAGCAAAAGTGGACATTGCTCTAAAATAAACCCAATTTGGCACATGCATTTTTAAGCGTGCACATTCAGTATCATGGTCCAGCAAGGGACCACTTCAGCACTATTTGTTCCTACAACAATAAAGGCTTCCAAACAACACCCTGAAGGACCACACCTACTTTAAGTGCCCGTAGCTTATGTGCGCTGTTGTACTTTGATGTCTTTCACCCATCTCAATGTATTGCCGGCTTTTCTTTAGCTCCCGGAGGCTGCCGTCAGAAACCTGGCCAGCACTTCCTTTGCTCGAGGCCCAAGTAGCGAGACCCCCTGCCATTACCTGAGCCCGAATAGCAGGATGGGGCTAAGACCAACAAACAACTTTCTAAACGAGTCAGATTTGACCTAATAGGCTTGCAACAGGCCTGGGTCGTCACTTTCAAACAAGTGCAACCTGCTTGCTAAACAGTGCCAACAATCAGTGATTCATGTTCATAAATTGGCCGTACAGTGTGCGCTCAAAAATATAATTTGGGCCCTACATTCATCATATTTCTGCCTCATTAGTCATGATTGCAGCTCAACAACCAGTCTAAGTGCCACTTTAGAAAAAGAATAGAAAAATCCAGGAGCGGAAAGTATTGTCCTAAATGCCATGACACTGACGAGACAGAGCTTTTAGGACAGTAACCAATAGCAGCTAACGTTTGTCGTACCAACCTGCTGGACACATGGTGAGCCTCCATGCTGGAATTTATGCAGGGCAGCATGGACCTGGGCCTAATGCTGCCTACTCTCATCCTGGTGCCCAGTCCTCCTCTCTTGTTCTCCCAAACAACTGTGACTGTTTTAATTCAGCTCACTGATTAGCCCGAATCAATTAAAACCACCACGCTGGGCTCGACAGCAGCACAGCGTGGGGCACTTAGAAACACATTCATCAGGCCCTGCCTCTTAATCACGCTTTAATTACAGCACGGCTCCAGAGGGATGGAGGAGTGCTTTAGTGCCGGACTCCTGCTCCCTGCTATGGGGAGAAAAGGAGAAGTTGAACGAGGGGAGCAGGAGCTAAGGGAGTTTTTTTACTCAAGGCCCACTTTACCTCACTTAGGTGACAAAAAATACGCCTAATTTTGTGGCCTTAATTTAAGGGCCTTAATCTTGGCGCTGGCAATATATTTCTCATTATGTGCAATTAGGCCCTTGAACCTGTGATTTCCAGTGGGTGGGGGGAGTGCTTAAAAATGGCGAAACTACTTTGTCTGGTTAATTAAACATAGCCGTGGCTGAACCCACTTGGTCATTTGAGAGATTTGTTGATTTGAACAAGCTGAAAACATAGCAAATTGCAGCACAAAACAGCACAGATGCCATCCAAGGATATGCAAGGATATGAGGTATCACTAATCTAGTGCAATCCAATTTCAAAGCAGGGGAGGATAACATTATGTCAAGGGGAAATCAATAATGATGCAGTCCGTCAATTAAAGCTGCTTTTACCCCTAATCCTGCGCTCGCTGTGGAGCATCTCTGGAATAATGGGGGGGAAAGCGAATCGCTTTAATGCCATCTAATGACGTTACCCCGAGAATAGCCCCATACTGCTGGGAACAAGCTAATCCAGGCCAGGTCTTTTCGGAGCGGCCGTTTTCAAACTAGCCGCCACTCCTCCCACTCCTAAAGCCCTCATGGAGAGCGAGCACAATGGACACCTGCAGGCATCCCCGTCAGCCCAAGCCCGCAAAACAACTGCCTCATTATGAGCCGCAGCTCTGGGGCTCACTGTATTAGCTGCACTAATTAGGCCAGCACATGCTGATGACTTCC
Source organism: Bryconaethiops microstoma (assembly GCA_037577275.1). NCBI lineage: Eukaryota > Metazoa > Chordata > Actinopteri > Characiformes > Alestidae > Bryconaethiops > Bryconaethiops microstoma. The sequence continues at coordinate 7,216,798 of JBBJLS010000032.1, read as the reverse complement.
TCTTCCCTGTCTGTATGCATTCCTATGTCAATACAGCTTTTTTTTTCACCTGACCATTACTGTTGAGGAATACAGTAGCCTGCACCATCAAAACAGTTCATAGAGTGTAACACAGTTACGGTTAGGCTAGCTTGATTAAAAATAGAAGGATCTGACAGAGCAGGCCCGAGCTTGAGTTCACTTTCATGTAAAATAAAACATTTACATGAAACAGATGATGTGCATCAGCATGTAACTGACTGTGTCACTGCTGGGATTTAATCCTGTTCCATTAACTTGCATTACAAGTTAAAAATGTTCAGATTATCAGACATAAGGTTTTGTTATGACAGCATATTACAAAAGCGTAACTACACTGCGTTTGTGTGGCCATGATCATTGACTTAGGATGTGCGTTGTAGTTACATTACAGGGGTGTACAGGTATGGGACAGGACAGCTCACATGCAGTGTTTGGTGCACTTGGACCTGAAAAGGAGCCTGTAATAAATCAAATCTCTTTTGTCCACCAAACTCATATTTCCCCAATATCTTCAATTCGAGTTTTGTGGCAGGTAGAGAGTTAAGGGAAAACAACAAAAACAGAGCAAAAAATGAAAAAATAAACTTTCCCTTCAAAGTTGAAACAGATTGGAAGTTAATTGGTCACACGAATTATGCCTTAGAAAATATTTACTTTATGTCATATGTTGGCAGTTCACGTTGTGTGACATTTAGCGCGAGATGCGCTCTTCTCCAAGCACTTGTAACAGATTCACACACAAAGAACGTCCAACGATTACACAGCCATATCTCTCTTCTTTTGGGAGTTGGATGAACGCTTGCCACTGACTTGTCTGGGGAGACACACTTATTTGCGAGTGTCGGCGGAAGAGGTAAGGCATCTCAGCATGCCAAGAAAAGCCCTCGCAAGGGAAAGAGTGGAAGACAGATGGCCCTTCCTTTTACAAACAGTGTTTGGTGCACTTGGAGAGACTCTGGAGATAGTTTTCAGTAAGCTAAGAGTCAGGAGAAGCAGATGCCTGTGCATATGGTTTTCTTCAAATGATCCTTCTTCATCAGTGGGTTGAAAGCCTTAAAAGTTTTTTTTTCTCTCTCTCTCTCTCTCTCTCTCTCTCTCGCTCTCTCTCTCCCTCACTCTGTCTGTGTTCTTGCCTTCTTCCCAGCCTCCTACGAGGCTCCCAGCTTGTGATATGGGAGGCTGAGGGGTCAGGTATCTTTGATTTGGAGAGCCAGATAATGTGGAAGACAAAATAGCGCTTAAGCGGATGGGCGATATCAAAAACAGGCAGGCCATTAATAAAGCAATTAGTGAGGGGGAAGTGGGCGTCTCTCATCCCTGCCGAACACTCATTAGGGGCCAGTGTGTGACAGATTTCACAAAGCAACCTTTTGTAGGCTTGGCTTACTGAGACCCAGTCTCCTGCTATTCAGCCTCTCCAGCTCTGTGCCTTTTGAGAAGAACTGAAAAACTCAAGCATAGTTTTTTTTTCCCTTCTTCTTCTTTTTCTGTTGCGTAACAGACTTCTAAAACTCAGAAACCATTCTAAAACTCAGTGAAGTCCATTTGCACAGATCTGTCTTAGGGAACTAATTTAGGCCTAAAACCCAAAAAGTATTTTTCAGTAATTAATTATAAGACAAATGACTCAGTAACTAATATGAAACTCACATGAAAGTTACGTAGTTACGAGTGTGAGCGTGGAAGCAGGGCATGCAACAAAAGGATTCTACGTTAATTAATTCTGCAGTTTTACAGGAGAGTACATACACCGTCCATGTATGTATTGAACTGTTTCTTTTTTGCAAGACAAATATTTTTGTCAGGTGGGAATATGAAAGTTATTTGATTTATTGTCTGATGTATCTCGTTTATGTTTAGAAAAGGGGGAAAGACAATAAAGAATATTTTTATCTTTTATTTATCTATCTATCTATTTATTTATTTATTTTAGTCATCTATCTACAGTGCAAAGCAGACTCTTTAAAGGGACGCTTAAAGGGATAGTTAAGTGGACATGGATTAAGTTTAATCTTGGATTGTAAATACTATAGATAAGTAACTAAGTTATTTATCTATAGTGTTTATACCCAGCATTTGTGTATATAGCATAGTGTGATTCACATTGAGTTTATTTCGACATTATATTTTAGATTGTACACGTCTCTGTGTCTCTGTACGGTCACAACATAAGCCATTTCTTTCAGGATCAATACAATTTTCTGATCCTGATTCTGGTTCTGATTTTGACTAAATTACAGTGTCAAAGAGGATAACCACTGGAAACTCTTTTAGTCTAGGCTTACAAATCAAAGGGGTCCTGTCTGATCTCCCAAGGGTCTGTGTTCCTGCAGGTTTTCATTCCAAAAGCACAGAGGTACTCATGATCAACTAAAGACTGTGACTAACTGATTAAACTAATAGACTCAGGTGAGCTGCAAACACACCTGCACACACACCAGTCCTTTGCAGATCAGACTGGACAGCCCTGGTATAAATGAAATGTCTTAAAAAGTCTTTCTTTGGCTTATATAAAAAAACACATTTCAGAAGGTGCGAATCGCTTTACAGCAGGTGAAAGTTAATTGGTTTGTTGTCTGATGCATCTTTGTTGTCGGATAAAGCAGGCAGTGACAATAGCATTTCACTGCATAACAGACATCTAAAACATCACATGTATAGATGTGGTAAAGTTTAAAAAAACCATTGAACGGTGTTCAGCTTACAAAAGCAGATCTTCGCAGATGTTACAGGTGGAGACTGAGCAGCAGGTGAAACTTAATTGCTTTGTTGTCTGATGTGTCTTGTTTATTGTTTAGGATTAGAACGTGTGGGCAGTGAACATAAAACACGCGTCTCTACTTTTTCATCGCATAACAAACGTCAATGACTCAAAATGTATGGATGGCATCAGGGCCAAAACATTGAACTTCCAAAAGTAGATGTTGCAGATCAGCACCAAAGAGCAGGTGAAAGTTAATTGGTTTGTTGTCTGATGCGTCTTGTTTACTGTTTATGATCAGAAAAACGAGGAGGGAAAAAAAAACACACATGCACATACTCACACACACACACACACACACCAAATAGAGTCAGTCATCAGGCAAAATATTATCATTTGCACTCAACACAGTGCTCAGGGCTGCAGCGTTGATGGATGTGTGCAGGGTAAAAATACCTTCCTCTCCCTGGCAGAGGTGCCAAGCCCTGCAGCAGAAAGCAGAAAGGGGGCGTGGAGTTGCGTGGAGCTCGCCGGCACCTCGGAAAGGCCCAGAGCAAACAATCTGTCGTGACAACAAGATGGTACCTTCATTATCAGCTCTCTCGCCCCACACCTTGGCGTCATCAGCAGGACGGGCTGACAGCTGAGGTGCCAAAGCCAGGCGGGCGCTGCCGCTCAGCACTCT
>JBBJLS010000032.1:7188247-7201457 GCA_037577275.1 Bryconaethiops microstoma | reverse complement strand
ACACACACACACACACACACACACACACACACACACACACACACACACACACACACACACACACACACACCACAGACATACACTATCAGTGTCATAAACATTTTTATGAATTATTTTGTTAGGATATTAAGCAGATGTGATTGCCAGGGATTTTAAATGTAATAAAAAAAAATTTAAGGAAGGAATGAAGGAATGAAGAATGAAAGGAAGGAAAAAGGAAGCTGTTTAGGAATTACAAAAGAAAGACTGAGAGGGACAGTACACCACCTGATATATTGTTAAAAGAACAGGTGAAGTTAAAGAAATCAATCCTGTGTGAGAAGGACTTATAAATCATAAAAAATTATTATTAATGGAAATTATTGCACTCCAGCAATATTAACTGGGTTGGGTTGTTATTGAAAAATGCAGTGCAACCAATATAAATAAAATAACGTGTGTTGGTTTACCCACTTATAGTCCAAATTGCTACAAGTGCACCCCCTCCCTTTTGCTTAACTGTCTATGACTCCATAGTGCAAGACATCTGTTGTTATACACCATGCCCAAGCAATGTAAGAAGGAGTGAAAAGCGTGACAATATATGTGTGACTGAGATTTGGTGCAAGTCTAAATGCATGTAGTGTTATTATTTCTCGTGATTAATGTTAAATGGTCTGATCACAAAACACGATTTAATGTGTGTTTGTGTTTGTGCCTCCACAAATCAACATTTGAACTGAATCTATTATCGCTAAGTGAAATACACAGACTTTGGAGGTTCGTGGCTGGGGGGTTGGCTTTGCGCTCAAGCTAGGCTGCTTTTAATACTGCTTTCTCCTGCAGCCCCCGACTCGTGCTTGTGGAATCTGGTTCACTCAGTAAATTGGCTGCACAGACACCCTTCCTCTCTCTGCACAGCTCTGTGGCGCTCCCATTTAAAAAGTGAGAAATTATAATTATCAGAATTATGCTTTTAATGATGCGTTAATTAGACTCCTACAGTGAGATTAGCAAGTGCTTATGAATTATTAACTGTGAAGTCTTTCCAGAATTTTAACAGGCAGAACAACTAAGTTTGCTTTTCTTGGTGATTAGCTTGCTTCAAAATAACACAACAGACTGTGGTGCATATGCTTATGATTACAACTTTAAATGCATTTATTTAACTCCATCACACACTGCAGGTTTCGTGCCAAGGTTCTATGCGAACCAGCCTATTGGGCAAAGAGCCCCATGGAGTTATTTTTTTTATTCCCACTAGCAAAAACGTTTAATGAGTCATTCCTTTTTTAACACTATAAATCCTTTGAACGCCACTGTACTGTCTCTGAATCAATGGCTCTTTGTTTTCTCTGCCCTAATCCAACAACAGAATGATGCTGCAGTTTTAATTACTTTTGCCGTGGTGGAATCTTTCGGTCTTCTGCTTCAGTTTCCAATGTGAAAACAGTCTTGCAGGTAATGTTGCCTAAACCCTTTCACGATGTGTGTATTAAATAAACAAGGCTGCTGAGAGCCCATCCCTAGCTGAAGTCTCATAAGCCAAACTTAACAGAGCATAGTAAAAAGATTTGGGTAATCCGTGGTTGTAATAACTCTGTCAGCTGTTTTGAATTGGGAGAGGAGCTCCTGGTCTGGCCACAGCCTGCGCGGCCGTCCTCTTTAGGCCTCGGTGTTACGCTCAGCCTGATGCTGTATAAACTTTTGGATGGAAATTGGCCTGCTAATTTGCAGGATGTGGGCTCCACCTCCTACTTAACATGCATGAGTGCAGATGAGGCCCAGAGGACTTTGCACAAGAGACAATTTAGGGGGAGGAAGAAGCCTGGTCCTTGCCCACAGTCAATTTTAAACAAATGCCCCCTAAATAGCCCATGCCCAAATGGCTAATTTAGACAGTGCTTACCACAAACCGATTTCTCCTGGGTTTATAGTTAAGGGAGACGGGATCTATCAATCGCTCTATTTTAACTATTGTCATAGCAGCCTGAAGTACAGGTGTAGAATAAAAAACAGTATTGTACAGGCAGGAGAAGCTCCAGTTTTTGTCCTAAACAGTACGCCCAAAGTGTGTTGATTGTGTGGAAGGACTACAGACAATGAAATTAATTCCGCCGCAATTTATGTAAAACTGCACTGCAACTGGGTTAAGGGTTTTGAAAACTGGTAAAAGAAGATGTTTGCAATATGTTTGTAACACATTCAGTGTCTCTACCTAATTTTGCATCCCCCTCATGGTTGTTGTTTTGCCAATAAACCCTGCACTAGTTTCTGAACCTATCATCCATTTCATTCCTTGCACACTCACAGTATTTAGCAGAGAATGGGTGGATTCAGAGATGTGGTGATTTTAGCATGCAGTTTATATCCGGCAAACAGAAAAAAAACCTTTGTTTTATTGAAACGGAACAAAAACTCTCCTAAAATGCATATCTCAAACACAAGCAACATCTGTTACTAGAGACTAGCAACTACTGTACCAATGCCCAGAACATGACAGCTTGTTTCTTTCTGGGGGGGGGTTTAATAACATCCTTGACTAGTTGATTCGTTTTTTTTGGGGTTTTTTTTTTTGGGGGGGGGGGTTGAATGACTAATTGACTATTAAAAAGTAATAGTCATGCAACACTAAGTCTACACTGCTGTTTCTTGTAGAGGCCTCATTCTGATTTATGGGTCCTGCCCCCCCAGGTGAACAGGTGACAGATTTACAGTTTCCTGAAAGGAGTGGACCCTCGGGGACACTTTTTGTGTTATTAATGAATGAAAAATGTATTCATCTTTAAAATCTACTTACAGATCTTTATCAATAACGTGGTGGCATGATAACCAACTGTAATGAAGGATACACTGACTTACTATAGAGACTATTAATGCTGAAAAGGTGTATTTCTTGATCCACAATGCATATGCTTGAACATGCCTTCCATTAGGTCTAGTCTACCATAGCTTGCTTAATTACATGAATCACAACATGAACAAAAATGAGAGCCTGTACTTTATAGTGAATGCATGTTGCTGGAAACTGTTCTAAAGAATGCTCAGTCGTATCAACTTTATACTTCTACAAAACAGTTAATGATGTAAGTTTGGTTCTAGCATTGTTTGTCATATATGTGGCATTTTAATTAGCTATTGATTCCTTGATATCTTCTCCAGTAAGCTCCTCTGTGGGGTGCCACTAATGGTGTTAAGAGGCCTGGAGGGGAGAAAACAACACAACAAAGCCTTCACTACTGAGAAGACCTTCCTCAAGCAGGAGACAATGAATACTCATAGGCGTTTTTTTTTTGCACAGGTTATGCAAATTGACTCACCAAGTCGTTATAACATTAATTAACAGAGCGCTACCTTGCTCAGTATTTGGTTACAGAGCCACTGTCTGCGGATGTAAAAATTTACAGGATTCCAATTTTAATGAGACAGCAGAGCACAGGTGTGCTAATGAAGAAAGCGGCTCATTTGAATAAAACAGTCCTGTTTAGGGGGAAAATTAATTAACGACACTGGAATAAATGATGACACTTCCGTGCAGACAAGGCCTGAAATTATTACATCTCGAAATTTTTCAACCATGGCAATTGTTCTCAGCTTATGGTTGCCCCAATTTGATCCTGTTATGTGAGTTTGTAAATCATCTTCTAATCATTGTGCTATTAAAATTTTACACAATTTGTCCTCCTGGGAGTAATAATTGTAGCACTGAAATGGCACTGTGCCTAAATAGGAAGGGGCATTTTGCTTAGGCTTGGCTATATCATTTATACTCGCTTAACATTGGATCATTTTCATTCGTCCTGTGTGTTTAGCCTCCATTTGAGGCTAAATCGACTTCAGCCTCACCTCAGCTTCCTCAATTGTGCCACCAGAATTATTGTATTTAAGCCCTATTTCCAGTAGACAGGAGACACTAACAGCTGCTTATTTAAAGATTAAAGAACACAATATGGAATTTTACAGCAATAATCAAGGAGCTGCGGATATAAAAAGGGAAAAACCCAGAATCTGTTCTGCTGAAAGTGGAATGTGCCCTTAACCCGAGGCCTTGTATTATAACATTCACATGTGCTGCTTTAGAGCAGCAATTACGGAGCGCTGTGAACCAAGTGTTACATACTTTAACGCGTCTCACATCATAGCTCAGAGTTTTAATACTTTGAATATGCACTTGGGAGGAAAAATGCTTCTTCAAAAATCAAGCATCATGTCCTTTCAGTCTGATACAGACCACACATCCACTGTCTGATGCAGACCACACATTTGTTCTCTGTATTCAGAAGCACACTCACCCATATTCATCATGCTAAAGGGTTTGCCTGCAGCCATAATTCAGATAAGCATCCTGTGTGGTGTGTCTGACACAGATTGATGGAGAACCGCCCTTTTCAGTACTGAAACGTCCAGCAGTCACTCTTCCTCAGGCAAACTAGTCTTTTTTCCCCTGAAACAGCTGGATATAACATCGAATTGAAAGTTCTGTTCAACGCTCTCCCAAGCTGCACCACAGAGCATGGCCTACATTCACCATTACAGCTAACCACTCATCAGCTACGTGATTTAGCTTTAGCATTAGCACTCATCAGCCACATGATTTAGCTTTAGCGTTAGCACTCATCAGCTACATGTCTTTAGCTTTAGCAGTTGCTAAAGGTAAATTCAAGTTTTCTCATGTTTTTAAATACCGAATTCAGTTGAGAGTGATTTCATGTGAGATATTACAACCAAAACCTTCCAATATCCAAAACCTTTAAAGCCTCTAAAAGCTACCTCACAGGAAGGCGTCATGTGAAATGGTTACAAATATGCAATATCCTTTTAGAGATTATATACAATGGCCACATTTGCAAAGCAGACTGGGTTGCAGCACTGGGTTGCTATCACCATCTATGTGAAGATCCAATCAGTAAGATTCTCTGCATTGCCCTGATAGCCCATAGGGTCCTCTGCTATGCAACATTTCAAATCAAACCATGACTGTGTTTCCATCTCAACGGTTGAAATATGCAGACACTTTTAAAAAATGAGTGGAATTATTTCTTTAGCGCTTATGCGAACCCCCTATAGCCTATTAGCTTGGGCCTTTCGCCCAGGACCAGACCAGGCCCCTTTAAACAGCACTGCGCTGGAACACAAACAGCGGATGTGTGATCGCATCGGAGAAAAGCTGCTGTCGAGTGTTGATTTGTCTGGCAACTGCCAATGGCGACGCGCGTCAGTTTTGCAGGCAGGCCTGGAAGAGAGGCGTTGGCAGGGAAAAGAAAGTCTCTCATCAGTGTTTATTCATCATCGCTGCGATATGATACTGTAATAGCTGTGGTATTTTTACACTCTCTGAACACGCACACAGTGGCTTTGGCTACACGAGGATCTGACTTAATTAGTCACAGGTCTGATTAAAAGCCATGCAGAAGTGTTTCTGGTATAAACAGAATGGCACGATTATCACTCAATCAGCTGTCAGACTGAGTCATATCTGATAGAGCCCTGCATTCTCTCTCTATAACAGCTCCATCACTGAGAAAATGCATTAAGAGCATAATTAGATTTGCACATAACTCAAATGTACCAACAAAATAATTGCACTTTGCTTACTTTTGGCAACAATTGTGTCAGTATGTGCATACAGATCCACAAAAATGTATATAAATACATTTACTGATTTAATGCATCACTTTCAAAAGGATGTCTACAGATAGGACTTATGAATGAGGCCAAAAATATGACCCTCCCATCACACGGGTAGAGTCAGCTATTCAAACATACTGTTCAAACAAACCCTTGATGCAAAAAGGGGTCTTCCGATATACTCTCCTTTCAGAAGGAAGGGGGTGTGGAAAGCAATGAGCAATGAGCTCCCATCGTGCCACACAAATCACAGCATAATTCAGTGTTTGAACTTACATTTTTGTTAATGAAACTTCAAATAAAAAATGTACATAATATAAATCACAGGTTATTGTTCTGCTCAATTATTATCAGAAGGTAATAAATGACTAATTGACTATTTGTAAATGACTAAGTGACTATTCATGAAATAACTTCTTTTTTTTTAAAAGATAAAGCATGTTATTTTTACAGGTATATATGACATTTTTTTTAGATGCTGATCAATATGTTTAGACAGCACAGCGATCTCTATTTATTGCGATCATTTGATTAGGAAACTTCTCTTTGTTTGTGTTGGGCCTGCGGGCGCATGTTGGTGCTATCATGCATGTGACCAGATGTGTTTTTTCAAGTAAGTGTCGTGACGCAGTTGCAAATGACCGGTCACTTTGAAAGCAACCCACTATGCTGTGTTTTCAGCTGCACCACCACACTAATTGGTCTCGCGGCTGCGTTTATGATCACAGAGTCTATGTGTGTTCTACAAACACATGACTTCAGCTATCAAAAAGCAGATCACCAAATTTGAATATTTGTACGCTAAACACAAGGCGTGCGCTGGTTATTTGGGGTATGCCCGTGGTTTAAGGCACTGTCTGATAAGTGATGAGTGCGGCACATTTTGTCAGATGAGAAGCTACTTTGAAGAAATAGGTGCAACCGAGAGACCAAGGAATGTGGCTTCTGTTTTTTTCTCTGTTCTTTTTGGATCTCACACACATTTGCCTTAATTGGTAACTCTCATAGTGCATTAATTAGAACCTCTAATGCTGATTCACAAAAACCAATCAATTACACATCTAGACCTGACTGGCAGCACCCTATAATTGGGGCGGCTGCTTTCCTTTTCTCAAGTAGCCCACAGCCAATCCGTGCAGACCAAACAGGTGGCAGCAGAGGAAACAAGCTCTTCCAGTCCATAAAACTGGCTAACTAGCTCCTGAAACTTGCCAGGCTGTAATTATCATATCATTTGTGTTGTAAATCACATTGCCTCTTGTCAAGGTATCATCAGACGTACGGCAATTTTGTGCTGCAAATCCACACAGACAATTCATCATTAAAAAAAACAAAAAAACAGAGAGAGATAGAAAGAGAGAGAGAAGACAGAGAGGAAAGAGAGAGTGAGAGAGAAAGAGCATGTGCAGAATGGATTGCATGTTTTGTGAGGTCCTTGTGGATCAAAAAATAAAATAATACGTGCCGAGATCAGCTTCCTTATGCATCTTTCATAATACCTTTACATCGATTATGGCCAAGCTGCTGCGAATAACATCCATTATAGAAGAGCTATTAACTTTTATAAGATGAGATTAAAGCCGCCTGTAAATCAGCCCTGCATGTGAGTTATTGTCCAAAGACGCATGCCCTGTCAATGAATGTTACACAAGCGTGTAAAATATAACCAGTCTGGACTTTCCCTTCCTCAAGCCCTGACACCCCCCCAATTCCTGTGCACCCACCCACAGCCCTGAGACAGAGCCACGCTCTCCCCTCAGCTACTGCAGTCATGTCAGCAACAGCATGCTCAGCTTTTATGATGGCAACTGTCAGTCATAACCAGAATGGCCTACTTTTGCCTTCAGCTATAATAATTGTAAAAATAAAGGGAGACTACCGATGTTTTTGAGTGTTTGATTCCTTTTTGATTCTCTCCATTTACAGATATAGAGCTCATCATTCATGGTATGCAGGTCATTCACTTATTCTCATCATCACATCTAACATGTTATGACACTTAAATCTACTTATGACACAATGAATACCACTGGTGTATTGATTTTTTGTGGGTACGGGTTACAGGAGTTCATAAAGGATCTGCTGGTAGTGGCTTGTTGCGCCATGATGGGAACAATTATTCGGGTAATTATATCAATTACGCTGTCTCATTAAAATGCTCATTTTACAGTAAGTATATTTATGGTCGTCCACTGGGACACATTCTTATTTTCTGAAGTTTTGTGGAATCGGTTTGTGGGCGGCCAACACAATGTTAAAGCTACCTGAGTACGGTAGGAGAATCTTATGGATAGGTAACACAACGCGTAAAACAAGATATTATTAACAGGGGTGCAAAGACAATATCATAAGAGAATGTAATATGAAAGATGTTCTCTCTGTTTTCCAGTGCTGTTATATTCCATCATACGAAAAAGGTTGTACTGTATGTCGCTGGTCAACATGCATGCGCTTTACACACAACACTTAATTTTATTGCACATTTACTGTATATTTGCTGATTTTGTAGTAAAATAAAATAAAATGTGGTCTGTGGAAAGCTTATGATAGATGTTTTTCTTATGGTAAACTGAGGCAAAATTTTATTTTATTTTTTTTTTTAAGTGTGCTCCCTGTTAAGGAGATGTTAATTTATTTTCACACACACAAATGTATATATATATGTATATATACGTGTGTGTGTTTGTGTGTTTAAAATTAAGAAAGCAGTAAAAAGTTGATCTTTGTGATCTGAGTTAGAGGAACTCAGGTTTGCCTCCAAATTTCTTCTCAGTTCGTCCAGCCGTTTTTTGGATTTGTGAAACTCCACCAGCAGCTCCTGATTTAATTTAATAAAGGACTGAGTCAAAACCAGCTTTCTGGTTTCGAGGAGAGATTGTGAAATGGTTACACTTTGACATACATAAAGTCACTATTTAAGTTATTTGTATTTAGTCTAATAGCATTTTTTGAGGAATGTACGTATATAATATAAGTATGGCTGTATGAATGTATGTATGAATATATATATATGTGTGTGTGTGTGTGTGTGTGTGTGTATGTTTTGTCATTCAGGATACATTTGAATATCCAAACTAAATTGTTATATCGAAAAAGTCATTCCCTTGGTAATAATTGATGTTTAAATATTCATTCTACGCAACTGAAAAAAACTAACAGCGATTATTTCTCAGTGAGCAAAGCAATAGGATGAATCAATCCACCATCAGCGGATCAAATTAGTGTGATTTAGCGGAACTACTTCACTTATCATAGCCGGGGAAAGAAGACAGACTGCTCCGCACACCTCCAAGATTTTCAACCATCTGTTCCTTTGTTTACACCTCAGCGTTACCACGGCAACCACAGGGAGCAGGTAGGAGTGGGGAAGAGCTGGCCTACACGGCTATGGCAAAATAACTCAACGCTGTTTTATAATGTACTCAGGGCAAAATTCTTACTCGAGGGTTACTTCCTCTACAAGGACGGAAAACAGAGGCCCCTACTGGGTGGGCGCCCTTTGGGCCCATGGTAGCGTTTTTCGTGTGGTGGGGTTGTGAACGTATTTCATTCAGGAATAGTTTGGTCCAAATTAGGTTGATCAATTGTGTGTATACACTGTTTATATTTTTCCTTGTTTTGTTTTTAATAAGCCTCAAATCATTTGCTCTTCGCAGTCAGCCATGCCCAGAGCTCCTGCAACGGGAATGAACTGAAGCGCCTCCAATTACGGAGAATATGAATAATTTGTTCTTCCATGTTCCTTCACAGTTTATATGCATATCTGACGATAATGAGGCTGTCTATTGTATAAAGGTGCCGATCTCACACATCTCCATTGCTCCGGGCCTGCAGAATTGTCAGGTGTAAATCACGACGCATAAAGGTGACATAGATTAATCTTTCATCCAGTTAAATCTGAGGCCCGAAGCCCTGAACTCCTCAGAGCTGGGGCTCATCTGCTTCGAACATTACAAACACACTCAGGCGTGGAAAAGGTGGACCAGAGGTGAGAATCACAACAGCAGATGAAAATAATTACTCGGAGGAAAGCTTTAATGAGGACAGCGCTAATCATAAGCAGAGAAATCATTGTAGTATCAATATGGCAGAGTATTTAATAAATAAATGAACAAAGCTGCATATACTCAGCACTAAATGGTTAATAATTTCATATATTAATCTGAGGGTTTGATTTGATCTGACAGTAATTTGTTTTCTTGTTTTTGTGAGGAACCCATTTAGTAGTGGGCTCTTATCAGAATTTGAGTAATAACTATGAGAATAAAAAATATATAATTGCTCTAATACTGATGCAGAGGCTGAGAAAATAGGGATACATCCTTCACAAATGTTTTATTATTAAAATGCACACTGGTTATTCTCCAGTACAATAATATAATATAATATAATATAATATAATATAATATAATATAATATAATATAATATAAAATAAGAGCATGCAATGGATGAAAAAATAAAGAATAATTCCTCAGTTTGCTCATTTTTTTATTATTATTGTTATCTAACGATATGCATGAAACGGGAAACAAATGACAAAACAAGAAATTCAAGACAAAAATGAAGTGGTAGGGCTACAGTGCAATCTTTTCATCCTCTCCTCTTCATTCAAACAAAAATCTGTAATGAAGTGCTACAAACTGTTTCTGGACCATGAAAGTTACACTATGAACGCTTTCATTTTGTGTGTGAAGCACACCAGACATTTCCGAATTAGTTTTGGGAGTCTTTAGCCTTTCATTGATTCATTTTTCTTGTACATTTTTGTTTGAATCTGAATTTTAATGAAAAGCAAACACATCCCAAATTCAGTTTCACACAAAAGACACTGAACATATTGCTTTTTTGTTTTTGTTTTTTGTTTTGTTTTTTTTGTCTTTTTTTCTAAACCCTGATGTTCAACACAAAACTCAATGTGACTTGGCACTCAAATGCATAGAAAAGTTTGCTCATTTAGTATAGACAAAAACATATTTTTTTTATGTGGCCTTCCTTAATAGTGTACCAACTGAGAAAAATCCATTTTTTTGTTTGGGCTTTCTTTTATCTGTTCTTATCGTGAATGCTGCTGCTTACACCTTAAATCTTGCTGCTGACTGTGGTGGGGGAAAAAAATCAATAAAACATTTTCAAACACAGAAATCCACAAAAGGTACATCTATGGCTGATATTTAAACTTCAGCTGCAGTGAATTCAACTGTGCGGTTGAACAGGGTGATGATTCAACAGTACATAACAAACAACCTACCCACCAGAAGTGTTTTCTTAACCAGAGTGAATGTAATACATTTTGAGGAAAATGTTCCGGCAGACGGCAGGAGAACAAGTGGAAACTGGAAAAGGAGATGTTCCTCAGCGCTCTGCGGTGGAGTCCCACATTGTAGAGGTCTATGTGTATTGCATACAGAAGTCTTGGCAAGAGTCTTTTGGAGCAGTTCAGCTCAAGCCGATCTCACGACTGTTTTCGGGCGACTGCACAGATTCTGTTCTTTAATTTCAACCGCCGAGTCCATTCACGGCTAGAACAAGGAGTATACCTCGAATGTCATTTACTTTGTGTTTGTTTGTTGTTGTTTTCTTTCCTCTCTGATGTTTTCTTGTTATTTTGGACATGGCAGAGTCCTACCCAACAGTGCGTGAACCAGCGGCTGCGGGAGAGGTATCGCACATGCTGTCGTCAGAGGGTGACGTCAGTCCTCAGAGGTGACGTCTATGTCCTCTGGGCTGCCCTGATGAGTGGCTACTCTCCAGCGGTTCACATGCTGGCTTCCTTTTCTCTTCTGCTGCGACTCGGGCGACTCCTCTTCCAGCTTCTGCCGCTTGTGCTTGGTCCGGCGGTTCTGGAACCACACCTTCACCTTTCAGAGAGAAAAAGAGACCTGTTAAACACCTAGTCACCACTAAATTAAGGCAAAGGCCAAGCCTGTGGAACTGAGGCTTCCTTCCATTCCTCTCTCCTTTAGGAATTACTGAGCCAGTTTGCACTGTTTTTCATGTAATTACTGAAACATAAGCCTCAAGATATAATACACCTGGGAATATAATGGGTTAAAGACTATTCCCACATGATTCTATTGAAGACAATAATAGCATCTAAGGGAAAACACACTACTATTATGAAGTGTATAATGAGTCTTTGACATAGAAAACACTGACATGTTTTAATTGGTTTGTGCCAATAGAAAAGAACACTAATTGTAAATGCTGTTTTTTAATCCTTTGAAAAGGCCATGCCTGAGGCTGCTGTTGAAGCCAGGTACAGTTGTCACATGAATTGACATACTCTCAACTATTTGTAAATCTCATATATTTGTTCTATTTCCCATAATCTCCAAGAAATCCAATCACAAATTCAAACAAATTAGTAAAAGTAAATAGGAAAATATCCACACTACTATATTCCTACACTGCTAGTCAGACTATTAAATACTGAAATAGCTCAAAAACTGGAACGATTGAACTGAAAGAGCTGAGGAACAACCTACACACCGTAGCACATGCGTCAACAAGCATGTGCGTCTAACACTGATTGTGAAATCCAACTATAAATGCATGCTGAATATGTCTTAGCATTCTTTTGGCCCATCCCAAGGTGATGAAGGACGACTGACTTCCATCCTGTGATGAAACTCTGCAGACCTAGAGCGATTGTGTGGATGAGAAGGTGCGTGTTCACATCCCGCTGGCTCAACCCACTGGAATGTGGTCGTGTGTGTGTGTGTGTGAGGCTGTGTCAGCCCTGCTTTCTCACCTGGGTCTCAGTCAAGCATAAGCCATTGGCCAGCTGCTTGCGCTCGGCGCCCACCACATAGTGGTTTTTCTCGAAGGCCCGCTCCAGCCGCAGCAGCTGAGACGGAGAGAAAGCTGTGCGGATGCGCTTGGGTTTGCGGGAGAACGGCCCATGCAGCAGCAGGTTGTCCGGACTGCTGTCCTCACCTGTGGCAGGAAAAGACAAGAGGGGATAAGAAGGGGTTGCAAATCAGCCAAATACGCTGATGCTGTCCAATGCATTTTTTTGAATTCCAGAGTTTGGGTCCCCTGGGTCCAAATAGTAAGTAAACATAACTGATAATAAGCAAACATCCTCTACAGAGAACACACTTCTTCACATTTTAATGCTCAATTCCTGTTTAACTATTGTATTTATCATGTTGGGAAAAAAACGTAATATAAAATGCCAATGCAAAAGTTATTTCAATTTGTTTTATTTTTTCTGTATTTTTTCTGTACTATGTGGCATTTTTTTATGTTAAATTTAGCAAATGAAAATACATTTTTAAAAACTGGAGAAATGCCATATTTCAGTTTGTTCTATGCAGGAGAAGAAGAAAAAGAAGAAGTGTTTTCACTTAGAAAATCAACAAAGCATGTATTCCGACCAGGGCCTTTTCTTGCAGTTCAGCTTCTTAAACAGAACAGGCCTGTGTATAGGTCTATACATTAATGTCTCACTCATCATATCATAACATAAGTTTCATAGTATCTCCCTTTGAAGAGCAAATTTCCAAAACTCTCTCAGTCCATTTTTTTTGTGATTTTTTAGGTAACACTACTATTGGCATATTTTTACATTACCTCTTTATGTGCAATAGTATAACCGAC
>JBBJLS010000032.1:7111485-7160878 GCA_037577275.1 Bryconaethiops microstoma | reverse complement strand
TACACACACACACACACACACATATGTATGTATGTATGTATGTATGTATGTATGTATGTATGTATGTATGTATGTATGTTTATATATATATATATATATATATATAAATAAAAATAAAAAATGTGTGTGTGTTTTGGGCCCCCGGCCCCCAAATTGTATTTGCCAAATTGTTCTGGGTTCATAAGACTCCAACCACTAATGTTGCTTTGAATATAGATCATCATGTCAAACAATATTCAGTATCTATATTCACCAACAGAAAGAAACACTGGTGCATCTTTGAAAAAATTCTCCCATAAACACACAAACATTAAGGAAATTCTGTAGAGAGAGACTGAGAGACTGGAGTTAACATTTACGATTACACAGTCTCATTTCGGACTCTAACACTTTTAATGATGGTAACCTGCATTAAGCAAACGAACTATTGTCTTGGAGAAACATGCAGTTTACTCATAGGAAAAATGGCAGTACCTCCCAGCAGGGATCATTCCCAATTTACTTGAATTCTTATATGTTCAGGCCACTGGTTTACATCACCTTTTAACTTGCAGTAGAGTAGTTTGCCATAAGCCCCTTCATTACCCACAGACATTCATGATAATATTACTTGGATGGAAATAAGTGCAGATTCAAAGAACAATGAATATGTTTGAATTTAACCCAAACAATGCTAAAAATAAAACCAAAATCAGGCATACTACATAAAACAGCCCAAAGTATGCATGAGTAAACAAAAACAATCAGAGAAATCACAGCATTCAGGCCTACTTTGACTTTCCAAAAGGAGCTCCACTGTCATTTTTTTTTTACTTGATCCTTTCCAAATCTGTGACCATGTATTTTACTGTATAGTATGAACTGCCAGTCATAAAAAAACAAAAAAAAAAACAAAACACCTTTAAGTCACTGCAGCCACCCATCACCCCCACCCATTTCTCTAGCATACAAAACACACATTAGATCATTTTTTCAACTGTTCACTTCAGTAACGCACACTTGCTAAAATTTCACATTTGCCTCCAATCGGTATTCCTTAAGAGTTCTTAGAAATTGTCTGGTTCAGATTTGTCTCTAGTAAAACCTCTTATTCCTCTCTTGTCGTTTCTGAAACACCACTGCTCCCACAACAGCACAAACGACGATCCCTAGAAGGGCACAGAGGAGGAGCAGGAAGACTTTCCAGCCAGTAAGGGGCGTGCTCCGGAAATTACCAGTGGGATCATCAATGTTGTCTGTATGGAGAGAGAACAAAAAAAGTTGGATTAAAATAGAGCAGAAAAGGGCATATCAAAATAACATTTACTACTGACATAATAGCCAGAAAGCAGAAATGAATTAATGTACAGGTATCTCAAATAAAACAAAACAGACCTCTGAAGCAGAGAACACAAGAAAATTAACTGGATTAAAGGCCACAGATGTAATTAGATAACATCAAATGTACCACCTTTTGGAGATTTGAGCAGGCTGACGCTGGGCTCAATCTTAGTCCAGTCCTGGCTGTCCTCCTCAGCAGTGTGTTCCACCATCAGCTGGTACATTTTCATAGAGATGATGTCATGGTTGTCTGCACAAACAAAGCAAAGCAAAAAGCCTTAGTCATCAGGATCATGAGGAATAACTGAAGAATCTCTGTGTGGACCAAGCTAACCTGAGAGGTCTCCTGTTCCGGCAGAGGCTCCAAAATAGTAGCCTGTCGGAAGGCGGACCCCTCCAATATCAATACATTCTTTCCACTCGTTTCTGTCATCGACGTCAACCATAATCTACAAAGATAAGGAGTAGATAAAGAAGGATGTCACTACTGGTAAAAACAATGGTTAATATAGAGCCATGACAAATCAAAAAGCAAATATACACAGGGGATGATTTTTTGATAAAGAGTAAGGTGTGAGTGATCTGAAAATTCTAGCACAGATATTAAGATTAAATATTCTGATACTGATGATAACAGCCAACGTTATTTTATATGATCTACAGTTAAACCATTTTTTTTTTTTTACGTAAGCAGAGTTTTACTGACTGATGTGAAATAGAACCTTAGATAGAATAGAATATAACTCTGGAGAAGTGCATTTGATAAAGTCTTGGATTTTGATGCATGCAACGCAAGAATAGCTCCGCTATAAAAAAGTCAATATACCTTACTTTCAATTATATCTGTAAACGCATTACTAATTTTTTTCCAAATATATGCACATACGTTCAGAGTGTAGGGCTCTATGTACCAGTATTCCATTATTTATTTTACAGTAACTTCAACAAATTTAAGAAGAGTATAATGATCTTACTGTGAGTCTGCCTTTGGAGTATCGAATGGCAAGATAAGTGTCATGGTCTTTGTTTCTGATTTCAGCGGAGCATCCCCCCAGCTCTGTAGAGCGGCCATCTTTTCCATGATCGTAAGCCAAAGAGCCATTACTCACCATTGCAGAAATGTAGGGAAACGTACGCTAAGAGACCGAGACAGGAGGAAAGTGATTAGTACCTCCATATTACGAATAATGCATCAGTTTGTAATCTCATCATACTGCATGCATTTTTGGTTTCAGACCTGTTCATAAACAATCTGTGGCATGACTCAGAGCAGACAAAACAAAGGCAAAAACATTACACTGTGTTTTTTTGTTTGCAAAAATGAACCAAATGTTAAAAATGACAAAATTTATAAAAAGTAACCCACTTACAA
This sequence comes from Bryconaethiops microstoma, assembly GCA_037577275.1. Lineage (NCBI taxonomy): Eukaryota > Metazoa > Chordata > Actinopteri > Characiformes > Alestidae > Bryconaethiops > Bryconaethiops microstoma. The sequence goes on along the minus strand of JBBJLS010000032.1, from coordinate 7,158,186 downwards.
ACTCTAGCCTTCCCCAGCCATAACATTTGAAAAACAATTGGTGCATTAGTGCCAGAAACATATCCATGCAAAACATGCTGCCATAAAATTAGACTTTAATGAAACATTGCATTGTGTTTCATACACATACATAAAGCATTTGTACCACGTAAGCCGATTCAAAAGCAAAACAACTCACAACTAAAGCAAGATTAAAGGGACAGTTCAGGATCTGAAGCACTGGCATTTGTTTCCTTATGTACTTTAATGTTACTGCTACAAATGGGGATTCTTAAATGTACAGGTTGATGAATTTTGCATTTCTAACAGCAAATTAAATAAATGTAAAGCAATATGTAGTGCCAATTACACCTGGTTTGATCGAAACGGCAAATATGTCTTCGGTACATCAATTTTGATACCTTTCTTTTGCCACAGACAAGTGATGTTACAGTGGCAGACTCAGAAGTTCCAGACTACACAGTGATGTGATTTAGTTCAGATTTACTGACTGCATTTAAATAAAACTTCCAAATGCAAGTTTGCAAAATAATTAAAAGTGCCTCAACCTAAGCAGAAAAAGGGTCCAACTACAGTTTCCAAACTATCCATTTAATAACTATGCATTCTGTGTAAAGGCATGAGACTGAAAAGACCAATCACAATAATTTAAACCACATTCTGTTTTCTTTCAAAAATAAAATGGATGTATACTTCCACCAATAATGAACGTGCAAACGTTCGCAAAAAGAAAAAAAATTAAATTAAATAAAACATTAAATTAACAGGAAGCGAAGCTCATACTGTAGTTCTCTTAACTCACATCCGAGGCCTCATCGTTTGGGTATGTGTCTATAAATATGGCCAAGCCATGGAAGTTGCCATTGCTGCCAGGGCCTGCTGGGAAAGAATCACCTGTAAGTAAAGCGAACTTACATCCATGCCGTGGAGGTCATTGCGGAAAGTATCCACAAAAATAGCCAGGCCTACAAAATGGTCTTGATTTCCAAAGACTGGCCCTAAACGAAGGTAGAAGTAGGACAACATACAATCAACTGGAGCAAAAACCCTTAAAAAAAAAAAAATTAAAAAAAAATTAAAAATCAGATAACAAATGTTGATGTTAGTGTCATACCAAATGTATAATACGTAATATACACTAATCAGCCATAACAATAAAACCACCTGCCTAAAACCTAGCAGGTCCCCCTTTTGTAACCAAAATAGCTCTGACCTGTTGAGGCATAGACCCCACAAGACCTCTGAACATGTGCTGTGGTATCTGGCACCAGGACGTTATTAACAGCAGATCTTTGAAGTCCAGTAAGCTATGAGGTGACGCCTCCGTGGATCGAATTAATTTGTCCAGTATGTCCCACAGATGCTGAATCAGATTAAGATCTGGGGAACTTGAGGGCCAAAACAACACTTTGAACTCTACATTTCTCCAGTATGGCATAGTGCATTATCCTGCTAAAAGAAGCCACTACCAGAAATACTGCACATAAAAGCCAGGACTCAAGGGTTCTCAGCACCACACTGCCCAGAGCATCACACCGCCTCTGCCAGTTCACCTTTTTCTCATAGTGCATCCAGGTGCCACCTCTTCCCTAAGTATCAAAACAATTGCTGTGGTGGTCACATGCCCATTGTAGGTTTACAGCTACACAGCCCCATACGCAGCAAGCTGTGATGCACTTCCTTGAACCACTTTAGGTTGATACTAACCACTGCATACTGGAAACACCCGACAAAACCTGCCATTTGGAAGATGCTCTGACCCAGTTGTCTAGTTATCACAACCTGGCCCTTATCAAAGTCCTTTTAATTCTTATACGTTTTCCTTGCTTCCAACACATAAGCATCACAAACTGACTTTTAACTTGCTACTGACTTTTAATATCCCACTACTGTAAGATAATCAATGTTGTTCACTTTGCCAGTCAGTGGTTTTAATGTTGTGGCTGATCAGTGTAATTATCTGTGGAAATTCTTCTGTTCTTCTGTGTTTTATTTGCCATCTTACAAGAGCTGTAAGTTCCCCACCTAATGTCAAAGGTTTGTTTAGAACAGAGGATTTTTTTCCAGCATCACAACACTAAAAATCACGTGCTTTAAGAAAATCTCATTGCTGGTCCGTTTGCAGTCTTACCCGGATGTAATCTGTCTTTTGTGTACCAAATTGCAATGCCATCTCCATGCAGATTCTTCTTTCCTGATCCATGAACTTTAAACTGCACATGCATCTCCCAGTCTTTCAAGTAACAGGGCTGCACAGAAAAGACAGTAAGCCATGCAATAAAAGACATGTCATTGAACGGCAGATGATGTATTTTTATTGTCACTACAAAAAGGTCATTATACTTCCATAGACAACAATATAAAACTCACCACTGTATTCCAAATGGAACCTTGCTTGCTACGTTCATCAGGGGTCAGACGTACATACTGGCTGGTCACTAAGGTACTTCCCCAAAAATCCCACTGACTTGAAGGACTTCCAACGCCTAAATGTAAAAAAACAATCAAACAAACAAAAACATAAAACAGAATGCACACAATAACAAGCAGGACATCTGGTTATTTATATCTCATGCCAAAGTTATTGTCCTAAATATGGAATGGAATTTTCAGTGAAGTCTTTGTTATGCTTATGGTAATTATGCTTATGCTTATTCTTGAACTGTGTCTACTAGGTTTCAGTAAAATGTAGCTCAGGGCACTTTTTACTGAAATGAAAATGGCACCTGAAAGTTCCAAATTCACCTAAAAATAAAAAGAAGAAAAAGAAAAAGACAAATATTTCCATCAGCAACAATATGCTATCAAAAAAACAGCTTGGAAAAACTCTCAAATACTACAATATTAGCAGTCCTGGGACTCAAACCTACAACCTTCTGATCACTCCCTAACCACAACACCACCACCAGCTGCCCTATAAATACTATAGACAAGTAACTTACAGTTAAGTGAATTCTAATGACACATATGGTTATTAGGATAAAATTAATGCATGTATCAGTGATCAGTAGTCGATCAGTTATATTGATAGAAGTAGTGATATTCACATGGGAAGACTATTGCACATAATAAGATACTGCACATGAAATGATTCAGCACACATTCAGAAAACTTCACATGATGCTGCACATGGTAAGACTTTTCTTACCATTTAAGAAAAGCTTCAACACTGCTCTGTGGCAGAGGTGTATTTTCATCCTGAAAAATTACTTAATCGCAACCTATTTTCAATCATATCAATGGAATAAGACATAATGCATATTGCCATAATTCAACACCTATTTAGAAAGCTTTACAAGATACTGCGCATGGTAAGACTGTTGCACATAATGTTTCAGCACATGATAAGAACACTGCGCATAAGATATTGCACATAATGAAATAATTCAACATCTATGACACCAACAACAGTATAGGGGTCTGAAGCGCTTTGACTATCCACAACCTCTCTGGCCTGCCAATGACTTCGCAGCTCCAAAACAGTGTCTTATTCTGAAATGTGACTTAATGATTGATAAAGTGATCGGCGAAAGGGTTAACTACCATTATCTCACAGGAGGTCCTGTTTGAACAGGAGAGTCAACTCACCAGCACCCCGTAAATCTTAAGAAAGCTGCCAGCAACGACTAAATGTACTTGTCTTGTCATTTTAAGCAGTTTTCCAGGTGTAAGTAAATCAGAAGTTTCGAGATGTTTGAGGAGCTACTTGCCTTGATATGGTTTAATGAGTGAATGCTCCCGTTTTAAGTGCTCAGCGTTGCCATCTGTAATATCTGAGAGCACTGAGGAGAAATGGAGTAACCAGAGAAGTAGGAATATTTTGTGACACATGCTGCAAACTCCTGTTTGAGATGAAGTGAGAAATGCTGAGCTCCTTCTCTCTGGAGCCATTTTTCTCTTCCTTCAACCTCACTTCCTGCTCCCGACCAGAAACACACCCCTCTTTCTTTATCGGTCCGCATTATTTTATGCCCTCCACCCTTCACAGTGCACTAATCAGGGAGTTAACACACAATTGGGATTGAGCCTGAGATCATATACACAATGTGAACAAAAGTATTGGGACGCCTGACCATCACACTAACGGGGACTTTAGTGACATTGCGTTCAAATACATAGACTTTAATATGGAGTTGGTCCTTTTGCAGCTAGAATAGCTTCTTATAAAAAGGCTTTCCACACGAGTGTTTCTGTGGGAATTTGTGCCCAGTCATTCTATAGACCAGTGTGGTACCAAATGTGGGTCACATTTGGTACCAGGCTGCACATAAATAATAATTTTTAAAAAGTTTATGTATTTTTCTTACATTAGATTTACATCATTAAAATGCATTTACTGAATAAAAAGCAAAAACGAAATGGGGAAAATATTCTTTTTGTAAACATAATTGGATTTATATTGTATACGTAATAATCTAATTAAATTTGTTTTATGTAAACATAAATTTAATTATTTAAATTCATTACATATTATGTAATCACTTAATGTGGAGAAAAATTTACTTAGTACTTTGTTGCTCCTCCTCAGGCCTAAATTCTTTAAGGCGTGGACTTCACTAATGAAAAACAATTATCTCTATCAGGGTGATTCCAGCGTTCTCCAACTGATCTGCTTTGCAGGATTCATTCTTTTAAACTTCCACTATAATGAGATTGAGATCTGGATTGTTTGCTGGCTGTGTCCTTAGAATATTTGTTTTGCTGGAGAAAAGCTTTAACTCTCTTTGCTGTCTGGCAGAGGTTCATTTTTATCACAAACCTATTTATTGTATCTATGGAATGAGAAAAGTTTCCAGATTTTCAGTCTATTTTTCACTGATGAAGTGATGTTTGTCATCTTCTCTGGTCCTTTACCTGACAAAGTCCTTTCACATATTGTGAAATTTTCGTCATGAAAAAGTGGAGAAATTTGCTTGTTCTTTAAGGCGGTCATTGTTATATTACATTGTTATGAAAAATAGAACCAGACAAAAGTACCAGCATCATCTCCTTGGCCAGTGTTGACATTGTTTTATTCTCTTTAGTTGTTTGCGCTGGTGCTTGTTTGGTTTTTCTATGTAAATCCCATTTCATTTCATTTCTTAAAGTGCAGTCACAGACACTGACTCCTGTTTTGTTTTTCTTTTGTTTTCATGTGCATTCTCTATTGGCACATTTGAGCTTTTGATCCGGACACTTTGACCTCTTCTGAGGTCTAACCATGTTTTCCTTTAACTTTCCTATCTAAGCTGGCAACAAACACAACTGGGAGTAACCATATTTTACCACATTAGTCCAAGAGGTGATTAAAGTCTGCAAGTACTCTTTTAACTACATTTTTTGTTGCAGTATTTATTTCAGAAAAGGTGATAACATTTGTTATCCACATTGAATGATTGCATTTTAATCTCTACTTGATCTGGAAAAATAAGACATTCATTATTTCATTTGAGGTATGTTTCACAAAGCCAGAGGGTTTAACTCAAACATTTTGTCATATCTGTGATTCATGTGCCACAAAGTAGAAATAGCAAGGTATATAGCAAGGTATATTAATATTTCATTTAAGTGTAGGGATTCTATAATTCCAGGGCTTGTACAAAACCATTTTTGGATCCTTTGGTTTACAAAAAAATGTCACCAGATTCCTTCAACATTCAACATTTTGAGTACACATAAATGTAAGTAAATGTAAGTAGTAAGTGTAAGTAGTTACAGCCCATTTCTGCAGTATTCACTCTGGTAAAACTGCTTACTCTTAACAAAACTGCAAAAACACAAACAGATATGATAAAACTACTTACACAAGCAGATACTGCTGAAAAAAACTGCTACAAAAACAAGTGTTGTGAGGTCATTTTTCAGCATGAAAATGCATCTTTGCCAGAGAGCAAAGTGTTAAAACTTTTCTTCTGCAAAACATATCAATCTAATGACACAGTCAGCAAACAATCCAGAGCTCAATCCCATTATGGTGAAAATCTAAAAGAATTGCAAAGCCTTCATTCTGTGAACAACGTTGTACGTTGTCTGGAACAATGACACTCTGAAAACAAATGAAAGAAAATTTTACATTTATTTCACACTTTTGTACAGTATTTAGGAACGCCACTTTCCTGATGAACATTCAAAATGTTCTTATATACATGCTAAAGTTTCTGCCCATCATCAGACTGAAGTACTGATAGATTATTACTTTTTCAGTAAATTCTGCAGAAATGTACAGCTTACTACAATTTGGAAAACACATACATAAATAAAAACATTAAAATTTACAGCAGGCTTAGAAAATATATACAATACAGTTGCATTACTGTTAAAGCTGAATGTTGCCCAGAGTAATGAAAGAGATATGATCTAGGTAATAACAAGGCAATAGGTCACCTGTAAATAACGCATGTATGGGTCTACCATGCACATATTGTGAAAGGTTTACAATCAATCATAGTTTCTTCTTCATGCTGCAATATTCTGCATGATCTTCAGTGAGAGTTTGGGAAAAGTCGGAATTCCAGTCCCTCTGGAAAATCTTCTGAAGTTGATTCTGCACAGTTTGGTGTCCTTTTTCCACCACAGAGCCTGTCTGATTAACCACAAGTCCAACTCCAGAAGTCTGGGTGAAATAGTTTTCAGACCAATTGGATGTTCCTACAAACACAATGTTAATGTCAACTTAAATCAGGCTAGAGCTGCTATATACTTTGGATTAAAGTCATAAAAGGTATCCAAATTATGTCAGTTGTATTGGCCAAAAAAAAACCAAAACCAAAAAAAAACCACGACCATCTCAACTTACCAATATAGGCAACTCGGTCAGTCACCATGTATTTAGCATGGTTAACCCGTGCAAAAGGGATAAGAAGTTGCTCTGGCGTAGAAGGAACTTCAAAAACTTTCTGTGAAATACACAACAGGTTTAAGTCATTAAAAGATTTTGACAAGGAAGAAATTTAGAGGGCTAGGAAATCATTAACATACAACTAGAAAATCTTTAACATACAACATGAATGTTGCATCTGAGGGGAGTCCTGCTGAGCACTGCTAAAGACTGGAGAAAGACAAACATGTCTCCAGGAGAATGGCTCCAGCAGCTGACCAGCAACTTCACTTCCACTCTTCGGGCACAAGCAGCCTCCCGAAGGGCTGAGTCAATGGCAGGCCAGAACCTAATACGATGGACAGAGTAAATAAAAAAGTCTTGTTCTGTCCAAAGTTTCCCCACACACTTTTGTCCACATTCAAGCATCATACACAAGGATAATGATTCCGCTCTTTAGTTGCTTAAATTAAAGGAACTTGCACTGAATCACTGAAATGTCTAAAAATGATGATACCTTATAGGTTGAGTGAATTGAGACATGGGAATATAATCCATGACAGACACATAGACGAAGTCCTTGGCATCAGTAATTACAGACAGGATGGCTGAGAGATCATCTGTCCGTCCAAATGCAGACAGCAGAGGTGGGGCACTCTTATTAAATAAATAAACAAACAAACAAACAAACAAACAAATAAATAAATGAATGAATACAAAATAAAAAAAGCCATTAACAGACAGAACAAAAAGCATTTAGAATGCCTTTCTTCAAAGACAACAAAGGCATTTCTCTACCACCAGATGAAGGATTCACCAAAGCGCCATTTTCATGCACTACGTTCACTTCAAAGATAATTCTTTGAAGCAGCTGGATGCCAAAGAGCTAATCAGGAAGTTCCATAAAACACCACATATTGTGAAATTTACATAAAAGGAGTCGTGCCGACTAGAGGATGGGGAAAGAGTGTGACAACTGTTACAGATGATGTGGTAATGGTACTTTGAAATAAAGAAGTGACTCAAGACCTATAACTGTACACACTAAGGCTGCACAACCTCTTTCAATACTAACCTTGGCAACAGATAACACATTATGTAAAAATGCATGCATCGAATGTCATGACTAATTTCAGATATTCTGGATAGGTGTTTCTTTTTTTTTTTTGTTGTTGCAATTTTGGTGGGAAAAAAAAAGCTGTATTTTAAAATGCTACCAGACATACCATATTTGTATCATGACCATATGATATTTTGTCCATACTGTGCAGCACTAGTACACACAACAGACACAAAGACATGTATGTTACACTGTGTGCAGTGACAGGCATCCATCCGATGCACTCGTGAGAGCAAGGCAATGAAACTCACAGACAGATAGACACGTGCAGGGACACCGTTGAATTTAACAGCTAATGGGTACTTAGAGCTGGCGAGAGCAGAGAATCTGCCGGGCCAGTAGGGTGGGAGGGAACCGTTTTTCTGAGCACCGATTTCCCAGTAGACTCCAAATATCCTTGACGCATCCTGTGCCAAACAGCTGCAGTCCTCCACAGAAACCCCGACCTCTTTTACCTGCCAGGAAAAAGGTAATGGCTTAATGAGAATATTCATTAGGTGGTTCAGTCTGTCAGGAGCCTAATTTTGTTATTCAGAATTCTAAACTAAACAGGGAAATTGCATGAGTGCACCAGAAATACTGAGTGCCTGAGTGTACTTGCAGAAATACCTGGCTTAGAGAGCGCCAGTCCATGTTTGCACTCCCAACATACATATGCTTCTTGTCCACAACCCACAGTTTAGTGTGGACAATGCCCCCGGTGACACGCTGAAGATCAACTTCTTTGATCTCTGCACCTTAACCGAAAAAAATAAATATAGCAAAAGCTAAACATGAGCAATGCTAAAGACAAGAGATCACACATCCAAATTTACCAGTTTCTGCCAGCTCATCCGTGTCTGCTGTGAAAGTCTGCGGGGCATTAACAGCAATCTTCAAGTTCACGCCTCTGGATTCAAGTTGCTTCAGTTGGGTGAACAGTTCTTTGCCCTGGAATACAGCACAAATCAAGCTCATTGATGAGAAAATAGGAAAAGAAACGTTTTATAGTATTCGCCACTGCTAAGCGCAGCGATGACAGAATGCAAATGGCCTTCTGAGCTGTAGATAATATAAAGTACAGACAACAGACAGGAAGCCGTTTTACCTGTATGGCACTGGGTTCAGTAAGGCCAATATCCGAGTCTCTGAGCGTAAGGTAGAAGGCAGCAATGTCAACAGAGCTGTTGGCTCCATTGAGTAAGTTGGACCATGTATGCGAAATGCTCTGTAGGTGTGGAGAGTCATGAGGAAAGCGCATTCCTTCCGGGAGACTCTCAACAAGGGTGAGCCTGATGGGCGAGTTTCAAACCATGTTTAATTATCTTGAAAAGTTTTTTTCTTCTTTAATAAAGAGGTGAGATACACTTGACACTTTCCTCACCTACAGTCTGAGCTGCATTCCTCTTGGGGCAACCAGAAACCTTCAAGCCAGTGCAGTTCCAGTTGGACCATTAGGTGAGAGACAGATTTAGGGACCCCATAGAGCCAAATGTGCTGACCAAATCCACCCAGAAGCAGCAGAACAGTTGGGAAGAGACAGAAGAGAGCAAAGCTCTTTCCTTTAGACTGCCAAAAACAAAAATAGTGGAGCCTTTATTTTCAATATTAACTCCTGGGGGGGAAAGGTCACATTACAGCAGTCACGCAGTCAGAAAACATTACCAAATATTTTACTTTTGTCTTTTTGCTGTTTTATGAACAGTCATTTAGAGTACCCGAACAATTTAATGTAAACTTATAAAGAGGCACAAAAGTAGATAACATACATGGTGTAACTTACCCCTGAGGATGTGTTTTTACAATGTTCTACCTGTGAGGGATCTACTTTTTTACTCCTAGCACAGATATCTGGCACTTTTGGGTTCACAGGTGGTTCAGACGGTACTTTAGTCTTCTTTAACACCCCTAAATTTTCTTTTAGGCACTGCTTGCTAGTATCGTCGACTGATTCTTTACTACAGTGAGGCAAGCATGTCGTTTCTTTTACTTGTGCCTTTTCGGAGTCTTCTCCAAGACTCTTTATGTCTTCACAAAGTTCCTGCTCCTCTGATACTTCCTTCATAACATTAAGTGCTGGAACATGCTCCTCAGAAGATGCGATGGAGCTGAGATCATCTTCAACCTCTTCCTGAAGAGCAGAATCTGATGCTGCTTCATCTTTCAAGAAAGATTCAATCCTAACAGACTGACGCTCCAGTGAAAATTCAGACAGTGAATCTGTCGCAATCGGCTCTGTCCCCACTCTGAGACTGGGCCGCAGAAGTAATTCTTCAAGCCTCTCAGAGCCTATGGCAGCAGATATTTTTGGTTCAGGCGAGTAATTTCGAATGGATGGAAGTGGTGTGGCCTCTAAAGTCTCAGAGATGGGATGTGAGGAGTCAGCAAAAGAGAGATTATCAGTGCTGCTTGAGTGCATACGAGTGGACAGAATAGGCAAAGCTCTTTCTCGGTCCCCTAACAATGGCAATTTTGTTCTCAAAGGCTCTGCAGAGCTGATCTCCTTCTCTTTCGTGTGGGCTTCTCGACTGGATCCCTCATTCTTAGTTGGCAACAATGACTCTGCAGTTTGGGCAGTGGTTCGCTTGCGAGCAAGCGAGCTCTGGAAAGTGGGGATGCGAGACGTAGGTCTCCCTGTTTTACGTGCTTCGTCCCACTCCATCCTTTTATCAGCTGCTTCCTTGTCTTCTTCATCTTCCCTTATAATCTGATGTTCAGCTGTTCCAAAACGCACATCATCCGTTTCCTACAAAAGACAAACATGAAGACTTTTTAATCTAGATATTGGGCTCTTTCAGCTTGTGCCAATTGAGAGGGTGGCACAGACACACAACCCCTTTCCTGAAGACAAAGCCTGATTTACTGCCTCCACTGCAGAAACTGGGAAGATATGCAAGACATCTATATCTCCAACGTTTAAATGACTTAAACGTAAAAATCATAAAATCATCCTAGACACTGTAGATGTTTCCATAAAACGACTGGTAACCACTATGAGACAGAGGCACATAATGTAGGAAGTGAATTTCTCTTAAATGGCTAACAAGGTTAGCCGTCCTGTTAAGACATTTCAAAACACAAAAACAACTTACCATGACTTGAACTGGGGCAGACAGAGTAGTTAAGTGCTCTAACTAAGATAAACACTCTATTTTAATGCTACAGCTACAAACTGCGTTTTCTCTCTCCAGGCTGCAGGGCTGGTAGCAGTTGGTCTAGCTAAGGCTAACGTTGTTAGCTGCAAAGCTAAATTAGGAGACCAAGCCTGCTTTGCTTGAAGTGCAACTCACTCTCTGGTGTTGCTGCTACGTGGCTGTGGCTCTGAACTGAGTCAGAGGAAAAAACCTCGCCTACTTCACCAGCTCCTGCTGAATACCCACCTCTGCAGAAGGGTCAATATTTCTGAGTCGAGCGGACCGCCTCAGTGCTGTCTCTGGACCAGCCGTCCTCCTTCCTCCCATTACACAACTCAAATAATGCACTAAATTCTACAAATGAAACACTTTAATTCACCTCCAACGACGCTAAAAAGTAACTAAACTGCTGCACCAATATGCACAAGATCCTGTTGTACAAAAGAAATGTATATTAGATTTATTCGCTTCGAAACTACACAACACAACTGCCAAAACAAATGTCAACACGTTTTGATTCAAATCGAACCGACCGCGGTTTCCGGTCCTCAATCACAATTGGCGGTTTGGCAGCAGGGAGGGTGTTCGAAACATGTAAGGAACATACACAATGTGGACAAAAGTACTGGGACACACCTGTATTTCAGTGTTAGGGTTAGACCCTTTACTTCCAGTCAACATTAGTCTTTGTTGTTGTTGAACAATATCTTTATTATGTTTTAAATGTTACCAAAAGACAGACAAAAATAATAGCAATAATACCAAGATACACTATACGGACAAAACTATTGGGACAAACCTGTTTTTTCAAGGTTTGGGCTAGGCCCCCTTACTTCCAGTGAAGGGCAGTCTTTTTTTTGTTTAAATAATATCTTTATTAAGTTTTAAATATTACAAAAATATAGTAAGACAAAAAAAATTACAAAATGACCAATTATACTATGTGGACAAATGTATTGGGACACACCTGTTTTTCAGGGCTTGGGCTAGGCCCCTTATGTCCAGAAAAGGCCATCTTTTTTTAAACAATATCTTTAATAAGTTTTAAATATTACAAAAAGATAGACAGACAAAAACAAAAATAATAATACCAAGTATATTATATGGACAAAAGTATTGGGATACACCTGTTTTTCAGGGTTTGGGCTAGACCCCTTACTTGCAGTGATTACAAAAAGGTAGACAAAAATACAAAGAAGAACAATAAAAATGAATATTCTTCCCAGGTTTTCACTCATATATCAGTCTCTGTGATTGTGAACTGCATTCAGGATCTTCTTCAGATAAGTCCATATCTTTGACAAAGTCCATAAATGGTCCCCATGAGTATTCAAATGTTTCTTGTTCATAAGTATTTTTTTCTAGTGGAAGGCCTGACAGCATTTGTTTTGTCCATCGAATGACTGCTGGTCTTTTTGTTTTCTATCATAACAATGTTATTGTTCTTTATCAAACTGAGGTCCAACAGTGCCTGTTCATACTTGCTGTATTAATTTTTGGGGGGGTATAAAGCAAGAAGAAAAAAATATAGGACTCACTGGAATCAAAGGGCAATCCTAATGCTTCGGCATACCAAGACACTTTGTGGTCACAGTTTGGGGAAGGTCGTTTTCTATTCCAGCATGACTGTGCCCTAGTGCATAAAGACATGGTTGGATGAGTTCGGTGTAGAAGAACTTGACTGGCCTGCAGAGAGCCCTGACCTGAACCCCATCCAACACCTTTGGGATGAACTGGAACAGAGATTGTGAGCCAGGCCTTCTCGTCCAACATTAGTGCCTGACTCCATAAATTCTCTACAGAATGAATGGGCACAAATTCCCACAGAAACTCCAAACTCTTATGGAAAGCTTTCAAGAAGAGTGGAAGCTGCAAAGAGGGGACCAACTCCATATTAAAGTCTATGTATTTGAATACAAGCCCATGTTTGTTTAATAGTCATGCATCCCAATGCTTTTGTCCATTTAGTGTGTATAACACTGATTAAAAGGGACTGTAGGACCGAAACCTGTTCTGGTACAGTACAGTAAATCACTGCCGCAGGGTGTGAACTACACACACAATACTGTATTATGAAACTCCACCCGAATGAAGGGACTTTCTGTTTTAACTGTTAACCCGTTGTTATGTTGTATAGGTTTTATTTCTACCGGTTAATCTGCTACTGTAACAATGCAAATTACCCACAAATGGGACTAATAAATGGTTATATTCTGTTATTGTTACAAACATTCGCATATTATATTATATTATGTTATATTATGTTATATGATGTCATGTTATATTATATGGAGATAGTCCTGACTGTTCCGCTAGATGGCGTCCTGTCATAACGCCGTAGAAAATCGTTAATTTTGCTGTTCTGCTTTCAGTTCTCAGCAGTCTCTGAGAGGAACTGGACAACACGACAGCTCAACTTTTGAACTTGCGGTGTCCTTTTTCCATATTACAGTTACAGAACCTACTTTTTGTCCTGAAAATGCTGTTTTTGCGAGTAAGTGAACTGGTTTCTTTGAGCTCGCCTCTTTAGCTAGCCGGGTCACTGTTTTTAGCATGTCTGCTAGCAGTGTTTACAGTTTTTGTTTTTGTGTCTTGGATAGAAACAACTTCAGAAATGTCGATTCTGTCTTAAATAGTCGTGGCGTAGAGCTTGTCCTAACGCTATTTTGTTGTTTCATTGGTCAGCGTGAGTGAAATATCCTAATTTGTACACTCATACTGCTGCTGGCAGTGTTAGCTAAGATTATTATTTATCCATCGTAATGCTGTTTAGTAACGGATTTCTTTCTTGTACATGTTTTTATGTTTTTGATACAGGTTTGGGCCGTCAAGGAAAATTCATTTTTTACAACGATAGCTTGAATGTTTACGTCTATGTGTTGTTTGTTATGACTGCTTTATATTAACCCATAATCTTGGACTCAGTAAATCCTAGGTGATGATTTGTTTACTGTCGGACACAGATGGGTGGCCAGTATTAGAAAAATACTAGAGGTTTTACATCGACTTGTATGTTTTCCTTTGTAGAACTGTTTCCCTGATTAACCTGTATACTCAGCATTCCTGTTTATCTTACCAAAGTTGCGTAACTGCACGTCTTCGGGGATTTATCTTTGGCTGTCTCTCTGGGCCCAGGCTTACCATAGTCAAATACTGGACATTTATAGACAGATCAGCCAGCCCTGGGCTAATATAGTTTGTGTTTTGTGAAGGGTGAATTTATGAATACTTGTTTTATTCCTGGTAGACTTTTCTCATATTCGATATCTCTGACATAAGGCATCATTTTTCAGATCAGTAACATATAAACCATGGAGATGGAGGATAAACCTCCAAATCCCAACTCTTCTGTGCCACCACCACCTATCCCAATAGGTCCAGCTATGGCTCCATCTGTACAACTTGGGGTCACCATAGTTTACACATGTCTTTATGGCAGTTTGTTTCTGATAGTGTATATTCAGCTTTGGCTCTTGCTGCTGTACCGCCACAAAAGGTGGAGCTACCAGAGTGCTTTCCTTTTCCTTTGCCTGTTCTGGGCAGCCCTTCGTACCACCCTTTTTTCTTTTTACTTTGGTGATGCTCTCGCTGCCAACCACCTTCCTACTCCAGTCTACTGGCTCCTCTACTGCTGTCCTGTGTGCCTGCAGTTCTTCACACTGAGTCTCATCAATCTGTACTTCACTCAGGTAGGATATGAGAGAGCCACATTTAGGTCTGTGCATTGTCAGTTGTCAGTTCTTTAATCTCGTTTGTTTTATTTTGTCTCATTCCAACAGGTGTTGCTCAAAGTTAGAAGACTATTCAAGATTGAACCCAGTAAAGGATTGTAAGTGGTCTTGTTTTGTTTTTCAGACTGAGTAAATGAATATTGATACAAAAGGCAATTAATTAAAACATTTATTTCACGCAGGTGGGTGGCTCGATGTGTGTATGCATCCATGAGTGCTATCTTCCTTTGCGTCAACATAGTTTGTGCCAGCCTTGGAGAGCGAGGGGGCACAGGCGGAGTTGCGGACAAAACGTGGAGACTGGTTTTGATCCGCGTCTTGGTGAATGACATGTTGTTCATCGTAGAGGCTGTGTGTCTTGCCACTTCCCTGCTTTTCTTGACCCGATTCTCTCCCTCCACCAGCCCTTACCTACACAGCAAGGTATCCCACACCCCCGGAGATCGGCTTATTTAAACATTTTTTAAACATTTAAACATGTTATTTTAGATGTTTGTTGGAGTACAAAAACTACCAACTTAGTTTTTACTGTTTGACTTTAAGAAAAGTCAGACTGTCTTTTGTTGATAAAATAACCCCTAATTAGTCCCACAGGGGGGAAACCAGTAGAACTAAAACTATACATATAACAATAAAGTATATAAAGAGCTGTACACTATGCAAAAAATTGTATAAATGTTTGTGCATAAATATAAATGTATATGTATGTTAATATTTAATGGCAAATATTTAAATTTGTTAGTGACAAACATCTGAAAGTTATTCATCAGTAGTTTTGTGCAAATGCTATGTCTGTGTTCATGTTATCAGTTTCTTGATCTCTTCTATTACAGGGGACCACTGTTTGCCGGACGGCAGTGCTAGGAGCTGGTGTAATCTTGCTCTTCTCAAGCAGAGCATGTTATAACCTTACTGTGCTCATCCTGTCTCAGAATCACAGAATAGCATCCTTCGGCTTTGACTGGTACAACATCTCAGATCAGGTACGAGGCTTCACAGATATCTACTATATTCAAAGATGGATTCATATAACTGTGTTTAAATTTCATGTTCAATTCTTTTTCAATCAAGGCCGATCTTCAGAGTGAACTTGGAGATACAGGGTACATAGTATTTGGTGCTATCCTTTTCATATGGGAGCTCCTTCCCACCAGCCTGCTCATTCTCATCTTCAGAGTACCACGTCCTCCTCAAGAAATGGTTAGCTATTCTTCTGTTGAAAGCACTTTCATGTAAATATTTGATGATTAAAGGAATTGTTCAACCATACAAGTTGATGTCGGGAACTAGTAGTCACCAGTTATAATTACATCATTTGAATTGTGCTATTAGGCTTTTTTTTAATTGTTAGCAACAGACATTATTGACTGAACTATTTCTATAATGACATGTTTTTTTTCTTATCTTTTGTTTTAGAGCTGCAGTCCAGGAATCAATACAAGAGGCCCACGCTCATATTTCTTTGATGACCCACGAGGGATGGATGGTGACCCAGGTGCCACTTGGTCACATGGCATACGTCCTAATAACAGGCATGTTAACAGAAAAAAACAAATTTCCTGTTAGGCCTACAATTTAGGCCTTAAATTCAGAAATGCCTGGCCAAAGAGGTCAGAGGCTGTTTAAGTACTGTGGTTGGTAAAGTCCCTTGACATTTCGTGGTAAATTATGCTAGAAACTTTGTATAGAACCAACTCTTTCTTTCCTAACAGCTGGTTCGGTTCCAGTGAGACAACTCCACTCCTCTTCAATAGGACAGATCAGACAAACCAGCATCACACCCTCTACTCAACTCCGCAGAACTGAACCCTCCACTGGAAAAGAGGTTTTAGGGATTGACTCTGTTCTCAGGCAGTACTGCATCAGTACCTCATCCTGTGGAGACCAATTGGTATTTGCACTGATGCCCTGTATGCATGCTTGCACCTTGCATTTTCATTTTTTAAAGATGTTGATAAAATAGAAAATGATGTTACTTAATTCATATACCAGCATTTTAAGGGGATGTGCAGGCTCTACCCTGTTTATATAAAAAAGGACCAACAAATGGCTATTTTTCCACTCATATTACCATTTGATATGGGTTAACAATGGTTAGTGGAATTAACTTTTACGGTTTATCTGGTATTTTGTCTTATTTTCAGGCAACTGATTGATATAAATGAATGATTTTTAAATGTTTTTAAATGGAACATTATAAGGGAATTTGATCATTTTATTTCTCTATATTAAAAAGTACATTTTATTAATAATTTAAATACAATAATTGCATTATAATGGATTCCATAAAACCTGTAGACCTAGGATTGTAGTTTTCCACATTGTACAAACTTTCTGTGAGCAACTGGAGAAAAAACATTTTGACTTGGAACATTTTATTCTGCAGTATGTACATATTCTTCTATTAAAACACTTTATACAGTATGTACATGTGTTAATTTACTTTGCCACATTTTATGTACGATTTCCCCCCTCATAGCAAAATTCAGATCTAAAGAAAATTCAAATAGCTACAAATCATCAAAAGCACAAAGAATGGAAAAATATCCACGTTTAAGGACACATGGCAAATCCACAAATCATCCTCCTATTTCAACTCATTCTGTGTAACAGGTTGTAAGAACCATATTCAGAGGCTGAAGTGGAAAAGACGGATGAGTAATTTCAAAACAAAACTGACCTCTGGCATGTCTTAGGTTATTGATTCTGCACTTATGTACTTAAGAACTGGTGTTCTATCTGAGAATCTCCCCAACAATGTTTTCACATGATCTTTGATACTGACATGCTGTACTTTAAATAAGATCTGAACATATAAGAGCCCCTCGGGAAACAATCTGATCTCAAGCATCCAAAGTGCTGAAGAGAGAGTGTCCAACGTATTTCTACTGTAAGAAGTCCTTTCAGAAACACCACGGCAGGTTTGGTTGGTGAATAATCAGTGGTCAAGAGGCGGTGTGGTTTCCAGCTTGCGCAGGCGGCGCCGTCTCAGCTCTGCAGCGTTGGGCTCCCCATCGTCCTCTCCTCCCTCTTCCTTCTCATCGTTCTCTTCTGCTGCGGTTACGTTAGGCTGGGAAAAACCTGTTGCTCCATTCACAGGGCCGACTACAGAAAGGGGGAAGGGAACAAAAATTGCGTTACTATTTAGTACTACTGAAATCCAAGATCTGCCCGTGTCTCCTGTCAATCACTTACTAGTTTGTGCTCCACTCTCCTGGCTGGAGGCCTCTGCTGCGGCAGAGGATTCAGTTCGGGCTGATCCGCTGGCCTCTCCAGGGCTGTTTTCTGACCGAGGTGGACTAAAGAGCAGAAGAGGAAATGAGGAAATACTGAATAGGTTTGGAGTACTGTAACAATGAGCAATTTAGAATTCCAGTCCAAGTTGAATGGGGAAAAAAAATCAGACCTGAGTGTGGCGACAGTGGTGAGGTAGTGGTGTATGTTGAGCATGGCAGCGTCCAGCAGCGTGTGAATATTGTGAAGGCACTGTAGCCTGGCCTCCAGACCCCGCCGGCCCTCCTGTTCCAGTTCCCGCAGTTCCTCCTCTGACATTGTGGACAGGGATGCCGGTGGAGGAGGCATGGATGACACTATCAGACAAGACAAAGCTGAGCTCAGACCAGGTCTACCTAAACACTCGGGACATAAAAAGTAGTTTTTTTCTGTCTTTAATATTTATCACTTTAGGTTCCCCAACTTGACCTGTATTTGTTTATCATCAGGTATTAAATGAAGGTGTAAAAACAAAAAATAACATTTGTGACTGGGCATGCACTGTAGACAGTCCTGGGACAAAAGCAGCAGCATCTAAGCATAGCTATGTATGCAAACATTTCAAACAAGTTATTCTGTATACTGATTATACTGATATCTTCTGCCTAAAACAACAAGTCAACCCAATCAGGCGTGAGTCACCTCTTGTTGGGTTGTTCAGAACAAATTAGTTCCTTGTTGTGATATTCATTGCTGTTGATACAGAAATGCAGATAATGAAACTTTCAAAAATATTTGAAAAAACACCATCACAACCACCAGCATTTTGTGAGTATACAACCTGTGTGGAAACAGATGTAGGTTCAGTGTTCGGCTCAAGCTAGAGGTCATACTCACTAAAGGGTGGAGGTGGAGGCATTGGCAGCCATGGTGCGGAGGGGAAAGGTGGGGGCATGGAGAAAGGAAATCCAGGCACTGCGGCTCCAGGGCCAGCAGTAGCACCATCTGTGCTGGGCTGACTTGAGCTACTAGCCCCTGAATCTGACAGAATGAAAAGGAAAGATATTACAATAACTGAGTGGATTAAAATGACTATTTCTCTGCCTAGAAATGCATAAGGATCCAAATCAGTAATTGTTCAGCCTAAATACACATAACTAAGTTTACCTGCGCCGTCTCTTCATTGCCCCGGTAATGCTAATCTCTCTAAATATTAATAAATATTTTAAATACCATGATCACAATTATGTGTACTATTTATATTGGTCCTGCAATGGGCCTTCGGGGAACATGAATGACTGGTCAGGTGAAAATCCACAAATAGAATTATATTGTTTTTCAAGGGTATGACATGCAGTTCACGCTGAGCCCTCCTACTCCCAGCTAATGGAATTAGCTTGATAACTCTGAAATAAGCTTAACCTGACGAACACAAGAGCACTCTAATGATAACTGGAACAAATTAGTGAGGACACTGGCGCTAACATGCAGTTGTAAAATGAAACTGTGAAACGTGAAACAAAATAATAATGCTAAGACACTGTTTGACCAACGTTGCTGGTTTTCTCATTAACAAGATATGAGAACACAGTCTCGGACTGGATTAAATCTTATTATCAGGAGATAATGCTCACCTGCCCCCGTAGTCAGAGTCGCATCCGAGCTGGTCTGTGGAGTACTGGTGGCAGGCTGAGTACCTGGTGGACCGGCAGGGGGTGCAGCACCAGGGAAGGGACCCCAAAAAGGGAAGAGACCTGGGGGGAAGTGGGGCATCATACCTGGTGCAACTGAAAGCATACACACAACAGTTAGAAAAGAATCTGTTCCAAAACACTGTCAAGCTGAACAGTGAAAGTCATGCTCATTTTAATGGTACTTGTAAAGTTTGCTGCATGTTAATACCATTAGCAGCTGGAGGCGGAGGAGCATTAGCCGGGGCTGCGGGAGCTGCAGGGGCCGCTGGAGCAGCCGGAGTGGGAGTTGGATTGGGTTGTGATGCTCGTAGAACATCCATACGACAGGTTGGACATGTCTGCTGCCTCTGGAACCATGAGCGAAGGCAACTGCACCACAAACAAATGAGTCATTGTTATAGTTTAGGCAAACCGCCACTAAAGAACTACAAAAAAGTTAAACGAAACAGCATTGCTCTGCAGCATGGTCCAACACGAATAAAAACAGAACACCAATAAGAATAACAAAGTGCAAGCAAAAGCACTGGAGCAACAAAACACGACAAGACAACATTTACTGAAGGTGACAAAAACAGCTACAGGAAAGGTTTGAATAAAAACAGTTTTAATAGATACTATATTTTAGCAGCAAAGGCATGTGCAAAACAGCAATGCGTAAGTAGGACAGTGTGTGCATATTATAGGGTAAAGTTAAATGTGTCTGCAAATTGCTATCAAACATCTAATAAACCACATGCTGTAGATAAACTGAACAGAAACCTTGAGTGAAAGATGTGGTTGCACGGCAGTTTTTTAGCTCCAGTCACCATCTCCTCGCGACAGATAATACACACATTGTCAGAGGCCTGCAAATCCTCAGGAGTGGCATCTGGATAGCTGCAGAAGGCACAGATCTGAGTCACTAAAAGTGTTCTATTTAGATACAAACTAATGTCCAAACAGTTCAAACAGGCTTGTTGAGCATTTTAAGAGGCTCACTCACAGAGTGTTCATGTTGCGAATGGCTCGCCGAGACATTATTGCATCAGTCACAGCTTTCTTAAATTGCCTGAAAAAAAAAAAAAACAACCACAGAAAATTCTCAATGAATCACAATAAGAGTCTAACAGAATATCAGTATAACAAATAAAAACTTTATTCCCTCACCTCATTGCGAGATACATAGGTCGAATGGCAAACAGGGGGAAGGTGTGTACTTTGATCATTATTGTCATGAATGCCATGTACAACAGCACTTTGATGAAACCTGGAGATTAGAAACGAGACCAAAAGGTGTGAAAATATTTCCAGTGCTTTTTTCATGTTCTAACAGTCAAGGTCGAATGAATCCTACCTGTGAAGAGCTCCGTGTAGAGCATGTAGACGGCTTTATTTTCCCATGGGTTCTCACTCTGCAGGTCAATTGTATGCAAGGTGTACTTAATGAAGGTGGTGAGAACCATGGTCATGAGAATTGCATACTGAAAGAAAAATATGTCAGACAGTAAGAGAAAATGTACAAGACAGCAAGAAAATGAAAGGGTGGAATAATGATTTAATTGTTCAGCCTAAATACAAATAACTGAGTTTACTTGCGCCGTCTCTTTATTTCCCAAGTAATGCTAATCTCTTTGAATATTAATACATATTTTAAACACCATTAATTAAAATTATGTTTACTACTTATATTGGTCCTGCAATGGGCCTTTGAGGAACATGAATTACTGGTCAGGTGAAAATCTACAAACAGAATTATATTGTTTTTCAAGGGTACAGCATGCAATTCACAATGCATACTGAAAGAAAAAGATGTCGGATGTCAGTAACAGAAAGTGAATAAGAAAGTAAGAAAATAAAAGTGGGGAATAATGATTTGATCCTATCTTTCTGGCTTTAAGTTTGCACTGATGCAACCAGACAGGGTCCTAATGTTCTGGCAGATTTGTAAAACATCATTTTTTAGACTGCCGAAGAATTGTTCAGTGTTACTCTGTAAAAGCTCCTTAAAAGTGTGTGAAACAACGCTGTCTATCTTCAGAGGAAATCTGATAAACTAATGAAAGCTTCAAGTCAAGACACAGCCCTGAGCAAACACAATCAAACAATGATCACCTCGAATCCAAAGACCAGCTGTACTGAGGCTCCTCTTGTGATTATGCTATGGCAGGCATGATTGACAAATAGGAAATCTAGCACTCCCAGTAAAACCATTAGGGCTGTACAAGAGGAAAAAAAGAATGTCAGAACAACAAAATCACAAAACATGATGCAATATCAAGACATGCTTTCCAAATAAGGTCTTAAAGCACTGCCTACAATTCTAAGCGCAGGTGCAGCCTCAAAATTTGCATATGTTGAAAATAGAAATGCAAAACATATGCTCTTGGGAAACAGCTCGGTAACACAGAATGAAATACTGAAATCACTAGAAACAGTTAGTTATATGTAATAAATCAATACACCCAGATGTAAGCAGACCACAATTTAAAGTGACATAAAATGCATCAGAAAGAGCAAACAGTATGATTTAAACTGCTATGAACACACTTTATACTTACAGACAACTCTAAAATGGAAGACCCATGAGATATTTGGACTCCTTTCCATCTAAAACAAGAAATGAATGATCACATCAAGCTATAAGAAGTGTAAAAAAAAAAACATGTTAAAAAAAAATGTCCCAACAAGGTGTTTACTCACAAAGTCTACCCTATCTTCAGCAAGCCAATGGAAGCACTTGAGGAAGAGCAGCAAAGTGAAGAGTGCCACAAAACGAGGGGAAAAGTCATCCCTGAAAACTGTAAAGGCTAAGCAGGTCTCTGTCACAGCGTACCAGGATCTCTCAATCAGGTGCTGATGAATATAAGGACAAGCAATATGGGAGCAGTGAGAAACACAAAACCCAGAGAGCTCCTGTGTAGAACATCCTTAAACCTCCAATCACTTATTCAGCTGCACGCATACCTCCATCTCCGCAGCTCTCAACTGTCCAAAAAAGACCTTTCGCATGAACTTTCCCAGCAGAAAGACCAACACAAATGCCTGGATATATAAAACCTGGCAAAAAAGACCAAGTAGTTTATATTATCAATTAATGCAATGAACTGAAGTAATAAAATAGGGACTAGGCAGAGTCACATAGAGTGTCCAATATTGTTCTTGCCTAAACTTACTGTAACCAAAATAGTTACTTAATCAACGAACCATCAGGAGTATTTTCATTTTAGGGAAATCACATTTCTTAAGAGAAACCCAAACAACCTCTTGGCCTTTTCAGTGTTGTACTAAATCCACTTAGTGTCCATTTAAAAGATGAGCACTAATAGGAATCAGTACAACACTGAAATACCACAAAACTGTATAGGTTTCACTTAAGAAAGAAAATACATTATATCAAATCATTAGAACTAGAGTTGTAGCTACTATTCAGCTGACTGAGGTTACTTCCAAAATTCAGTCATGCTACAAGTAAATGTGAAATTATAAATGCCAATGATAAGTTAATGATTTCAGTTTTGGTGTACTGGTGCTGATAACACAAGCAATGAGATTCACTGCTTTCCTATTATAAAGGCATAAGTTAACATGCAACAAAATGGACTTACTGCCATACTAGGGCTACTTTTGGTGAGGTATACCACTGTAGGGTAGAACTGGTGCTTGAGGAAATAGGCATGGGCAACCACTGCACCAGTCAGTGCCAGACTAGTAGCTGTTACCAGAGCTGCTCGCACCATTTTTGCACTGCATGAGTAAAGAAACACAACAAGACAAATCGAGCAGAGAGTTTAGTATCATCACAGTCAATCAAACTATCAATCAGACAAGTCACAGAGTAAATGAAATGACCTACAAGAGTAGAACTTTTAAGGAAAACCTGCAAAATTAGTTCATATACTGATCGCTGGTTACAGAATGGTCTCATGAATCAGCATGAGATGCTGAATGTGTAACTGCCTAGAAGCACCACATCTTGACTTCCAACCTCAAGACTTTATTGTATTTTTGTAATACCCCAAAATTATATCACATCAGTCAAATTATAATAATCATACATGAACACTTCAACAAAGCTTAAAGACCAATTAGGTACAGGAAACATCAGCCATTCACTTAACAGCTGTTGAGAGTCTGCAGGCCCATCTGAGGAAACTTCTACTTTGTGTGTAACTTGTCATTACAACTTGCTTTTTTAATGATAAGTGTCTAGACTCTAACCACTGACACTAATCAAGCTATCAGGTACCTGGGTTTTCATATCAAGTTATACTATTGTTCTAACAGAAACTGTGCTTAGAATGGTCTCATGATCCAGCAAGCAATGCTGTGAGTAACAGTGGCAGCCTGGAAGCTGCACATTCTGAAAATCCTGCCTCAAAAACCATTATTGTATTTTTGTAGTACCCCAAAAGTACTTATAACATAATAATTTGTAAATACTTCATTAAACAAAGTCTGATGACCATTTAGGCACAGGAAACATCAGCCATTCGCTTAACAGCTGTTGAGTCTACAGGCCTGCCTGCCCACTTTTCCCAAGAGCTCAGTCTGTAACTCGCCATTAAGATTTGCTCTTTTGATGATAAGTGCTCTTTTGATGACTAGTCAAGCCATCAAGTACCTGGGTTGTCATATAAGGTCATTATTGTCCAGCTACAGTTTGCGGTGGCCCCACTGGTTACCTATAACACTAGCAGCACCCAATAAGCTGTATACAACAAGGCAAAGCTATTGCAAGGTTGTTTTAAACCTAAAAAGGCAGTTTAGATGAACAAGCTAACGTTTTAGGATACAATAAAGCCTCTTAGTAACATTAATATCACAGCGTTCAAAATTATTTCAACGAAACACTGAGTTATGTAGCTATATTATTAGCGCATTCAAAGCAACGAAGTTGTCCAGTAATTTTTGTTTCTGAAAAAAGTTACAGAATAAAGGAACCACATCTTGATCTCCTGCCTCAAAAGACTTTTATTTTATTGTGCTTTTGTAATACCCCAAAAGTACTTTTAAGTACTTATGAACCTCAACAAGCTCTTGGCATTTTAGTGTTGTACTAATTCCACTTAGGGCTCATTTAAAAGATGAGCACTCACTGGAATCAGTACAACACTAGAATTTTTTAGGGTTATATGGGTTTCACTTAAGAAAAGATACACATTACTTCAAACCATTAGAACCAGAGTTGTAGCTAATATTCAGCTGACCGCGGTTACTTCCATATTTCTACCGTCCTGACAGTTTCAGTTTGCTCACCTATAAGGCTAGCAGCAGCTAAGAAGCTGTATCCGACAAGACAGAGCTATTGCAAGGTTGTTTTTTGAGTTAAACGGCCTTTTAGATTAATAAACTAACATTTCAGATTATGATAAAGCCTCTACGTGACATTAATTCCAAGACCATTTCATCTAAAGGCTGAACTGGGCAGTTAGCCTCCAGCTAAGAAGCTGTATGCAACAAGGTAGAGCTATTGCAAGGTTGTTTTGTGTTAACAGGCACTTCAGATGTATAAACTAACGTTTCAGGATACAATAATGCCTGGAAGTGATTCATTCCAAGATAATTTCGTCTAAACCCTTAGTTAGGTGGTTATCCTCCAGCTGAGAGGCTGAGGGGCAGTGCTCAAGGCTCTGGTCGGGTTTGGCTCCTGCAGGGCGGACTCAGACAGCTTACCCCTTCGCTTCTGCTCCACAGGGCACCGAAGAACCGAACCGAGAAAAACTGAAGGGCTAACAGCGACGAGCTGCACCCACAGAGATTCAAAATCTCTGTCCTTCCATCCAAATAACCGATTTTTCTGCTCCCCGTTATGTAAACCAGGCACCTAGTCCCGGACTCTCTTCTCGATTACGTGTTTATTTTTCGCTTGCTCCACAAAAGGCCACCTCACTTCCGGCGTCGCCACGCCTGGGTGACGACGGCAGGCGTTCTGACCAATCAGCGTGCTCCAGCTCTCTTCAAAGTAAGAGCTTTCACAGGCCATGTCCCAAATACACAATGTGGACGAAAGTATTGGGACAAACCTGTTTTTTCCCAGAATCAGAAAACTTTACTGTTCCAGGAGGATATTGCTTATGACTGCAAAGACACAGAGACAAGAACAATATAAAATATAAAGTCCAATAGCAAAATACACTATGCTATATACACAAATGCCAGAGCATAAATGCTATAGATTAGTTTCATGCTTTTGGCTAGGCCCCTTACTCCCAGTGAAGGGCAATCTTTAAAAAAAAACAAAATCTTCATTAGATTTTAAATATTACAAAAAAGTAGACAAAAAATAACAATAATACAAAGATACACTATATGGACAAAAGTTTTGGGACACACCTGTTTTTTTCATAATCAGATCATTTCATTGATCCTGGAGGAAATTGCTTATGTTATGACTGTAAAGACACACAGAGACAAGAAGAATATAAAATAAGCCTAAATAAATCCAGTAAAAATCTGTAGAAGAAAAAGAGAATACACCATGAGAACAAACTATGCTACATTCACAAATGCTGGGTATAAAAACCATAGGTAAGTTTCAGGAAAAATATCTTTATTAAGATTTAAACATTACAAAAAGGTAGACAAAAAATGATAACAATGATACCAAGATGCACTACATGGACAAAAGCCTTGGGACACATCTGCTTTTCAAGGTCTGGGTTAGAGCTCTTACTTCTAGTAAAGGGCAATGTTTATAAAAAAACCCAATCTTTATTAAGTTCTAAATATTACAAAAAGGTAGACAAAAATTATTAGATTAATACCAAGATACTTTTTTCTTTCAGTGAAGGGCAATGTCCATAGTGTTTACACTGTTCGGGGTGGGGGGTGTTTGGGGGAGCTAGTGGGTTGGATACTTGCCTCTGGACCAAAAAATCATGGGTTCAAATCCTACCTTCAGCACACCACTATTGGGTTCCCGAGCAAGACCGTTAACCCCAAGCCGCTCCAGGGAGACTGCCCCCTGTAGTTAGGGAATGGAAGTCGCTTTGGATAAAAGCGCCTGCTAAATGCCGTAAATGTGCGCAAAATCTGTCCACACACTCAGGACAGGTTTTGTCAAACCTCTAATTTATACTACTGTAGGTGTAATGATCAGGCATCCCAATACTTGTGTACATAAAGTGTAGCTCCCTGTACAAGACACTATGTGCACTATGTAGTCACAAAGAGAGAATTCCACTGACAGATATTGGGCTGGACAAACAGGCATCTTAGATTCAACCACAGTCTTTATTAATTTTATTAGGCTTATAAGGTCTTGGTTTTATTGATGGGTGGGGCGATTTTCTGTCCACCAGTTTTCTGTTTGATCCCATTGCCAAAAGACACCAAACTTAATATCCCAGTTCCAAAACAGATAAAGTCATCTTGCATTTGTTCCATACAGTGCAACCCAGTAAATGTGCATAGTAAAAATATTTGAAAGTCTTTCTTTTAAATAAACTTCCAGATAAACTATTTAATGAAGTGAAAGAACTCCATATGGTCTGCCATTAAAGGGCATTCAGTTGATATCAAGTTACCATCTGTGCCCGGGTGTAGTGTACAAAAGCAGAAGAGAAAGTGGTTCCTTTTTATTTGCCCTTTTTCACAAACATTAGACATTTTGCTTAATAACAAGGCATTTCGTTCACTGCTCAAAGAATATACATCTCTGGAAAAAATAAGAGACCACTATCATTTATTTTTAAATCGGCATCTCTATGAGTATGACCACCTTTCCATGCCAGTGTCTGTTAAATTCCTACACAAGCGCCTCATTCTGCTTTAATGAGGTACTGATTAGTGATCACCTGAATCACATCTTATTTAATGAGGAAAAGTATAAAAACACTGCTTCAATCAACACTCTCCTCTTGCAATGTGACCCCTTTTCCCCATAGGGCCATGTAGGTTTGGATAGTTTTTTTCCTTAAAAACTGCATTTTGTGTTTATTGGGGTTATCTTTGCCTAATATTTAAATTGGTTTGAGAATCTGAATCATCTAAGTGTGACAAACCTTTTCACAGCACTGCATGTATGTATGTATGTGGCAGCTAGTGTTCTACTGGTAAGGGAGTTTGTCCTGTGGGTTCGAATGCCTGGACTGCTTGTTGCCCACTGCTTCACTTGGTGAATGGGTTAAATGCAGAGAAAGAATTTCACGTTGTTCACACTGTTTGCTGTACTGTGGTGTGTTCACGCATGACTATAAGGGACCATATTACTCTATTGAGAGAGAAAACTGTTTCTACAGAGATTCAAGCCCTGGTCTGAATTTTGTAAGACATGTAGCAGGAAACTGGGCTGTTTACTGAGAAAGACCTACGACCATGTTTGTAAGCTAAGGGCCATTTTTCTAACGGCCGATTATACAGTTGGATTTTGGCCTTTGTATTACTGGAATAAACACAGTACAAGCATTTGTAAATAAGTGAGTGCATAAACACAGCTTGTTCCTCTCTGTAAGCCAATGTACAATCGAACAACACTGGGGGGGAAAACCCTTGAATTGTGTTGCAGACTATCTGAGACCAGTCATTGTCTAAACATTGGAATACTTCATTTTAGTGGTCTTATCTGATAGTCCAGGTATTCTGCTCTCGTCAGCGTCTCCAACTTTATCAGCTCACATGAAACATGTCTAGACATATACACAACCAATAAAGGTCCCAGCCCTGTTTTTGTATTTGCAAGCATACACTTGCTATGGACAAATATTGGGACGCCTGACCAAGAGACTTTAATGACATGGTTGTTCAAATACATAGACTGTATTCAAATACATCATTGGTCCCCTTTGCAGCAATAACAGCTTCCACTCTTCTTGGAAGGCTTTCCACAAGATTTTTTCAAGAGTGTTTCATTTATGAGGTCAGGCACTGATGTCGGACAAGAAGGCCTGGCTTGCAATCCCCATTCCAGTTTCTCCCAAAGGTGTTGAATGGGGTTGAGGCCAGGGCTTTCTGTGGGCCAGTCAAGTTCTTCCACACCGAACTCATCCGGCCGTGTCTTTATGGAGCTTGCTTTGTGCACTGAATAGAAAAGGTTCTTCCTCAAACTGTGTCAACAAAGTTGGAAGCATGGCGTTGTCCAAAATGTCTGGGTACGCTGAAGCGTTAAGATGACCCTTCACTGGAAGTGACCACCTGAATTCAGTAATTAAGAAATGTGTCCCAATATAGTGTATATTCTAGAGTGTTGGTGTGTCAAAGTCTTTAACTGCACGCATTGCAGTGTTTAAGTCCTGATCTCACCTCACAGGTTGGTCTTGGCTTGGATTCCCTCGTCTCAGCCATGACCCAGACACAACCTTCAAACATTTCTTTCTAAAACTGCCATGTTAAACATTGACAAACTTTTACTTTTTTTCAGTGGAAAAACATTGCCTTTGGATTTTACCATGATATACAGTAGTGCGCAAAAGTCTTAGGCACCTGCAAAAACAAAATATATTTAGATGAGCCGTTTTTAAAAATATATATATATATATTACTAAATATACTAAAGAAACCAGAAAGAATAAAATATGAATAACATTATACAGGAAACAGTGATTTTGTGTACAGTATTTCATTGTGTTCCTTGTGGAAGCCCAGTATTACTTATAGTTTCCATCAGAAACCTGTTTTTACTCATTCTGTCCTTCATTAAATTAAATCAGGAGCTGCTGATGGAATTTCCCAAATCCAAGTAGGAGGAACCGAGGTGGAATCTGGAACCGAACCTGTGTTCTCACCAGCTGACAAAACGTCAACTTTTTACAAAAAATCTTGACACTTTTCACTGTTTTGCTTGTTTGTATTTATTCTAATGTTAACTTTGCTATCAGAAACAGTATCACACACTGAGAAAAATGTGTTTAAACACTTTGCATAGGTGCAAGTACTTTTGCACAGTGCTGTATATTTGTAGAGCATGGCTGGCTAGCCCTTTACACAAAGGGCAGGTGTAGGTTTTCATTCCATCAAAGCAGCAGCACACATGATGAACTGGTTGAAGAATGAGACCAGTTAATGAAACAAGTGGTACCAGGTGAGTTCCTGTTTGTGTGGAATGAAGACATGCCGCTACACTGGCCCGCTGCAGATAAGATCGGACACCCATGATGTGGGTTGCCATGCTCTACTTCAGTTTTAAAAGAAATGAAGTTTGGATTGTTTCAACCAAAGAAACAAACGTAGGACTTCCAGGTTTGCAGTGTGTGTAGTAGGACTCACCTTTCACTATTTATTGAGAATGGTCAAACCACATGGTTAAAAAGAGCCATAATAATAATATGCATTAGCCATTACTATGACAAACTCCTGCTTACCAGTTTACTCTAATATTTTACTTATATATCAGCCTTATCAAGTCATTTACATAGTCCTAAAAGAACAGCACCAATTAAGAGGTTGGAGCGTAATCATGAAGCGGAAAAATAAATGGAATACAAAAGAATTAAGTAAAAACAAATTAACACCTAGTATTGGCACATACTAGGCATAATGATTGTCATTTGTGAATCTCAAGCTTTTCTGTGAATTTGAGGGTGAGAAAATATTAAAAAAGGTTTCCAGGAATAAAATACATTAACTTGATTTAAAACATTCTCCTATACAGTTGACATTTTGGAGATATGGCAATGACAATATGCAAGAATTTATAGCAGGCTTGAATAAAAACAGATAATATTATATTTTCTCTAGTCCGAGCCTTTTGGGGGCAGAGAAGCATTCTTATAGTCTGCATATAATGGGTTTCAGCTCTGTAGCACTACTAGTCATTGTACGGACTTGAAAAGGCTATACACACATGAACCTAACACAACCCTGTAATGATCACCAACCTCTCCACTGTAGCTTTTGTCCAGTGGAGGGCACCAAATGACAGACAACAATGTCCTCTTTGGTGTGAGTCTCCAGGTTTCCACTTGAAAAACAAGCACACAGGAGAATCATGGCTTCATTTTACGGCTGGTTTAATCTGAACTGAACTCAAATTCAATGGATACAACACTCAGTGAAGTAGAACAAAAATAGTACTACTCATCCTCCAGGTACCTGTGATGGATACACTACAAGGTGAAAGGTAAATTGTTTCTCGTCCGACTAAAACAAACTACAAACTCCTCAGCAAAAGTAGCAACTCGGCTAGAATAATGCACCTGAATTTTATCAGATAAAGAGACTTTATTTAAAAGCAGTAACTTTGTGTTTTGCCTTAAGGCAATAAAAGCTATAAAAAGGAAACAACTGTAGTGAGCAGAGTCTAATAGTAAACATAAGAGAGACTATGTCTTACTTGAGAATAAATGGGATTAGACAACATAGCAGGTAAAAAGATTCTTATAGAATCAGAAGATTGCCATTTTGACTGGTAAGGTGAAGTAAAGATACATGAAATTATTTCAGTTTCATTCAACTACAAGATTACCTACAGATAGAGAAAAATCACTCATACAAGCATAATTTTAAAACAAACATGAAGGCAATTGCTAAAGCAGTAGTTAGTCCATTGTATGTCACCGCCTAGAATTTTCCTCTGCTAAAATGTGCTTGTAGCCTCAGTTTTTTTTCTCATTGTTCTGGCTGCTTCAGGGTTCCGTGGCCCTTTTGCAGGTAGTGTAAACAGTTCAGCCCTTAAGACCTCCTTTTATTTTAAAACTGGAAAAAAGGTAATAAACAAAAATCCACATAAAAACATCCTCCCAGTGAACAATGGGCCCATCATTAGGAAACTGAAGAGATGGGGTTCACAGGAGAGCCCATTTGAGTCAGTACTTTATCCAGCCATTGGAGAGGACCATGCAGATGCACTTCTATCCAACAGGGGGTGCTGGTTACATCTTGTCGGTGGTACTCAGCTCCCCAACCCTGAAGAGAGAAGAGAAAATGCAGGTCACACGAGTCATACATAGTGACCAGAAAAATGTTCTATGACAAATTCACTTTAACTGTGTGCTAAATACCTTAACAAAGCTCATGCGAATGGTGCACATTTTCGTTAGTTCATAGACTGCCTCAAAGCCATGGTTAACAGACTGGGCAAGAAGCTGGGCAAACTCCTGGTTGTTGAAGATCTTGAGGCTGCAGCCACTGGGGATCTTGCAGACAGTGGTTGGGTGGAAACCATGGTGGTAGTTGCAGTTTCTACTCTGGACAAAAATACTGGTATCGCTCAAACACTCAGCATACACCTCTCCTCCAACATAATAGAGGTGAACACCTAAGTTTCGTCAAAGGAGAAACAGGAGATAAAAGTTTAGTTCCAAAAAGAGTATTTTAGTTTATTAAAAGAACAGGTTTTAAATGGCCTCAGCTACCGAATGAAGTAAATAAAAGAGCAATATGCAAATGTTTAAGCAACCCAGATCAAATAACATGCATTATTGATTTTTCAGAGCTAATGCTGGCTGAACACATCCTGTAGAGGGAACTTAAATATGGCGTTCCTGCATATATAGATTTTTTATTAGAATCTGCTATGTTTGAAACACTGGGGGGGAAAAAATATAAATAAAGAAAGACATGCTATAAGTCCCATAACCTTACACATGATAAATTTAATGTCCCCCCCCCCCCCCCAATATGTTAAATTTAGCTAACTAACAAAGTGTGCATTGAAATGTGCACAGATTAGGTGTGTAGATGTGTAATTTTTTGTAGGAAAATGAACAAAACATTATAATACTTCGACCAGGGGAGCCAACATCTGAACATTTAGATTCGAGCGAAAAAGCATAACTTGTTTCAGACCAGGAAAACAGCAGACTGCTCTTCCTGGGGAATACCAGTAACTTTTCACATACCTTTGCCAATATGGCGGCGGGTGTTTTCAATGGTGGAATTGCGGTTAACATTGGAGAGCAGGCCCAGGCAGAAGCGGTTTTTGTTGTTGGATGGATCAGTGAATCCATCGACCAGCACGCTGGTAGAGGAGGCATGGTAAGCTTCACCCACGCGGTTATTCAGCTCATAGTACACAATTGAGCACCAGTGGCTGGGCTCCTCATACTCCACTGGCTGCACATCTAGGAAGGATTTAAAGAAGTGTGTCTTAGTTACACGAAAGTCACAATACTGTACAGACTGATTTTTTCCAACATGAACCAGTAAGAGTGTAAACACACTCTCAGCTCACAATACAAGGTGATTCATGATACTGGTTTACAAATCAGTATTCTGGTGATATATCTAACTAGTAGTGGCCTGTATGTTGGTTCAACTGCACACTGGCTGCAGAACAGACAGCACAAACACTACACAAAAATGACTTGTTCAAGGCCTTTATCAGAAACATGGCCAGACCTCACTGGATTTAGCATTTTCATGAGACTTTGTGTATGGCTGTAAAAGCGAACGCTCGTTAGAAATAATCATAATGACTATTTGTTTATGCAAGGAACTATTCTCTTAAGGTGAAGCAGTTTATACTCAGTCTAGGAGTAGAATTTGTCTAAATATTTGTTTGGCATCTTCATCTTCAGTTTGGATTTTAAGGATATTGTTGAGAAACTAAAGTTTTTTGGGCTGAACTACATATTAAGTATATTTGAATTTTTATTCCAGTTAATATTCTAAAAAGAAAGCAGTAATGTAAATGACATGTTTAGCTATTCATTGTTCGGCTTTGCATTTGCTATTTTGCACACTAAAACCACCTGGCATGTACTGCAGATGTTAGTCGCTTGCTATACTATGAAATATAATACAACAGTTAGACCATGGTACATTTTTTCATCATTTCAAATGTGATTCGAAAGAGTCAAAATGATCATGTCACCTTGTCGTTACCTACTCCTAATTCTACATTATACATAAACTATATATTAGGCAGGGATGCAAAATAGTGTGATGCATGACAAGGATTGTTCTGTGCACTGACTGCAAGCTTTGGTTAATCAAATAAAATTAATAGAACATCACAACAATCCCAAAAATCTGCTGTGTCACTTTTTGCAAATGTATTGTGTCCAAACATATTATCCGATGAAACAGACCAAGCAAACTATCTGGATGAAGGCAACATTACACCAACTACAATGCATATTTACTTTACAAAATCATCAAAACAGTCATTATAGCACAAATCCATATCACATTGTTTTGGGGAGGCTGTGATCAACTAAGTCAACAAAGAGTGCTATGCCACTCTTACCTCCTCTGGGCATGTTCTGAGGCACCATGCTGCTGCCAGTGTCCATAGACTGAGAGCCATCTTGCCCCATCTGCTCTTCCGGAGGCATGTATGCAGGGGGAGGGGTGTCAGCTGGAAGAAAAAAAAAAAAAAAAAAAGACACCACAAAGAAAGCAGTCAGAAGTGGAAACACTGCTGCCAACAAATGGTCCATCCACATCAATACCCTAGAGTGAATGTTTCAATGGATCTTTACCGGAAGCACTACACCCCCACACATCTTATGGAAAGCTTTTAGTGTCTGATTTCACAAATCCTTGACATCAAAAGCTCATTCCAAACCAACCCATCACCTACATCACTTTCCAAAAGGCGATCTAGTTCCATCATGTAGTGCAAAATAAGATAAAGCTGTTTTATTGCTACAGTGCACTGTGTAAGAAGACCATTAAGATTTGCATCATGACAGTCATAGATGCTGTAGTTGTAAATCAGATAGAGCCTAAGAGAAGTCCTGCACCATTTCCACCACTCTTCATCTGTACACTTCCTAAGGTTGCTGTAACCACTTGACACCATCAGCCATGTTTAAGAAGATCGAATTAGGTCTGCACAATGTTGGAATTGCCAGTTGATGCTGATATCCAATATTTTTTTTAATGCTGATACATTTATAAAATACAGAAAGAATTTTATGAAGAAATAAATTATTTCTGTAGCATCTCAAATTGAGTAAAATGACTCATTCATATATTCAGCAAAACCTAGCATCAGGTACAATAACTAAGCCGTCAAAATTGGTTTGTAATATTGATCAAATGTATCTAATGCCAATAATTCTTTTTTTGTGCAAAAATGCAGTAAAACGGACATGAAGCCAATATCACAAGTACCTGCATGATGTATGACTATGCTAAATGACTAATTCATCAGATAGTACATCAACCCATTCAAACTAAAATAACTCTACATGATCCCTCATCATAGCCCAACATTGCTTTGCATGAAGCTCAGGAAACTTGTTTCATATGAGGCATAAGGCTGCAAGAGCAATGCTGAACCGAACAATTTAGATGAATAAAAAAGCAGCTTTAGTCCCCCTCTCAGACCGTTATAAAACATTAGCGTTCCTTACGCCTGACAGCACCCAGCCTGCGGACGCAGGCATCAGCAAATCCCACAGATCTAGAATGGGGACCGGACAAGCTTGTGCCCAGCGATGGGCACCCACCAACACCACATTCATTTCATTGGGCTTTGCTGCGCTGCTTAGCTGGCATTTCAATTGTTCATGATACACAGGCCCCTTCGCCGCACAGCTGACCATCATAATTCAATGTTCTTCTGGACCACAGAAATCGATTTCATTAAACCAACGAGCAATTCCATTTGCTAGTGCTATATTTACAGTATCTATTGCGCTCGGTGTGCGGTTTAAAATCAGCAATGTAACGCTACTAAATGAAACTTCAGAGACGAAAAATCTTTGTGCAGGTGTTAAGTGTGTTTCAACAGTGCTGCAGTGAGAGCTGTAAATGTGAATACCTGGGAGCTGGAAGGGGCTGGATGGGCCTGAGCTGGCAGGGGAGTTGGGGTATGTGCCACTGCTGGCAGGAGAGGGTGGGTAGGGTGAATTTGGAGAGATAGGAAAGGAGCCTCCACCACTGTGCTGCTGGAAGGACTCTGGGAAGGTGGCGTTCAGTGGCATATGCGGCTCATTGTGGCTCAGGTTGCGGAACTGTACCAGAAGGCTGTGCTGGGGGTTGAACTCACTGTGTCTGGGCACCAACACAGGAGGAAGCACTGATGGAAAAATAGGAGAAAGTGTCAAACATGTACGTATACACATGCCTCACAATATAATAATCATATACTACAAAATCTCACAAAAACAACTATACAGGAAAATGAAAAAGCCCTGACAATTAAAAAAAAAGAAAAAAAGAAAGTAACTTTGTTTTACTCCATTCATCTGGTGTTTGGTTGGAGGGGGTATGCCAACATATACATCTATAAATCATTTCATCAGGTATACCAACCTTTTATCTATATTCATTTTATTGGCTCCACTTACATAGGTGCAGGTTTACAGTTTACAATCAGACTAAAGTCAATCTATTTCTTTTAATCATTTGCCATCATTACCCCTTACATCAGTGGTGAAGACCCCCCGGACTGTAGGAGAATGGTGGTGTGTACGTATGGGTGTGTGTGCTGCACAGAGTGGATCTCACACAGCAGTGCTGCCGAAGTTTGTAAACACCTAAGTGTCATGGCAAGACTGAACAAATGTGGGGTGCCACTGATTAACAGAGCAAAGAGGGCTAACAAATGAATCAGAGAAACAGACTGACTGCTGTCTATAATAGTAAAGTGCTTTTATAGTAGGCTTGATGGAATGGACAATGGTTGTAGATAAAAGGTCAGTGTACCTAATAAACTGGCTCACCAGTGAAATTACACTTAGGGTCACTTCTAGATTCAAAATAATAGTGAAAGCAAAACAGTCCAGCTTCAGTGTTTTCTCTCCTACGAGACATGAGATATCTGTCCTTGAAAAGTTCAATACAGTACCTCCTGTCCACAGCTTTTTCAGAGCAGGGGGCAGAATAGGTTACAGCAGTCAGAGAGAAGAGCAATTTGATAGTCCCAACATTCTACAGCCGCTAGAAATTCACCATGAGAAACAAATTTGCTTTTATCTTGTTGATCAGAATTCTGTTCTTTGCTATAACATTGCAAACAGAGCTTTAGCTGTCAAGGCTTACCAGGACTTTCCACCCTCTTGTAATGGTAGGGGTTGATGCAAACTTCTTTCTGTTTGGAGCCAAACGGGTATTCGCACACCTCCAGGGGCTTGAGCTCATGGTGAGACTGCAGGTCTGGCCAGCGCCACACGCGACAGTAGATGACGTGGGGAAGGCCCTTCCTGTGAGACACCTGCAGTCGACCATCCAGTGAGCGTGGGATGGTTACGCACTTGCTGGGCTGCCCAGGGCTGCTCAGGGCCTTCTCTAGGTCCTCCATGGCACCTTTCTTTTTCTTCAGCTTCTTAACCAGTGCATCCACAGCCTTCTCGGCCCATTTCTCCTCTTCATCACCCTGTTTCCAGCCAAGCAGGCGTTTCACCGCCGGGCTTGTGAAGGAGAACAGGCTGGACATAGAGGTCATCGTGCCACAATGCACCAGGAAGAGGCCGCTGAATCGTTAGTCAGGCTGCACTGGGCCAGGAGGATGGCTGTATGTGTTAGGGTATTTAGGGAGGGGAGGGTCTTTAGCCTTGCACGGCCAAGGACAGGAAACGGAGGCAGGACGCAGCTGCTGGTGCTCAGGAAGGCCTGTGGTGGAGGGAGTGGGGTGGGGGATGGGGGGTATTAACCAGGTCACAACCACTTGGGATCTGGTGCAAGGGGCAAAGTAGGGAATGAACTGATGCTTGAAACTGCTCTTAAATTGATGTTTAACAGCACACTGCGTAGAGAACAGTCGGTCTATTCCATACTAAACACAGGATATGCACAGGGAAAGGTTATAAAACAGCACCTGCAAAACAGTTAAAAGATGAATTAAAATCACAAATTTCATCTCAACTACACACACACACAAACACACACCTATCAATCACCTGGAGTACATACATACAAACATTTTCATAAAAGTCACAGGACCGCCTGAATACAGAATCCCCAGAATCTAAATTGAACCACCATCTTCAAATTAAGATGAACACAGCATTCAACCACGCCCACACAGTCATGCTCAAGAAAATACTGGACATTCATTCAGATCTTAAAAACAGCCATGCACCTTTTTCACGCAAGCCCTTAAATCAACCCCACATTTGATACTAATCCCATTTACTATTCTATTTTTGTCTTATTTACTCATGTTACAGCCATTTAGAAGTCATTTCAATGGTGTCACGCAAAGGTAAGAAGGTATGAGACACGAACAACAGACTATGTGCAAAGAAAACTGCAAAATGCAAACATTCATACAAAAATCCTTCGCTATGATATTGTTAAAGGGAAAAGAAAAAAAAAAAAGACGCTGATGTTCCTAGAACAATAAGCATATTTAACCTATGCATGACTGACTACAAAATTTATGCCAGTCCTTGCAATGCCTTATCCTAAAAAGACTGCGAGTCAATCTTCCATAGGAGGTGTGCAAGTGTATTCCATCCTATACAGCCTTATAAAAGTAAAAAAAACAAAAAAACAAAAACAAAACGGCACTCATTTCAAAAAGTGCTGCCTGGGAAGTACCCATTTACCATGTGTTGTGGTGCACTATAACAGAGAACTATTGTGTTGCATCTGTAAGCAACAGGCTCTCCACGCCCCACCCAGGGAGCTCTCAGAGCGAGTCAGCAGAACAGGCAGAGAACAGCACAGCACAGTCGAATCCAGCTGGTGGAAACGTTGTGAGCAAAGCAGGACAAAAAGGATATCAGGCCACTGTGAGCCACTTCCTGTGGCCACATCCCTTCCCCTCGACCTCCTCTTCATCTGCCAAACATCAGCTCTAACCCATCAGGAGAAACTCTTACTATTCAGAGGATTCCCATGTTCGTGAAGACATGGTAGTGATGATCAGCATTTAAGGACTCTTAGCAAGCACTACTATTGATCTTTTGGAAATATTTAGGGTGACTGAACAGAAGAAAGCTGCACAGTGTAGTGATGATCCAGCCCCTCTGTATGCTCTCGCTCTCTAAAGTAGGTCATCTGCTCTCACTTCTGCCTAGGCCCACACAGAACCCAGTTCTGCCTCTCCGTTATCCCGTCCCTGCATGGGCCCTGGCAAGCAGACCAATGCAGTGACAGCAGAAGGAACCAACAAGTTCAGCCATTACAGTAATTAAATGAATAAAATCTAATTTCCCCCTTACCTCAAACATAGATAAGCCAAGACATACCTGATGTCTAAAGAGTACTTATTTACTTTTGCCTTGGAGCTGCAAAGCTAATACAGCTATATTACCCTCACAGTAACCCCAATAGTTGACAATTTGCTTCTGAGGCACCCTAAAGTGTATTACGAGGGATGTTGAAAATTTCTACACTTTTCAAAATTTTTAAAAGTAATAAAAGCTTTGAAATTCTTAACAAACAAGACTAAAAAAAATAAAATTAAAAAATTTTTTTACAGAAACGTTTTGAACCTTGATTTTGGTACTACAGGTGCTTAAATATAAAAGCTACAGAGACATGACATCTAATAGAAGCGACTGATGTAAACCACTGGTGAACACTGCATAATTCAAAGCCCTTCTATCAGCAGTAATGAGCACTTCACTGAACTAGCAGCCTGTTCCAGCCATACTGACACTTTAATGGTGTGTGACTGATGACAGCAATACAATAACCTTTACTAGAGGAAGCACAGGACACGGCTTCTAGACATACAAACAAAGCACCACGCGCAAACTGTTCTCTGTAGACTAAAACAGACATGTTCAAGCCGGCTTGCAACACCTCGTACATTCTTCTTAAAGAAAACCAATCGAAGGCATTTACCTCTATCGATTTTTATGGTCTTCATGGACAACCTCGTGCTGCTCTAATACTCCTCCATTGGTGTCAGTCTAACAGAAACCTTAATGATGTAGGAGGATTAAAGCTAGCAGTAGTAAACCCTGCAGGTCATGACTAACTTAGCACAGGCAACGTATTGCCTGGTCAAAACACACATCGTTCCCTGACACAAGCAAACATTTATGATATGAGACTCGTCACTGAGCATAAAATCTCCGTCATTTGTTTCCCTAAAAACAAAAAAAGTGGGGAGAGGTCACACCCACACAGCTGAGGTGTGGAGGGCTTAACTGGGCTTTGTTTTATTGGTCTTGACACTACACAGCTCCCTGTCCACAGAGACTTACATCATCCTCACAAACGGGGCAGTCCCCTTTTTTGCAACACGGCACTGATTACTGTCCTACTACTCTTTTGGGACTGAATGATGCAGTGTATTTGATACCGAAAGAGCCATTTTTGGAAGATTGCCTCATAAGTCGTTTAGTCCCTAAGCATTATAACTCAAATTTCTTGCATCTTGATCCAAGCCCACATTGCTGTGTGTGTATCTAAGCAAGAGAGACAGGGGATGGCTATAAGAGTAAATGAAAAATAATCAAGTGAAAAGCAAAAACAAATATTTATTACACATACAAGACACTGGGGGAAGGAGGGGTGTGTGTGTGTGTGTGTGTGTATATATGAGTGAGAGAGAGACAAATACATGAGAGATACATGTCTTGAATAAAGGGATATGAACACACCCTCCTCTAGAGCACTACGGAAATGCATAGTTTAACTTTGCGATGCATACAATATCCAGTACCCCTGCAACATGTCTCCAGTTTTGTTCAGATAATTTGATAGTTTCCTATTACAATTTCAAACTTACTGTTAATTTTGAACTGTACTTTTGTATATAAAAAGGACAAAAATCCCCCCTGCTACCTCTATGTACTTCACACACACGACCAGGTGAGTAGTCAGAAAGTATGGGTCAGTGTGCGTGACGTGACGTTTGTAAATGTATTCTCTTTTGGAGTGTGTGAGAGAGAGCCATAGGAGAGAGCAACAGTGAGGCAAAACACCAAAATGACACGAGACTTAAAAATGTACTTTAAAAAGTGTACCCAATGTCCGCAATAGTCATTTTTGACATCTTGAACAAGCTGATACATAGAGCAAATTCAATAATATCAAGCAGCCCTATTTGCATACAACAAAAAAAGAATTTGTAAATTAATTTATACCCTTAATTTTATAAACATTTTTTGACAAGTGGAGGAATTGATGGAGGAGATAAGCATCCAATAAACTTCACACAACAGCTCAAAATTCTCCTGCTAAGCTGGATGAGGAATATTCCTCTAAAAAGGTCAAATTTGTTCTTCGGAGTATGTTCAACATTATGACAGAAAAAAAATCTGAATGCACTGAAATGCAGTTTGTGGCATTGGTTTGATGATTTATACAACTCAACTCTTAAAAGAGATAAGGGAGATTTAACACTTTATAGACAAATAATGGTTTTGTTTGATAGTTTTTTCTGTGGTTACATAGTTTGAACTGACAATGTACCAGCAACGCAGTTACAAAACTACCATATTAACCACTGAACTACATCCAGTTATACAGGATCAACTGTGCTCTTTTTAAAAGCACATGCAGCTGGTCAGGGTTCTTTAGGCACACACACAAAACCCATGAACTCGCTCAAAAATGTGTTTTGTAATGTGACTTATCACAAAAACAAAGCTGTCTTTTCACCCTGAAAAGGCTGACTTTGTTTTGTGATGCACTGAAGCCACAGCAAGCCAACACTTTCCAATCATGACCCAACAAACCCAAACACAGGCTGGGTGTGCCATAACCAGTCCGAGAACGTCGGAAAGCCTCTGGATCACTCTCTCATTTGGCCTGTCAGCTACCCTTCTGACAATTTTTAATTCAAAACAGCCTGAGTGTATGTTGGAGAAGCGTTCGGTCTATAAATGCAACACAAATCAGTCCCTAACTCTTGCCTAGTTCGGCTCCCAGCTACTTTCATCCAATCATTTAGGCTTACTTTCCCTGTCGCTCCCTCCCGTCCTCCAAGGAACATCGCCTGGCTCTGCCATCCCTACACAAGGCAAACCCAGTCCAGACTCTTCTCATTCGTGGTTCCCCACTGGTGGAATGAACTGCCAAAGGCTACCAGAGTAGCAGAATCCCTCTCTAGCTTCAAAAACATCCTAAAGACTCATCTGTTCAGAGAGCATCCCCACTCCTGATCTTCTTGCACTTCTCCCTACACAAAGATTTGAGCACTGAGTACTCTCCTGTGGTTCTCACAGTGTCCTGAAACTTGAGTGTTTCCTCGTATCGTAAATGGTTTTGGATAAAAGTGTCTGCCAAATGAATGTAACGTAATGTAATGATATCAGACGCAGTGCAGTGCGCTTAGACAATATTTAAACTGACGAACTGCTAGCCAGAGCTGTATCTGTACAGTAACAGAGATAAGCTGTGTGCACAGTGGTAAGGTCGCTATTGACATTAAAAGCGGATCCATACACCCATTTTATCAGCCATTTGGAGAACAGCCTCAGATGCTAGATGTAAACCATTACATTTTTTAAATGATTATTCTTTTCAAGGCTCTAGGATAAGATAAAACAGCCCTTTATTATTTCCACAGGTGGGAAATTTGCTGTTACAGCAGCAAGTGGAGACAGTTCAAAAGAGGAAAACAGAACCAGCATAACCAATAGAATAAAAACTACTGGGATTAAAAGTTTAGGATTATAATGGTTAGAAAGCTATAATGGTTCCTGCACCCATGCTCTGGACTCTGAAGGTAACTTGTTTTTCTATAACAAACTAGATAAAACGTGAATGCCGTGCAGTGGCAAATAGCTTTGGTTTTATATTTGATTTGATAATATTAATGTTTATGTTGAGACTTACAGAAATATTTGATCTGCAGCTGTGTAACTGTGTTAAAGGGAACACCGCTGTTACAAAGCACCTTATTTGTTCATATAGCAATACTTTAAAAATAAAAGTGCACAACAATACACTACTTTTGAATTCATTATTTAATTTTGCGTACAACAATGCAATTAATCGCATGATTTTCTGAGATCATATATATATATATATGAATGAGCTCTGAGATTATATATATACACACAAGTACACATTGCAGTGTCCTCAGTTGCTTGGTATCAGCAGACATTGACAAAAACAACAACAGTGCACCAGAAGAATTGCGCATGTAGCACCAGAAAAGTCCTTGTCGAGTACAGCACTGGATGACCCGGGTTCAACATTCAACAAACAACAAAAAAAGGCTAAACATACGAACCACATCATACAGACATGGGCTCAAAATAGCCAAGAGGTACTTCCAAGGAGGTTATTAAGTTGAAAATAATACCAGTCAGTACCAAAAATTATGTACAGAACACAAGTTTCTAAAGTAACCAGATCATCCATTTCAGTAGTGTGGCTGATCTGATGACTGCTCTATTTCCCATGATGCTCAACTACAAAACAGGACTATGCGTGATACTTGTACGTGACTGCACAAGAGTTTTGGTTAAATAGAAAACAGGTTGTTTGACTATGCATAAGAAATACATAACTAGAGCGAAAATTCCTGTAGAAATGCTCTGGACGAGCTGGTGTTCCTACTAAAGTGGCCGGTCTGTGCCACATGAAGTTTTGTGGATGTATGGTGAACTATTAATGAGCAGAACTACATTCATTTAAATGTGGCCAAAAAATTTAATGGAGCTGTATTAAGCAAAGAGGGATATGCAAAAAGAAAGAAAGGAAAAGACAAGTGCAGGGCTTGAATGAGGGGATGGATATGTGGGAGGAAGTTTCATGTGAACTTTCGCTATTTTTCTTTTGAAACTGCACTTATTAGAAATTGGGTCAAAAATGTATAGAAGTGAATGAAGTAAAAAGGGATGAGCAATAAGCAAGGAAAAGATAAGTGCTGGTCATACCTGACCTTTTGGAAAAAAAGAAAGAAAAAAAAAAAAGGTATTTCTATATTGTCATGATGCACAATTACAAAACGACTGAATGATAAATGCAGTGGTACTTGACTGTGCACGGGTTTAAGTTAAATAGAATAAAGGCTGTTTTTATTATGGATAAGAAATACATATTCATAAGCATTTAACTGCAATAATGAAACCTTAGGTTTTTGTGCTTAGAACAGTTCGAACTGACAAGTATTATTCACACCGAACTAAATTACAAGTTTGAGTTGAGTATAAAAAAGCTGTTTGACTATGGATTAGAAAAACATCACAAACTTTAAGTGTAATAATGATCCAGCTCATGTTTTTTTTCCCCCTTTGGTTAGAACCGGCAAAATGTACCAGCAACAACCAGTTGTACATGACTGCAAATGGATTTGATTAACACAAACACAAGTGTGTGTGTGTGTGTGTGTGTGTGTGTGTATGTGTGTATGTATATATATATATATATATGAGAAT
This sequence comes from Bryconaethiops microstoma, assembly GCA_037577275.1. Classification (NCBI taxonomy): domain Eukaryota; kingdom Metazoa; phylum Chordata; class Actinopteri; order Characiformes; family Alestidae; genus Bryconaethiops; species Bryconaethiops microstoma. The sequence continues at coordinate 7,114,418 of JBBJLS010000032.1, read as the reverse complement.
GGGAAATACATGTTTATAGGCCTTTCAACTGTGATGATAAATTTCCATTTTTCATGTGCTCAGAACAGTTTGAACTGACAAAATGTACCAGAAATGCAGTAAAGTTTTATATACTACATTAAGTTTTATAAACTACATCAAGTTGAACATGACAGCACATGGGTTTGAGTTAAACATAAACATGACTATGGATAAAGGCTTATAAATATGTATTTCTTAACTGTAATAACGATCCTTCTCAGTATTTGTCTTTGTTTAGATCAGTTTGAACTGATAAAACGTACCAGTAATGCAGTTCACTGAAGTACATCACGAGCTTGAGTTAAATATAAAATAAGCTGAAAGACTACGGATCAAAAGTAGACATTTATAAGCCTTTTAATTGTAATAATGACATCCCAGTTATTTTCTGTGATTAGAACTGACAAAATGTACCAGAAATGCAGTAAAATTTGTATTATTCACTGAACATACAGTGTTGCATGACTGCACAAGAGTTGGCGTTAAATACAAAAGAAACTGTTTGACTATGGATATAAAATATATATTTATAAGCCTTAAACTGTAATAAAGCTATATAATAAGCTACATGAATGAGTTTACTGTCTGTGAAACAGAAAGACACGCCACGACATGCATCTGCAGCTCTTCTGCTCGTATTGAGGGCACTGTATGATACACAAACACCCAAAGAAGCTATTAATCAGGGTTAAACTGTTTGCATTTGATCTTTTTCACTCTAAACTCACTCTCTTGCCCCCGAAAACACTTATTAGCGTCAGTATTTTTGTGTAGTTAACCTACTAAGCTAGGAACAAGCTAACAGGCTAACTCACCAGCCAGGCTCGTTGTTGAAAAAAGTTGCTAGTAAGTAGCAAACCCAGCAAGATCACAACTCGTTACAACTTCAAAGGCCACAGCTTATATAATCGCATAAATAACAGTCTAATCTATTATATAACACGCAAAAAGTAGAAAAATCGTTTATGAATCTTATATTTTCTTTCTCTTCGTCCCACTAGCACGAAAAGTAGCAAGCTAAACTTTTTCAATCACTTCTCTACACCCCACCCCCTGTGGAAAACTGCCCAGAGTGAAATAAAGTGGCTCAAAAACCCTCGAAAGCAGTTCATGGGTTTTGAAAAGATGTCATACCTCTGATGGATATCGTGAATATCCCTCGACCTTTCCTTTACAAACACCAACATGAAGGACGATTTTTTTTCCCCCTTTTTTCCCCTGTCCGTCTCTCCCCCTCTCCTCGTCTCTCCTGCCCTGGCGTCAAAGAGACTGGGGCCGAAGAACCTCAGTGTGTATCCCTCCGCCTCTCTGACAGTCCCTCTCTCTGCTGGGTCTCAGCCTTATCTCTTCTGGGTGGTGGGATCAGAGGTGGGACACGGGTTCCATTTAGTCATTTACATGAACTCCTGTTAGTACTGTTATTTCAAATTAAATACATTTAGGACATCTATTTTACTTAGTTACATTTTGTGTGTGTGCGTGTGAATTTAAGTTCATTGTGTTGTTTGCGTTAGCTGCAATGGGTCACACTTCACACTTCCGACTGGACCAAAAGGACCAACCTACTTAGTTGCATTTTGGGCCCTCACTTTTATTTACTAATTGATTTGTGTGTGTGTGTGTGTGAGTTCATTGTGTTCTTGTTGGCAGATTCATTTTTCTGAGTGGTTCATTGTGTTATATTAAAGTAAAATGGCCTCTTATAGTCATGCATGAATACAGCACACAGTGTGAACAATGTGATTTTTTTTCTCTGTATCTAATCCTGTAACCAAGTGAAGCAGCGTACGCAGCACCCGGGGAGCAGTGTGTGAGGACAGTACCTAAAGGGTACCTCAGTGGTGCCACAAGCAGTCCTGGAATTCAAACCCATGACCTTCTTGGTGTTGGCTGCAGTGGGTCATACTTCATACTTCTGACTGGATCAAAAGAACAACAGGAGAAAAGGGGGCCTATCACACTTCAGTTTAACTCTGATAAACACTGGATGTAGTAAGAAGTAATTGAACTATTTTTTGACACTGTTTGTACTTTTGTACTGGAAAGGTTCTATTACTTGAGCCTTTATTTCACTTAAGTTACACAACTTTACTTGAGTATTGGTTTTAGCCACTCTACCCACCTCTAGTGGGAATGGGCAGGAACACTAATTTTCATTCTGTTTCGGTACCAGGTAATACCAAGGAGAATTAATCGGTATTGTGTATTTTTTCAGTTGAAACCAGACGTGTTTGCATTATATGATATTTGAAAACATTTGCTTTAGTATTGAATAAACTGTCCTATTAATCTATTTAGTGCAGTTAAATAACAGTCCAACCATCATGGGGCTGTCTGGGCCTGTGTGTTTAGGATAAGGGTCCTATCCTCACTTCTATGTGCTGCAATCATTTTATTTCAGCACCAGAGACATGAAAAGACAAATATTCAATATACTGCTTAAAGAAAACACTTAGCATTGACATTTCTGTTTGATCAGTTCTCAAAATATAATGTGCAAGAATCATACAGGTGCTGATCACAAATGGCTGCCGGTCCATGGTAACGTAGTCAAAAGTCTGAAGATACTTTAGAGCTGGACAAATGTCATTATACTTATGGAAGATTATTAGAAAACAAGAACTTTGTCTTTTAAAATAGATTGGAATGATTGACTGCGCTTAATTGATTTCAGGTTGAACTTGAATGTGCTGCACAGGCTACAAATTCAGAGGGAGCAAAAGTTGTCATATATATATTGCATATGGTAAGCATCTGAGAGCGTGCATGTGAAACTGCGAAAACTGAAAGTATCATTGAGTCAACGCAGATCTTGTGTATCACAGTATAGATCATATATCACTCAGCACTAACTGTGTCCTCGAAATTACAGAGGTGGAAACTACAGAAGGCGAACAGAAACGAAAGGCAAA
>JBBJLS010000032.1:7086103-7106827 GCA_037577275.1 Bryconaethiops microstoma | reverse complement strand
ACACAATAAACAATAGTGCAATATATATATTCCTCAGTGCAGTTAGTGCAGAGCTGTATGAGCAGCACTGCTGTGGCGGAAGGACACGCTGGGTCTGATCTTCTCTCCTCAGGACTGCTCTGGCTGCGCCGCAGCTGCGTGACGTCACGGTGTTTGGCTCCTTTCTGTCTGGCTTTGAAAACTCCACAGGACAACCGACCAATCAGGAGGCGCGAGGCTGCGCAGGCGCACCAGCTCGCTTTTCTTTTTAATTGATTTCTTTAAATATTATAGAAATTATTTTTGGCTGCAGTGCTTTTAAATGTTTCACATAGTCTAACATATTTTATAATATATTAAAAACTCAGTCTTCATAGTTACAGACATTGTGACAGTGATGTCATCAGTGCGTGATATTTTTTCTATCTATTTACATCAGGAGTCATTTGTAAATGGTTGGCATGGAGGCTAAACATCAGTTTCATTAATTTATTGGTTTCATCATGTTATTGTAGATTGTATATAGGACCAATACATGGATACAAAGCTTTTTTTGGTACAGACTGTACCAAATATTTTGTATAAATATTTTACATTTAGGGCAGTTTGCCACTGGAAATCGCTTTGGGCATTTAAAACTAGACAGAAATGATAATAAGAGGTCATTTGTTATATTGTAATGTTCCAAAAGTGTCCAGCAGGGGTCTGTCTTTGTCCAGAAAAGACTGCTGAATGAGGGCCAGGGCCTCAGCAGGTACAGCCTACAGGAACACAGATGCTTTTGAATTCCCAAATTTGCATTGTATTTACATATTAATAGTGTTATTGATCTTGTTATTGTTCACTATTAACTACATTTTTAAACGTAATACATACTTGTGGCTTAATGGTTAGGGCATTGCCCTTGTGATTATAAAAACGTGGGTTCAAATCCCAGTTGCAGAGGAAGAATTTCACACTGTGTGCTGTGTTGTGCGGTTGATGCGCCTGACTGTCAGTGGACACTTTACTTCGTCACAATAATAAATCATGTAAATATGGCCCTCATGCCTGGATAAGTGAGCTATTACCTTTACGCTGCTTTCACGGCAGAGTAGTTTGAGCGTCAAAAAAAAAAAAAAAAAGCACTGAAGATGACCTCTGCAGGGAGAAACACGGCAAGACAGATCGGAAAACCTTACATCTCCTCTCTGTCTCAGATATTTAATGTCCATTTGGAAAGACTTTGAGATTTATGGGCCAGTGGATGTTTTATCTCTAGCACTGCATATCCAATATAAGCATTCTCAAATAAAAATGCTACTACTGATAATAATAGTAATAATAATAATAAAACTAGCAGTCATAATCTGGGTTCTGGACAACAGCATCCCATTTTAGTAAAGCTGTTTTCATCAAAACAGCTTGTACCAAACCATGTGTCGCCTAAAGGAAGACATCGCAATGTAATCGAAATGTATATAATAACATGTTCTATTATTTCATTAAGACATGTAGACTGTGATGATAGGCTCACCCTGCGAGCTGTGCAGGCTCTGGTGCTCCAGTAGACTCTGGGTGTCTGGCCTATAGTATAAGGAAGCTATTGTGGGAGAAGCCCACACAGTAAAAGGCCAGGGCAGAGGGCAGCAGCTGTAGCACAGGTCATGTGTGGTAGACTTTTACCAAAACATCTGTTTCTGTCTATAACAGGGGTACCTCTGGACTGCAATCACAGTGGAGAGGCCTATTCTTTGATGCCTGACAGTTCTCATCCATTTATCACCTTTTTTATATAAGTTACCTAGCAGGAAAACTAAACACAGTCTGGTTGTTATTGTAAACTCTTTTATTCTTCAGTGAGATCATGTCTGGCTAAGAAGAGCAGTTCAACAACATTTGACAAGGGGAGTTAATAGGAAACTTATGGCTTGCATGATTATTAAATTAATCTTTTGCTTCCGATGAGGCATTGGTTGGTTTCAGCTTCAGGCCTAGTTTTTGGCCTTGGCTTTTACCGTGTATTATTTTGACTAGATTTCTAAGATTTCTACTGTAACCTCCTTTCAACTGCAACTGTTTAACTAATGTTTCCTATGGCTTTTTGATCCTGTCTCCCCCTTCAACAGCACTGTGGAATTTGGCATATGGTGAGTCCAACACCACATTATAGCGAGTGTTAATAACTCTGCATGTGTTTCACATTACAGCTCTCGCACTGATCTAGATTTCTTAAGTCATCTCTGTGACAATAAGACTGGAGAGAAGACACTCCCTCTAACACACACAAACACACACACACACACACACACACACACACACACACACACACACACACACACACACACGACTAGCACTGTGAGCAGTGAGGGAGCACACCTCTATTTTGCTGATGACTGAAGATTCCAAACATATTACAGAAGTGTAATTAAAACAAATACTTACTATATATTTGTTCTAAACTGAGAAAGCGTATTTCTAACTCTCCCAAGTTTTTTTGATTCAAAGTATATTATGTTCAGAATCAAATTATCTGTCTGGGATTCTGAAATTTAATAAGGAAGATGATCACAACAGAGTCTTTTATTGATGTTTCCATCCATTTGTTGAACCACTTATGCTTAACTAGGCTCACAGGGGGTGCTGGAGCCTGTCCCAAGAGTCACAGGGTGAAAAGTGGAGAAACACCCTGGACAGGTTGCCAGTCCATCACAAGTTAGACACATACACTCCAAGGGGCAATTTAGCATCTCGAGTTCCAACGCTTGACAATTATGGTGTGCTGGACTGTGGAAGGAAAGCAGCACTGGGTCTAAACCCACATGCACATGGGGAGAACATGCAAACTCCACACAGGCCAGGATCTGAAACAAGGATATTTTTGCTGTGAAGCTGTGCTACTCTATGTGTATCTACACTACAAAAGTATTGGGACACCTGACCATTACACCTACACGGATTTTAATGACAATGCATTTAAATACTTAGAATTGAATATGGAGTTGATCCCCCCTTTGCAGCTATAACAGCTTCCACTCTTCTTGGAAGGCCATGAGATTTTGGCGTGTTTTTGTGGGAATTTATGCCCATTTATTCTGTAGAGCATTTATGAGGTCAGGCACTGATGTTGGACAAGAAATCCTGGCTCACAATCTCCAGTCCACTTCATCCCAAAGGTGTTGGATGGGGTTCAGGTCAGGGCTCTGTGTGGGCCAGCCAAGTTCTTCCACACTAAACTCATCCAGCCATGACTTTATGGAGCTTGCTTTGTGCACTGGAACACAGTCATGCTGGAATAGAAAAGCTTCTTCCCCAAACTGTGACCACAAAGTTGGAAGCACAGTATTGTCCAAAATGTCTTGGTCTGCTAAAGCATTAAGACTGACCTTCACTGGAAGTAAGGGGTCTAACACAAACCTTGAAAAAAAGGTGTGTCTCAATACATTTGTCCATATAATGTAGTTCAGCCACACACGCAAATGTTGTAAACATTGAATGGAAGGTAGTAGTCAGCAGTCAGCACAATATCATTTGAGGAATGCTGTTCGGTGGCTCAGCAATATTAGCATTATTGACTGGACTATCCCTTTAAAATCATTTTGGAAAATACCCTGAAGCAAACACATTCTCTTTATTCAAACTGCCAATATGGAAGCATGGAGACCACATGAAACAGGTTAATCTCACACTCCTCTCCACACTGTGACCTTTAGTTGCCGTACAATGTACCCTGCACTGTTTAGGCTTTCAGCAAGTGTGTCTGGCAGACTCTCAGCAGCCTCACAGCTGGCTGTGTCGGCCCGCTGGTCTCCAACTGCATTAACAGCCCGCCAGTGTCTGGCCCTCAGAGTAAAATCCTGCTGGAATGTTTCAGTCAGACCTGTGGCTCGGCTGCCAGCTGAGAGAGCTACTGTGCACATATGTTTTCCTCTCTGTCTTCATTAGACACACTAAACCATGAACTACCGCAAGACCCAGACCCAGAATTATGTATAGAGGTATGTCAGGTTCCTTGTAGTTTGTTCTTTAATGTTACAACGTGCTCATTAGAGTGAAAATTTCCATAAAAAACACTTAAGTACCTTTTTTTTTTTACCTTACGATCAGGTCACTGCTAGTACCACAAATGCATTCCACTGTCTAATAATTAATAATTTATATCCCACACAAGTTTGGTATTCATGCACTTCTGCTCAACGTATCCCGTGAATTCACAGAAAGATTTCAGTGCTATAGCGGGTGATAACCACTGGAATTAATAAGTAGTGATCTCACATCTCTGTGGTTAAAATTGGTCATTTTATTGTGAAATGTGTAAATATTCTTCTTTGGTTCCACACAAAATGTTTTCAGTACAGTGCTCACAATCTGCTCCTTAAGTTTGGCGTATGACTTCGGACTTATCAGAAGGTCCCCATTCATCCACCACAATTTTCCCACCACAATATCATGTGGCTGTAACAGTAACATTATCTTTCTAGCTAATTTGTAAAAAACAAACTTTTTTGTATGTAGGGTGGATTTGAAATGTCCTCAGTCATTCATGTGGGAGGCTGTTTTAATGTTTATTTTGTTCGGTGTGGCTCCACTTTGGCTGCAGTGTCGGCTGGGTGGATGAATAGGAGTCTTCGTCAGAGGCTTTAGTCAAACTTTAAGTACACATGAACATGAGTACATTAAGTTACAAATGAATTGTGTTTGTTTTGCATATGTTCAGCTTCTGGCACCATCAGAAAAAAAAAGAAACTTTAAAAACGTAAACTTGACCTGCACTGGTATGTGCCCAAATAGCATTTTGTTCCAGCTTAAACCATGCAAACATGCTACATTTATATCAAATAACAAACCTAACAAAAGAGTGGAAAACAAACAAAATATTTCGCAAGATCTGACCTAGAGTACTATTCAGACTTAAACTGAGATAGAGAAGTCAAATTAACAAATATTCAAAACTCATTAAGCTACATGGCTAATTGCATCTTCAGTTTTCAGTTCTTTAAAATATTGCTTTTCACCCCAGTGGAAATCTTTGGCATTCAAAAATACTGAAATGCAAACATTTTTACCTCTCTATCTTTACCTTCTTTGTTGAAATTGACTTGGTTTTCCTACAAATCAGTTAATTACCTCCTCACTGCTCATAAGGTGATGACTTATTGTGCACTTCAGTCTACCTAAAGCAGTGCAGATTGGAAGTAATTCAGTTTTTCACAAAAACGCCTAGTTTACTAGGCTCGGGTCATTGTTCTGCTGGACCGACTGTTCAAGACTTTCTGGAAGAGATCTTCTGCAATAGGATAAGAAATTGAGCCATTTACAAAATCCTGAATCATTTGCATTAGATGCATCTCATAACAACCCAAACACAAGTTATTAATGACTGATTTCTCATTTTGTTGACTTTGTTAAAGAGTATTTACCGTTTTTTGTGACTTGTGGGCCAGCCTATGAAGAAAAAACAAAAGAAAATGTATTTTTCACAAATGTAATTATGGAAAATATAAAATTTCCTTCTAACATGTACTAAATTCACAGAAATGTAAAAAGTAAGACCTGATAATGTCATAAGTCACCTTGACTGCAGAGGTACGACTTGTTGAAAAGCTGTCCGCCTGGTCACTCACAGTTTTAGATGCTAAAGAAAAGTCACATATGCTGTAAATAAATGCTGAAATTGATGCTGCTTAAACTAAGATTCAGACAGGAACAGTGAAAACGTACGCAGTGGCTTTATGATTGAACCAACAGCATGCACGACTCCATTAGTAGCCATCATGTCAGCATCAACAACTGGCACCCTGTTGATGTACATGGTGGAATTCCGCTAGAAAGAGAAAACATGTTGCTTTAAAACCACAATACCAACTGTAAACACATGCTAAACACATGACAGGGTATGCTTGAGCCTCTAATGATAATTTTTGCAAATGTTTTCCTCATAACTATGATTAACTATAAGATTCTTCTTTTTGTTCACTGTATGCAACTATTACTATGTATTCCTAAAGTAGCCAAATTGACTGATTGACTATGTTGTTTCCAAGCTGTCAACAGACGTAGCTTGAACTCAAATAAACAAACATTGCTCATCACTGCCCTCTAAAGGTGCTATCGGACTAATCAGACATTAGAAATGACATTGTTTTCAAAAGATCCATGACATTAAATACATTTTTTCAACAGTTCATTAACCTTCCTTAATTCATATTTTAAAGATGATTATATTATAAAAGCTAACAGCAGTACAGCTGGCATGAAAGGACTAGCAATTGTTTTATTTTTTCATTTAAAACCACAATCTACTCTTATACTTTGTGCCCATTTTATACATATTGAGTTTTCTTACAGCAGCACCAGTCATTCAGCAGTTTCTTATAAATTAAAAAAAGGAATGAGATGGCTCTCTAATGGTCAAAAATGAGATGAGAACATGTAGTGTAATCAGTTTTGGCTTCTCACCACGCCTAGCTCCAGTTTGTCTCCTGAGAGGGGCTTTATTCTGGTATGAGATGTCACCCCACCGCTAACGAGAAACTCATCACCTATGTGGTACTTCAGAACTTCGGTGAGTTCTTTGGGATCTCCTGCACAGAATATGACACGAACAGGCATTACACGTGTTAATATTAGTAACATGACACAAAAAGGATTTAGAGAAGTATAAAATAATGCACTGAAAAATGGCATTAACTGTGTCTTTTTATACATGTAGTATAGAAGTTTGAGGGAGGGATAGTACTTGTAAGCTTGTTGAGGTCAGCTGGGGGCATGGCACGGAATGCATCATTGGTGGGAGCAAAGATGGTGTAGGCTCCTTTTTTGTTCAACAGCTCAGTCAAGCCTGCTTTCTGAATGTTGTCAACAAGGATGCTGTGAGGGAGAAAATTATTAAAATGTATTTAGAAGTGTGCATTCTGAAGAATTAGCTAGTTTGACATGCCTGTCTCCACCCATTACATCAGATTTGTGCAGGACTCTCAGCTTCGTGTTGGAGCTTGTTAGCTATCATTATGAAACAGTGTTGAGAGGACTGACACTGAGGTATTTGAATGTGGGTGGGATGGAGAACAGCTGCATATACTCTTTCAGCCTGCTAAGCTGGTAAAACCCTTGCCCCCTTTTCAGGGGATTTTTGCCCCATGGGTTTTTATGTAGTTTTAGAGCTTCAAAGAGAATTGCTGAACACAAACTATCATCTTAAAATCAGGCCGGAGCTGTAGGGTTTGTGTCTGCGAATATTTCTCCACCTTTCTGTTCAAAGGGACATGGCACCTCATTCCTCATTTATGTGTTAACTCTTCACCTTTCTGTTTAAAAGGACATGGCACCTCAGTCCTCATTCATGTGTTAACTGTGACATTATCTGGTAGTGATTGATCATTAGCTGTTCACCTGAAACGACTGTCAGCCTTCAGAACATCCATGACTGTGCCCATGGGAGGAGCCAGGACCTTTTCGACGGTGAACATGGTGGCATAGCGGCCTGTTTTGTCATGGGCAGCGATGCAGGCATTCTCGATGCAAAGGTTCTGCAAAGCACATGGCAGCAGTCAGTTTAGGGTGGTTTGCTATTTCCATCAGGAGTGCTGATTCAGGACTGTGTTTTCTGGGAAGATGGATGGTGTGCAAGTGGGTTCGGGAGATCCAGAGGAGAGGTTTCTGGTCATCTGTGAATTCCATTACGCAGTAGAAATGCGAGAGTTCAAAAGCATTCAATACATCACCACTATCATGAACACGAGTGGAAATTAAAGACGTAAAACCAGTGCGACAATTACTGGGAAGACTGGGGTTTACTGCTTCACATCTCATTGTCATCCTCCTCCGAGAGTAATATAGGAAAAAAATCTCCTACATACTGTAGATTTGTTATAAAAATAACAAATGATCAAACACAACATGCCTTTTAAAACAAGAAGTCTAGCAACCATGCCACAGGCTTTTTTTCTAATGCATTTACTAATGTCTTATAAATGTCCATCACATTATAAATGTCCACCAATATGTAATTTTTCATTATGGGGATTGATATTTAACACAGGCAGGGACAACTATATGTCATTTTTCAGGCATGCTCTTTTTCTTGGTTTTAACTGGAATAAAATATAAGATCTGTCTAAACACAGATTTGATTTTTGACCTTGAGTAACTCTGCAGCAAGAAGATAACTTACGTTTCTGTACACAAACACTCTAAGTTTATTTCCTCCAAGGGTTTCCAGCTCTTGTCCATGGTACAGACTCTTGGAGGACAAACTGTTCTTCAGAATGTGGTTCCTCAGCACTTTTTTCAACTCAGGAGTCATAGACAAACTGCCTGTGTAGAGGTTTCATAATGATACTGAAATGAGCAAAACTAAGTCCTTCTTCAGACATATCAAGCAAGGAAAGCAAAACAAAAAAATCTGTAATCTAACCTTTAAAAGCATCGTTTAGAGGTGCTATCAGTGTCACTGCCTCTGAGCCGGTAAGGTGAGGACCAAGACCAGCATCTAAGAAAAGCTTTGCAGCTGTGGAAATTTGTGGAGTTCCCTCAGCGAGTTCCTTGAGGGTCTTAGCTATAACAAAAAATGAAAATATAAATATTTCACTGTTATAATGAAACTGATGAGATAAGCAAAGATACCTTTATTGTCAAGCAAGTTTAAATGTGGGAACATGAAAATGTGTTCTTAAAATACCTGAGTCAGGGATGAGAAGTTCATTAATGTAATGGACAACTCCGTTAGTGCCAAGCTTGTCCTTTTCTGTAACAATGGCTTTGCCATTGAGGGTCATCTCCCCTCCATCACAGCCCACTTCCAGCACTGTGCCCTGTAGAGTTTCCATAGGTGTTCCTGCCACAATGGACTCAGAGCAATGCAAGTTCTTCAGGATGTGGTAATTCAGCAGATCTACGGACGAAAAATGAAGTAAAGTCACCAATACAGCACTACACCAAACAGTTTAGAAGTTTAAAGTGAATGGATATTAGATTTATTGTCAGGTTTATTGTTAGATTACATAAGAGACTTCCCTCATAACATTTAGGAGCTGTTCAAAATGAAAGGTAAAAGGTAACCTTTAAGTGCTACAGGGTCTCCTAAAATTCTGTCCAGCATTTCTTGAGGAATCTTCTTAAAGGCCTCATTGGTTGGAGCAAAGATTGTGTAGGAACCCTCATTCTCCAGCATCGAAGTGAGACCAGCAGCTGCAATAGCCGCCTAAAATTAAAGGCAAAGAGAAAGAAAGAAAGTATAAATCAATAAATAAATAAATTTGAGATATTATGTTAATGAGTGTGTTTCACATTTTTGTCATAGGTTCATTAACTCAGTACTACTTATTTTGCTATTTACTATTTTGCTTCCCCTACCTGCAGTGACTCTAATTCCTCTTCAGTCTCGAGGAAAGAGTTAACATTGTTAGTGATGGCTGTGATGACTCTGTCAACAACGTGCACGATTCCATTAGTGGCATGTTGGTCTGTCTTCACCAGTCTTGCACAGTTCACTGTTACAATCTACAAAAAGGTTTCAAAATAAGAACACCAGTGTTAAATGAATACCAGTGAGAACTGTACTGTTATAAAAGGCAAGCACTAAGAGAAAAACAGTTAAGGCTTGGTAGCCTGACACAGACAGACTCCACAGAACAATGTGAAGTAGCTCAGGAGATAAAATAAACAGCATAGCTCCAGAGACGCTACTATAAACACGGCTGCTAGTGCTTTCTATGGTTAGTCACAGCTGCACGTTGACGTCTTAAACCAGAAAACACTTACTCCATTGGGATAATGGTGGATATGAACGTCAAAGTCCTGGTACATGGACGGGAACGAGGAACCATGCTTGAGATCTTCTGAAGTCAAGCGTTTGTTGACCATGTGGTAGTGCAATGCATTGAGGAGTTCGATGTTGACATTGCTCACTAAGGCATCCAGAATTTCCTGAATTAATGACAATACATCATTTTAATTTTTTTTTTTCTCGTCACTATTTAACCGATTAATGTTTACAAAAAACATTTTAATAATGCTCAGTAAAGCTTAAAGAAGCCAAAAGAGAAATCTGAAATGTGAAAAATCCGAATAGAACAGAATTTGTCGTTATACTTTTGCCCCTAACTCTATTCAAAAACAATATTTGGTATTTTGTGACCCATTAGGTGTGTGCATAGTCTCACAGTAGGAAGTGCGGCCCAGGCTTCGTTGCTGGGGGAAAAGAATGTGAAACTGCCAGGTCCTTCAATCTCATCTTGCAGCTTAGCTCTCTCAGAGTACATCTTAGTGGTAGTAGATCCAACCACACCCAGGGTTTTGAAGATATTCACCAAAGGCAGCGCTAAAAGAGATTAAATAATGATATGGTGGACAACCTCAGTTGATGTATTCAAGGATAGACTTTCACTTAGTGTTTCTGTGTTACTCATACCTGCAGGACAGCCTTTTTCTCCAATAACCTTTTCATAACCTGGGCAGCATTCATAGGTGACCACACTGCAAATCAACAGTAAGAAGAGCAAGAGAATCATTTTAATTTGGCACAATGTAATTATTCACATATAAAGCACAATCGTGATTTTGTATTCTGCAATGAGATCACTGTGAGGTATATTAAGAATACCAATTGGAACGCAAAGAAGTACTTATCTCCAAATACTTAGCTCTAACTGAACTCATTTTCTGTGTGAGTGCAAGCAAAATTGAATTCGCTCTCTCTGGGAGGGTAGGATGGTCCTGTCTCTACCCATCTTTTAGGGCACAATTCTAGAAATATCAATGCTATTGTGTGATTGCAGGGAGTCCTAGCTAGTAGGTGGAATTTGAGACGACTAAAATTGGGAAAAAAAAATTGGGAAAAGATTAAAAAACAAACACCTCTGCTGAGAGTTCATTAGTCATACTCTGAAGGGAACTGGCCCACAATTCTTTTCAATGGGAAGCGTCTTTGGAGCCACAGTGCCAGACCAGCTGCAGCTCTCAGCACTGCAAACATCACACCCCAAGGCAAACCACAGCACTCCATTCTGTTTCCTTCTAGATACATGCATTTCCATAATAAATCTGCTATGGGCTTGAGTTGGCCTTGGAAGGTCATAAAATCTAATTTCCTTAAAAAGAATCCAAAAACACATCACTGGCCAGAGGAACTCCAGAGAAGGGGCTTTGGGACCTATACTGAAATAACAACTCCCGCCAGTACAAACAAAAGAGACATTCTTAGGAATTGCCAAGCTGAGGTGAAAGGATAGGGCTACTGGATATTGTTGCGGAATATCAGGTTTGCTTTTTCGCAACCTGTAAATGTATAATCTGATCAATCCAACTGAGCGCCAATGTAAAATAAAACAGAAAAGAGAAAAACTACTGTGTTACAACATTTGCAACATTTGATACAAGTCATTTTTTTCTGTTATGAATAGCACATCACAGGTTTAATGAATGAATGTTATTGATAACTAATTAGCCTTTAGGCTACACTGTATAAAATGTGAAACATGATGTGAACAATTCATGAAGCTACAGCAAGATCAAAATTTCTAGATTCTCTTCAGGGAAACTGCCCAGGTATTGAATACCAAAGTGTGATATCAAAAGAACATGCTTACATGTTCCAATTTATTGAAATTACTGTATTATCCTCAACTTTAGCTGGCTATTATAAAATGTTTATTGTTACATATAAATAGACATTCTACTTGATCTATTTTTGATTCCATTTTTAAATTATGTAACATCAATATTGATATAAGTGACCCCAAAATATAAAGTGAAAAGAGCCAAGCCCAGACAAAGAGGACAATACTGATATTCAGGAATAGGTTACACTCGTAAAACACAGAGAACTAAAAAGCAGACTGAACTGATTATCAAAACAGATGGTAACTCAATTCTTATTTGTTCTCCCCCAGCATAAACAAAGATGGTAGCCATGGATTTCTGACAAAATAAACAGCACGGCTGCATAATTCTAGCACTGTGTGCATTATATTTCCAAGTGGTGTAGCAAGCTGTCCACCAGAAGTGTAAAGTTGCAAAAGGCTCCAGAAACGATGCTGAAATCTTCCCAGAATTCGATAAATGAACCCTTCTAGCTGAGTCACCACATTTGTCTCATTGCTGCAAAAAGTTTCAGTTCCTTTAATACAATAAGTATCGAAAACAGCAACATAAATTCCAACAGCAACGTTTTGCAGTGATTTAAAAGTTCCTCAAATAAACCTAAATGATATTATTGGTTTAATATTAATTTGCTCAAGAGCTTCAATGATTTCTGCTACCACAACCCATGCACACAAAGCAACCCACAGACCCCACCAACGCCTTGATAACAGACAACAGATTATTTTCATATGTTAAAGTCTGAGGGCCACTTGTGGATCAGCAGGGGGTATTACGGGGTTCCTGTCTACAGAAACCTTATGGTCTCTCCTCGAATGACCTGGAGACACACAACCATACAAAGACTTTGACTGTTCCAACAAAATGCCCACAACCCTCAAAACCTCTAATACCCAAAAGGGGTTTCCGCAAATCAAGCTGCGTTCAAGCTGATAGCCTAAATTCCTGTTTTCACAAGCCAGGTTGTGTCCTTTCACAGCCAGACTCCAGAGACTTCACACACTTGTGAGACTAGTGGAAAACTCCTCAGTTACTTGTGAATGATTTGTGTGTGTTTGGGGGGATATTAGACCCTCAACAGAACTTGCTAAAGCAGTCATTTCCTAAAAACGTCCAAGCACCCACAGCAAGTCTCACTTCCTCCCTTGCTTTCATGAGATTTGCTATGAAAGAAACACTGTTCAGAGAGGAGAAGATGAATAAAACAAGTCTTGCTCTGCCATCATATGGTCATTTAACTCCTAGTTACAAGCAGTAGGCATACACTGCTAGTGCAGCACAGTTATAAAACTGCTCCATTATTATGTCTGCACATGTAACACTCCACACATGTGGTTCCCCTTCTGTCCTGATATACATGTCTATGGAATGTTCAGACCAGTAACCAATAACACCTTTCCCCCTGTGGGAACATTAAAAGGGATGTCAATCAAAGAGAGCTTCTGTGGAGGACTCTAAGCCCGTCTCTGTGCCTGCAGTGGAATTAAAACACAGAAGAGCCATCAGATTTGCCAACAGTTTAATCCCGCTAAGTCTGAAAGGCACCATTAGGAGACATATGGAAGCCATTATCAGCAGAGGTCCAGCTGCAACTCACCATCCCAAATTCAGGCAGCCTTAATGCACATGAAAAAATAATTAAAAATAAAATTAAAAAAACTTTAAATTAGATGAGTCAAGTGGTGATGGTTCAGCAAGCTGAATAATAAGGATTTTCTAAATACACCTAAAGCATGGAGGAAGATCACTTTATTTTGTATTTCTGTACAAAAAATCTATTAAAAGTTTCTCAAAAAGTAACTTTTTAACTGCTATTTAAGTGGCATATCTAGCCTGTAATATAGAGAAGAGTACGAGAATACTGTAAGAATAATAAAATGGAGAATAATACAATATTCATAGTAAATTGCACCAACCACTCCTAATGTAATGGTTTAGGTATCATTACAAAAAGTAACAGGCATTTGACAACAAATCTAGGATGGTGTACATTTCGAGTTTGCTGAATTTGAACAGAAAGGTGCTATTTAAGGTTTCTAAGGCGCCAGTAAAAAAGTATGAAAGCTTTTTTTTCGTGTACTTCAAGGAAGGGACTTCACGGGACTCCCAACAGCACTGCGGTGATAATTAGAGGGAATACGCTAAAGTTATGCCAGCTCAGCATCAGCAAATTATCATGCCCTTTATTCACTGAATCAGGTGTGACTCAGTGGCCAAAAAAGTGTTAAAATGCAGTGCAAAAATCTCACATGAATGGGATGGAGTGCGGCCCACTCTAAAGCAACCATGGCAGCCAGTGAAATATTAAACTAAAGCAAAGACTTATTTACATTTACTTATGATTCCATAAAGACGTTTCGGTCCTCTAGGAACACAAAATACTCAGACTTTAGCGGTGATAGGAACTTTCTCTCCCTGAGGCTACGGCACACACATTGCTCATCTGCTAACTATTATCACTATTGTTCTTTGGCCGGTAACTAAGTGATGCGGGAAATCAACTGCTTCCCCACATGGCATGCGGTGATCTATTTCAAAGTGCTGCAGGGAATTTTAGCAAGATGTGCGATATTTGAATACGAAAGGGTTTTTTTTTCTCCTTAAAATTCATTCAACTTTGTGGAAACAGAACACAGAGCAAGATCTGTAAATACAGTGTGCATGTAGACATATGTAAAGTGTTGCATAAAGCATTCCTCGCAAAGAAAATGTGCAATATTTGCTTTTGTTTCCAAACGTTCATTGATGAATAGTGATCTCCTTGCAACGAATGCAATGAGTCTAGTTTCCTTATAGAAATCTTTCACTAGGATAATTAATGCATATATATGTGCCCAGTTGAGGTCCCAGGGAAAACTAAACAGTAAACAGTGTTGTGTATGGTGCCCCTGTATGGCAAAGGAATGTTTCTCCCAAGGGGTAATGATAACTCTTTTCATGACCTTTCCTCCCCTGTAGTTGACTTAACTGCTGATTCCACTGAAGTAAAAAGTGTTCTAACAGAAAACAGATCACTGGTACAGATCCTTTAATATTTTTTTTAAGGTGAAAAGTAAGATATATTTTTGCACTCAACTATTTGGGACAGACATTGGTAAAAGCTAATGCACTTTCCAGATGCCCTGTCTTGCAGCTCAGACTGTCAGAAAATCAGTGCCTTTAAATTCATATCCAACAGTATTACCTTCCAGCACAGTAAAATAAGCTGCAGGAAGACTTTGGTATGGTACATCCAAAACTTTTCCACAGGGTGACAGTAGGTTTATTTGTCTGCAGACTTTGCAAACTATGAAATCCCATACTTACAACATAATATCCCCAATATAACAACAGGAGACACTTGTTAATGGACAACCAATAGATTTCATTTTGCGAAATACTGTTATCCCACACTGGTAGATTCTCATGAAGCACAAAAGAGAATGAGAAAAAAGACAGGTTGACCCATCTCTGCTTAATGCATCCACTTCCAACAACTACATCTACTATGATGCAAAAAATCTTGCAGGTGACTTTTTTATTGTTCTTAAGTAATGGATTTTGTGCCCTTTCACTTTGGATGAACATCTAACAATATGTATTATGGATCTTCTTTAATACACATCATTTACTAACTTCTATTTACAATTAAACTGAAATGTTCACTTATTTTTGTTAAGTATTAAGAGTCTCATGTGACCAAAAGGTCAAATTTAATAAATGACATACTTCTTAGATAGCTATAGGGTTGCATCAATATGTGCTCAGGCAAGCCCAGACAACATCTGGACCCATCAAAAGCTTTACAAATTTTTATGTGGTGGTTAATTTGTTGACAATGCAAAACTCATCATGAACTTCTCATGAACCTCTCCAACAGGACCGCTCAAAGTAAGAAGACTCACGTTGGTTTGCCGCAGATTTTGCGGTGGTACCACTGCTTGCAGTTGGTGAAGTACTTCTTTTCTGTTCCCTGGATCCTCTGCATGGCACAGACGTTGGGTCTGCAGAGACAATGCATTAAATCTTTATCTTCAGGATCTTCTCAGCATGATGAACACACTCATAGTGCATTCACACTAGCACAGAAATGAGAGTGAGAAGCTTCTCGGCAGTGTCCCAGTAGAACCAGACATACAGTACGAACTTCTACATTACTTTAACATCTGGATAACTTCTGTCAAACCCTTCTGTCAAACATTTTGATTCAACAAGTACAAAAAACCCACACAGTGTGATGAACAAAGGCTGACGGTGAGGTAACACATGTGACACAGACTTTAAAATAAACACAACTAAGATTTTCATCTTAAAACCTGCTGTGCCGGAGTCCTTACCCATGTTGTCTTCCTCTTATCCTGCTGTGCTGAAGAACAGACTGGTAAGGAGACTTTGCCACAATCACTGTGGCAAATAAAGTGACCACTAAAGCCTGTAAAGTTAGTCGCTTCATTTCTCCTCAGCGTTTCTTCCACCTCTCCGAGAGCCCGACCCGCTAAATACCTCTACACGCCCCGAGGTGGGCGGGGCTTAGAACCTACAGTCACTTGAGATTCCTCGAAAAAGATCAAGCCAGCTTTAGAGTTCTTTCAAATACACTATATGGACGAAAGTGTTGGGACATCTTTCCATTACACCAACAATGACTTTAATGACATTGCATTCAAATTCATAAATTTTAATATGGAGTTATCCCCACTCTGTATTTCTATAACAGCCTCCACTCTTCTTGGAAGGCTTTCCACAAGATTTTGGAGTTTCTGTTTAAATTTGTGCCCATTCATTCTGCAGAGCATTTATGAGGTCAGGCACTGATGTTGGGCGAGAATGCCTGGCTCACAATCTCTGTTCCAGTTCATCCCAGTTCAAAGGTGTTGGATGGAGTTGAGGTCAGGGTTCTGTGTGGGCCAGTCAAGTTCTTCCACACTGAACCCATCCAGCCATGTATTTTATGGAGCTGGCTTTGTGCACTGAGGCACAGTCATGCTGGAATAGAAAAGGTTCTTCACCAAACTGGGTCCACAAAGTTGGAAGCATGGTGTTGTCCAGAATGTCTTGGCCTGTTGAAGCATTAAGATTGTCCTTCACTGGAAATAAGGGGCCATAAAAGTGAAAATAACATCTGTCGCAGGTCTTATGATCTGTAAAATGAACTGTCTGAGGTCTATGTTTGTGATGCATTATTTTGCATTACTTTACTCCACAGAAATGCTGCCCATGGTTTCTCCCTGATACCAGTCGACAGTCTAAAGGTAACCATGAAGGAGATTTTACAAAAGGCACTGAAGAAAAGAAAAGGCTCCCAGAAAGGATCAGGTAAGAGATCTCATAGGTAGCCCAGGTCACTGTTCAATACTGGCTCCTTAAATTTAATTCAGTCTTCACACAATTCGTTTGTTTTCTAAATTTTTCTTATTTTTTTATGAAAAATCAAAGTTGCAACAGATGTCAGATGTCGAGGTAAGATCCTTGGCTCTCACTAGAATATTCTGACCTAGTAGTTTTTAAAATATTGCAAAGTTCTGTAGCTTAGTTTCCTAGTTTCTCAGTTTTCCTCTGGGTTTCAGGTTCGTTTCCATTAGTGCTTAGTGCAAACTGAAGCCTAGTGTTAATAATGTAGTGCTGACAAGTAGAGAGAACATAGCTTTTTTTTGTTTGTTTGTTTGTTTTTTTAAAATCTTCCAAAATAAGGAAAGAAGAATGTTCAAATAATCTCAGCTCCATAATTATTATACCCTTGTAAAGATGGCTCAAAAAAAAAATGCATAAAAATTTATTTGGTTTGAAAATGGTGGTAAGTGACCTTTAATTGCGATTAATTGTATAATTTTCTGCAATTAATCGCATTGTTATATACAAAATTCAACAATGAATTCAAAACTAGTGTATTGCGCAGTTTTTAAAGTGTTGCTGTATGAACAAAAGTGCAATTTGGTTTTCTTTAATCAAATAAGGAACTTTTTAACAGCAGTGTTCCCTTTAACACAGTTACACAGTTACAGTTCAGATTTTTTTTGTGAATCTCAACTTAATCATTAATGTAATCAAATCAAATATAGAACCAAAGCTATTTGCCCCTGCAGGGCATTCAGGTTTTATCTAGTTTGTTATAGAAAAACAAGTTCCTCTCAGAGTCCAGAGCCCCGATCAGAACATTATAACAGGCTCCTTCCGAGCAAAAGCAAGATCACATTCGTAAATCTGTTTTCTTTTTTTCTGAACAGGTACCAGCAGAAACATTTATCTTTTATCAGGGAGCAGCAGAAACAGACTGTGTTCAGTAGAGTGTCCCTGTTAGAGTTAGGTAAAGTGGTCGAGCATAAAAAAGGAACTTTCAAAATAATAGTACTGAAACAAACTGCATTAAGTAAATAATGCGTTAACCTGATAATAACACGTTGACTTGCCCAGCCGTAAAAATAACCCATATTTATCAATTATTGGCACCTCTGTATCTA
Source organism: Bryconaethiops microstoma (assembly GCA_037577275.1). Classification (NCBI taxonomy): domain Eukaryota; kingdom Metazoa; phylum Chordata; class Actinopteri; order Characiformes; family Alestidae; genus Bryconaethiops; species Bryconaethiops microstoma. Next base: position 7,088,831 of record JBBJLS010000032.1, on the reverse strand, counting down.
GTACTTTGTCTTCTATTATAACGCTCAATGATGTTGAGAACCAATCTCGGATTCTTCAGTACAGAATGATCCTTGTGGACTGTCCTCTTCATCTGATCCCACAGGGTTTTCAGTGAGGTTTTAGTTGAAGGACTGTGATGGCCATGTCAGAAACTAGATTCTGTGGACATTGAACCATTTTTGGATCTGGATTTGGATCTTCAATTTGAATCACTTTCTTCGTGCAAGATCCAAATATGCGAAAAAGATAAAAATGGGTAGCCGCTGGATCTAGCAGCAAAATGTTATTCAAATTAAAGATCCAGCTGCAACCCAGTTTATCTTTTTGGCAAATTTGGCAATTTTATCTTTAATTTTTTTTGCTGGAAACCTTGTTAGGGCACATGACTTCATGAAGCATCTATGAAGCATCACAACACCTAAAATCTGGCAGCAAACAAAAAGATAGAACTGCCAAATCTGCCAAAATATCAAACTGTGTTGCAGTTGGATCTACAAATTGAATCACTTTCTTACTACAAGGTTCAACTATGACCCAGTTTTATCTTTTTTTGGCAGATTTGGCTGTTTTATCTTCATTCGCTGCTAGATTTTAGACCTCCTGATGCTTCATAGAATTGGTGAAGCCATGCGTCCTAACTAGGTTTCCAGGGCCTTTAGAGAAAAAACAGCCTCTAAACCACCATTTACATCCTTTTTACACAAACCAAGCCTGAATTTTATTTTTGTCTCTTGTGACCACAGAAGCTGGTTCCAGTAGTGTAGAAAAAAGAAAAGGGCTTATCTGGCACACCTTCCAAATAGTTTGTTGGCCTGGAGGTGGATGTCTAATTAAGGGTCCAAGCACGCAGTGTGGAGGATCCCTATTGTATCTATGCTGATTTTTGTTAGGGATCCAACAACGCAGTGCTTAGGATCTCTATTGTATCTATGCTGATTTTTATTGTTCCACGCAGTGCGGAGGATCTCTATTGTATCTCTGCTGATTTTTATTATTAGGGGTCCAAGCACGCAGTTAAATTATTATTTTTCTGCCTCAAAACGCGTTGGGGAGCAAAAACCGTAAGGCGCACAGCCTTGCAATTTGGTAGGTACCTGCGGTACTCAACCGCTACTCAGGCATCAAGAGCCACGCCATTGTGCCAATAAGTGGTGCTATGACAAGCACTTTTGCATTGAGCCTCAGCAAATTTGAACCGTATGTCCGATGTTCAAAATTCTTTTTGCATTTTATTTCTTGGCATCAGCCGAATCAAATGAGACCCCGTCCATTCATTTCTGCCTAATTAGAATTTTGCTAATTTGCATAATATGCAAAACCAACGTTTGCGAACTAGTCCTTGGTTTTTCCACAAATCTGCACAAGTGTGAATCGCAAGACACTCCTTGTCAATAATTATCAAAAACGTGCAAATTTGCAAACCGCATGGCCGCCAAATGCAAATTAAGCCTGTCAGTTTTGTATATAATGATTTAAACTGAAATTACTCATAAGCCCTTGGTTCAATGCTTACCAAACTTTGTAAACCCATGCAAGGCATCACTCAACAACAGTACCTCAATTTGTGTCCATATTCATCTCTTGGTGGCGCTATGACGGGTCTAAAAGCACTTATAGCATGAAATTGCCTTTATCTCTCCAGCCGTGTGGCCAATGAGCTCACAAATTTGCATTCCACACCAGAAGACATTTCTCTAGCACATTCTCGAATTTAAGTGACATCATGTGACCGTATCATGAAATACATGGCCGATATCAGCCAAAGGGGCGCCAAAGATTTCTACATTGCAAAAATCATGGTTATCCCAAGCCGACGATTCTCAAACTTGGTACATTTGTTGACATACACGCTTAGATGATGCAGATCTATTTTAGTCCACTTTGCCTATTGGGGGGCGCTATAACACACAATCAAACATTGCAGTGGTTTTCTGCCCATAACTCATGAACTATGACACATACTCACAATTGCTTTTTACTGCTGAATTCTGCCCTCTGTCACAAGTTCAGAAATGTATATGTGTTTGATACTACAATAACATGTGCCAAGTGGGAGGTACTACACTGGGAGGTACTATAACAGTGCATTTGGATTTTTTCTATATACTTCATGAACGGTCTGTGCAGCTTAAAGCAATCTAAGCTGTCAGCATTACGACTTGGAGGACTGAGCGCAAACAGCTTGGACCCCGCTCGTAATTATTCTGCTTTATCTTCCTCACTGTGGGAGGGTAAAAAATGTTTCTTTACAGACAATGTTGTCCACAGCTCTGGTTGTTCTTCCTAATTATTGTTCTAACATTATTTATGGCCATTTTAGTGTTTTTCAGTCAGATTTCATTTCTTCACCACGGAAATTTTGACCTCTGCGCTACCTTATATTTTTGCAGCAGTGAAACGGGATGACCATTTTAAAGTTCCAGAACGCTCATGTAGACGTCCTACTCATGTAGGAACTTTCTTCAGTTACATTTGTAGATTCAGCAGTGACTAGGCTAATCTACATTGTATGGACAAAAGTATTGGGACACACCTGTTTTCCGTGGTTTGGGCTAGACTCCATACTTCCAGTGAAGAACAGTCTTAATGCTTCAGCAGACCGAGACATTCTGGACAACGCCATGCTTCCAACTTTGTGGACCCAGTTTGTGGAAGAATCTTTTCTATTCCAGCATGACTGTGTCTCAGTGCACAAAGCAGCTCCATAAAGACGTGCTGGAGGAGTTC
>JBBJLS010000032.1:7074793-7086003 GCA_037577275.1 Bryconaethiops microstoma | reverse complement strand
CCACAAAGTTGGAAGCATGGTGTTGTCCAAAATGTCTTGGTCTGCTGAAGCATTAAGATTACCCTTCACTGGAAGTAAGAAGCCACTGGAATTCAATAATTAAGAGGTTTGTCCCAATACTTTTGTCCATATAGTGTATACGGGGCATAGAACAAGACGGTAAAACTGGACAAAATAATCTTATAGCTCCAGAAAATAAGACTGGCAACGACCCATCGGATAAGCAATCTGATAAGAGATAAGATAAAATAAACCTTTATTAGTCCCACAAGTGGGAAATTTGCTTTACCACGGCAGAAAGTGGACAGTACAAAGTTAGGAGCAGCAAAAATTAAGAAAATAATAGAATAGTATAAAATCGAATAAAAATAAGAATAAAATACTATACTAACAGTGCAGTATAATATGTACACTATACAATCTAGATCAGTTCATGTTTAGGCTGCATGTGTGGAGTAATAATAATAACTGCATTTCTTACTAAAAATGCAATATATGCGTCCCGGCTGTAATACACACGCTAAAGAAGTAGCACACATGAAAATGAAACTTCTTCTTTTGAACATTTATTGAACTCGTTATAGGGCTTTGATCCGATGTATATTATAAAAGCTAAAATCAGAAATCAGATATCATGACATGAGAATCAACTCATCGTTTTTAGAAACTCTATAAACCCCTAATCTGATTCAATATTCTTTATTGGGGTTTTGCTATCATTTTTAATTGAACATTTTATACTAACATTGAGTGAGGAACAGAATGCATTACATGTTTTAGTACTTAAAGTCCTCTTTCATAATTAGCCCAAGGGCACAAGGGATTTAATGCATGATGTGGAATAAGACAATTTTGAACCAAAAACTGATTGTCTTACTGCGTACACCTATTAAAGGATAAGGGGGGTTAAGAAAAAAAAGAAACAATATCAAAGTGGCTATTACTTTAAAGCAAGCTAGGTTCTTTTCTACTCTGATAGATAGGATGAATGTTTAACATTCTTGGTTATGTCCCCCTTAACTGAAGAATCATATGGTCAGAAACATATGGTCAGTAAAAGTCTGGTTATATGATGCCGTCATGTTAAGCACATTGTGTCACAGAGACACACCTATGGCCTGTTTTTCAAATCTGAATCACATCACTGCCTTGTGGGGCCTTTTGATGAGAAAGATATGGCTAGTCATTATTTAAGCTCAGTTTGTGACTATGTATATAAAGCAACTGTAGTTGTGGTAGCCTATGCAGTCGGTTGCTTTTTCTGTCCAGGGCTGACAAGTGTTTCAGGCCGAAAGATGAAAATGGGTTTGTGATGTTTAAGCCCAGTCTTTCTTCAAGCTAAACCTGGTGCTACTGAACTCTTAAAGCATCCTTAGTGTCGTCCTGCTTCAGCCTGAGGTGAAATGCTTTCAAAATGAACTTAGCATTAGTGGGCAAACAGGACAACATCTTGCTGCAGGTCCTCATGCCTTTAATGAGAAAGCAATGGTGCACAGGCTTAAATTACGTGAGCGACAGGGTCAGACATCAAATGTAAACAGTTGTGGAGAAAAACAGGGAGAGGTATCCCACAGAGAATGGTTCAAGGGGGGTGAGCTCACTGCAGTAAAAAATGTAGTTTCCAGGAGTCATGAGGTTGTAAAAGTATTCCAAATGCTGAAACACGTAATAAATGTATGAGACGATATACACGTATAGTATCCCTAGCAAAACCAGTGCAAACGTCTAGAGGAAAAAGCTAGCACTGATTTTTTAAAGTGTAATACTGTATTCTTCTATCTAGAGTGCCCTACTCTTAAGTTTCAGTCAAGCACGGTTTTTGAAGAGAGGAAGCAGATGTTGGATTACTCATTAAAGTTGGGCAGTCACCAAATCGTTCTCAGCGGTTAATTCTCAGAACAGAAAGTTGCCATGATCTCTGGTAAATGGCGTCATATGAGAAGCAAACGTCATAATTGCTGTTGTTGCTTCTCTATTTTCTAATAAGCCCTATACGTTTTTATAATATTGGAATGTACGATATATAATCTTAGCAAAGTACAAAGCTCATCCATAACATTAAGCAGGTGTGCCTACTTTTATTCAAGTCCCCCTTGTGCCACAAATACAGCTCTGTCCATTCAAGGCATGGACGCCGCAAGACCTCTGAAGGTGTGTTGTCGTACCTGACAGGAAGACATTAACAGCAGATCCTTTAAGTCCTGTAAGTTGTAAGGTGGGGCCTCCGTGGATCAGACTTTTTTGTCCTTCACAGCCCACAAATGGACACTGAGATCTGGTTAAATTGAGGACCTTGCAGTCATGTCCCCCAACCCATTGCTGAACAATTTTTTGTAGTGTGGCAGAGTGCATAAACCAGCTGAAAGTGAACACAGCTATTAGGGAATACCGTTGCTATGAAGGGGTGAACTTGAACTGCAGCAATGTTAAGGTAGTAAACATCCAAATCAATATCAGGACTCACGGTTTCCCTTCAAAACATTGCCCAGAGCATTACACAACCTGTGTCAGACTGCCTTCTTTCCGGAGGGCATCCTGGCACCATTTCTCCCCCAGGTAGCTGACACAGAGGCACACAGCTGTCCATATAATATAAAAAAGAATGTTTGATCGATCAGACTTTGTATCCTTCTTCTATTGCCCCATGGTCCAGTTCAGATGCTCACATGCCCATAATAAGTGCTTTCAGGGGTAGACCAGGGTCAGCATGGGCACTCTGACCAGTCTGCAGCAACACAGCCTTACACACAGCATGCTGTGATAGAATATGTATTCTGAAACCTTTCTGTTATAGCCAGCATTAACATTTTCAGCAGTTTGTGCTACAATGGCTCGTCCACGGGATTGGACCAGACAGGTTAGCCTTCATTCCCCACACACACGAGTGAGCTTTGGGTGTCCCGTGACCCTGTCACTGGTTCATTGATTGTCCTTCCTTGGATCACATTTGGTAGGTACTAACCACTGCATGCCAGGAACTCTTCACAAGACCTGCAGTCCTGGAGATGCTCTGACTCAGTCGTCTAGCCGTCACATTTTTTCCTTTCTGAAAGTTGCTCAGCTCCTTATGCTTGCCTAGCTTTCTGCTTTCAACAAATCAACTTTGAGAACTGACTGTTCACCTGCCGCTTATTATATTTCACCCTCTGACAGTTACTCACCTCACCTGTCAGTGTTTTTAATGTTGTGACTGGCTGGCATATGTCAATACATCAATATACTGATAGACACCAATACATACCAATGTACCTTCTTTGACTTGTAATAATAGTGGTATCCATTTTTAGTTCTATGTATGCTGTGTATGCTATGAATGCTATGTATGTTTTTAAAAAAGTCTTTTACATGTCAGTATACAACAGTTTCTCCGTAATTAAGAAGGACCAATTAAACACTCAAGAACCTTCAACTCCAAGCACGTTTTAAGCAAATTTCCTTATTTTGAGTGTTGTAAGTTTTCAGAAATGTAAGTAAAGAGCAAAAGTAAAAATTCTAGTAAAAATTACTTAAAAATTTTTTTTTTTACTAGAATTGATTTCTCGTCCCAAACTTCAAAATTTACTCGAAAGTAATTCATTTTAATTCGTTGTTTAAGTAACTGTCAGTGGCTGAGCTGTTGTACTCAACACCAGCTTCATTTATGGGGAAATAAATTTAAAAAGAGTGTTCTCTCACTGACCTCAAGAAAAAAATGTCTTTCATCAGACCAGGCCATTGTCTTACAACACCAAAATCCCTTTAGGCCTCTTTCTGTGAAAACACAGAACACCCACACCCTCACATTCTCTTATAATAAAATGGTTAGGTATAGGTATCAGATTTTGTACAGGTATGTGCATACATTTAAGCACAACTATTTGAGAAACAATTAGAACCACTTGCAAAGCACAGAATGTCTTTTATTATTCTTTTTTTATGTCACCATCTGTGATCTTAGATTACTCAAGCAGATCCATAACTTCTGTAACCTCCTCCTCCGTTTTCTCTGCTGTGGCATAAAGAACTCTTTGTGAGTTGAAAGTGGAAGCGCAGCTTTTAAATTCCATTCAAATGAGTTTGCCAGCCAAAAATCACCTTTTATAATTACAAACGTCAGAATAAAAAGAGATCTTCTCAGTATCGTTTCATGACATGATCATAAAGCAAACATTAGTTGACATATTAATCTATGCACAAAGTTAAGGATTAGGTTTCTATAGAAATGATTCATGGATCTCGTTGACCTAAATACGAAACAGGACCAGGGCTGTCTTTGATTTTATTCATCCGAGACCTGATTCTGATGCCCAGTTCTTTATAGTAGACCTACTCACTTGATGCAGTCTAACTGTGCTAATGTAAAATGTTATAAAGGTTAGCTCCAAAAATGTATCTTGTATTTCTTAACTACGTATTTTATTGACCAAAAGCACATCAAATGAATGTTTTTAAATTTTCTGTTGGTTTTTGCGGCTTTAAGACTCATACATGCAAATGAGCTGTGTCTGATTGGCTGCGCTGTAGGGTGAAGCACTCCTTTTGACTTCGGTGTGAATGGGCGGGGCTAAGCTGCTGTATGCTAATATAAGCAGATATATGTGAAATCACTGACTTTCGTAGCATCACTGAAACAGAGAATTCAAACTGAGCTGTTATTGCAGCCTAGGGTAAACAATATATTTCAAAACCTTTACAGTTTACTCTTTAACCTTTACTCTTTTATGAAAATCCAGTTTTCCACTATTTGGGCCCTTTAAATGATCGCTTGTATAAAATTATCATCTCATCACTAGAACCACATTGTTGTTTACCCAACACTGAGATTAAAATGTATTTATTCTTCTAAATGCTATTTGGATAACTTTTCCAGTCAGCCTTGGACTGTATCTCCAGTTTCAAACCCAGTTGGATCACATTAGAGGAAATGGAGCAAGAATCATTCCTTGATATTTATTTCAGACATGGCAGCGTTTAAAATGCCACACAGTACAGCATTAAAGCCTTTAAAATCCATGGGGTTAGAGGGGTGGCAAAGTCTCGACACAACCCACAAATCCACTACTGTAAACCAATACACACACTAAAGAGTCTTGCTGAGAAACTAGAGCTAATAATTAAATTAATGTTGATTCAGTCAACCACAAAGTATTTGCCTGCAGAGCCAAAGCAACCAGAAGATGGTTTGAAAAAAAAGGGGGGATTCAAATTGAACATGAACGACTGAAACTGTACAGTCTTTTGGTTGTGGGAAGTTTTTGTTTCTTCAGATGAATTTCCAAAGGGCCAACATGGCAGTTGGGTTCGGGGGGGTTAACCGATAAATCTACAACAGCAGTAGCAAAAGGCCTTCTCTTGTTCCCCCTCTGTACCTTCATAATGCTCCATTAGCCGTGTGGTATTTTCTTGTGGGTTTCTCCCTCTCCACAGTAAAGTGCATTAGATACCTGTATAAGAGTTTCCTCCAACTCATGTTCCTTCTCATTCCTTGGAATAATAAGACCTAAAACATTATAATATTATGTTATAATCCCTCATTAGATCAGTGGAGAAACATGAAAAGTCTGGCAAAATCCCAAGATACTGCACAACGACAAATGTGGCTGCCACGTCAGCTAACACACTACACATAAATCATTCGAAGAGCTTTTTCCACTTGCAATACAATGCCGATTTGGAATGAGGACTCTCCAATCTGCAGTAGACAGAACAATTGAATTCAGACATTCTGTATTAATTCTGTATTAATTCTGTACTCTCACGTTAGAGAAGAAAAAAGCAAACATCACCACACAGACCCTCAGAATAACTTCAGTGTCTTTATTTTGCCTACAACTCCGCCATTTTATGGTTGGGTAGACATTTAACAAGTCTCATGCTCAGTATCAGTTTTCTCATGCGTCTTCCTCAATTAAGCGAGCAAACTTCTCATTTTTATGCTCCGTTTCAGTTATTGTGCCATGAAGATGTAATATGAATGTTAGTATTGGAATAAGATTCCCTTCAATCAATTCCTTGGATATCAATGTAGTCTAATTTTAATTAATATCCAACCGATGTACTCTTTTATTATGCAAAGAAATAGAAAAACACAAATACAAAACTGACAAATGTTCACATTTTGTGTGTTTAGTAAATTAGACAGAAAGGAGATTGATAATCTGATCTACTTAGTCGTTAAGCATTTCTTATTTGTTATTCCGAGTCAGAGATGAAATATGACATGTTACCCTGTTGAGGTCTGTTTCTCCTATTAGTTTTTTATGACCGGGTCCAAAAGGCATTGCCATGGGGCCCTATGTTTAATGTTTAACTCAGCTACAGGCAGGGAAGCCTACATTCCTTTTCTCCAACCCCTCCAACGGGAACGAGGCTGTGACCATTTCTCCTTTGAATTTTGATACTCTCCAAATTGACAATACAATGGAGTCCTCAGAAACTACAAAAAAAAAGAATCTGTGTGCAACTGCTGCATATCCCTTCAAGACACTTGATACAGTTTTTGCCATTCATACATAATAATGACTCTGAATGTTTCTTCTGATGCGTTGGTTTCTAAATGAGGCACCTACGTTCTCTCTTCATGTCAGTCCTCTTTGATTTATTAGGACTTTCCAGTATCTATCCACTGAACTGAATAGTCCCTGCTTTTCTGAATTTGGTGTCACGTGGTGGCTTTTTCATACTAAGCTGCAAGCCCTGAGGAATGGGTTACCTTAAGGGGAAACAATCAAGAGTGTTTTTCTAAAGTCCTTGGGGCAGCAGAGATCTCACTACTGTCCTTCATTACTTCCTGCATCGATGTTTACATTAACTGTAGCCAGCTAGCGACTGAGGTTGCCAAGATACAGCATTCACACCAGACAAAATATACCTCATCCAATGTGGTTTCCGACAGTAAACATAAGAAGCTGTAAATAAGGATGCAAGAAGGTTAAACCATGTTCAATACCCAGGTATGGCTCAGCTAGATCCAGAAGCCCTGCAAGGACTGAACAGGTGGCTTTGTGTATACGAGTAAATTCATGTGGTTATCCCATAAGTCTAACGGAATCCCTCAAATAAACAATATGAGAGCATCCTTCCCGTCTGGGCCATGAATCTTGTGGAGAAGTCGTAGCAGTTGACATTACATCTCAAACTTGACTATGGCCAGTGCGCTAAAGTCCTCCTGGAGGCCTTCTTGTTATTTTTCTAGCATTTTTCTTGGAATGCATCACCCCACTTATTGTCTGTGTTTATCTGAGTACTTGCATTTGGCAGTTGAGAAGTATGCCTTTTAATCCAATCCATTATGCTCTGTAATGCAACCAGTGGCATATTTCTGGGTGAGTACAAGACAAATTCCTACAATACTACAACACATGGTTATTACCATGACATAATGTTGCTAAGAAGGGCTCATCGTTTAGAAAAAAAAAATACAGTACTCTGGAGATTGCAGATGATGAAGTGTGTGGGGGGAGATGTCACTCAGTAGAGATTTCCAAACGGCGGCGGTGTGAAGCCCAAGGAGCTGAAAGCATGTCTTAATGAAACAGGCTTGAGAAACAGCGCAAAGGGTACTTTGTGGCTGATATGGGATCAGGTTACTGGGGCAGATCCCTTGAGGTGGCAGAGGTTAATAAGCAAAAAGAAAAGGCCTTGGAGACCTATTATTTAGCAATCCACAAAACACTTTTCAGTATTTTTTGTCTGTATTTCAAAGTTCTGCAAACAAAGAACACAACTGCAGTGTCACACAGTGGAGTAGAACTACATTTTTAACACATGAAGCACCTTAATGTAACACTATAATCTGTCAGTGACTACTGGTGTTACTGGGCAAAAAAAGAAAACAAATCAGGAAGCTGCTGTGCTCTCGTGTTTCTGTCACATGGTGGAGGATTCTGAGGTCATCCCAAGGCATTCCAGTCTGAAAAGCCATCGAGACCTTCCAAGACTATAATATTATGTTGTCAGAGATTGATGAAAGCAGCCTTTGGCTTTCAAAAGCCAAAATCCGATGGAACTTTGTTCTTGTCATATTTTAATCTTGAAGGAGCATTCCTGCATTAAACTGATGTTTAATATGTTGATTGCCATGTCATTCATTATTTTTACATGAACTGTGCCAAACTGGTGATGCTATTGTGTTGCTGTGTATCCATAAGTCTCACTGGTTTGGCGCAATTCATGTTTGGTTTTCATGTTTTTGTTCATCAGTGTTCTCTCACTACGGTTCCCAGCATCATGCAAATACAATCATTGGGAATCACTAAGACAATCAATAAATGCTGCCCTGCCTGGTAGTATGGCCACTTATCTATAGGCTGATAAATACAGCTGCTAAGCTAGTCATTATTGGTGTAGCTCCTACATCAGTTGTTGTAGGAGTTTTTTAATATCAGATATTCCACTAAAGAGGTCCTATGGAATGCAACATATCCATTTAAGCTAAAGCATATCCACCCTTAAGAGTCTGTAGTATTTCAAAACGAGCTCCTTATCCTCACGAAATCATAAACCACTCTTTAAACCAGAAAATCGCACACTAGATCTCAATGTTGAGTCATCAGTTTGTACAACTGCATCAGCGATTTCCAGGATCAATTAAGTAATTGGAATCTGCGTCTGACTTTGACTTGGCATTACAACTAGTATACTAATGGTTACATTTGTCATTTTGTCCAGACAGTTCTTTTAAGGCTTCTCTTAAAATGTGCCGTTCCTCAATTGCACAGCAGAAATTAATGCAGGAAAACATCATTTAAAAACAGTATTTCTTTCTTGGTAATAATCCCCAGGGGTGTATAAAACACAAAGGCATTCTTGCTTTGATAATCTGATAAACTAACATACAGTAATGTGATGTAAAATACAAGTTTTTATATCCTGCATATCTAAAGGCATGCACAAACATCTTGTATGATCTGCATTGTAAATGGGACACTCTGAAGCAGCTGCACATGAACCTAAGGTCACCGTGCCAAATGCTAAGCATGCTCCCACTCTCTATACATCTATATGAGCCTGTTAGACAAATCCATAGGCATTAAAATGGACTTGCCCCACTCCCTTTGCAGCCATAACAGCCTCCAATCATCTAGATTAGTCTGAACACAACCGAAAACAGTGCCTGGTTAAGTCATTCCCTATTAATAAACACTCATATAAATTTCTTACCCTAGGTATATGAGTTTTACAGCTGCAGAGATAATATGTGCCAGAATCTGTTAAATCTATTGAACAATATATCTGTAATAATGTGATGTAATGGGCGCATTTGTACGGTCTTGTCCTATAGCACCTTCTTTCATGTTAATGCCAACTCTTCTTGTCTCTCATAACGACTGATAATTATTCTTCTTTCCCTTCAGCCGTGAGTGAGTTCACAGTGATGCACTGTACTGAACTGATGATAACAGCCCAATCCGTTATTTCAACATGGAACCAATGTCATCTAGGCTGAAAGCCATTTCTAACATATTCCAACTGAATTTACTACTATGAGGCATTTCAGCTTTTATGAATGTAACCCCTGAGGCCAAATCCAAACAAATATTTTGATGTACTCATTCTATTAACATTTTCTGTAACCAATTGGAATACAGCAACATTCCCTATGCTTTCTTTCTGAACGAACTATTCAGCTCTCCACAGAATGTGCTACAGTGGGTGTAGTACTAATTACGTTAGTGTATAGTAAATCTTCATGTGGTCAGACTTAGACTAACTGCCAAAGACTGCTCCTCTTTCTGTCAGATATAGGGCAGTGGTAACCACTGCTCTGGAAGTGGTACTGATAATATTTTATTCAAATAAAGTACATAAAGTTTCTTAATGTAATTATTAACATTTAATGAGAGGTTAAAATTGATGTTCTATAAAGGAGTTTTCATCAACATGGTCTGTGGCTGTGACAGCCAAAAAATACAAGAAAATTCAAGGGGCTATAAGAAAATTCAACGACATGGGACAGACTCCACCTCTGGTAAAGGCCTCAGCATGGGGGTTTCAGCAGACATGAGTTTTCATGAGTCTCCACATGTAATGGTTTTCCTCCCATGGTCCACAAAAAAGAAGAAATATATATAAATATCCATTCTCTAACAATCCAAATAAAAAGTGCAGGATGCTAACAAGCCAGTTAAAGAATTTGATTTAAGCATCCAGTCATAATGCAGGCCTCGGCTGGCCGAATTTAAATGTGGGATTCAAGTACCCAATCAGAATGCAGGATTCAAATAACCGTGGCATTGTTGCATTGTTATAAAAGTTTTTAAAAAAGAGCATCAAGACACAGGCAAACAAAAAGCACAGAAATCTGTGTACAATACACCTGTCTGTCCTTATGGTCCAGTAACCCAAAGCTTGAGGTTCGCCATTAGCTGTTAGGCTGTTTCAGACCGGTCGGATGCAAAATGCAAACGTGGTAGAACAGGAACAGAGAGCCCACCATGCTGAAATAAGAGATGGGCTGAAGTGATCCACCCCACCCAAACTAAACAAATCGTGCTTTTGAATGGACAAACATGACACCTGATCCTGGGATCATCAGCCAGTCTGACTAAATGAGCCTGTGTGGACTGTCCCACCTGAAAAAGGGCCTGTTGGTAACGTGATGCCGTCCCTTTAAAACGCTCAGCCTGAGGAGCACCTGCTCTGTGAGAGCTTCTACCTGGCAGCCTCGGAGCGGCTAGTGGGAATTTCAGGCTGCTCGGAGAACCACAAGCCTTCGGTTCCTGAAAACTTCATACCTTTCCACTAGAAACAGAAGCACAGGACCTGGCAGGGGGGCTATTTTGCCAGCCTGCCTAAAGCAAGACGGTCGAGTGGACGGGTTTATGAAAGAGAAGCCGTATATCACGGTGCTCTGAGGAAACATGCCGGTCCAAATTCCGGACGACACCGATTTCGCCTCTTTCAAGGAACAGTGCGAGAGCCAGGACGGATGGATAGCACGGTACAATAAAGGAGGAGTGACGGTTTGGTGTCGAGACGAAGAAACTAACACAGTGCAGAAACTGAAGGCAAGTGAATGAGACTCGAGTAGACTAGCATCCCTGCACTGCAGATGATACAGGGCGCCTAGCTCAGCAGAGGGACGGGGGCTAAAGGAGAGACTGCAATGTAAATTCTTACAATATATTAATACTAGAGAGTGTGATGGATTACGGAGGGTGCTTAATTCAGACAGTTCAGCTGCTTTGAATGTTCTACCTGTGCAGAAATAGTAAAATATGCGTGTATAT
>JBBJLS010000032.1:7041795-7056233 GCA_037577275.1 Bryconaethiops microstoma | reverse complement strand
AGCATGGAAACCATTTGTTTTGAAGGGCTTAATGGTTTATATATATATATATATATATATATATATATATATATATATATAGTGTATATGTGTGTGTGTGTATATATATATATATATATATATATATTTTATATATTGTGTGTGTGTGTGTGTGTGTGTGTGTTACTTATTTGGTGTTTGGATAAAATCTGCTTATGCAGACTGTCAGGATGAGACAGATGTCCCGGTTTCTGCGAAAGACTTTTATTACATTTGAGACTTTAATTTGCAACCTTTAGGTGCTTGTTTAAACACATAAACCTAAAAAATACCTAATCTGGTTTAGAAAATGTTAGGGGGAAAAATGTAAGGCTTTGGTGCAGCCTAACTAGTTCTACGTTGTTGCCTAAGGTTATAACCTTTATGCAATAAATTAGACTCTTTGCATTAAAAAAGACATCTACTAAACAGCATATCTTCAAAATCTAAACAGTTTTTTTTTTTTTTGCAAAATCCAAGGTGATATGTACTTTTTAAAACAGTTACTTTCATTTTGACATTCAGTTCAGTTACTTCAACAAAATAAGTTATGATGTAATCTAAGATACATGGCGGACCATCTTAAGTACATATTTAAGTTAAGCAGTAGTTAGTAAGTGGCAGTCAATAAGTATGTGGACACCCTTCTAATTATTGAGTTCAGGTGTTTCAACCAGACCCATTGTGAACAGTTGTATAAAGTAAGCACATTGGCATGCATAGAAAAACACTGTGAATAGAAAGGGTTGTATTGAAAACTCACTGACCTTAAGTCTGGCACTATCATAGGATGCCAGTTTTGTAGCAAGTCAGTTTGTGAAATTTATGCTTTGTCAACTTTTACTGGTATGATTGGTAAATAGGAACATTGAATAGCAACAACAGCTCAGCTTCAAAACGGTAAACACAAAGAGAAGGGCTGCCAAGTGCTGAAACACATAATGTATATAGAGTATACACAAGCACGATTCAACACGAGCACTTTGAAAATTATTAATATTCAACACCGTTTTCAGTTCTTAAAAGCAGATGAAAAATTGAGGGTCTTTTTGGCCAAGTCAGAACAGCATGAGGGAAAACAACCATAAAAAAGCAAATTCTTTAGTTTGAATTAAAACCAGGAGCACAGATTTGTCAAAACAATTATATGCTGAGGCTGTCATTAGGTGCTTTGTGGTGTCAGTCATTCAAGTTAGCCATTGCTAGCCCTCCCTACTCTTAGTCTCAAACAAAATAAAAGCCTTGCACAGAAACCGGGACATCTTCGTCTCATTACAGAGTCTGTATAAGCAGATTTTACACAAACACAATGGAAATTAGTAACACACACATACACAAACACACACACATACAAACATTAATAGGCCCAAAAATCAAACAATGAACATTTATCAGGAAGATATTTTACTGAATGAAATGTAGAAAACTGGTATTGTACCATTTCAAAAAAGGTCGGTTTCTGTGTATTGTGTTATGAATATTTTTGACAACACTACAACCGCCTCTGGAAGCTACATCGACACAATAACTGTGCATGTGGTTCAAGAATTGAGTTTCCATAGACGAGCAGCTGTGCACAAGCTTAAGATCAAGCATTGTCTGGAGTAGCGTAAAGCATTCATTAATCTAGGTTTGGCAGATTCTAGGACAACATTACCTGCTGGAATGCATGGTAGTTTGGTGGAAAGGAATTATGGTCTGAGTTTTTTTTTTCATGGTTTGGACTTGGTTGCAGTGATATTGATGCTACAGCATACAAAGACTTTTTAGACCATTATATGCTTCCACCTTGGTGGCAACAGTTTGAGGAAGGCTGTTTCCTGTTCCAGCATGACTGTACCCCTGTGCACAAAGCGAGGTCCATAAACACACGGTTTAATGAGTTTTGCGTGGAGGAACTCCTTTGGGATGAATTAGAATGTTGATTGTGAACCAGGACTTCTCACCCAACATCAGTGCCCGATTTCACAAAGGATTGGCATTGGATGAGTTCAAATTCACAAATCCAAAATCTGGTGGCGGCCACAGCTCCATATTACTACCTATGCTTTTGGAATGGGATGCCAACAAGCTCATATAGGTGTGATGGGCAGATGTCCACACACTTTTGGACATATAATGAATAAATGATGAAAGAAACCCAACTAAGAAGACTTTATTCCACCGTAAACGGTTATGAGCTACTCTGTGGGTTTTTTGAAGTGACAGCTCAGTTCCTGCTTTCAGGCTCCAGCTTTCGATTGGAGTTGAATGAACTCAGATGTTTGCTGTAATGTACTGTTACTCTCATGGGTGAAACATCAGATACAGTAAATGCTTACATATTCAAAATAGAAATGCATAAGTGCAAATATAAGGACAATTCATTTAATTGCTTTGTCAACCTAGAATATTTGCACTGACTGTGAAAAAAGTAGCTGAATAACTTATCACTGACCTTTACCAGCTAATCACTGCATTACCAATTTCATAGCTCTGATATTGATGGCCTGCAAAGATACAGTTGTACTTTAACGTTAGCTGTGAGAGTCTGATACTCCTATTCAAGGATACTGGCAAAGTCATGTCTGTTTACATCATCGGGATTCCAAGTTTTGTTTTCAGTGCAAGGTCCTCTTGGCCAGCATGCAGTAACACTTTTAGATTGTTCTGCCCTCCGTATAACATTAGTAGGCTCTGTTGATGTGCCGTTTATCTGCACATCAGGGGCATTATCTCTCTTCCTCTGTAGCGGGAGAAGGGAGGGAGTGGGACTGTGTTTGAGGGACAGCTGTATCCTGTGTTTTCTGTAACGCTGAGAAAATCCAGATTTGCTGTCAAGATAAATATGGGTGGGGAAAGAAGAGAACGCTTCATCAGACTTTGACTTTCTAGTAAATGAAAATAAGCAAGTTGGTTTGAAGGCTTTACAGCAAAAGCTCCATTGCAATCACTGGTACAGACATGCTTTGATTCGAAGACAAAAAGCTGATTGAAAAACAATCTGGTCCAAGTCTGACCTCAATCACCATCTTTACTTTCATCACAGATGACTCGAGAAGACTTTCTCTTTTTTCAAAATTCTTCTCCTGAGACACCCCTCCCCCCTTCATCAACACAACTGTCTGTGGAGGGAGTGTGGTCATCAGACAAACATTGTCCCATTTAAAGTTATCTGTTCTCAACAGGTGCAGGAGTAGATACATCTGACCGAAATCTGACCATTAATGATAACAGATGTTTTTGTCAGTTCATGCACTTAAATTGTGCATTCAGTTTTTACATTGTGAGAATTTGTTAGTTTACAAGCACTGCAGACAAATTTGAATCACTCCCTTAGTCATAAAAACCTCTGTAAAAAGTGTATTGGGAATGAATTGGTTTTTCCAAATAGTAGGCTTTTGGATGCATGTACTGAAAATCTTCATGTTGGTCGTAAAGTGAGTCTTCACAAATCTCAATTCTTTACTTTTACAGTTCTGCACGTACATTTAATTATGAACAAAATATCAATGTCTAAAAGGAAATTTTCAGATTACTTTGGTGTTCAAGGGAAAATCCACAGATGTTTCAAAATGTTTGCATAATTAGGTTACATATTAATGCCTCTAAAAATGTCCTAACAGAAAGTTCATGAAATGGTTACAAACATTCTGCCTGATGTGTAAGGACAATTTTTTCGTAGTACCTAAAATGGTAGTACCTAAAAATGTCAGATACAGTACAATTTTTCCATCATGAACACTGCATATTAAAACTGTTTTAGGTTAACTAAAAAATCAGTAAATTCACTTTCACTTGTTGTTGCAACTCAAGGAGACGCCATCCTTCATTAAATTCCACTTAGAAAGATTGGTTAATTCAAAACATGCCTTATTTACTAAACTTAAAAATAAAAATACACCACATTTGCAGCAAACAGCACTAAAACTCATTTATTCTGGCATATTTCATGAACATAAATAATGATTCAGCATAAACCATATACAGTATAATTGCTGATCCACTGTTGTTGCACATCCACTGTAACTGTAGTGTAATGTGGTTCCCTCTGGCCTTGAGTACAGGCCTGAAACCTAAAGCTTACAACTGTAATGTTTTGTCTAAGCTGTGCTTTGCAGAAGTTGTGTTTTTTGGCATCCGCTGGTATTCTTTGCAGTACAGTGGCAGTCTATAACTTAAGGATGTTTTCCACTGTGTGTCCAGAGTGTCATTGGTCATGCAGGTCTGATAAGGCCACATTTGTAAGGAGGTCTCTTTGTTTTTCATATGGACTGTTAGCGCTAACAGGCCTGGGCACTGGTTCAAACACATGATGTGGTTTAGACCCGATAAACTAAAACACAAAACCCTGTGACTGTCTACTCTCGTGTCTTCTCAGGAACTAAAGTCTCTTTTCCACTGCATGGTACAGGCTGTACTCGACTCTGTTTGCCTTTTTTGGGTTTCCCTTAATCAAATCTAATACCTTCAAATGGTTCTGTTTTTGTGCTTACTTCATTGTGGTTTCAAGTAAGCTGAGTAATAAAGCTGAGCAATTGTTTTGTTGAAGATAACCGCACAAACGTTTCTTACAGCTTCACCAGCTACATTCAAGTGGTACTAAGTGCAGTGGAAAATAACCAAGGTACCAGGTACCAGAAAGTGAGTGAAGTAAAGTCGAATTGATTCAAGCCTGAACCACATAATGGAAAAGTGACTTAAGGTTCTCGAGGTTCTAGACCACTTTTATGGAAAAGTGAACATCAACCACATCCGTTAAAAATTCTATGTCATTGCTGTGTCTAGTGCGCAGTATGGAAATCCCGGCATTCAAAGAGCACAAAATGGATGACTGATTTAGCTTTGTGATGACAGCCTTGCTGAAGGGTGATTTGTGCATTGCTTGTAGGATAGAAAAAGAAAACACCCGGCAAGTGGGTTTCCCCAGGTCATGCTTTATCTGCCTGCTTCATGAGTTTCCTGCCTCCCTGCTCTGCGCAGAATCCGGTGTATCAGTGCACGGGAGCCAAAGGTTAGTGTCCAGAGTGCAGACAAAGGAAATCTAGGATATGACTCATGGTCCTTTTCAACAGCCTCCTTGCGTCTGCTTTCTCACTCACCCTCGGTGCTGACCAATGGCACTGACGTTATCTGTAAGCTATTGCTGTTACCAGCATAGGAATATATGCTATAAATATTGTTCTGTTGCTTTGCCTTGTTTTTGTTGAAAAAAAATCACAAGTGACTTTTCAGATTTTTCAGATGTGGTGCCAAAAAAAGGAGGTGTGGTTTCATTTGCACTCTTGGTGCTAATTTTTATGGATATGTAAGCGTGAAACCCAACTGCTCATTTGTTAAGGCCTGTGAAGTTGAACCACTCATTTGGAATGCATACTGAGCCTTGTAAATCTTTTGTCTGAGGAGGGTTCAAGGCCCCCTCCATTTGATTAAAGAGAGCCTGATCAGTGTTGGAGACCCCACCTCTTGGCTGAGATGGAATATAGCCGCTCTCTGTTCTTCCCCCTGGTCGAGGTTGGCAGCAGGCCACTCATACAGCCTTGAGATCCTCCTTAGGGCTGTGTTCTCAAGAACCAACCTCTGGGACACAGAAGTCAGGAAAGTATCTCTCCTATGGTCAAGCACATTCTGAACATTTTGCAGGAAGTGTCTGCACAGGGGGCTCATAGAGTCGTGCCCTCCCGCCAAGTGGCCTTTTCCCGCCCATGCAAAGCCTCTTCCTGGATAGCCCCCAGTATAGTTGCTGTTTCTCTCAAATCTCCTAGTGCCTTTTAAATAATTTTCCAACTTCCGTATTTCTATAAAAGGACTTTTCTAATAATAGATGAGCAGTGAAATTCAAATGTCAGTTCAAATGGACATTGTGGTCTGTCTGTGAATTAGTACTTAGATAGGTTTGTATTTGTGTTGCTTTCCCACATGTTCTTCTTGGAATTGCCATTTGAATGGAACAAAGATGAGCCTTTGTTTGATTAATGACATCAGTCTTTGTTCTAAAGCAGTGGTTTTAAGAGGTTGGAAGACGGGTCAGAGCTTCATCTGAAAATGCCAGAGTGATGCACATCTTTGCTATGAAAGGCCTTTAATTGCCCCACTTCTCAACCATTCATATGCTTGTGAATGCAAATGTATTAGGGAAAGCATAACCACATATGCTATCATGCCATAAATAAATGAAAGTCTATTAGTATCCTCACTGTAGTGAATTAGGAAGTTGCGCATTGCTGCAAAAATAACTGTTGCAATGCTGAAGGCATACAGGCACTAATGCATTCTTTTTGCTTCCTTTTTAGATGAGGGACTGGCATCCTCCTTCTCTCTTGGCCTGTGTTACTGCTGCTTTGCACGCAGTCTAAAACTCATTAGCCCATGTACACTATGGCAACAATTGATCCGGGCTCAGATGCAGAGGACCTGTTGGCTTCCATTCACCTTGAAAGATATCTGAATGACTTCAGACAAGCAGGATTTTTGCTGGCCCGAGACTTCTGTCATGTTGACAACACAGCTCTTAACAGGCTTGGAGTGACCGCCACTGGTCACAGGAAGCGGATCCTCAAACTGGTTGAACACATTCAGCTGATCTGCCAGTATCAAAGGAAAGACTCTCAGTTGGACCGCTGTAACTCAGAGTCAGCCATTCATGAGGTGTCGCCTGAAGAGCTGGGGCCTCTTTCTTCTCAAGGCAATGTGGACACAGCCTTAAAAGACTTGCAAAACAGCTCCATTCCAAATCTGTCTGCCGTTGTGAAACGTTCTCACTCAGAGCGTAGCCCTGGCATCATTAAGCCAGTACCAAAACCTAGAACTGTTTTCAACAAACAAAAGGTGCAGCAGCCTTCACTGCCCACACGACAGTCAAGACAGATGTGCAGAAGATCCTCACAGGATTCTACAGGTTCTGAAATTCTGAAAGGTTCTCCTGCTGAGGAATCCAGCTCTGCGTCTATAGGTGCAAGACGAAACTTGTTTAAAGACAAGTTGAACAGCACTATCTCAACCCCAGAGACTAGTGGACCACTACCTCCAGTACCCCCAAGGTTCAACCGAGGGATTCCCCCATCTACATTCAGAAAAATGTCTGACCAGGACCAGTTAGGCACCTCACCCCTGTCCTCTTCTCCTGAATCTCCTTCTAGTTATCAATGTTCTCCTTTTACCAGCACACCTGGCTCCCCTCCTAGCCCTCCATGCTCAAACCTGGAAATGGTCTCCAACGAAATCTACAGTGGCACTTTACCTGGCACTCCACCCACTCTTTGGAGCCACTCTGTACCCACCCCTCCTCCACGACAAGAACTCAACACATCTACTGAAAACAATAGGTAGGTCTTAACTCATCAGAACCAATATTACAACCAGGAATACAGTGTTCCCTTAGTATAGCTATCTTGTAATTTAGGGTTCAGTCACTAATGCTCATATCTGTATTTCTACAGCACTTTAAACCACATCTCACCGGAACCACCTAAACAAACATTTGGTAGGGTCTATAAGCTGCACATTGTACTTAATGGATTCTTTTTTATCTCTCTGTATACTTCAGTGTCATTAATTAGTGGTACTTTTGTGTAATGTAGTTCCTGCAGATGACCAAGATGAACTTATTAGTCCATACTGTGAAACTGTTTTTCAAAGCAAGCGACAATATCAACATCCTGAGGTGAGTGCAGGTGTCAAGCAGATGATAAATGGAAGAAAAAGATGTGGCTAAAAATATTTTAAGATACTGGTTTACTTTGTATATGTTTTATTTTGCTAAGGTTGAAAGGCTCAAGGGTGAAGAAAAGGTTGGGACTAAAGATGATAAACCAGGAGAGGATCATGGGTAATTACCATTTTCATGGCAGTATAAGAAAGGAATGTGTCAAACCAATGTGATGCATTTATAAGATGTCAAAGTTCATGACCTGTAAACTCATTTTTTATGACATGCCTTTTGAAGCATATGTAGTGAAGTGATCTCAACTAGCCTCTCCTTGTTTCGCATACAAATGACCTCATTTGTCACAAGCTTTACAGGAAACACGGCTAATTCAATTTATTCTAAAGAGGAATTGTACCACATCAGTCTGCTTTTTTACTATCAAAATATGTAAATTTAGTGTGGGTTAATTTAAAATGCTGTTTATTTTGTATCACACTGGTCAGTTTTTGTGTAAACAAGTACAGGGATAAACATCTATCTGATATGCTCTGCGAAATATAGTTTAAGCAGTCCAGTGTCCAGTGATTTTCTCTACTACCTACCATGGATGAGTGATTCGAATCGGCCAAGGTCAGACTTGGAAGATTGTTGATTCAAACATGAAATTAGCCAGCTGACCAATTTTTATTTTTATCGTTGATCAATTTTTTGGCACATTTTATGATCGTACAAGCCAAATGTCATTACTGCAAAAGCAGAAAGTGTAATGTGTTGCCTCAAGATATTTCAGTAAATTCCTGGTATTTTGAGAATATAGGGACTCAGCAATGGTAAAACAGCAGGGCTGGGGAATACTTAGTCCCCCAGCAAAAAAATAAGGGTGCCAAAGGTCCTTTTGTAATGCCATCAGACACCTATTACTGGTTCCCTAATGGATGATTCTTTTTGTAAATGAGATTTGTGGGTGTGAAGTGCTTTTTAAATAAAGACTCGCCACCTAAGGTAAACGTTTTTGGAAGGACCTTTAAATTGTCCTAGAACATTTATGAACATTTACAGTATGTTAAGTTTTTCGTACTCACGTATTTAGTCAAAGAAATGTTTTAATTTTATTTTTTATCTTTCTTCTGTAGTTCATCACTCAAAACATTGAATCACCTGTTTTAAGAGTATATCAACTAGATGTTTATGACAAAAACGTTTTGTGAAAGTTTTGGTTTCTCACGAGGTTGAATTGTACTTTTACTAATGTTCAGTAGCTATAGTAACAGTAGCTACGAAACAGTGCATATATGAGCATGGATAAGTTAATTGTTCTGAATGATGATCTACATCCACCTTGTAATGTTATGTAGTATATCTGTCTGCCTGTTGTTGCTGCCTCTCCAGGTCCAGTCTTAAGCGTCACTCCCATACTTCCCCGAATGACTCTCCAGGCTACTGCACAGTGGGCAGTCCGTCTTCTGCCTCGCGCTCCTTCTCTCTGCCTTCTCACACCCTGTTCCCCAGCGAACCAGATGAGGATCAAACCATCTCTCCTTATGCCAGCTACACCTCACTGTCCGAGAGGGCTGCACCCATCATCAGTGGCTGGCTGGACAAGCTCTCCCCACAAGGGTATGGCCAATCTGGCCTACTGCTCACCTCCTGTCTCTGCGTTTTCTCCCTTCTCAAGGCCTGTCTCTGCCTCCTGTCCATCCTTTCCTGCCGGTGTGTTCTTTTTTTCTTTAACTTAGATCAGACTTGGTCCTAGAGTAGCCATGCCCTGCACAGCTAAATGTTGTGACTTCTCCAATACACCCACTACCACTTAGGAAGGACTTGTTAATGAACCCCTTAGCTGGTATCAGGTGTAGACCAAGAAGAGCATCAAAACCATCTGAGCAGGCTTGGCCTAGGACCAGGGTTAGGAACCGCTATACACCAATCAGTCAGAACATTAATTAAAGAATAAAGTTCCTCAAGCCATTCCTGAACAGTTTTTGCAGTGTGGCAGAGTGCATTATTTTATTAGGGATTCCCATTGCCATGAGGGGACATACTTGGTCTGCAGCAGTGTTTAGGTAGGTGGTGTGTGGCAAAGCAGTAGCCACATAAAAGGTTCTCCATCTGTTCCCGAGGTAAGCTACGCATTCACGTAGCTCTGGTCCTTATGTTTGACATTTTTTCCTGCTTCGACATGTCAACTTCAAGAATTGACTTTTCACTTGCCGTCTAATATATCCCACCCATGACGGGTGCTGCTGTAAAGAATTAATCAAATTTATTCACATCACCTGTCAGTGGTTGCAATGTTATGGCTGATTGGTGTATTTTTCCTTCTGTGTGCTCAATCTCTTTTTCCTTTTTATTATTCTCTCAGACTCTCTTCAGTGGTTTCTCGTATGTTTTTTGTAAAATAATTGTATGCTGTTGTTTTAAGTAATTGTTTTCCTTTCCTGGACACAACTGATATCTATCTTTATGTGTTTTAGGAATTACGTGTTTCAAAAGCGCTATGTGAAGTTTGATGGAAAGAACCTGATGTACTTTGGGAGTGAGAAGGTATGATCAGTTTTCATCAGTGCCTTTTGCGGAGGCACATTGCACTGTGCAAGAGGACTTTCATTTGAAAGCATTTATTGTCTAGGATTAGTCTTTATCTATGGCTAGACAATAACCCTAGCCGCCTTGGTGCTGTTTCCTGCCATGTGATATTCAACAAACCAGAAAACCAGAAAGTAATTAATGTTTTGAAAGCTGTTCTCATTTTTCACACAAATGGCCTCCCTCGCTCGCTCTCTTTCTCAGGACATGTACCCGAAAGGTGTGATTCCTCTGGCTGCGATACAGATGGCTCGCATAGCTAAAGACAACAAGTTTGAAGTTGTGACAAGCCATAGGACATTTGTCTTTCGCGCTGACAATGAAGGTAAACACAACCCTCTTGAAGCTAAACTACAGTTGTCCTGTAATGAACAGTAATAATCTGCATATCTGGGGCACACCACAGTCTTGGAGTTCCTCAAAGTTTTGTGATTTGAATTACTAGTTACCACTTTTAGTAGGTTTGTAGGACTGTTGAACCTTAGACAATGGAAGCCTGTGGTTTAAACAACGTCCAAAGCATCCAACGTCAAAGATACTTTAGAAGCCAGTATAGCATAAGAAATATCACAGTGAAAAATGGAATATACTGAATATGCAGTTAAACCAAATGTGCACCTCAGTTCCTAATAAAATATAAATATATTAAATATATTAGCATATAAACATTACTCTAAAAAATAAATAAATAAATAAATGTACCCTTAAAGAAAATGTAACGGTAAACCCATATTCGTACTGTACAGTTCACATTGAACTCCTGCAGTGCTAGAATGTAAATACCGATGTTACCCCTGTACAGACTGTACTGTAATTCATGCACGTGTGTTTTCTTTGGTATGCGCTGTTGTTTTCTTTGTTATAAGCAGGGTAAATACAAAATAAATTTAATTGACAGTAATAAAAATACAGGGCTTTAAGAAGAACAAAACGAAAAACATGAGAACACTCGAAACGCTCTTTGGGGGAAATTCTGGACTGCAGCTGCGTCAAAAGGCAGCAGCCAGTCAGCAGCAAGGAGAAATAAATAGTGTTCTCGAATTGGCTACTTTCAAACCTCCCGTCTGTGAGTACAGCGGTATTTCACCATCCCAAGACGTGCTTTCTTTGTGTTCTCTGGACAGCATCAAAAAATTGAGTTTTTTTTATATGGAAATGTAGCTGAATTTATGTTCATGTTATGTTACAAAATTAGTAAATTATATTTTTCTTAATAATTTAGCACTTAAATGTATGAACATTTCTATATTGCCACGAAAAAAGCTGTGATGTCCGGGCCTCGTCAGCCGTGTCCCCTCGTCCTCGTGTTGGGTTGCTAAGCACCGCGCCCAAACATAAACATAAACCCAGATATAAAGACATAAACCCAGATGTCACAAAAGTAAAATAATAATGCAGAGGATATCTGCAGTTACTGCGTTAATAATTGTTCAGCGAACAATTATTAGTTCCGTTCTCAAAAAAAATCTTTGTTGGACTGAAACTGCCACTGCTGATCTGCATTAAAGAGGGGAGTTACTGTATATATATTACATTAATACAGCTGTGCTTTCAGCAGTAGTTTTGTGGAAATACAGTAAATTTAGTGCAATTTAAAGCCTGGACTTCACCAAAGCTGGTGGAAGCTGGTTACTTCACCAAAAGTTCTGAACTTGGCTCTGTCATTTCCCACTGCAGTGCAGAGGAGCAAATGGTGCAGTGTCCTACAGGAGCGGGTGAAGGAGCAGATGGTGTTCGGCAGGCCGCGCTTCGGCCCGGGGAGCCACTGCCAGAAGAGCGGCCCCTTAGAGCTCAAAGGGATCAAGTCAAAGATCTATGCTGCCATTATAACAGAGCAAATCTGGCTATACAAGAGCGAGCAGGTGATTACACATGCAGTACACTGGTGAGGCTTACTGAAATCAGAGTCCCGGAAATGTGCCCAGGCTCACCAGGCTTTTCTGTTGTTGTATACACCTTTCCTTCCTCAAAGTGTTCTTTGAAGACCATTGCAAAAGAACTTTCTGTGCCAGGGTCTGGTCTCTTAGCAGTAGGCTAATTTTCTCAGTGATGTAACTGGTAAAGTAAATACCGGAAACCTGAGACAAGAGGACTTGTGCTCAAGTGTTTTTCTCACGTTCTATTTTTTCAGAGTTTTAAGAATGGGATCGGAATCACTGTAATTGAGGCCAGAGGTGCTACAATCCGAGATGGCAAGGGCAAAAGCTTTGACCTAATAACCCCTTACAAGACTTTTAGGTAAATGTTTATTGTTACACAATTTTTTAAGACATCGTCACGATGTGAAGATAAACAACACAATAGCTTTTATTGCACATTACTACAGAGTGAACTGTGTGTGGTTAAATGTGTGTATATAGAACATATTAAAACACCTTGGAATGTGGGTCATTTAGCAAGATTAGAAACAGAACTATCCATTTAGTTTTATGATCTATTAATATGCCTATGTAGGTAATTCAGAAAATACCAGTATATCTGATCATCTCTCTCTGCAGCTTCACAGCTGAGTCAGAGCGAGAGAAGCGTGAGTGGATGGAGGCTATACAGGAGTCCATTGCAGAGACACTCTCTGATTACGAGGTGGCTGAGAAAATCTGGTCCAACCGCTCCAACAAGGTGTGCGCTGACTGCAAAGCCATCAGTCCTGACTGGGCCTCCATCAACCTGTGTGTTGTCATCTGCAAGAACTGTGCAGGTAAGGGGAAGCTGCTGGGATACCTTCAGAACCCAGGTTTCTTTATCAGCCTGATGGACTTTTTAATCTAGGCTCATATTCTCAAAACTACAGGTGCCACAATGGTTTGATGATGCTTTTGATTCCCTAAAGAACGTTTAAATGAATATGGCCACAAACAATGCCCGCAAAGTGTCCTTTTCTTAAATGGACAGAAAACCCACTGACTCCAAAAACATGAATAATCGAAGCCAATGTGCAGTGTGTGCGGTTTCTTCTTTTACAAGTACAAGGAATGTGTCTTTAAATAACATCTACGAAAAGTTTTTTTTAATCAGACTTATAGTAGTTTTTCTATGTCATCACTCCAAATACCATTTATCACCTTTATTTTAAGAGTGTAGAATTCATCTGCATTTGAGGATAATTGGCTTACTGTCTAACCAAACACTACATTTATGATTTAAATTCAATGCAGCTGTTGGGTTATTTGCAAATATAGAATTATTCCTTTCATTTGAAGCAATTTTGTTGTTGGCTAAAGCAGTGGCTTGGAAAGACGGTGGCTGTTGAGAGAGAGCTCTGAACCCCGGTGACTCCTGTGTGCCACACGCTAAAGATAAGAACTGGCTTGGAGGCAGCATCTTGGAAAGCCATTCTGGGCCAGACAGAGTGAATGGAGCGCGGCGAGTGGTGTGATGGCTCTTTTGTTCTTTCTGCCTGCAGGCCAACACAGAGGCCTGGGCACAATGGTGTCCAAAGTGCAGAGTCTGAAACTGGACACCAGTGTTTGGAGCAACGAGATTGTTCAGGTGGGGGTTGTTGGGTGGCAGAGACGGGTCATGGCACAAGTCTTTCCCTTTGAAGCTCCTTGCATTCTACCTCTGTAGGGATTTTTAAAGATGTATTATGCTCAGTGGCATTAACTTCTTACAAAAACATGCAAGGTTTTGCTCAATGTTGTAAGTCATACTAGATAACTATATATACACTTAATTCAGATTTGAATTAACTGGTAACATAAGAGACAACATAGCATTTTAAATACCATATTCATGTATTCTCTTTACATGATATAGAGTTAATATTTTGGCAGAATTTCTCAATATGTTTCAGTGAGCAGTGTGTGAGATAATGTAATAATTAGAGTCGTAATCATCCTGGATGAAAGAAGCATCCAAAATTGAACTTACATGAGAAGGAAGAACTGTTCTTAACTTTCAGTGAGAGATAATGAGAGAATGAGAGAATATTTTGGACCATTTTCTATTGGTCCACAACATCTTGTGTCCTCATAATGGTCACAAAATGTTCTTATTGTTTTATTGGGAGCTAATGTAAAAAAAAGAAAATAAATAAATTCAGATACATTTCTATAAGTTAATTTATTATGATATTGTCACATCTGGCATAATAATGGAAACAACCATATGTTGATGCCTGCATTAACATTTGTTTGTGTGTGTGTTTGTGTGTGTGTGTGTGTGTGTGTGTGTGTGTGTGTGTGTGTGTGTGTGTGTGTGTGTGTGT
>JBBJLS010000032.1:7025585-7039467 GCA_037577275.1 Bryconaethiops microstoma | reverse complement strand
GTGTGTGTGTGTGTGTGTGTGTGTGTGTGTGTGTGTGTGTGTGTGTGTGTGTGTGTGTGTGTGTGTGTGCGCGTGTTCATGTATCAGCTGTTCATAATGCTGGGCAATGACCGAGCCAACGAGTTCTGGGCTGCAAGACTACCAGCGACTGAGGAACTGGACTGTGATGCCGCCCCAGAACAGCGGAGAGAATTCATTACCCGAAAGTACAGAGATGGACGCTACCGCTACCCTCACCCCAGCTTCAACACACAGGAAGAGTTACTTAAAGTAAGTTACTTTCTCGGTATGGAGCTCTTTGTAGAAATGATTAACCCACACAGTACCACAAAGCTTTAAGGAACTGTGATGTATTTTCAAAGAAATTAAGATAAATATTTGGCATGGTGTATCTTTAGGGTCAGTTTTTCCTCTTAGTGATTGTGTTGCTTCACAGTGTGAGTTCCTCTCTGACATGTCTTCACCACAAAAGAAAACCTCAGATCTCAGGGAGATGATGACATCCTTGCTCAAAATAGCATGGCCATTTAAGTACAGCGCCAGTGGTTATTCCTTGACTTATATATTAAGCTTTATTCAGTGCTTTATCATAGCAGTTACCATAGCCTAGCAGTCAGACACAGAGTGAGAGGACAGATGCTCATTGGATTGTGAAATAAGGCCTTCAGATAAAGGACCATGCTGAAAAGAGGAGTTTTTGGAGGACTGTGCTTTGCATGGCCTGTGGCCGAATGTGCTTTTAATGATGCTTTTGATCCAGTGTGTCGGCATGTGTACTCTTGCAGACTCTGTGCACGGCAGTGACCGAACAGAACCTCCTGAAGACGGTCACTCAGATTTTCGCTGAGGCAGAAGCAGCTCGACTCTCTGACTCTAATGGACATGAAAAGCACCTGTCCCTACATTACTCCTACATGCAACCCTCAGGTGCTCAGAGCTCACTTACATATTTACTTACACACACACACACACGCACACACCGAAATATTCACTTGCCACACAACCACTTCCACCCTTTAGAATCCAGTCACTGACCACTACACCATGGTTGTTGACATCAGAACAGTAGTCTTTCTGGATTGGTTCCAAACAAGCCTAGAATTAATCATTTTACACAACACGTAACTGAAGTTCAGTCTGAAGCTGAACCATAAAGCCGGTGGTTAATTTGATTGGATCTGACCAATCTATCAGTTGGCCGATATTAACCTTTCACAAATTTACCAGTATCATGCCCTGAACAATGCCAGTATTTCTAGGTTGCTTTGTTTTGATTTATGGAACAAAGTATAATTTATGAAATGACAATTATACTTGACAGTTTACAGTTAAGAACTGACAGTCATATCATTCTTTATCAGTTTAACCACAAGTATAGGAGTTTTATTTAAAATGATATCTTCTAGTGTTATCAGTTATCAGAATGTTTAGCTCCTAGAAATTGGTATTGATATCTTTATGATTTTTATATAAATCTGACATTAGTATTAAGTGATGATAATGTCCTTTTACACTATGTTTTTTTTTGCAGATTCCAGTGTGTATGATGAGATCATGCAGCCGGTTCTGTATTCAGGCTACCTCTACAAGTCAGGCTCCATGAACAAAGGCACTTTATCCCGCCGAACCAGGGAAGGTAGGCGACAATGTTGCGAACGCAGCCCTTGGCAGACTTAGGACCAGAATGTACTTCAAAAGGCAGTGGAATAGAGGGCCTTTCAAGACCTACTTCGCTTGTTTGTACAATAACAGTCAAAAGTTTGGATATACCTGGTTTAAATTAGAATTTTCATAATTTTTATTCCTTCCTAATTTTATAACTATTGAATTATTACAATCAGATTTAGTGGCCCTTTAATAATTCTTTACCATACAACATGGCTCAGTCACATTACTGAGGACAGACATCCACAAATTCACTTTAAAAGAGGCACGCACACTAGGTACTAACTTTTGTTGTATCTTTAATGAAAAACATTCATTCAATCCGGCTTGGTCCAAGTTTTGACTGGCAGGTTAGATATTGTCCTGGCATTTTGACCTAATAGTTTGGCCTATGCTTGTAGCAAAATGCTTGTTATGAAAACCATACTGTGCATTGTGAAAGTTTGGTGGAGGAGGGCATATGGTTTGGGGATGTTGGGGAAATAAATTTTAGACACTTTTTCCAGCATGACCGTGCCACTGTGCTCAAAGCAAGGTCCACTATGTATATTAATGTGGAAAAACTCCTGTAGCCTGCACAAAGCTTTACATGCTTAGTCTAACACCAGAGTCTGACCTTTTGACTGAATAGGCACACATTCCAAAAGACACCCTTCCCAGAAAAGTGGAAGCCTGTAGTGACAAAGGAGGGAATGGGTTTTGCAATGGCATGTCCAATAAGTTTATACAGGTGTGAAGGTTAGGTGTTCACATACTTTTGCCCGTATAGTGTAGCTGTGCAATAGTGGCTAAAAGTGTCCACTCCATGTTAGCTACATTAACATCATAATTCCAGTACAAATCTTTATCCATATAGCTTAGCATAGCATAAGTTAGAATTATGTTGTTTGATTTTAGCAGCTTTTTTTAACTTCTGCTTTTTGACTCTGTATGTGCTATTTTCATTTTTCTCTTCAGATTTTCAGAAGTATTGGTGTTCAGTGGAGAAGTCTCTTCTGTTTTATGAGTCTGACAGGTGCCATGAACCCAACATGAAAATTGATGTCAAAGACATTATCTGTTTAGGAGTAAGCAGGCCAGACTCATGCAACAACAATGGCTTTATTGATAGGTATACCACTTCTTGTCTTATCTTTTCTGTTCAGTTTTAGAAATTGCTGTATATCATTGTATATCCAATGTAAATGAAATTTAACTTCGTTCTTTTTAATGGTCTCAGATTTCGATACACTTTTGAACTCTACTTAACATCTGAAAAGCTTGCCCAGTTTGGCCTAGAGACTCCAGATGCACTGCACAGTTGGGTGAAAGCTATTGGAAAGGTAAAGCTGAATCGATGTATAAAAATATATACATGACCCTACAGCTATGACTTTGCAAAAAATTATTCCAGTAATTAAAACGTCCTCCAGAAGTTCTTCATCAGCTAACATATGTCTTAAGTGTCTGAAGTGCAAACTTTGTACTGGAACTATGACGTTAAAGTAGCTAACATGGAGTGGACACTTACAGCCACCACCTAAAATTGTGCAAATTAGAAACTACTGCACAGCTACCTCATTTTTATAAATGAATGTGATACAGTGGCAGACGCTAAAGCACATCTAATATTAAGATGGGTATAAAGATGTGTATAATGAAAAATGCAGTTTGTTCAATAATTGGTGTCATTAAGCATCCATTTCTTATTAGCCACATTAGTTCTAATCTCTAGTACAAAAACCAAAAAAGGAAGCTTTGGACACAAATGTCCACACGCATTGAGGTTTGGGTGCAAATTGCATAAATGAGATTTTTCCAAATTTTTCTAGTATGCTTGAGCTGTTTCGTCACACAGTTTGCTGTTTTCACACTGCTGTCCCTCAGGCCACCACTCCTCTGAGCTGCCACTGCTTGCTGGCCCGGGAGTTTGAACGGGTCGGCATGCTGCGCTATAAGGCCATGCTGGACCCACAGCAGTGGAAGGAGGGCTTCTTCGTCCTGCAGAAGTCCAACCTTTTCATCTGTCCTGGAAATGACGGAGCTGCTGAGGACATTATCAATCTGAAACGCCTGCAGGAGCTGAGTGAGTCACTGAACCCCACTGCAGTTTAGCTGGAAGAGTGTATGACTGCTGCTGTTATGCTACATTTCAAATACCAGTATGCTCAAAAATGCTACATTTTATGTTCATTGTACATGGGCTGAACAGCATCTGTTTTCTTTGTTTTTAATGTGTTTTAAATGTTCAAGGCATAGCATCTGAGACGGACAACCACGAAAAGAAAGACATTTTGGTTCTGGTTGAGAAAGGAAGGTGAGGTTTTGTCACTGGATACACAACATGCCAATCACAACTGTTATCTGGTACATCAAAAGTGTTCAGTGGCTTTACCGATGGTTGTTGTGGTGTACAAATTCATTTTGAATATAAAGCTTTAATATTTGTGAGGGTCAGTGAATTGATCAAATATCAAAACTACTGGTTGTTGAAACCCTACATGCATTTGTTTTCCTGCTTAGGACTCTGCACCTGCAGGGTATGGGGCGGATGGATTTCTCCCTCTGGTATACAGACATCCAGAAAGCAGCAGGAGGGAAGGGCAACACACTGAAGGACCAGCAGCTCAGCAGAAATGACATCCCCATCATTGTGGACAGCTGCATTGCCTTCATCACCCAGTATGGTGAGAGTGCATAGAAAGAACACATCTGACACTAAACACATCTTGCCTGACCAGAGAGAGTCTTTTTCTGTTTTTGAGGATTATGCGAATGCATGTTCAAATCATGATCATAGATTATGTATGTATTTCTTGTCTGCTTTCGTTTGCTTTCAGTAGAAGGCAAGTTAGGCTACAATAATTAATTTATATTTTATTAATGTATTATTAATGTTAAAATTTAATGCTTATTAATATCAATATTAATAATGTATTTAATGTAGAAAATATGCATCACACAACATATTTTTGATGCAGAATTTTTAAGATGTTTCTATAAAACTGGAGTGAGAATAAGTTAACCAGAGACATCATTTACATAAATTAAGTCACTTACCATCTCCTGATGATCAGGTGCTTTGACAGTTGTTCCACTTTATATGTGGATACCATAATGTTTTAGATTTAGTACACGGTCATTAAAAAGGGCCCCCAAATATAGCCTGTACATAAAGTGACAGTTGGGTGGAAAATTAAATTTTGTTATTTAGTAGTGTGACTTTTTTAGCAATGTGACATGTTTTGTAGCTTTCATCTTTGTCAGTATGTCATGCAGTGTCAGAAAACACATAAGCTGGTCTATTTGGGGTTGCAATTTTTTGTAATAGAACCTTACAGCCACCATACCATTTTCTAAAAACAGATAAAATCTAGAAATATGATCCGTGTTTAAGCAGCCAGCTTGAAATCTATACTTTTGTTTGTTTTTATAAATAATATTTTGCGACATAGATCACATTTGCTACTATTTGAGTTTACTGAACAACTCCACACATTTAGAGGCAGGTGTCCTAGTTGTGTAGCTAAAACTACAACTGGTTCGTATTCTCAGGCCTGGGCCATGAGGGGATCTACAGAAAAAATGGAGCCAAGTCCAGAATCAAGCTTCTAATGGATGAGTTCCGGAACGATGCTCGCAATGTAAAGCTGCGCATCGGGGACAACTTCATTGAGGACGTGACGGATGTTCTGAAGAGATTCTTCCGTGAGATCGATGACCCAATATTCATGGCTGACCTGCACCCCTACTGGAAGGAGGCTGCAAGTCAGTGCAGTTCATCACACTTAGATGTCAATTATATGGATTTCCCTCATGCCTGAAATAAAAGAATATTACAATTTAGAGGCTAATCATTCATTTTTCTTTGCCTCTTTTCTCTCTTCAGAGGTATCTAATAAGAAGCAGAGGTTGGATAGATATAAGGAACTCATTCGTGGTTTGCCGCGGGTCAACCGGACCACTTTAGCAGCTCTCGTCAGTCACCTCTACAGGTCGGCTGAAATATGCAATTTTGATTTGGACATAAGCTGTGCTCCTTCTATAGGTCAGTAATTTGTTAACATATTTTTTTCTCGCTGTCCCCCTCTCTCTCTTACTGTCTTGTCTCTCAGGGTACAGAAGTGTGCCGACCTTAATCAGATGTGCACTAAGAACCTGTCCCTGCTGTTTGCCCCCAGTCTCTTTCAGACAGATGGGAAAGGGGAACATGAAGTGAAAATCGTAGAGGATCTCATTGACAACTACCTTTATGTCTTTGATGTGAGTAGAACAAATGCATTACTATCAGTGCCAATTGTAATATGTTATTGTTGTGAGGTCAAAATAAACAAGTAATAAATAATAAATGAGCATGATTATGAATTTAAATGTAGCCTCAAATCATGTCATGGTGTGTATGCATTAGTAAGAGATGAGAAAAAGTGTTACTTTGTTCTTTGTATTTTAGAGTATTTAATTCCATGTTCATTAAAACAAGTAAAAGATTATATTTAAAGTAATTTTGGACCATTTATATGGATTGTTCAGCTGTTCATGCACTTATCTAGTGTTCAAATGATGTTAAAAATTGAAACATGAAAAATCGTTGTGAAGTGATAGAATATTCTCTTTGAAGGTTGATGAGGAACACCAAACCCAGATTGACCTAGAGGTCAGTCTCATCACGACCTGGAAGGACACACAGGTAGAGTAACAATATATACCTTCTCATAAAAGAAGCTACTGAAATCGAGTAAACAGTCACAGTGGGACTGGCTTCATAATGCTGTTTTTGCTTTCTGCGCCTAGCTCTCCCAGGCAGGAGACCTAATTATTGAGGTCTATCTGGAGGAAAAAACACCAGACTGCTGCATCACTCTAAAGGTGAGTGCAAAATTACCCAGTGTACAGTGTTTCACTATTTCACTGTAAATAATTACACATTTTAAAGCTATTTCGTAAATTTGTGGATGAAACGTGCAGTTTTATGTTATGGCCACATGGTGGCATATGCTCACCATTTTAGCAACCAACTTGCTGTTATTCTGACTGCACACTGAACAGTTTTGTAGTGTTTGGGATTTTTTTTCCTCTGCAGGTCTCTCCCACAATGTGTGCTGAGGAACTGACTAACCAAATCCTGTATCTGAGGAACGTCCCCGCTGTCGAGAATGTGTGGATGACCTTTGAAGTCATTGAGGACGGAGAACTTGGTAAATAGATCCTTGCTTACTTTCTCAAACAAAGGGTTCTTGGACATCAAACACCCCAGTCCAGCATTACTAGACCAAAAGAAGATGGTATATTACAATAGTATGATAAGTCAGTGTATTTAATAAGGTCTAGTTTAAATGTATACTACAGAATCTTCTGTGAATGAAATTACAATCTGTTTAAATCGCAGAGCGGCCTCTTCACCCAAAAGAGAAGGTTTTGGAACAAGCCCTCCAGTGGTGTAAGATGGCTGATCCTAGTTCTGCACATCTGCTGGTAAAGAAGGTTCCCAGAGGAGAAGCAATTGACATCTTTACAGGTGATTGCATGAGATGACTAACATTCTCCATACTTACAATTAATACAAAGAAATAAATTTAACCTTTGTCTATGAAGTGAGCATCCATACTAGGTTAAATCATAGGGTTTGCACTAAAAAGCCATTGCGTGAGCTAAGTTGTATTTTCTGTATTTTTGGCTTTTTGACTCTCAGCTTACAAGAGTGAGATTGTGAAGTTTGGAGTTTTGAAATGCAGAGAAGAACCACCCAAACTCCTGCAAGGGACCAAATTCCAGGAGCGCGCCTTCCAAATCCGAGATCACAAATTAATCCTAATGAAGGATAAGAAAGTGTGTCTGCCGCTCAGCTGCATTTTTTCATATTGCAATATATTAGGCCTTTCTGGAGATATCAGAGGCCAGTAAAACTAAAATTGTAATGTATCTTCTGTCTTCAATTATTGTAGAGCAACAAACCAGAAAAAGAATGGTTACTGAAAACCATGAAGATTTACATTGGTATAAGAAAGAAGTTGAAAGCACCCACAAAGTAAGTCATAATTTTCCTGTTTCTTTTACATGTCAGAAAGTCTTTATATTCTTTTGAATTAACCATGTGCATTATTGTAGATGGGGTATCACTGTGATGATAGACAAACATCAGATGTAAGTGTTTTCCTTTTACCAACTTTAACTGAACTGGTCTGATGATTCATTTATAGAGGATACATTACGGATTAAGTTAGTATGTTTGCATAATAGGTAGTGATCACTTTCCTCATCTTGGCAGGTACCTCAGTTGCTGCAATGAGACAGAGCTATGGGATTGGATAGCCAGTCTATTAAAAGCACAGGCATGTGACATCACCCTTTGTTTGGATATCATTTTCAATATCAAATGCTCGTTGGTAATCTGAGGCTCTGTTTACTGCGCTCTGATTGTTCAATTGGTTTCTTAGAATGATGACTTGCGGCTGCCTGTCCTGAGACGCCACTCCTCCTCTGATATCTCCAAGCAGAAGTTTGGCACCATGCCCTTAGTGCCCATCAGAGGGGAAGAGAGCAACACCAACTCCACCATGCTTTCTGCTAACCAGACCCTGGTAATGCAAACAGCTGTGTTTGCTGCTCTGGTGCCCTCCGGTGGCACTGCTTATGCAGCACATGTTGATTCTTGTCTTTGAGATGATGCTTATTCTTTGTTTTGCTATTGTGTTTGCAGCGGAAGCTTCATGATAGGAGGACACTTTCAATGTACTTTGTAAGTATGCTTATGGCTCTTGAACACTAGCACATGGTTCTCTCTTGGATATAAACATTTTTTGGAGTGATGCCACAGAAGAATTTTCGGTCTGGTTCCCCTAAACAACCTTTTAATGGATGGTTCTTTAAAGAACCGTTTTTGTAAAATGAGCAAGTGTGAAGAACCGTTTGACATTTGCAGCACCTCCACATATTCTAAACTGATTAATGCATTTCCTAGACACACATGTCCATGCTAGAAATGAATCTTTGTCTTTAAGAATGCGTGAATAAATAGATAGAAACTTTGGATCATGAAGGAAAATAAGACAAAGACATTAGTATTAGTAATAACATGTTTCCTGGACATGTTTAAAGTTGTACATGTTACGTCATGATACTTTCTTATTGAGAATCACACAGAGTGATTTGTTTTTGAGTCGCCATTGATGAATGTAGCAGGGCAGTGACAGCTTCTTTTCAATGGAGGAATTCCGTCTGATTTCCTCGTCCCTCCCATTCCTTTTGGGAGCTGAGGTTTCCTGATATGACACCACCAGGATGTTGAGCTGAATGTCTGAAGTGAAGACAACAGGATGCGTTGGGTGGAAGAATTATTCCACTGCATTGTTCTGTGGCCATAGCCTTGAGGGTAGGCTGGGGCCTCTGCTCAGCACTCGTGTTTCGGCGGGGAAAATGCTATAGCCTCTGGTGGCTCCCAAGCCTGCCGCATTCGCAAGCAAATTGTTTGCTGGCTTTTTTCTTTTGCCCCCAGTGTATTCGGTAATTATCTCGAGGTTGTCACTGTGATTGTCACTGTGATACTGAAACAATAGATCATACTCGTTAGAAAGCCACTCAAATGTCATTGAAGGTTGATTGTTTTTCCCTGTGAATGTCAAATAAAATCACTTAAATGCAGATCTCTTAGATATCCAGTTGATATTGAAATCTATCACATATTCACTCCTGCTGAAATTCACAGGTGATAAATATTGTATATGTTAGTTACTGAATGATTAATCCTAAAATGAATAGCTAAATAACAATTTTACAGCTTTATTATCTGATACTTTCTTTTGTCGTGTCTTTTTTAATCTTCCTTTGTTTGTGTTCCTCATGATTTTAGGGAGAGGAAGAGCGTTTTCATTTAAATATGATACATTAACATTAGATAAACTTTAAAGTACATCTGTGAAAGTGATCATTCGGCCATACGTGAACCCACCACAGCACACAGTGTGAACAGCACGAAATTCTTCCTCTGCATTTAACCCATTCACCAAGTCAGGAACACGGGGCCCAGGGAGCAGTGTGTGGGGATGGTACCTTACTCAGGGTACCTCAGAGGTGTCTAGCAGTCTTGGGAATCGAAGCAACGACTTCCTGATCACAGGGCGAACGCCCTAACCACTGTCTATCTGTCTATCTATCTTTCTATCTAGCTGTCTGTCTATCTGTCTTAAACATGGCTATGTGTACTCACTACTGTCCTCAGTAAAATAACACTAAGCTTATTAGTGTATGATTAGGGTACATCCAAATGAGATGTATGATGTGATGATAAATTCTGTCATAAGCTTTTCTGCGCATATTATTTCTGTCGGAACAAAAATCTCCATTGCTGCCAGCTACCAATTACACTGTGCAAAAATTTCATAAATTGGTTTAAATCAGGTTACACTAACTTACATTGAAAGTTAGCACAATTTTTTCGTCCTAGTGCAGAACGACTACTTTGGAGGCTTTATCCAGACAGTGATAAAATAGTGGATATTGTCAGGTCTTAAAGAGCCATGACCTTCTGCATGTTTCAGTAAAAAAGTACCTCTGCATTAGAGCATAAGTGGTCCTATTTAATTGGATCTGGTGAAAAACTTCATACTACTCAATTTTACTACTGTTTGGCTCATGGCTTCAACTTATAACTCCCGAAAAAATATTGTTCGACTTATTGTTTGTCATGAAAATCTTGTTTCATCAGATTGTATTTTTGCTTTATGGCCCATCTGTATGTCCACATTAACAGTCCTGTTTTCTGACTGTGCTTACTCTGTTCAGCCCATGAAAGTGCAGCAAGACTCTGTGGAGGAGTGTGATGAAAACCCTGAGCCACTGTATGAGGAGGTAGGTGATTTCAGCGTGCAGGTGCTGAAGTCTCTGGAGACCAGCTTCCGGACCAGCGCCCACGCCGAGACCCTGGAGGTTCCGCCCCGGCCCGTCAGCCTTGGGCAGAGGAAGACCGGATCGCTGGACCGCATGATTGGCCCAAACCCGGTGCACTCTGTTGGGGGAGAGGGTCTGTTGACCCCCAGGGGCTCCCTGGACACTCTTACGCAGGAGGAGCCCCACAGCAGGCACAGTCAAGGAAGAATGCACAGCCCATCACAAGAGCTCCTGCTACAGGAACTGTCTACAATGTTCAAAAAAACCCTGGCTGAAGAACAGCATAGCACTGAAAGCCTGAACTAACCAACAAGTCTTATAATGGGCTGTTCTGTCCATCTGCCTGAATGTACAGTCCCATATCAGAGCAGTTTTTTCTTGAAAAATGTTGAACTGATATGAAGTGACTGAAATGTACCATTATCATCAGAAAATGTACATTACCTACTGTAAACTTGTACCAAAGCACTAACTATTTTTAGTATAAGTCTGTCCTATATGATTGGCACGTAACTGAAAATTACTACTGTACTGTATATATTTTTCTCCTGCTAACAAGACCTGATTCCAAGCGAAACTCCTGTTAAGGAGCTGCTACTGGGTGAAATTGGGAGATTAGTTTATTGAGATTTATTGGACCAAACTGGGAATAGACAGCACGTCGATTTTAGAGTTACTGGGGGATATATTGCACACTTATCATCACCGTCCAAAGATAAATCTCAATTTTTTTAACATCATTTGAACAGAGTTGCAGGTATATTAAATGAAACTTGCAGAATTGTGTGGAATATGCATAATGTATGTATATATCTACTGTAATATTACCATTTTAGAGATACTTTTTTTGGACAGAGATGATATCCCATATCCATTTATTATTTACTAAGAATGAGGCCTCTTTAGTGCTGATTTTTGATAAATAAACCACAATAAGTCCAACTGTCTTGACAAAACCTTACTCAATATTGCTCTTTATAGCAAACCAGAGAATATGCATGTTTTCCAGGAACACATATCAGTTCTGGGTGTTTCACCAAAACTTTTGCATGTACAATTTGTTGTATTTATTAATTTATTTATATATTTACCAGCATTCCTCATCATTCAGACACACTGTGAAAAAGGTGAAGTGGTCAATATGCAAGTAGCTATGCATTCCTCCCAGATGACTTTAAACAGTAGAGGGCAGTGTAGATCCAGCACATAATGGCTTGACAATCTTGAACTTTTAATACTGTCTTCCACTTAAGGCTTTTCTATAGACATTGACCTTGTACAGTATCCTATTGCCTATTAAATAGATATATGTATGCTTGTGTAGGCCATAGTATTGCATTTTAAGCAATACAACATTCCTGTCTGATTATTGTTTTTACATTTTGAGCCAGTGTGTGTGCGACCCCCTCTGCCACAAATGCAAATGTTTCTGTTTCACTGTTTTCACTATGTAGCATATCACTGTGCAAGTTAGTATTGTGAGTTAGTGTAGTAGCATTCGTTCCCTGTTTTCAGGCTGGTATTAGGAATAAATACTGTTGTACACTGTAAAAATTGAGTATATTTCAGTACTAATTGCGAAATGTTTTGCTTCTGTCGAATGTGTTGCTGAAACTAAAAGAATATATTGAAATATATGACTAATTTTTTAAAATGGACTTAATGTGTGGCATGAAACTACGCATGCAAACTATTGTGCATGTTTTAACAGAACTTTAATGTGAGGAGTGTTCTATTGTTAAGGTTGTTTACTTACAGATATGAGGCATCTTGCTGTGGTAAATCAAGACACCTCACAGCAAGTTTCAAAAGTGCCATAGAAAACAGGTTATCAAATACTTAAATGGTTTTAGTCTACTCAAACTAGAATAACAGACAGCCTTTATTGAAGGAATAGTTTGTCAAAAACTTGTGACGTGAGAAAATGAAGTGGGTTGTAACTAACAACAACAACAATAACAACAATAATAATAATCATCATTGTACTACTACTATTACTAAAAATAATGATGATAATAAAAAATAATAGTACATGTTATTGAAATCTATGAACCAGAAGACATATTAGACATAAACTAGTGTTAAGAGCTGTATCTTGAACCAAGGGAATTGTTAATATAATTACAGGAATTTGCCAAGAATTTATAGGATCAGTCAAACAAAAAGGTTGTTTACTAACAGATACGAGGCATCTTGCTGTAAAAACTCAAGACACATCACAGCACGTTTCAAAAGTGTCATAGAAAACAGGTTATCAAATGCTTAGATGCATTTAGTCTACTCAAACTACAATAACAGCCTTTTTAAAGGACTAGTTTGTCAAAACAAATGGATGTGAATTTCCGCTTATGTTAAATGTAGTCAATCAGCTGTCCAAAGTTTACTTCAGTAAAATTCAGTCACTTTAATT
The DNA here is from genome assembly GCA_037577275.1 of Bryconaethiops microstoma. NCBI lineage: Eukaryota > Metazoa > Chordata > Actinopteri > Characiformes > Alestidae > Bryconaethiops > Bryconaethiops microstoma. The sequence continues at coordinate 7,026,530 of JBBJLS010000032.1, read as the reverse complement.
TTGCCCTGGAGCTTCAAGAATCATGTACCTAAGAAAAAGATAGAGCTTGTACCAGCAGTTAGCCCAAATACATTTGTATATGTGTTTTTTATGACATCCTTTTTTTTTATTTTTTTTTTTTTAAAGTACAATCAAAATTCAGGGTTCAGGATGTTACTGCTATTCGTTTGGAAAGAGAGGAGTGCATCATCCAGTATCATAAACCACAAAAACAAATCTGTGGCATGGTTTGAAGTGCATTTGGTGATTTATGTAGTTTGAATGAAAACATACACTATATACTGAATTAGCCTTGTAGCTCTTGTGGAAAAACTACAGAAGCAACTGATGGACATCAAACATTTCACAACAAAATTGTAAAAAAAAAATGTTCCTTTAATTAAAATGTACTATGTTTGTTTCAGAAATCCCGAGAAATGTGTAAATAAATGTAAATGATTTCATGTTTAAATAATATTTTTCTTAGTTGTAACTCATGGCTTCATTCCTTCTAACATGACTGGCTTATTTCAAACATGTCACCGGATATGAAACCACAAAGGCTGGCTATAATGTATATTACGTTATCAAGAACTGCAATGGACTTGTGAAGTGTTTTTCTCCTATGAGCGCTGGGATACGCTCCAGCACCCCTCACCCTCTCCAGCCCTTAGAAAAAGCAGCTCAAAAAAGGAATGGAAGGATGTTACCAAGTAATATGATACAGCTGTTAATGGTGGAATCATAAAGATTCCTGTCAAATACTCAGTTTGACTTAAAAGGACTTAGATGCTTTTCTGGTAAATATAAGATGAGTAATTAAACTCACCATTAAACTCACAGCTCAGTTCTGCACAAGCACAGCTTTTGTCAGCTTTGACAATATATGAATCAGATTTTTGAGCTCAGGGTCCTGGCCATAAGATAATTGCCCATCAAGTAATTTCTATGTAACATGTAAAGCTA
>JBBJLS010000032.1:7009463-7025485 GCA_037577275.1 Bryconaethiops microstoma | reverse complement strand
TAATTTATAAAAATTGAGTTTTAAAACGAATTGTTCACTTCCCAGTCCATGCAGTGCCTATTTTGAATTGACCACTTTTGAGATTTCATGATAACCAACACATTCACAAACATCCACCTATTTAGACTACAGCAGTTTAATCTTGCACATTTACAATGAAGTTCTCAAAATTCCCACACTTTTCAAACCGAGATAATTCACAAACATCCATCTTAAAGGCACAAAAAAACAACCTTTTTTATTTCTAAAGCAGGGCTGCCCTGCTCTGTTCCTGGTCCAGTACGGTTTGGAGATTTCCCTCAAACACACCCTGTTCAACTCACCTGGTAATTGCCAGGTTTAGAGTGTGTGTTTGAGGAAGGGAACCACCGAACTGTGCTGGACACTGGCCCTCCAGGACTGGAAACAGGCCACCTAATTCTAAAGAATAAAGGAAGGTTGGAAAATTGTTGCATAAAAATGAACAAAACTCACATTGTTGTATCTGGGCATCATAGGGGAAAAAACAAGAACAATGCAGGAAATGGGATCTTTAATAAGCTCTTTAGTCACATAAAATGCCACAAGATTGAAATAAAGCAGATATCTAAATACAATTTTGTATTATGACATGTGAGAAAATGAAATGGGTTGTAACTAACAACAACAATAATAACAACAACAATAATAACAATCACCATCATCATTATATTACTACTACTACTATTACTACTACTAATAATAATAATGATGACAATAAAAATAAAAGTACATGTTATTGAAGTCTGTGAACCAGAAGACATATTAGACACGAACTAGCGTTAAGAGCTGTATCTTGAACAAAGGGAATTGTTAATATAATGACAGGAATTTGCCAAAAATGTAGAGGATCAGTCAAACAAAAATGTCTTCTGGGGAGATTTAACTTTAGGAGTAATCTCATTATCCTAGCTTTTAACTGGACACCTTCACACTGAAGTGATTCTGTCCAGAGTGAAACTCTCCCTTTGGGCAAAAGTGCGCACATATTGGTTTGGATTTAGTTCAGCACATTTGCTCAGAAACTGAACGTTGCCTTAATCTGAAATAACTTTGTCCTCAAAATTTCAATAAGTCAAGTCAAACAAATGCTTTCACATACAGTCTCATGCAAATTTTGATTTTTCTGAACACATTTTATATAGAGAACGAAAATTGACATTTTTTGGCAACCTTTAGTTTCTGCTTTTTTGATGAGCTTGGCATACTGGAATAAATAAAACAGTCATTAACATTCAAAGTGTTCTCATCACATTTGCATCAGTATGTTTTCATCAAAACATATAATGTTCTGTTTTTTTGTATGTAACTCACAATATAGATATAGCTCAGTCAAAGGGCCACTCTTCAATATCAAAGCATCTTTAATTTTTAATTGCGTGCCACAATTTTACTGCGTTCAGGAGCAAGTGCCTCTACAAGTTTAATAGTGCAAATCAGCTCTGGCAGAAACTACCTCCCAGTGATTCCACAACTGTTTTGCCAGATAACATTTTGTCTGTAGATGTTGCTCGTTTTTTTCTCATTTTCGTCAAATATTACCACTTTAATATAAAAGAAACAAGTGCTGCAAACTCCCTTTTGCAGGTTGCTTTTTTTCTGGGTGGTTGCAGCAGATTCAAACTGGGGGCTCTTGTTTGACTCGCTTTGTGAGGTTGGGGTCTTTTCTGGGGGAAGGAGGGAGAGCAAAGACAAGCCCCAACAAGAGCTTAGGGGATTAAGTTCATTCTCACTGCCACTTCATCACCTTCTTGCTGCCCTCTGCCAGGGCTCTCAATGTGCTCCAGTGTTTTGTGATGGCTGATTCACGCCAGTGAACAATTATAAGAACCATCAGCTCCTCCAAGGGCAGCAGGAAAAATATCCTCAGGGTGGTACTGGCTCACTGAGAACAAGGGGCGAAAAAGCTCTAAATCATGAAGCAGTGCACAAGTTGCTTGGCTGCCCTTAGCAAAAAGTAGTTTATTCAAGTGTACTATGAGGATACTTATTTTATACCAAAAATGTAATTTATATACCATATTTTATATACTTAAGAATAGTATAGTGAAGTATACTTGACATATACTGATAAGTATAAAGAAAGTATATAAAGTATACTTTTGTAAACTTAAAATGACCTTATAAAGTATACTTAAAGTACACTGTTATAAGCTTAAAATTTTCCAATTTAGTCCAAAGAAGTATTAAATTAGTATACTTTCTAGTACACTACAAGTACATGGTCCGTATACTTGTTATACTTATACTTACACTCAAGCATACTTAATAAAATGAAGTATGAGAGGGTCCTTTGAGAGGTACTTCTGTAAAGGCTTTTTGTATTCATGTCAACATGTTTCATTTATTACACAGCTCTTTTGATACATTGAAACAGATATGTCTTCTCACTACAGTTCACTAGTCCTTCGGCCAAAACGTTCCCGGTGTCCGAAATTTGATTTAGTATTGCACAGAAGTGATTTGTTTTTTGCATGACATAAACTTCTGTCCTGTTAAACCTGTAGATTCGGTGCAAGGTCAAAGTTAAGTGAACAATATTTGGGGAAGGGTACAACTGTACAATGAAGTGTAGTTTATTAATTAGGTCATAAAAACTTTTAAATCAATAAACAGGTACTAAACATGCAATAAAATGGCAACAGTGACCTGTTGTATGTGATGTTTTAGCATGGCTTTATGTTATCTCCGGAAGTTGCTAGCTGATATTGTGTTCCAGGTTCTTACTAAAGTGTTATTGGTGGTTTCTAAGGAGTTGCCAAGCTGTTGTTATGGTACCTGTGGTGGCTATCAAGATTTTGCCAGATTGCTGCTGTGTTGTCCTATGTAGTTGCTAAGGTGTTGCTAGACAATTGTTATTGTATTCCAGGTGATTGTTAAAGTGTCACTAGGTCATTGCTATCATTTCTGAGGTGGCTACTAATATGTTTTTTTTTTTTTTTTTAAGTTTATGGCTTTATGGTATCTCAGGCAGTTGCTAGGTGGTTGATTTCGTGGTCCACGTAGTTGCTTAAGTGTCGTTAGGCCATTGATATGGTATCCTTGGCAGTTGCTAAGGGGTCGCTAGGCTGTTTCTAGGTTTCCCAAAGGGTTACTAAGGTTTTGCCAGGCGGTTGCTATGTTATCCTAGTTGCTTTGTAAGGTGCTGCTAGGCCATTACTTAGATATCTCAGGTGGATGGTAGGGTGTTGATAGACATTTGTTGTGTTATCCCAGGTGATTGCTAAGGTGTTGTAAGGTATTGCTATCATATCTGTGGTGGCTAATAATATGTGTGTGTACATTTGTGCTAGTATGTATACAAATTTGTATATAGTGTCTATAAGGCTCTGTGTGAGAGATGTTCATTGCGGCATTAACCGTGAACAGCATGACTGGAATTTCTGAATGCTCCAGTATAAATTCCTATTAGTCCAAAAATCTCAAGCACACTACTTGTGTATAGGTAACTGTTTTGTGGATCAAAGGTCAGTAAGGTCTGTGAGACATGAGGATTTACATTATAGGTGATAGTGGGCTCACTATCTGGCAAGAACATATCACTGTTGCCCTGTTTAGTTATGTGTTATAATTACATATTGATGATCTTGACATAGTTTTGACATAATTAATAACCAACAATAAACAATCCTTAACCTATTTATAGGTACTTTGTTAGGATTAGGGTAAGCGGAACATTTTGTTAATTTGTATTTTTTCGGTGAACCTTCAGTGCTATTGAAGAACCGTGTTTGGTTCCCCATAGAACCTTTCAGTGGAAATCTCAAATTATCTTTTTTTTCAGTGAGAGGCATGAGTGCAAAGAAGCTTTTAAAGTTTGAAGAGCCTCCACATGATCTAAATGTATACTAGTTGTAGGATTTGTCTTAGAAGAATACATCAACATCAGGAACCAATCAGAAACATTTCTTCTAAAGGGTGTAAAGGCCACATATGTCTACAACAGAGGTTAAAGAAGACAGAAAAGTTAAAAGCATTCGTATTTTGAGTCTCATTTTTTCCAAGTGTTTCCAGTTCTGTCTTTGATTCCCCTTAGAATCACTTCACAAAGACCCATGTTGAGATGATGGACAGTTGTCAAGTGATGACACACAAAGCTGGGTATTCTCATACTAGGCACCCTCTTGTGAGCAAACACTTGTTAAGTCTGTCTGTGTATGAGTAGCCCTGCTCTGAAAGGCTTCATTGAGTCCATGGATGAGTAAGCTCGGCACTCTCTGAACTGCCAGCACACCCTTTAAAAAGATCCGCTGGTGTCTGTTTGAAAGCAGGCTGCTTCAGTGGGAATTCGAAGAAGATTCTATCTCCATTCAACTATATTTCGGCAGCAAGCCTCACACTTGGGGTGCCTTATCCAATGGAGAGGTAGGAGCTACAAAAAAAGGTGAAGAAACCACAGGATTAGCACCAAACAGGATCTCGTTTCAGTCTCAAGGAGGCACTGCTTCTGTCCAAGCCCCATGACAATTGGGAGTAATTGGGACTTTTGTCTGAGTAGCATATCTTCAAAGACAAGGGAGCTCCTCAGATAACCTCCATTATAGCTGTCCATTGGCTTGGCAATTAGGATGGCCACAAACCAAACTTTAATCTGACTCTGGAGTTTGTTTGGGACAAATGATAATATAGTAACTAAAAGGCACACTCCATGTAAAACTTTTCATATTAGGAGGCAAATTAATGCTTTAGTATCTTCACTTTAAGACAAGATACTACTTATTTCCCTAATAAAATATGAAAGATGTGGGAAATTTCTTTCAAAATTCAAATAAGCAAGCAAATGCTAATGTTGTACATTTTGCTGCCATTTATTTATTTATTTATTTGTTTATTTTTACACCATTTGAAAGCATCAACTTTCCTTTACCTTGTGTGAACAATTTATTGAAAGAAATGGTCTTAAATTGCTTGGGATATATTCTTCTTTTAACCCCATTTAACCTCAAGACCATATTTTCTTTTCTTGTATTGAAATGATCAGTTTAAACTGTCAGAAAATGCTTTACACCACTCATTTAAATAAACCTGTATTGACATACTGATATGAAATGACTGAAAAGTCTGTATTCATGAGTGACCTTGATATAGTCCTGGTGGAATTTTAGCTAACTACACACACACACATTTGTAGTTATTCCCTCCTATGCACGCGTTAATGAGAGTATGATTTGTTTCTAGTTAGTTGCCCAAATAGTTGCCCACTTAGACAACAATTGCATCCTGTTAGTTGCCCCAATTATTTAAAACAACTTAGCCCTGTTTAGATGAGACTGAGTTATGTAAATCTGCATTGGACCTGCATTGTTGCACACACATCCCAAGAGAGTGGGGCCTGTAAATACCATGGAAGCATTCTTCTCCTGTCCCAAATAGCCCCCCCAGCACCCGGTCCATAAATAAAAGCTATGTTAAAGGGGTCTAATCCCAGCGATGACCTCGCTTTGTCACGTCACCTCACCGGAGCTAAGGGGGGACGGCCAGAACAGAGGACAAAACAAAAAACAAAAAAAAAAAAAAGAAAAAAAAAAGTGGGGAGAAACACTCCACATTAAATCCACAACAGTGAGCGTCTAAGCTGTCACCTTCGTAAATGACCTCGGGGTCCAAACAGGGAAGATGGGAGAAAAGGACACACTTTATAACTCAGACTTCGGGCCTGACGCAGGGGCTCTGAAGGCCCCTCCTTATATTTTGGCTGCACGGTGTGTGTTGTTGCTGGCTTCTTCGTACATTAATCTTCAACCCCCCAGCCACCGCGCCCCCATCTCCTCTTGGCTGGCTCGCTCTATTGTAGCCAGCCTCATTGTAATGTGAGCCTGACTCCATCTCTATGCACCGGCAGGCATGACTGTCTTTTCCTCTGTCCTGCGCTTCTCTCCCCTTAACCCCCCACACGCACCCCCTTACCCATTCCCCTGCCTTAATTGCCTCAGACCACCAGTATGTTGCGGCTGCAGATGTCTCGCTCCTTAATTTGCGTAGAGAGCACAATCAGCCCCATCTGCTGCAGTTTTTACTTTCCACCACCACCCCCTCCACCAAAAAAAAAAAAATTACCTCAGCACTCCCTTAAATCTCTGTGGTAAGCCCCCCGCCCCAACACCAAAAAAGCCACAACTCCTACTCCTCCTAAAGAAAACCTTGTCAGTGGGGCTGGGATTGAAAGCCTATCAAAAAGCTATAGAAGAGTGCTTTGGTTTGGAAGGGCACAATCAAGGATTGGTGCGAAATGAAGGCCCCCTACCAGTTTACTCTTTTTGTCGCTACTCCCTGTCAGGACTCTGAAAGAGGCTCAGGCTGCAGAATCGAGGGACAGATGGGAGGACTTTAGGGAGGAATAATCAGGACGCAGCACGACCGATAAAGGTAGCGCGTAGTGCCGTTGTTTATACAAAACAAAATAAAATACACAAACATGAATCTCCTCAATGGCCTGGGTGACACTTGGCCAAAGGCGGCCTCCCCTCCTGCCGGGCCTGTCTGTTCACACTTTGTAAAAGAACATATTAAACTATCCGACCACATTACATACAGCTCAGGCTGCTCAAGAGGAAACATCCTTCGTTTTTTTCTTATTCATACTTTATTTCATACATAAAAATGATTAAAGTAAATCAAAACATAAAAACTATGTAAAAAAAAGGTAAAAATGAGTAATCAGTTTCACACTGAGCTTAAATATCGTGCGGAATAAGACATATTTAGTGTCGTAGTCCAAACAAAATGACTGATGCAGCAATTACTCTAAAAGTGACAGATGAACAGGGTGGGCATTTTGAGTGATGTCTCAAGCTTTTAAATACCTTTAGATTGCTTTGGGTTGGTGACTGGGGACTGTGGGATGATTGATGGTGCATTGGAAGAGGAGGAGCTCCTTCTTTTGGCTCATTTTCATAATTTTAGGGGGCAACTTTTGTTCTTCCGCTCACAATTCTTTCCATTTTTAAGCTTTTGTCTCCTGGCCAGAAGAAGGCAGTGAGATGAGTACGGCCACTGACACCCGCTCACTGCCTGCATTGTGGAGGAGTGAATGAGCATTCATGCCAGTTCATGTGTGTTGTTATCCACGAGCTTCTTTTTTGTTTCGTTTTTCTCAGTGCTTTTTAAAGTAAAATATTTTTATAAATACTTTGAGTCATCACGCATCACTTTCAGTCATCAAATAATAATGCATTTGTCATATGCAACGACATAATACCGGGCTTATACATGCTACAGAAAAAAAGTTAATACAAAATGCATGAGTAGAAGCAAGGTGCATTTAGAATAAACACAACTCTCAGATCACAGCCAGAGTCAAAGTTACTCCTTCCAAAGTGTGAGTTTGTTTATTGTAATGAAATCTCACATACCTTTGCAAAAGCACATGCTACAAAAACAGTCCTCAGGCTTTAAATTTGCCTCCCTGTCTGCCTCGAACTTAACAGTCCACTGAGTGTGAACTGTGTGTGCTAAAGGCAGTGAAAGGGTATTGTGGTGGGCTGTTTCGCGTGTTATCTGTGGCAGCCTCTCATGTCACTCAGCGGCCCTGAAGAGCTCAGAGGCTCAGAGAGTCAGGGGCCCAGAGCGCGGCGGCCCGCCTCGTTACCCGGCCCCCCTGCAGCACCCACAGGAACTGGAGGGCAGCCCACCGCGGCCCATCGTCATGCTCCCTTCTAATTCAATGACAGTTTGTTCTCAATTAGATTGCTTTGTAAAAAGGTGAATGCCTTTTTTGCAAAATTCTTCGCTGCCATCTGGGGAGGGCTTTCATGGGTATAAAAGATGGCATCCGCACCATAATACCGATGTTTCGCCTCTTTTCCCCTTGCCGTTCTCCTTTTGGCTAAATGTAGGATGTACTGAGATTTTCTTTGTGCATCAAGTTTGAAGAGCTCAGTCACTTGGCTAGAGGAATATTTGACTTAATTTCCCCCATATATGAAATGTAATTGACCAAAGCAATGTGTTGAAATGTGCTTCTTTAGGTTTCTATTGGAGCTATGAGCATGCAAGTGCAAATCATTGAGGAATCCTGTAAACGACACAGAACTGTCATTTGCTTATGTGGCTTCAGATATTGGATGACAATAAATATACTTTATATAGCTAAAAGCAAAACGAATATTAGGCCTCAGGATGACTGCTACTGTTAGACAGGTGATAAACTTTCGTCTAGTTTTATAGACAATACACTGTGATACACTATGTAAAGTCATATAATACATAAGCAAGTCTAACTGAGATTACTACAGAATTAGCAGCAGTTTGATTCATGAGTGCACTGTGTTCAGCATGACCTTCCAATGCTTGTTAGTTGTGTTAGCTTTGCAGGCAACAAACATGAGTCTTGACTGATCAGTTGTGTACAAACTGGGTACATAAGTATTTCAAAACTATTGGCTATTACAAAGACTGGCTGTTATTGTAATTATTTCTAAAGCATGTTTTCAATTGGACTTTAGTAATATTTAGATGTATCTAGTTATAACAATTACAATAATCTTTGGAATAGTTTGGAAATACATATGGGGAAATTATGTACATATTGTGACATATGCATTTCCAAACTATTCCAATATTGGCTATTATTGAAATTATTGTAACCAGATACATCCAGGTATTTCTAAAGCATGTTTGCAAAGGAACTTGAAACTTTCTAACACCTTCATTGTGCCATTCTGTTAAGTGTGATATGTCTATTCTGGTGGCTACGCTGACATTCATTAAACGGTTTGGTACTGGCACACCAGATGGCACTATATATTACTATGCTCCTCTAGTTTGGTACATAACTTACTAAAGCAATGGTACCAGTATAACTGTTTCAGTTTTCGCTCTAGTAGAAACATCATTATCAGTCATCATCATCTGATTCATCACTATTATTATTATTTAGTATTTCTTTAGACAATGTGTGCAAGAACGTGCAGTGCCTATATTACCTTTAGAAGATATTGTGCTGTTAGATCCACTTGATACATGCTCACTATGAATTTTTTTATTTGAAATATAATTTATTTGTTACGATTGGCTCGAAAATGGTTTAAACTTTAGTGTTATTATTTAATAATAATATTACAGTATTTGGGGAAGTATCCCTTGACATAAATGCATGTAATTTGTTGAATTATCAGCAACTGCATTACTTCATGCATTATGTCATCATCAAGGCAATCTTATCTACTGTATGTGCATAATTTGAATTAGGCATTTCTCTTCCTTAATGTATCATATGTTATAAATCATCCCTATCATATCAAAACTTCATATTTTTTTGCAAAGTAAAAACAACAGCAATGCCATGCAATAACACAGCCTACAAAACCTTTTGCCATAACATGCACTAAAGGTACATTCTAAAGATGAGATAAGATTAGATAAGATAACCCTTTATTGGTCCCACAGGTGGGAAATTTGCATTATCACGGCAGTACAAAAGAAGAAAATAAGAGCAGCACAATAGTATAAGATAAAAAGTGCACTATACAATTATAAATATAAATATAAATACAGAATATATACAAATATCTAAATATGTGTATGCAAGTACACATTGTATGCATGTATCTATATACATAATGGAAATATACATGTATGTATGTATGTATGTATGTATGAACACAGTCTTACAAGTAAAGGTGCTCAAAAGGATTGTTTGCATGATGAAAAACCATTTCTAGTTTTTGCCGCTGAAAAACCATTTCTAGTTCGCAAAAGAACATCTGAATGGATGGTTCTTAAAGAATGGCTCTTTGTGAATGAGATGTGTGAGAATGAGGAGCATTTTTCAGGTTTACAGAACCCTCCTGGGAAGAACCTAGAAACTGGTAAAGAAACGTTACAGTATGTGAAGACTCACACATCTAATTTACAGAAATGTTTTCTTAGGGAACTAAATTTTCTTAGGGAACTAAACTTTATTTACAGAAATGTTTTCTTAGGGGTTCTTCTTTATTATCACACAAAGAATCGTTTGTGGTATGATATTTTTTCCCTTCACCTATAAAGTTACCTTTCTAGAGATATGAGGTTTTGTAATGGTAAAAAAAAAAAAAAGATCTAAACATATTGCCCCCATTCTGATCCCATGATCATGAGAAAATCGAGAGGAGCTGTTTATCAGTTGGGAATCGTTATCATGTGATTAGGCCGCTAATTGTGCCAAGCCCTCTGCTGGAGTCCCTCTGAGTTTGCAGCAGTCTGTCAAGTGACTCAGAGGGACATGCACACCCTGCATAGGTGAGACATTGGCACAATTGTTGTGGGGTTCTGGGAGCCTCCCCTGGTCTCAGGATGTGAACCCCCCACGGAGCCCGCTTTGCTGTGAAGCACCGCCTTTTGTTTGCCATTTGTTTACCTTGCTTGCCCAAGCCATAGTGGTGAGCACAATGAGGTCTAGATCAACAGCTCCTTGAATAGGCCGCGGCTTCTTTATCCCCAGCCTCAGAACACTGGTTACCTCGGAGAGGCAGTGATTAAGAGCCCGACAGGCTATCTTCAGTTCAAAAGCACAAAGGCACTCCACTTATCCAATAAAAAGAGCCCACCACTCTGCACCCGTTGCTGCTTGGCCCCAGAAAGAGCGGCGTACGAGTAGTACTGGTCGGAGTTTTGTTTTGGAGGTTTCGGTTACTTCCCCTTCTTAGATGCTTGACCTTACTGCTTTACATGATCGTAAATTTGCATTTTAGTATGTAGATGTGCAATCAGTTACTGTAGATACCAGCAAACTGCACATCTAAAGGTGCCTGTGCAATTCTTAGCTTGGATGTATGCCCTGGTGACGAAAAAACACTAAGTGTACTTTTAAAAAGTGTACTTAATATGAAAACAACATTTACTGTGAACAATTTATTGATACGTTTCTACAAATATATACATTTGGAATGACATATGGCACTGTAATTAAACTGTATGTAAATACATTTTGGACGCACTTTTGAATGCAATTTTTCATGCAATTAAGTATGTAAATTATTTTAACACTACATGAATAAGTATATAATACATTGTGTACACATTTAAGATATACTTCAGTGCAACTTAAGTTATACTGCATCTGTAATACATATAACTGATAATCTTAAATCTAGAGTAGGCAATTCTCAGTCGGTAGCTCCCTCTCCCACACTGGGACAGTAAAGGTTAGCATGTAGTAGACTTTTGCACCGGGGCAAGTTCTGGGCCAGTTTTGTTGGACGAGGGATGGAGAGTTGGGGGATGGTGTGATCAGCATTATTTTTTGTAATTTTGTTGTAAATCAACCAGATTCTTCCCAACTAGGGGTGGGGAGATCAATAATTTTTTTTGCTAAATGGGGGAGGGGGGATCTATACATTTTGGTCAAATGATGAGGAGGTTTGTCCAATTGGTACCTCCTGCTGGTTCCACTTTAGACAACTGCCTGGTTTTCATGTGCCTAGAAACATACTTGCCCTACTGTTAGCTGATATGATACTTTGGTCTAATGCTTCAGTATGCTAATACTTTTATTTCTGTGTATTTAAAGCATATCAAACTACACCTCAGAATATATTACTCACAAATACACTTTGTATACTATATAATATGCTTCATTTCTAATGTAATCAAGAATGATTTGGTTTCAGTGTGCTTCAGTGTGATCCAAATGACCATATAATGTAAAATGTATTACTTTAGTATGTTTTTAAAAGAATAGAACAAGTGCATTTTAGGTGTATTTCCATAAAATGTATTAGATCAAATATATTTATTTCCTTTAATTATAATATGTATTGACTAGCCTTCTTTTTCACAAGGGTGGTTCTTGAAAAGAACTTTAAATTAAACCTCAAATAGGGTTTTTCCCCTCTGATGATTCTTTAACGAACCGTCTATTAAAAAGTGATTCAAAACCATTTTTTTTGGAACCTTTATTTTCAAAATTACACTTGGCTGCATTTCAGCATTTTAGCATTTAGGCTACATGTCTGCGCAGAATTATTGAGAAAAGATTAGAACTATCATTGTCCCTGAGCTTGGTAATATGAAGGGGACTGTTTGTTGAGCTCACTGGTCGAATCCAAGAGTTGGTGTGGCTGCATGGGGTGGAGGCGAGGTTTGGGAATCGGCCGCCTGAACCAGCTGCATGGCAAAAACACCGCCCATTCCCTGCTCCCCAACAAAAGATGAAAGCATGTCCTGCTGGGTGGCATAGACACCAGGTGACTGGAGCAACCTGACGGGTAAAACCCACGGCTCCCCAGTGCAGGAAAAAAAAAGCAAGATCCAGTTGTATAGCAGCCATTGATGCATTCTAGAAAAAAAAAGGGGGGGGGGGGGTGCTGGCTCCCCAGCTTTTTAAAACACCAACACATAATCCTTCCCTTCGCCAAACAGACAATGGAGTGGCTAGAAGGTGGCACCTTTGCGGTTCTTTCCTAACAAGGCCGAGCATTCTGGACCAATGCACACAGATTGAGTTTCGCAGAAGAAATCAGCTTTTTAATAGCTTCCCTGTCTGCTAGTGTTGTCTGTCCATCCCCAATCATTTTAACATTGCTTTTGGGTTTTTGTGCATGCATAGTTTTCTCTGTCGGTACCAACAACAAATGCATACATTTAGTCACCACAAGTGTCAGATCTCATAATAATTGATGTTGTGACAGCTTATGTCAAATGATAATGTTTACAAGCATCCTCTAGTTAACCGTCATCACATCACATTACTGCATCTGTCATAACAATTATCAGTAACTACTGATGCATCTAACTGCTTTTACATTGTTATGTTGGCCAATTTGGTTAAATACTATAAGACATTCGCTATGAGAAGGTTAGAGCTGCCCGTATTTTGCATAGTATGTTAATTGTTTTTTGCACATTTCTGTTCAGTTTGCATAAAGGCTGACGATAGTAAAGCCAACCGATTACTGCATATTATTGCATGTTATTTAAGGTCATTTGGAGCTTTCACTTATGTTAAGCATCAGTCCATTTCAGGACAAATAAAGAAACATTATTTGTTCTAACATTATATAACCAAATGGAGTGTCTTTATGGAATCCGAATTGCATCTAGTTTGTGTTTACACAGTGGTCAAAATAATGGGTTCAGAAGTTCATGCAGTAAACCGTGCCTGTGCCGAAAATTCACGATTGTTTCACCAAAAGAAAAGGGGCTTGTTAGTCTGACTCACTCTTTGTCTTCTTTGCCCCGTTGTGTCCTCTTGAATAAATGTTTATGGCGTGTTCTTCAAGTAAGGGGATCCATTTGATATCTTAAGTAAAGGGATGTATAATGAGATGATTTATAGATGGAAGGAGTTAATGAACATTGTTGTTTCAGACTTGCACAATAAAATGAAGGGGCGGGATAACTCACCGAGAGATCTCTGAAGATGGTAAATGAATACACGCCTCGTCTTTATTACTGCCTGGTTTTACAGGAGCATAGGCACAATTAAGTATAAACGAGTTAAGCTGTGGTACGTGCTGTCAACACAGTCTTATGAAACATCAGTGCAAAATTAATTTGACTTTGCCTGGTACACATCTAGCATGTCACTGATTAGACAAATGAAGCAACAATCCTATTAATGAATGAACAATTGAAATACATTTAATAAGGTTATATTTACATTTGAAAACAGATATAATAGAACAGAAGCACAAAAGGGTGTAAATATTTAAGAAAGTGAATATATGAATTTGTTATCACTGTAATATCAAGACCATTTAATCGCATTTCTGTGTAGTTTTGTTGTGTTATTTTACATTGTGTTAATTTAATAATGAACGGTTCAATAAATTGGTTCAAAACTGTTTCAGAGAATGCATTTAGATTACTTAATCAATAAATAAACACAGTCTATAAAAGAAACACCACCACTGCTTATTCTAAATTCAATAAATGACTTCTCTAAAGACACTGGAGCTTCTGCTACAGCCTGAATAGACTGATGAGTCAATGTCAGGAATCCCTTTTTTTGAAGGATTGAACTTCTTTTGTCTTTTTAATAGTAGACATTTTGACCAATGATTAGTCTCAATGTTCTGCACCCACACTTTTTTGTGGCATGATGTTACATACATGACATTAAACATAAATCAGTCTACTTGAATCTTACGACATAACATTGACAAAACCATGCCACAGGTGTCATATGATTCTCCTGACAAATTTAGTTTGGTAATATAATAGTGTCATGTTAGCATGACCAGTAATTGTTATGACAGGTGGCATAGTGATGTCATGACAGATCATGTCACAGGCTAATTTTCTGGTGGTGGTGAAGCCTAGTGGTAGGGTACTTGCCTCTGGACCAAGAGGTCGTGGGTTTGAATCCTACCTTCATCATACCACCACTGGGTTCCTGAGCAAGACCCTTAAACCCAAGTTGCTCCAGGGAGACTGTCCCCTGTAGTTAGGGAATGAAAGTCGCTTTGGATAAAAGCATCTGCTAAATGCCATAAATGTGTACTCTAGTTGTTTGTTGTGGCATCAAAGATTATGACATCTTTCAGAACAATAATCAGCCATACTTACACAGCACTGTTATACTGCTAAACAAAATAAGTTATCAGCACTTATGACTGCTTATCGTCCGCATCTGACATGATATACATTATATGGACAAAAGTATTGGGACATTGAGCAATACACCAACAAGAACTTTAATGACATTGCATTCAAATACATAGACCTTAATATGCAGTTGGTCTCCCCTTTGCGGCTTGAAGGGCTTTCCACAAGATTTTGGAGTATCTGTGTGAATTTGTGCCCATTCGTACTGTAGAGGTCAGGCACTGGTGTTGGACGAGAAGGCCTGGCTCGCAATCTCCATTCCAGTTCATCCTAAAGTTGTTGGATGGGCTTCAGGTCAGGGCTCTGTGGGCCAGTCAAGTTCTTCCACACTGAACTCATCCAAATATGTCTTTATGGACCTTGCTTTGTGCACTGGGACAGTCATGCTGGAACAGAAGATGTTGAAAGCATGGCGTTGTCCAAAATTTCTTGGTATGCTGAAGCATTAAGTTAACCAGAATCCCATAGATACCAATGTTAGAATTATATTTGCAAGATGCTGTTATTGTTAATTCTATTGAAACTACATTCAATATAATTAGCCTATGGCTAACACTACAGAGTGTTATGCTCAGTACCAGTGACCAATGTACATATGTGCACATATAGTATTGATGATCATTCTACAGTGTGAGATAGATATTTATACAATAATACATTATGTGCAGCCTAGACTGAATTCTAGAGTCCTGGCTGTGGTGAAAGAGGTTGTAAAAGTCATCCCAAAGTGCGTATAATTGAGGGCTACCGTTAAAGCTGTTCACATTCCCAGTTGTGCTGACTTTGCTGGCCCTGAGGTCAACAAGGTACTGATAGTGTGTATGTGACTTTCTTACTTCGACTTACAAACAATCGAAGAAAACATCCATCTCAGTTCCACCATCCAGTCAGTGTGGTGTTTTCAGCTCATCATTGACTCCTCAAACAGCCTAAAGTAACGAAGCTGTGATGTGCCATTAAAAAATTAGATTTGCAACAACTATAGAATTATAATTATAGAAGCAAAATACACCATGGCATTAAAGCCTTCACTCACATCACAGTCAATAGTTGGTGAGCTTGTTGCTAACAATATTTAACTATTGGAGGCATATGTAATTTTTCCCACTTTATAGGAACTGAAATTAGAAAGAACTGAAAAAAGAATACAATTTCGAATTAGTGTAATGAAATCTTGATATGTGATGAACTTGTGTATCAGAATGTGAGGTTTCAACTTCTAAACAGGTAAAAATTGTCCTGATAACAATTTTAGGTCGACTACGGTGTTGGCCAGTGTGATTTAATATGTTGCTGCATGCTGAACGATATGTATTGGATGTTATATATTATGAAATATTTCCAGAAGAAAATATTTATGAAATATTGTCCACAGGTAACCCATTATAGCTGTCAGGATGAAGAATGTGGTCGATTGTAGACGCCCAGGTGTAGCGTGAGGGAAGGGCCCAATCGCGGATACAAACGAGAGAGCT
>JBBJLS010000032.1:6994272-7009363 GCA_037577275.1 Bryconaethiops microstoma | reverse complement strand
CAGGTGGGAGAGGGAATAGTGGAGGGCAGCAGCGATGGCGTCTGATGTGGACCTGTTGGCCCGGTAGGCGTACTGCATGGGGTCCAGAGTGTCTGGGATGTTGCTCTGGATGTAGGCCAGCACCACTCTCTCAAAACACTTAGCAATGATAGGAGTGAGTGCAACTGGTCTGTAGTCGTTTGGGCAGGTGACTGGGCTTTTCTTGGGGAGGGGGACAATGGCTGTGGTCTTGAAGCATGTGGGAACGGTGCTCTGAGGGAAAGGTTGAAGATGGAGGTGAGAAAATCAGCCCATCATTTAAGGGCCCGTGCAGGGATGTTGTCTGGTATTGCTGCTTTGCGGGCTTTGTGTACTTGGTCTATTGAAACTGCTGGTAGGGGGGAGGGATGGGCTATCTGGGAGGTCTGGAGGGTCTTGGAGGTCTGGAGGGTCTTGGAGTTCTGGAGGGTCTTGGAGGTCTGGAGGGTCTTGGAGGTCTGGAGGGTCTGGGAGGTCTGGAGGGTCTTGGAGGTCTGGGAGATCTCAAAGCAGGTGTAGAACACGTTGAGATCATCCAGCAGGCTGCCTGGAGAGCTGATGGTGCTGGTGATGGCCTTATACTCTATGATGTGCTGCAGGCCTTGCCACATCCTCCTGGGGTCAGCAGGGGAATAGAAGTCATTCAAAAAGTCAAGCAGGTGAGCTCCTGCTTTTTCTAGAATAAAAACCACACTGACCCCCCCTGCAGATAAGACCCCCGGACAAGAGGCCCACTAACGTTCACCCACAATACAGCTCTGGGAAAATTAAGACACCACTGCAATTTATTTTTGAATCAGCACCATTCCATGCCAGTGTCTGTGTCAGGATGAGGAATGTGGTCGATTGTAGATGCCCAGGTGTAGCGTGAGGGAAGGGCCCAATCGCGGATACAAACGAGAGAGCTGGTAACCCACGCAGTTGATATAAGAACGCTCCAGAGGAGTAAGGGTTCCCACCAAAGGATCCCGCGTTCTTACACGTACACAGAAGAAGGTAATAAGCTCGGGTTGGAAACCCAAAGTACTTACGGTACCGAAGTTGGAGAGGCGACACGGGTTGAGCATGGACTCAATGTCTGTATACAGACTTACCTTTGCTTCCTGCTTATATACCTACTGCGTGACGTCACTTCTGGTTCCGATTGACGTCACGTGGTCTGGTACGTGTGACAATAGCTCACACACATTTTACACATTTTGCTAATTTCTCACTAATTTCTCTTACATTTTCACAAATCAGTAGTCTACACATAGCCTTCATGTAGACAAGTTTAATATACAATTTTGTTCTTAAAGGAAAGCATCTTTTAAGAGAGGTTGTTTTCAAAGGTAAGTTAGCGTCGAAAATGCTTGATAGTGTTACATCGTACACTATTTTTATTTACAATGATTGAGAAACACCTCAGGACAGCCTCAGAATCTCAGAGCCATCCAGAAGATCTTCAGCAGTGCACTGGACCACATTAGCCTGTGAAAGAAAGGTGATGGGGCTACTTAGGTTGGGGGGCATCAGTCAGTGTGTTAATGATTCTCTTGACAGAGTCATGGCAAGAGCCAATCTAAGAGCACTCACTGACATCTCCTCAGGGCTAATGACGGACACTTGCCCCACTCCAAACCTCCAGGAGGGTGATCAACGATCTCCCCTGGACGAACAATAATGAGCACAGGAAGCCCAATCTGCAACAGAAGCGCTACATGGAGAGTGAAGTGGGCTCCTCAGCCATGAATAAGAAAGACAGAGGGGAGGATTGATCGACAGAGTTATTGATCACTTCTCCCACTGCTTCACCACACCAGAGACGTTGAAGGGACAGCTGAGGCGCTTCACACGTGTCTCTCCGCAGGTACACGCCACTTTATGCATCACCCCCTGACAAGCATTAAAGACCCTCTTTACCATGCATTACGAATAATACAACAAATGTTGCTGGATCTCCAAAACTGGACCAGTTCCACTACTACAGTTTTCCTCTACTTGTAGCTTGTAAAATGCACACCTGTATCATCACATCCACATACAGGATGGCAACTGATGGGTCAAAAAGCTTCTATTACTTAATAGCCGCAGAACAAAACTGAAAAAGCTCAATTTGGACACTGATCATGTATTGTCGATCAGCTCATGTGTCGAACTATTGCTTTAAAGTGTGTCACGAAAATTTATGCCGAACTATTGCTTTAAAGTGTGTCACGGAAAACTTAATCCTTCTTGTTAAAAATAATAATAAAGGTAATAATAATAATAACAACAACAACAGTAATAACATCACCACCACAACCAACAACAACAACAATAATAATAATATAAAAAAAATAATGATAATAGAAATAACAATAATCATAAAATAATTATTTTTTAAAGCATGAGGTTTCAAAATGTACCATTCATTCCCCAGTCCATATGGTCCATATGTGGAAACTTTATAGCAAAGCATATTTTTTGGTGAAATATGCACATTTCCATATTTTCAGGCTGCAGCAGTAGCTCAGCTAACTCATGTTATGCATGAGAGTTTAACCCTGAATGTGTTTTGTTCTTATGATCAGTAAAGGAGATTCAGTCAGAAAAAAAGGTCATGTACATGTAACATCCATAAAGGCACCACAAAAAAGTCACAAACTGCTTGAATACCCAAATAATACCTAAATGATAAAGAGTGGTGAGAACATGATGTAAAAATGAATCACGACTGTTGCTGGTCAATAAGCTTCCACAAATGGTGAAAACAGGCAACTAGACAAATGTATACTGAATAACATTGTGAGATAAAGTATAAAAGTACATATATAGTGTATATAGGCTTTAAATTGGTTAGTTCTATTGGTAAATGATATTATTTCAGTTTTTATTTCTCTAGTTTACTATTAATATACAGTTCCTTTTACTCCTAGTCTGAATAAGATTCAGTCCAAACACTTCAGTTGAATTAAGATCAAAACTGGAGGCCTAAACGATAGCGATATGTATGAATGCGGTGGGAGAACTGTCTTGAGTTCCGTGTTAAGATTGAGACAATCATTCACTCAAGTCTGGCATGTCAAGTCTTCTGCAATGCATAACGAAAATCCCTCAGTTCAGTCACATGCAGTCTGAATTCATTTTCCCCTTTTGCAGCTGGAGGGAACAGAGATGCCTTTCCAATCTGAGCTTACACCATTCGACCCTTCTTCTCGTGGCCTTTTGCCCCGCCCCCCCTGCCCCGCTCCCTGCCCAGCCGGCATCACAGGGCTCGCAATTATTTCAGATTTCCAGCTTTCCCCTGGAACTAATGTGATAAAACTGAAGAAAAAAGACAAGGTGGACAAAGAAAGAGATGTAGCCCTGGGCAGGATGGTCGGCAAAGGTCTAAGCCAAGGCAACAAGTGCCTTTGGGAGCTAATGGGATTTTCAGGGGGCTTGCATTGATCTCCTGCATGCCCATTCAGCGGAGTCCTTTCGCAACCGAGTGGCACACTTCGGCCCCCCAGCTTCCCTGGATACACACAGAGAGCCTTCCACACACACAGCGGCTTTCTGAAGTCACCGCTACAGGTGACATTTACAGACAAGGGGAATGCCATTAAAATCACTGCCTGAGCCGTGAAGGGAAATAAGAGTCCTGCTGTTATGTTCCTACTCATCTAACAGACTGCAGATACTGTCAAAAATACCCCCTCATGCAGTAGCTTTGCTCCAACTTTTACCCAGAGATTGTTTTCATGCATAACAATCATAAGCCTTTTTCACCAAATCCCCATTCAGTTCAGTTTCTGCTGTGCCAGTTGATTTCTAGGATATGCACGGTGAGCAAAATCATGGATGAAGGGCAGTTGTCTTAATGTTATTTCTATGTGAACTGGATTGAAAAGGTATTTTAAACTAGTGGCTCCATCAAAACATAAATATCAAATCACTATGTGTTTATTTTGTGTGTATTTTATTATTAAAAACTGCTGACATTTACATTTAGAATGATTTGTGAATACATTTGCCCAGTACACTCTTAATTCAAAAACAAAACAAAAAAACAAACAAAAAATAAACATAAAGGAGTGTTGAGAAGCCTTAAATGAACCACTCCTGGCTCTCTAAAAAGAAGTGTGAGAGGTACTTTTCAAGAGCCTAAAGAACCTTCACATAATTTAGAAGAACTTCAGCAATTTAGATTGTTTCCCTTAAACTCAGAGGTTCTTTAAACTTAAGTTCTTTTATAAAGAACCCTCCACTAAAAGGTTTGTTAGGAAAACAAAAGTGTTATTCTGTAGCATTGCACAAAGTATAGTTTCTTAAGAGTGCAGAGGTTTCAAAAAGCACCAATCTGATATGGAATGAAATGTATAAATATACATCTAAAAGTAAATTTAAACGTTTTTAACGTTTAAGAAAGTACCTAAGAAAGCACCCTTTCTTAGGAGTGCAGAGGTCTCAAAAAGCACCAACTTGATGTGGAATGAACTGTATAAATATACATTTAAAAGTACATTTTAATGTTTAAACGAAAATGTACATCTCCTTCATGTCAGACATGTCCTTCATTGTCATTATCTATTTCCATAGCAACTGCCAAAACAACCTTCCTTGCAGCCTTTTCTCTAGAAAACAACTTCACTGTGGTGGAAATGATGGTGATACTTGGGACAGCTGTGACAAGCATTCACACACGGACACAAATTAAATGCTAAACATTTTTGGATTATTTGAGCATTATGTATTTATTCAGATATTTAAAAAAAATCCAGATTAATCACAATTGTAAGCTTTATTTTCATTAATGTTATTAGTCTGGGCGTGCTGCAATGACAAAACAGTGATATCGAAGCTCATGTGGATGCTGAAAAGTAAGAAAAAAATCATAATGTACAGAGACATTTTGTTGTTTATAATACACTGTTGTATAGAGTGTTACAGTAGGGCCTACTTACACGATAGCACAGAATAAACTATAGATATAATAATACAGAGTACAGTAATAGATATAAAATATAAAAATAGGAATTATTTTTTGTGCCCCAGGTCAGTTTATGTAACTTCTGAAGATACATTTCTAGAATAATATTCAATTTAATTAAAAGCTACTATAATACTAGTGATGGTAAAGCCCCAAATTGTCCTCTTTAGCTTACAATATTCCAAATACATTTCTTTAGAAAGTGATTCAGTGCATTTTGTAAGCAAGCTCAGCATGACTTTTTTGATTTGACGGATTTGTTTTCATACAATCCCTAAATTTCGACAAAAGCAAATGTCGAGATTTTATGAAGCACTGTATTTGAATTGTGAATAAGAAATTTACAGAATCAGAAATCAACTAAATCAGAGATCTACGGAATCAGAGAGCTACGGAGCTACGGAATCAGAGATCTACGGAATCAGAGCTCTCCCAGTGGCCGGCCTTGTTAGTTATTCCTCCTTTCTGGGTCAAGAGAGAACACTTGTTCACATGTCATTGCTGCCATCTCTGTTACAATGCGTACTGTACACTGACAAATGAGTGCGTACTCTGCAGTGAGGGGCTTCTTTGTGTTCCAAACAGCTACAACAGAAAGAGAAAGAGAGAAAGAGAGGGCTTCAGGGCTTGATTTGAGGGTGGGCAAATCTGACAGCACACTTTGAGTCTTTTGGGTTTGTGATGGGGGGTGGTCAGAGCTCTGTCAGGCAATCTTCAAGTGGCAAAGCTTTTCAAAGCTTTGTTATCCATTTTGGGTTGCCCCTTCTGACCTCAGAGTGGACGCGCTTAGCCCTTCAAGGAAATGGAGAGGGATCTCGGGTGTGCTGTATTGTAGTGCAGGGGAAGCAGGGTTCAAACGCACATGACCAGCATTCCCCGAGGAGCGGTAAGGGTGAAGACCCAGCACAAAGGTGAACCAGAGGATTCGTCATTGGACACACGAGAGAAGCAGAGATGTGGAGAGATTTAATGTCCACAGACGACCTCCTTGTTTTGCGAGGCTGTAATACACAGTGCCTATTCTCTCTTTGTCTTTATCAAGGCCTTCAGGGCCAAATCTTGCCTTCCATCGTATTCGCTCCAAACAACAACAAGGCTCTGGAGCGTTGCACCTGCATTTTTGCTCTTTTTGGAGGAAAAGGAACTGCCTTGTTTTTATTTTATTGCGGTAGTAAGCTCAACTGTTCATAGAAGGTGTGGCAAAAGAGAAGATTTCCAACTACTACTAAAGCAGAAGTTCCGATTCTTCACTCTCTGTTAAAAATAATGTTGCCAAAATAAGTTCTTTGGTTTCAATCGATCTTTTAGTAGAAGAACCAGGTTTGTACCTGTGAGAGAGTGTGTAGTGTAATGTAAGGGTCCCATAGCAGGTTTTTTGTACCTTCAAGCCAAGAATCTTTTAAGAAACTTTGTTTCTTTAGGAAACTGCAGAAAGGGCTTAGTAAAGACAGCTTTAAAGTGAGGGTGTTAGAAGGAAGATGAATCCTTTTCTACCCGTGGCGAGGCAAAACCTCACTTTTCTTTATCTCACAATGTCATTCAGTGATATGCGTTGGGTTTTCAGTGAACTTTTTAAATGTAATTTTTATTATTATGTGTATTTATATTACACCACATTGCCTCATCACATGTGAGAACATGCATCTGAAGACCACCCTCAAAGACATTCCTTTAGACTGCTAGCTACATTGCATTAACGTTCATTATTTGACACTGCGAGCCATGTGACCATGAAGAATCCTGTTCCTGAAGAATCCCGGCACATACTGTACATCACTTAGCCATGAGAACATGTCAGACCCTCCCAGTCACTGAAAACACAAGCAACTACATCCTCAAGGAGCCCTATCAGCAAAACACAGAATAACTGATTATGGCAGCACAAGATATGATTTGGTGATCTCTATGTAGATGAGTAGTGCTGTTACAGGGAAGATGTTCTTCATAATTAGTCCTATTCATTTAAGTTGGTCAATCTGAATAATTTAGTTTTTAGTTCACTGCAATTTTTGTGTGCATATTGCTAAGCAGTGTTTGCAAGTGACCAGCAAAAAGTAGCAACATTACTAGCTTAACTACTTTTTTCAGTAGCTTGCTTGTGATGCAGTTTGGTCATTCTACCAAAATAACACAATTTCTGTTTAACAAATGTTTTCAAAATAAGAAAGAAGAATGTACACAATTTTAAATTAAGGCTACAAAACAACTTTTTTAACAAGTGCATTTACAAATTGTTTTCATGATCTCTGCTATTGATTTAATGGCCGTTGATATGTGGTCAGATGTGTGGTCAGTAATCAATGATTAATGACCCCAGGTCAATTTATTCAACTTCTGATTGAAACTTTCTCAAATAATTTTCAATCTAATTAAAACCTATTGTTTCTTCTAATCCATTAAATTGCCCCGTTTTGCTTTGGAATTTCACAGAAGTCATTGAGAATGCAACAAAATATTCTTCTGGTCCCCAACTGGTAAGGCAACCCTGTTACTATAAGTATGTCTGGATTTTTGTACCATACTTCAACCAAGACTCACAGTAAATGCCATAATTTGATTTGTGGAGGATTAACTAACAAAAAAAAAACATGACTTCCTCATTATGCATAAGGTTGCAAAGCTAAACATGTAAATCCTGCTACATTTATTTAATTAAACTATTGCATTTTCACAAATAATAATAACAACATATAATATGTTCATTACTATGTGGGCAAACTTGCAATCCAAGTGGAATAATGGTGCATGTAAGCTGCAGCCTAAACCTACCATCAGTTTACCAACTTCTAGTCAAACTACAGATGACATTCTCAAGGTTTGGGAATGTAACCTGTCCACTTTATGTAAAAAACCTGGCTATTTCCAAAGCAGTGTAGCTTTTCCAGTTTTCCATTTTCTCCAATATAGCATGGAAAAATATAGTTCTTCCTTATGGGAAGTTTTAAAATATAATTACAATTACTTTTAATTAAAACATTTAAAAATCAAAAATTCAACAATTTTCTTTAAGA
Source organism: Bryconaethiops microstoma (assembly GCA_037577275.1). Taxonomy (NCBI): domain Eukaryota; kingdom Metazoa; phylum Chordata; class Actinopteri; order Characiformes; family Alestidae; genus Bryconaethiops; species Bryconaethiops microstoma. The sequence goes on along the minus strand of JBBJLS010000032.1, from coordinate 7,001,401 downwards.
GTGAAACACACATATTTAAAATTGTCCATTGAGACAGCGTTAATATAGATTTGTATGTACTTTTTCTCAATAGCCTGTGGTGTTGCCACATTATTAATAGAGAAGCTTGGCTATAAATTAAATATTTTTAACTAGGAATAGCTTGTTGCTTGAAAAGTAGCTTCCCCTAAACGGTTGCTAAGCTACACACACATTTTCTTTATTTTTTTTCTTTTTTCTTTTTAATTGGAGGTCAGGAAGGTGCGAAAAATGTGCTAATACCATAACTCACCATGTTCCTTGTTTAAAAAAAAAGAAAAAAAAAGCATTATATCAAGACTTTGCTGTTTTCATAGAGATCAGAGGACAAATTGAAAAGAGACATAATTCCACTTTAACATTCCAATGTTGAATCCAATCACAGTCCAACATGCTGGAAGATATCTTCTATTTGGGCTTATGCTAATCCTGCTCTATTTAAAAAAGTATCAGGGCCGTGGCTAGCTGTGCAGACTCAGGTTTTCAGAGAGGATGGTGGTGGAGGCAGGTGTTACACACTTCCCATTATGCACCGATGCAAATTACCACTCAGTCTCAAACCCCACTGAGACACAAAGTTGCAAATGCACAACTGAAGGAAAGTTCTTAGTCTGAATGTTGGATCTATTTCCAAACTCTCCCAAGCTCATTCACAAGTGAGGTGACAAGGAAAAAAAAAAAAAAAAGAAGTCACGTCCCGTCACCTCTTAGCTTTGATTTAACCTTTGCTTTCACATGCTGGCCAGTGTGCAGCTCATCTCTGGCACGGCCGTGGCTGAATACAAAATGCAATTAAAAGAGGCTGCCTTCTCTTACGCCGTCCCAGACACTTTCACTTGGGGGTTTAATCCGGACCCTCGGCTCTAAGACCCTTATGTGATCTGGGGCACACGGCTTCCTTTCACACCGCTTCATCCCGCTCCTTTGTGTCCTTAATCGTTCCTTGGTATTAAGCAGCCTTGGCAGCCCAATCCCCTTACTAACACTTCGCCATGGCGCTTTGTTACTGGCAGGCCAGCCTCCCTCAGTCAGGCCCCCAACACTGGAGCACCACACTGACCCTCCATTGTCTATCTCCTGTGCAAGAGACCCTTCTTCAGCCTGCAAGACTGAGCCCATGTCGCTTCACGTGCCAGTGATGTACCAGCACGCACCCAGAAGGGGACCTGACACTGCACACAATCTGTTGAACTCCTCTACTGTGGTGGTTCTCTCCGAAAAGTGCATATTAATGGGTGGTACATCATCAGATATATTCTGAATCCCCATACACCTATTACTAGACAGCAGAGCTTCAGTATTATAGAATCAAAAACATTTTTTTCAGTAAACTACACCACATATGAAACACTTTAATGTTGCGTTTGTATTTTAATTAGTTTTGAAAGTGTGAGTTTATTACTACTCTGTAAATACCAATGAGTGCATTTTTGAAGTGTGTGGGCACAAGTTTAATACCAGGTGACAGTATTGAGAGGGAGTCAGTAGAAAGTGCTGGATCGGGTATTGGGGGTGGGGTGGGGGGGGGCAAATCAATCCTATTCAGTCTTCACCAATCTGGATAATCTTATTCAAGTCACACACTTGTGTTGTGTGATATTATGTTGTTAGTTGTGTATTTCTTTGCAGTGGAGTGTTTGAGTAGTTTGAGACTGTTTGAAAAGTTGGGAAAAGTTACATGTGAAGTGTTACTGAAGAATATCTGAGCATTACGGATACCAGAGATTTGAGGATTAAATACTGGTATCAGATAAGAAAAAGTAATAGTATGCCATCCATAGTATTTAAACACTTTTCTGTAAAACTTTTTTAATGTGTCACCGTGTTTCGTGGGACAGGTTCTTTCAAACTAATATCCGACAAATTGTCTGTAACATCAAATAAACATCAGTGTTTCAGATCCAAACAACACTGCTACTTTTTAAAATACACATTCTTTTTTTTTAACACTAACACATATTTAACATTACACACAAGAAAGTGTTTTAAGCTTCAGATGATGAAAGTTTCACAATTATCTTACAGCTATGACAATGTCACACTAATCATAATAATAATTTTATAGCATTGGAATTTAAATTTTGAAGTTTTTGTAAACTGCTCTGCTGCACACACAGCCACAAGAGTTTTGTCAAAACACTACTGTTCTTCATATTTTCATTTTTAGTGTGTATTAGAGATGAATTCTATTTCAAGGGATTGGCAGCTGATCCTTAACTGCATTATAATGACGCATAAGTTATCATTTAAATGCTAATGTTTCATTTACCACTATAATATGATCACATGAGCTGCATACTTTTTGAAATGACAGTCTAACTCTGAAAAAAGGGCATATTCTGCAAAACCAATACCTCTCGTGTACAATCTGAGCGCATCATTTTTCCAAATAAAGGCCCCTATAATTAGGTTTGCTCTCTTTTTTTAGTATTGTTTACGTATGTTCACAAACCATGCATTTGTGCTAATCTGCTGGATGCATGCTGTACGCTTTTCTATATTTGTCTGAAACCTGTGTCTGAAACTCTGATGTGGCCGCGTTTGCAGTGCATTACAACGCTTTTCATTTCTTTCAAAGCTTTCACATTTTGGAGGGCTGTTAACTTCAATGAGTAAGAAAAACAGAGGCGAACATTTTAAATGGCACTAAAAGAATATTTTCCCCCTCTTTTTGTTTTTATTTCTCTCTGTCTGAGTGCTTCTCAAGGCTGCCCTCTACCACACAAACAAATGCAAATCACTTTTAAAACTTTACATAATGTAACTTGGACCCCCATTTTAGAACTGGCCTGAATGGCTCTTAAAGGGGGCCTAATTAATCTAAGTATTGAGGCAATGGGCCCACTTGGAATTTTTTCACTTCTTTCTCTGAACGAAAAGAAAGAAAAGGATCAAGCCTTCTCTTTTTGTCTAGAGAAAAGGTCCGCCTCATTCCACTATTTATGTTTGCATTACGCGGCGTTATGTCCCATGGCTGAAGGGAATAAATCACATTACTTTAGTCTGCAGCCTCCTTCTAAATCTTGTAAAATGAGATTTTGTGCAGAGGAAATATATATACATATACAGATATATGGCAATATTCCCTGTTGTTTTTAGGCCTGCACTTTTTAAGCAGCTCCCAAAGCCTGATGCTAGAGTTGTCAGGTGCTGGGCTAACCGGGCAGAACAATGGGGAGAGGAGAAGCAGAAGGCTCGAGATGAATGCTTTTGGTAAATCAGTAATGGAGCTAAAGGGCATACGCCTGTGGGGAATTTGCTGGCTTATAAAAGAGCTTTAAGAGGCCCTCATTCATATGGACCCAAAGAGATTTGAATTGCCCCCTTCACAATCACTTGAAAGGCTGAGCTCAGGGTGTTCCGAAACAAAGTGGAAATCACGCTGCCTTTCAATGGCTCTAATAAGCTTTTAACTATTTTACATTATGGCGTTACCCTCTTCTTCTCCTCTCCACAAGGCATTGTTTAGCCGTGCAGCAGGCCAACTTAAATGTCTGATTTATACTTTTCTTCATGGTGAATTTAAACAAAAAAACTTCCAAAAACTTAAAGAGAAATGAATGGGTGGCATTCAGTGGCATTATATGAGGTAGAAAACAGCATTCATTATTGTACTGGGAGCTGATCGCAGGGCTCAGGCTGAAAAAAAAAGTGAAAAAAAGTGCATTTCAATATATAACATAAAAAAACACCTGCACAAAAAAAATTAAATGAAGTTGCTGCTTTTTGTGGCGTGTGTGAGCCAGTGTCCACAACAGTGCTGCACAAATCGAAACTTTCAACGAGCAAAATCTTTTTCTTTTTTCTTCCACAGATCATCTCATTCGAATTCAGAGTGTGCATCAAACTATGAAATAGTGTTTAAAAGATTACGTTCGCCGGTTTTCCAGAAATGCGATTTGAACTCCTTGAAGTATGGATGACTTTAAAGTTCGAAGGGCTGCACAGCCAGAGCCACAGGCAGCATCTCTGTTGCCATGGTGTTTTTTTATTGCTCTGGAAATTGCTCCTAAGCGTTGTAGTCTGCAGGGGTCAGGGGTTCAGCTTCAGCCTGACTGCCTGCACCCTCCGCTCTGGACTGAATGTGGTGGGTGGAGGCATGAGGGGGCTAGAGAGACAGAGAAAGAGAGAGAGGGAGGGAGAGAGAGAGAGAGAGAGAGAGAGAGAGAGAAAAAGAGACGCACAGCCGGAGCCGTCGCCCTCTGGATGACACCCCAAAATTCGGGGATCCCTCGGCTGTGTGGACATTTAGAATTTCATGGTAATTGTTGAAGACAAGGAGGAGGGCTTGACCTCCACTGCCCTGATTAAGTTCTCATAAAAAAGCCATGGCCTGGCCCCAGAGATGACCCAGACAGTAAAAGAGCGATGGGTCCTCTAAGGGTAGTCAGGAGGAGGCACAGGTTGTCGTAGAACCTCTGCATAGAGCAGAAGGGCGTACAGTAATCTAAACTCATGCTCCATCGAAGTGAAGTTAGCCTTGAAACAAAAAATAAACAAGGAAAATGATAAAAATTCAAATACTGCCATTCCATGTAATAGGAAGTGAACTTTGATATCTTTTAGTTGACAAAACAGAATGTAAAGTGGCTCTGAATTAAAAGTAGGCATAGATAACTGTGCTAGATCACATCATAAAAAAGTGATGTCGAATCAAAAAAAGAGAATAAGGTTCTATAAAATAATTTAACAGGAAATTTACATCAGCTCACACCACTTTAAATGATAATAGAACTGCATGATTGACATCACTGAGATTAAACACCTACAAAGTTTAATTATGTCATATAAATAAACCTGTCTTCCTCGTAGAAATGATATGTCAGCCTTTTGCATTTAATTTCAGCACAGATGGCGTCATTAATACAAAAATGGCCTGCGGCTTCTCAGACAAACTACCATCCTGTAGACTCATACAGACCTGCTGCGTACTGATGAAGACAGTTAGTTAAGTACATTGTGAAGTGAATGGCAAGACTAATGTTCAGTGTTTTCCTTCTAACCTACTAGATAAGTGATCTAATCGAAAAGGCTCTTTTTTTGCCATGAAATCAATCAAGTGGATATTCATCTGCCTGTAATTATAGGTCACCAGAGAGCAGTGCAGAGGGAAGCAGTGCCATCAGTCTTGCAGCAGTGGTGTCGCTACAGGTGCAGGAGTCACTTGGATATGGGAAGAGAGGGGGAAAAGGTTATCTTGGATGGCATAGAGAGGAGAAAAATCACATCTGTTTATCCGAAGCCCCTGGCTTGGATTGAATTTCCCTGATTTTTATCAGCGGTCTCTGTGGAGCTGCCACCAGAGCGGGGAGTGGGGTGAAAAGGAGCCATCTATTTAGCTAGGAAATCAAAGTCTGCATAGCGTGCTTACGGGCAGCTGCATGGCTGCATGGCCTTTTGATTGACACTTTCCTGCCACTGCGATCGCTGGGGCATCTGCTTGTTCCTCTTGGCCCTGGAGAAAGGTAAGACGGCTCTTTGGGGGGCAGGCTGGGTGGAGGCGACAGTGCGTAGCATTTCAGGTAGAGGCTGCTCCACCTCTGTCAGCCATACTCCTCTTGCAGCCACTCAGGCCTAATGAGACGCCACTTAACATGCTCCACAGCACTTGTAGCCTGCTGCCAGCCACTTTAAAGCCACTTTTGAGGAGCATCCGTTTCAAGGATGTTGCACACAGATCACAGGAGAAAGGGAATATTACAATAAGTTCAACCCAAACAATGAAAGCAATAGTTGTGCCACAGTCAAGTGCACACATGCACTACTTTAGTTATTTTACTTCAGGCTTATGCTTCAGGCTTATCAGTCAAATGCCAATCATAAGATTTATTATTCAGTGATGGCTTTAAATTATATAGTACACAATTTAAAAAAAGATACCACAAAGGATACTTACAGTGGTGCCATTTTAGTTCCACAAAGAACATTTTTGAAGGGCCTTTTAATGGAATAACGAATCCTCACACGGTGTAAAAGCTAAGGGTTTTTCTGAGAACCTTTACATTGTGTGAAAGTTCTTTAAACTTTTATATAATATTCTTTATAGCCGCACATCTCATTTACAAGAATCGTTCTTTTTAAAAGCATCTGAATCATCTAATCATCTGAAACAAACTATTCTGGAACACACTATTTTTGAGAGAGTGCAAAACCTAAAAAGGTGTATTTGGATTATTCCTACAGAAGATCTGAGTTTCCTTAAAGAAAAAAAACCAAACGTACTTTTTAGTTACTGATTAAAGATGTATTGTTCAGTACACTATGAAGAAGCAATTCAAATGCACAGCACAAACTGTAGTAATCACCCACTGTCATTAAATCCATCAGATTACTACAAAATACGGTGCATTTTAGAAGATATGGGTCGGGTTTCTTGTTAAAAAAATAAAATACCATTTTTCATACATATTTTTACATATGGGGAAACTGATTTGTGCAGGGGAATTTTAAAGCACAAATGGCCACTACAATAAACTGTATTTAGAAAGTGTTGTAGTTCTATAATACATATTAGAGCTGTAAATACACTGGGAAATTACTAGAGAAACTGCTACTAGTAAATGACTGTCATTTTAGTTTTTTATAAATGTTTTGCTAATCACACTCCAGTCACTACGATGATTTTGGAGTGATACTAAACGTTCAGTGGATGAAATAGGATGAGGGTCTGTAATGATAAGATCAACCCAAACGGTGAGGGCAATAGCTGTGAACACACATGCTTTCCTATTCATTTTATTCCATAAACTTTAGGCTTATCAGTCAGATGCCATTCTTAAGATTTATAATTCAATCACTAATAAATTATTTTGTACACTCATTTCAAAATGTGTGCCGCAAGCATTTTGTTGAAGGATGCCAATTGTTTTTGCTGCTAAAGCTTACAGAAGCATTTTGCAAATAATAAATAAATAAATAATGAACGGCATAAGTGGATGTTTCTCCTTTTCCACCTACTCAGAAGAGGTTTGTATTCATAAACAGGAAATACACAGAGAATGGGCAGTCATGCAAAGAAAATGCTCAACAATTGAAATGTATGTGTGTGTGTGTGTGTGTGTGTGTGTGTGTGTGTGTGTGTGTGTGTGTGTGTGTGTGTGTGTGTGTGTGT
>JBBJLS010000032.1:6949272-6968731 GCA_037577275.1 Bryconaethiops microstoma | reverse complement strand
CGAGTTATGTCTTAATGATCATGTGTTTATGTGCTTGTTGCTGAGGTGTTTTTTTTCTGCTCTCACAATGCCCTACTTGAGGGACAGTCTGGGAGCAGCTTTTTTTCTCTCCTCCTCATGTATTCTATATTTCCTTATTTTCCTCTGCTACCTCTTGACTGACCTGTCTAACCCACCAAATGTGATTTTTGTGTATATGTATGGTCGGAGGGGCTCAAACTATTTCCTCCGGGATAAATAAAGTATTCTGATTCTGAATCTGATTACAGACAAAATTCACCCCAAACATCAAAGGTTGAAGGTATCACAAAGACACAAATGTGTCGTTTAGTCCATGTTTATAACAGTGATAACAGTAAGTCATACAAGGTCAGAAACCACACAGGTGAGTCTTATACTTATTACTGAACAGTTTGAAACCTGTATGTCTCAGGAACCAACATCTGCAAGGGTTGCACCCATCCCTGCCATCACCTTGACCTTCTAGTAGGGCCGCACAATATATCATCTGTTAATCGTTATTGCTATATCAGTCTCTGCTATACTGATATCACAAAAAACTGCTTAATGCAAATGAGTCTCAAACCAATCACAGTGTTTCTGACCGGTTGACCAATCACAGCTCCAGGTGAATTACTGGGCACTCTGATGAATTCAGGTCTTCATGTAATCCAACGAGTCACTCAATGGTTTGGGTCCTAAATCTCTGTGTAAAGTATATATTCCTGGCAGCTTTCTTAGAACTGCACGAGCTGCTCAGCTAGTGAAGAAAAGAGCCAAAACTAAACCTGGTGAAATGGTGTTTAGTCACTATGCACCTTGCTGCTGGAGCAAACTTCCAATCAGTATGAGATCTGCACTCACTATAGCTATAAAAAGAGTGCTCAAAACTGCACTATTCTCCTCTACAGTCTTTTAAACATTTGCACTTCTACTGAACTTTGATTTATTTTATTTTGTGTTATATTTGTGTAAAGCAGGTTGAATAACATTTTCTGTTTGATAGAACTTGCAAAGTCTAATCATTTTAAAGTTTAACCATGAAAGATCATGATTGGCTGAGTTCTGGTAAATGGCCTGTATTCTACATTTTCCTTAATTTTCATTTTTGTGCAGCTTTCTGTACCTCAAATATAATTGATAAGTTCTTATATGACCATTTTCTAACCTATGTTATTTTAATTAGAGAAAAGTGATGATATGGGCCCTTTTGGTCCTACTGGTTCTTGTGCTCACAGCGCTAATGATGCATTCAGTACAGAAACAGCAAAGAACAACTGAATGCCAGAAAGCATCATTACAGCAGTTACACCAGTATGAAAGCATATTTTGCATATTTTACTCGTTTCCTTAGAGGCAACATTGTTTTTTCCTGCTTACAGCAAGAGAGCCGCAAAAATGAGCTGTTGTTTACGGCGTCACCATGACAAGGAATACACTAAAGCATGCGTGACCCCACAGGAACTGATGACACTGATCACACTCTCAAGTAAAGACTTGGGCTGCAAAACGCGCCCTGTTCCATAGAGATATGAAAAAATCAATTCAGTTATGTATTGCAATTCTTTTGTGAAAAACACACTCTGTTCTAGAGAACAGGTGGAAAACATTTTTGAGGGATAAAAATAACACTAGGAGGCCACATTTAATTATGACTTGCCAGAAGAGCAGACCATGTTGTTTTTGCCTTAAAACAAACATTCTAACCACATCTGCCTTTGTTTTTTTTATTTGTTGTTACTATGTGCAATTCAGCTGTTCTCAAACTTGTGAAAAACATGCTTAGAATCAATATTGCTAGTTATAGAACACTTACAGAATTGCAATACATGTCGAATCGGCACCTGGGTATCATAATAATTTTGTATCGGGGGTCCCTGGTGATTCCCGTCCCCACTGTTCTCTACAGGGTGTGCTGTCATTTGCAGAAGGCCCAGCACAATCCCACAGCCTGTTACCACGGTGACCAAAACTCTGTACCCTCTCACCAAGTCTGCACACACTGACATCAACAGCTAGCAGGTTTAAGTACTGAAGGCCAGAGTGAGACTGAAACAGTTCAAAAGGTCAGAATCTGTGACCCCAGCTAATTACCCAGGCACAGGGGTGCTGGAAGCATTTTTAATGGGGGTGGGACGCGTGGGGGGTATTGGTGCGCGCCTGCAAAGTCTTGCCCGTTTTATGGGGGTGCATGCATGTCTCGGCTTTTGTCCAGGAAACAAAAAGTGGCGGGATGAAACTATTAATTTGAAAAAGTGGGAGGACATGTCCCCCCCTGCTATAATGGTTACAGCGCCACGCCCAGGCATTTTTTAGCTTATGTTATAGGATTTCTCTTTTGTATGAACCACCACTAAAGCTGAGGAGTGACTTTTCCCAGCATATGGGCTGGTCAGTGGCTATTAGCTGTGTATACTTGGCACCTGTTATATTTTTAGATCTGCTCTGAAAGAGTAAAAGGTCATTTGTGTAAAGTATAGTTTTACGTAATGTATATGTCAATTCATTAATCATTTCTTATATTTTCACTGAAATGTATTTGAACAACTTCACCCTTGTGGTTGGTAAATTAAGGTTCTGGGAAAAGGCTGCACCTCAGGAGTGTAACTGTGCAGAAGAGAACCTCGTGACGGTTCTCCGTATCTCTGAGTTCCCCTTGTTTCTGTTGTTCAGCTCTCTCTCTCAACTCCACCCGTTTTGAGACAAGCCCCGCCCTCCTGCGCTGGAATTGGCTAGAAGCCCAGACTCGCCTTTACTACCAGCCAATCGTGGCGCAGGAAGTACTATTTTATTTTTCCTTCCATTTTAATGCTCATTTTATTTGCCTATTTTTTAAAATACACATTGAGTTGCTTTTTTTTACATTATATTACATTACAATCGCTTGGCAGATGCTTTTATCCAAAGCAACTAACAATATGAGGATATATTCAAGTTTCAGGACAGTGTGAGATTTAAGTCCTAAATCTTTATCTAAGATGTGCATTAGGAGAGGGGATGCTGTCTGAAAAGATTAGTTTTCATGAGGTTTTTTTAAGCTGGAGAGGGATTCTGCTGCTTTTGTCGGTTTAGCCAGCTAATTCCACCTGCGGGGAACCACAAAGGAGAAGAGTCTGTGTGTAGGGATGGCAGAGACAGACGATGTTCCTTGGAGGAGTCGAGGGAGCGAGTAGGAAGGCTGAAGGGTAGGGTTAAGATGTCACTCTGTAGGCAAGTGACTTCAACTTAACGCAGGCAGTCATGGGTAGCCAGTGTAGGTCAGTCAGCAGTGGGGTGACAAGCAACCTTTTGGGTTGGTTAAAAAACATACAAGCTGCTGTGTTCTGGATCAGCTGTAAGGGTCTTGCCATGTAAGCTGAAAGACCCATTAAGAGGGCGTTGCAGTAATCGAGGCAAAAGATAACTATGGCTTAAGTTGGGTGGCATAATGAGTAAGGTGTGATTTTCCCAATGTTGTATAATGTGAAGCAAAAAGACTGAGAGACAGATGCAATGTGGTCAGAGAAAGGAAGTTGGTCATCAGTCATTACACCCAGGTTTCTCACCACCTTGGATGGGGTGGCTGGGATAACTATCTTGGCAAGATTTAGCTCTAGGTGGTGATTATTCATCCATGTGGATATGTCTGACAGACAAACAGAGATCCGTGCCGAGAGAGTGTGGTCATCTGACGGGAAGGACAGCTTTTGCAACTATAAGGGGACATATGGGTATGGTTATGGTAATAAAAATAAACAATACTAATAAGGATATTGCTATTATAACTACTAGTGGTGGGCTAGTGGGTAGGATACTTGCCTCTGGACTAAGACGTCATGGGTTTGAATTCCACCTTCAGCATACCATGGTCCCTGAGCAAGACCCTTAACCCCAAGTTGCTCCTGTTTTGTGTACGGGGGTCCTCGAGTTACGACACAGTTCCGATCCTACGACAGTGATGTAACCCGAATTTTGGTGTTGGACTAAGTCACTTACCAATCCTAAACATAGTAAAATCATAATCTAGAACAGGGGTCACCAACCTTTTTGAAACTGAGAGCTACTTCACAGGTGTAAAAACACTTGCACTTTTAACAGTCCAAAATGGCATAGGTAAGCGTCCTGGCCAACACCCGCACTCATACGCAGCATTACTTCATATTCTGTGTATACTGCGTATTCTTCCACCACGCGCAACCAAACTAGTTATGGGAGTGAGCGTCGAAACGTGGTATATCGACACTGTTGTAACCCGAGGTCCCCTGTATATGGTTGCAATGACAATAAACACCTTCTTGACTTGACTGTTATAATTGGTGTATTCCTGTTAGCCAATGCCAGCGCAGGGGTGTGGTTTCCCGACAACGGGTGGGGACATAATTTACCCCGCCCCCTCTCCGCCACGCCCCGTGAGAGATTTCTTCCGTTAACTGGAGTTTCTCTCGTGGGCGCAGCTGCCAAACCCTGCTGTTAAAACGCGTTTATACTTAAAAACACACGATGTCTCACACAGTTGTCACAACTAGAACGACCACGACGAGCTCGTCGAGCGACGGAGGCTTTCTGAACATCGGTTACGTCAGGACTTTCCCCGGGCTCCTGAAAGTGGTTCAAGTGGTGAGTCTGAGCTTTTCCTGAGTATAACGTGTGAAAGTGTGTGTAAAATATATATATGTGTGTGTGTAAACGTGTTTGTGTGTGTAAATGTGTGTAAGTGTGTGCAAATGTGTTTCTAGCTACTTTTTGGAATTTTCCGTTCCACCTTAAAAAAGAGCAGAAGGTCCATTCCACTGTTTAACACGTTTAAGGTGGACCAGGGAGTTGCAGCACGAGACTGGCTTCATTCTGTAAAAAACCACAAAAACAGAGAGAGGGTGGGTCAGATTAACCCCGTAACCAGGATAAACAGATTTGAGAATAAAGTATACTTGCCTGAGAGCAGTAATGCACAACTGCTTGTTAGGATTTTTAATTTTGTTTTATATTAATCATATATCTATCTATCTGCACTATTTGGACTAAGGTCGTCAGACCATTACAACAACTGGGACTTTAATGACACTGCATTCAAACAAAGAGTTGGTCCCCTTGCAGTTATAACAGCTTCCACTCTTCTTGGAAGGCTTTTCACAAGATTCTGATGTTTCTGTGGGAATTTGTGCCCATTCATTCTGTAAAGCATTTATGAGGTCAGGCACTGATGTTGGATGAGAAGGCCTGACTCACAATCTCCCTTCCAGTTTATCCCAAAGGTGTTGGATGGGGTTGAGGTCAGGGCTCTGTGTGGGCCAGTCAAGTTCTTCCACACCAAACGCGTCCAACCATTTTTTATGGACCTTGCTTTGTGTACTGGGGCACAGACATGCTGGAATAGAAAGGGTTCTTTCCCAAACTGTGTCAACAAAGTTGGGAGCATGCCATTGTTCAAAATGTCTTGGAAGCCAAAGCATTAATATTGCCCTTCAGTGGAAGTAAGGGGCCTCCTGGATTCAATAATTAAAAAGTGTGTCCCAATACTGTACTTGGTATTATTGTTATTATTTATTGTTATTATTATTTGTCTACCTTTGTGTAATGTTTAAAACCTAGATATTTTTTAAAAAGATTGCCCTCCACTGTAAATGAGAGGCCCAGCCAAAATCCTGAAAACAGGTGTGTCCTAATACTTTTGACCATGTAGTGTATAACACATAAAAATGAACTTTTCAGACAGCTTAATTATTAATTGTAGACAACAATGAAATAAGTATTAATTGTATCAAGCTTTGTAACTGAATTGCTTGATTTGAAATTGTCTGAAGTGGAATCTGCACTAATTGGTTCCAAAACTTTTATTTTGAAGACACGGAGTACCCGGATGATAGTCATATTTCAGATTTGTTCAGAGCTAGAGGCTGTTGATGTTTTGAGCTCTCAACGTTTGTTTATTTAGTACGTTTTAGCTATATTACGGGGTAATAACCACCACGTGAGAGATGTTTTATCATGTAAGTTGCTCTCTTTTTTCCATTAAAGCCTGAATAGCTTGAAACTACGTTATTGTAGCTTCGGAGTTGAACTGCTAAGTTAGCTAATGCTAATTAATTCATGTGCAGGCCTGCTTTTGTTGTTTAGTGTATTAGCACATCTTCAGTAATTTCGATTGGAGGATTTATTTAGTTGTGATTAAGATCTAATTGGCAAGTGTACTTCTAATATTGAGCATTACTTAAACGAATGTCCCCCTTATAACAGTTTTGCAGGGACACCTGGCCAACTTACTGCTTCATTATATGGACAAAAGTATTAAGACACAGCTCATTAATTAATTAATTCAGGTGGCCCCTTACTTTCAGTAAAGGGCAATCTTAATGCTTAATTCATTTTAAGGTGTGTGTTTTTGAATGCAGTGTCATTTAAGTCCCTATTGGTGTAATGGCCAGGCGTCCCAAGACTTTTCTCCATATAGTGTACCTGATGGCCTGGGATGTCTGGTTATCTGGATAGGAACCTACTGTAATAATACACCATACAATATGTATCTTTAATCGAAGTTTGCTAGTGTACTAACTATCTATTACTTTTCTGTAGATCTCTCTGGAACATGAGATCCTTCTCCATCCTCGATACTTTGGCCCAAACCTTTTGAACACAGTCAAACAGAAGCTGTTTACAGAGGTGGAAGGGACATGTACGGGAAAGTAAGTCTTTTTCCAGGACACCGTACTAACTTTAATAAAACAAACTTTCTCAGTGGTTGTCTACAGGTCATTAACCTTCTTTTTCATGTCTTTGTAGATATGGCTTCGTCATTGCAGTGACCACAATAGATAATATAGGGGCAGGTGTTATACAGCCAGGCAGGGGTTTCGTGTTGTACCCCGTCAAATACAAGGCTATCGTATTCCGGCCTTTCAAAGGAGAAGTAGTGGATGCAGTTGTCACTCAGGTTAATAAGGTATGGATTCAGCATACTTTTCTCTTTCGTCCCCTCTGCATTTTATCTTTTAGTGCTGGTTAGACATTTGTAGGAATTTTTGGTTCTTTTGTATTTTTTTGTAAGTATGTGTTTTTAAACATTTAAAATGCTGCCTTCCTGAACATTGTTTGTATTGTCTTTTACAGGTTGGATTGTTCACAGAGATTGGACCCATGTCTTGTTTCATCTCACGGCATGTAAGTTTCTAAATATCACTGTCCCTGGCTCATGCCTGTTGGTCACATCACATCCTACTTATTAACATAAGTTCATCACTTAGTTTTAGGTAATGAATTAGTGACAGATGGAACAAGGCTTCCTGCACAGTGAATGTTACCGAATTGGATTCAGTTCACACAGTTAAGTTCCAGATTCAGACTTCCAAACAGGCATTACCGTAAGTTATAGAAACTACCACAACTTACACTTACCAATCAGTTATCAGGAAGTGGCATGATGAAAGAGATTGTTGCTATAAGAGTGCACATTTGAACGTGGATTCATAAAAGTCTAGATAATTCAAAATATTTCAAATTTCTGTTCTGATTGTGACCTAAATAAGCTGAAAATTTGTATTTTTTGGTTTCTGCTTCGTTTGCCACACAAACTTAAAAACTACTGCCTACTGAATGAGATTGTACTCATGATGATAAGGGAAGCAATGTGGCACTCCCACGTCTTTACTCTCCCACGTCTAAGATATACTATCAGATCCTTTTAAAATCGTATTGGATGATGCGTCAGTCTAGTATTTTGTCCAGCAAACTATTTACAGCTACAACACGAATTGCTAATTTACATATTGAAAATTTATCATTTGACATTTGTCATTTGTTGTCCAGTCTATACCCTCAGAAATGGAATTTGACCCAAACTCCAATCCTCCCTGCTACAAGACAGTGGATGAGGTAAGGTGACAGAGAATATGGAAGGTTTCAGAGTTTAGTTATAATGAATTATTTTGTATGTAATTTTATTTAGATTACAAAAGCGGAGTGTTATTTAACATTTTCTTGTCCACAGGACATCGTTATCCAACAAGATGATGAAATTCGATTGAAGATAGTGGGTACTCGAGTGGACAAGAATGATATTGTAAGTTTTTGTGTTGTTACTTCACATTGCTCAAATGTTTTGCTTTGACTTTGTCAATTTTATTCAACTTTTTTTTTCTTTTCTTTTTTCATTTGTCTAGTTTGCTATTGGCTCTCTCATGGATGACTATCTGGGTAAGTATTTTTTTGTGTTTCTGTGCTCCTTCAGAACTGATTCTAAGTTAAAGTCATATTACAACACCTAGGAATATCATAATGGTTTATAAAGTGTATATTTATTGAAATACAGTTATATAGAGAATACATATTTACATTCTGTTCATGTGCTAAAGAAGAGTCATACAGCATAAACTTTCTAAAATGATGCCTTTTACTTAAAGAATTCAGCTTTGCAGAGAAGAGGCTGTTGACGCCTTACATTAACATGCGATTTTGTTTATGAATTTGGACATACTTTTGCTGGATTCCATTAATACTTTTCAAGAAAATGCATCCTTAGTGTGATCAGATGAGATCTAATTTTACTGTTTTTGCATAATACACACATCCAGTTGTTTGTTTTACTTTTTTTGGACAATACATATATACATTGTCTGTTTTATTTCAGTTTACTCTTTTGTCACCATTCAAAATGACAAGCTTGGCTTGCAAATATGCTCTTAATTCCGGCTCTCTCAATGTGATTTGACTGACCCTGTCACACTGTGTCCTGGGTGTGTTTACACCTGTCTTTGTATGCGTTCAAGTGAAATTCGAACATGATCACCAAAGACACGTGTTGATGCAAGGTGTAAACACACAATTTTCTTAAATTATGAAATTTTATTAAACATGATGTGCTTTAAAATGGTTTTGTCTTTACAGGTCTTGTTAGCTGATCGCTCTTCGAAAGATGCCAGAGGACTCTTAAATTGTTTTTTTAATTTTTTTAATTTTTTTTAATTTGGGGGTGGGGAGTACATAGTATCCTCTATCCTCTGCTATACCTACACTTGTGTAGAATCTATTTTTGGGCAAACATGGACTAAATAATCAAATTCTTTGAATTATCTGCTTATAAGAGTAGTGCAGATATACATCCATACATGTTCACAAAACATGAATGCTCTATTGAACTAGTTAATATCTTAAGATGAAGATCATCAGATGCTATGAGCCACTGTCAAGCTGTTATTCTAATTAACTACTGACCTATTTAGGAAAGTTGAGTTTAGCTATTGAGTTAAATCGCAGACAGGGTCAGTACATTGCTGGCTTACTGCTGGGAAGTATCTGTACTTGCTTTCACAAAAACTGGTCTGCTAGTTGGGATTTCAAATGATAAATTTGTCATTTTTTTCTTTAGTTTTTGTATATACTTTTGTAAAATAAACTTTAAAATAAACAAATGATGCCACTTGTATACTTTTTCATTCATTTTTTTGTTAGTTTATTTATATAGAAATAGATACAAAAATTAGCTATATATACACTAAATCGAATTGTAACTTGCTATCAACTATAGGTGGAAATACATTCAGCCATGAACTGCAGATGTCATTTTGCTGTGTCTTACAGCATCAAAAGTAAAATGAAGGGGCCCCTTATAGTCATGTGTGAACACACTACAGCACAGAGTATGAAATTCTTTCTCTGCATTCAACCCATTCAAGCGGAGCAGTGGGTTAACCACTGACCGCATCTTGCACATGGGTCATCTTACATTTCTTACATTTACGGCATTTAGCAGACGCTTTTATAAAAAGCGACTTCCATTCCCTAACTGCAGGGGACAGTCTCCTTGGAGCAACTTGGGGTTAAGGGTCTTGCTCAGGAACCCAGTGGTTGTGCTGAAGGTAGGATTCGAACCCACGAATTGGTCCAGAGGCAAGTATCCTACCACTAGGCCACCACTACCCCTCAGTGGTGCCACTGGCAGTCCAGGGACTCAAACCCACAACCTTCTGATCGCAGGAGCAACTTCTTAACCACCAGCTGCCCTAAAAGACATCAACCCTGGTGGATCTCAAACCCATAACCTTTGAATGGCCTCCTTCAGACAGCTACAAATCCAATGTGCTATCCATTGTGCCACAGACCCCCTGGAAACACAAACCAGAAATGTATAAATATAAAAGCTGTAAAACATCCTGGACATCTAAATTTCTGCATAGTTAAATTCTAACCTTCACCTGACACGTTGCCTTCCCATCTACTTTACTCAAACCCTCTTTTGTAAATGCTTTTCAAAAAAAACAATCACGCTGCAGCAGCTACTAGGACAGGTGGCAACTGCCCCAGTCTGCAAATGTAAAACTGTTCTATTACAACTGCACACACGAGATCTTATTTACACTTTTAATGTTTAATGCTTTTTTTTGTTCATGAACAGAATTTAAATATTGAACCATATTCAGCATCAATGCTGTGAAAGATACCCAGTAGAACCAACATATTAAAGGAATGTTCATCTATCCTGGAGGGCCGTGATCCAGCACAGTTTGGTAATATCTTTGCTTGAACACACCTGATTCAGATACACTATACTGACAAAAGTATTGTGATGCCTGACCATTACACCAACAGGGACGTCAATGACAAATACATAGACTTTAATATAGAGTTGGTCACCGTTTCCACTCTTTTTGGAAGGCTTTCCACAAGATTTTGGAGTTTCTGTTGGAAATTTGTCCCCATTCATTCTGTAGAGCTTTTATGAGGTCAGGCACTGATGTTGGATGAGAAGGCCTTGCTCACAATCTCCATGCCAGTTCGACCTAAAGGTGTTTGATGGGGTTGAGGTCAGGGCTCTGTGTGGGCCAGTCAGGTTCTTTGGGGTTGTCCAAAATGTCTTGGTATGCGGAAGTATTAAGCTTGTCTGTTCTGGAAGGGGCTTCCACAAACCTTGGAAAACAGGTGTGCCCCAGTACTTTTGTCCATATAGTGTATTTGCCATGTTTTAACTGGGAATGCTGGAGCTGGGGGAATGATGATCTCAGAACAAAAGAAGAAAATCAGTATTATAAAAACTATAAAACACAACAGTATAATATAAAAAGTACAATATACAAATATTACAGAAATAAATAAATAAATAAAACTATGCAGCTTGGATGACCATATGCAGCACATTGAATGACCATAGACATAAACTTGAATAGTAATATTTATTTAATGTCTTCCTTACTCATGCATTTCATGTTTTTATTTACGGTGATGTATTTAGTTGATTGTGCAAGGAGACAGACAGAGCTCTGCAGAGTGGATGTCTGTTTGACGTTGATGTCACTACATTATCCGTACATGAGCAGAATCAGTCCAGCAAGCCGCACAGCTCCCAGAGACATGATGATCAGAGCACCCCGATCACTACATGAATGGATCCCACATGAATCATCTCTGAAGGGCTCCATCCAATAAAGTCCCGATCTCACCCTCCACGAGGGCTCTGCGGCGTGCTATTTCTGCGTCACTCCAACCCTATACGCCAGCAGCGTGCGCCAGGTTCCTTCTTTCTCTCGTCCTGAAGATGGCGGCAGGGGTGAGTAAGATGGAAGAGGAGCAGATTTTTCATCTCCTGTGCTCACAATCCTTCTTTTATCCCATACATCCGTGTACCTACTCTCTTTATACCCTTACGGTTTGATTTTGTAGTCTATATGCCGTTCACACGGCGATTTATTTCAGTTTTAATGACGATCCTCCTTTTTTATTTTGAATGAGCAGCTGGCAGAGAGAGGGAGTAGCTCTGTTGTGCCACGTTTTAGCTTCTGGTGGATCCGGAGCCTCGTGTTGAGTCTGTCAGGCTCACTGTGTAGTTTTTGGAGTATTTCTGAGTCAAATTAACATCACCTTGTCTGTATTATCCCGAATTAAAGTGCAAGAGCTGTGTTTTGGTATGGAGGAGCTCCTTTAGTCTGGATCAGCAGGAGGCCACTGTTTGTACCAAGTGGTCCCTTCTCATCTGAGCTCTCTTTCTGTGCCATCAGATTATTCTGAATTAATAAAATAAGCAACCCCATTACACCCGTTCTGGAGTGCTGTCGTGTCACTCTTTAGGTCATGTCAGGTTTGGCCTATTTTCATTGAACCAGGTGGCTGTATTTCTTTGCGCCTGGTTTGTTTTGCAACCCAGAGAAACTTCTTTTTCTATTCCAGTAGTTCATTTTGGACACTTTGCATTTCATGCGTTGACTTTCCCTGCAGCTCCTATTGAGATTAGTAACCATCTCAGAAATTAAACTGCTGCATCATGGTCTTGGAGGGGAGGGAGTCCTGGTCTTGATGTGAAATTTAATATCAGCCTTGTAATGCAATGGGCATTACATTACAATCATGTGGCAGATGCTTTTGTCCAACAATGTGAGGACGCATTCAAGTTTCAGGACAGAATGAGAACCAGAGAAGAGTGTTAATTGCCAAATTTTTATGTAAGAGTAATGCAAGAAGATGGTGGATAAGGAGAGATCTTCAGGAGGTTTTTGAGGCTAGAGAGGCATTCTGCTGCTCTTAATGTAAGAATGGCATTGTGAGATTTTTAATAGTGTTGTCTCAATCCCTAACCAGTTTTGTTTTCCCCTGTAGACACTCTACACATACGCAGAGAACTGGAGGGCCTACAAGGCCCAGATTGCAGCCCAGTACAGTGGGGCTCGTCTGAAGGTGGCGAGCACCCCCCCTGCCTTCACCTTTGGGCAGACGAACCGCTCCCCTGGTTTCCTCAGCAACTTTCCCTTGGGCAAGGTTGGTTAATTTTTCATTATAAAAATATTGCATGCCTACGAAGGAAATCGTCTCTTCAGATAGTGTTTTCACTCCTGGTTGTGTCTCCCTCTCTCTAGGTTCCAGCTTACCAGGGTGATGATGGCTTCTGTCTGTTCGAGAGCAATGCCATTGCTCACTACCGTAAGCATCAACTTTGTTCTTTGATGGTGACAGACTAAAAAGTCTAAAAGCGGTCCATATTATTGCTGCATCCCAACTCCAGACACATTGGGATGAATTAAAAAATGAGGACCGCAAAGGCACTGGCTTAGAGCTCTAATGCTTTTTTTTTTTTCCTCCAGATGAAGGTGGTCATTAGTGTATTTACATTGTGTGGAGAGAGAGAGTTTGTTTATATTCTGTTTATGAATTCACTGTTTGGTAGTGAGCAATGATGCCCTTCGCGGTGGCACTCCTCAAGCCAGTGCCCAGGTCCTGCAGTGGGTCAACTTCGCTGACTCTGAGATCATCCCTCCAGCCAGTGCCTGGGTGTTCCCAACCTTGGGCATTATGCAGTTTAACAAACAGGTCAGTAGATTTGTGGCAGTTTCGTGATAAAGTGTCATGCTGTACAGGTATGCATATTCATAGCTGTATAAGGTTTTTTATTGTTCCCCAACTGTATACTGTCTCTCTAGGCCACAGAGCAGGCCAAGGAGGAGGTGAAGCGGGTGCTCACTGTTCTTAACCAGCATTTAAACACTCGTACCTTCCTGGTTGGTGAGCGTGTCAGTCTGGCTGACATCACAGTTGTCTGCTCTCTGCTCTGGCTCTACAAGCAGGTACGTTCCACATTGTTCCTTTATCTGAAATTAAGGTAGAGCCCCCTTCTGGAGCACACTGTGGGTGGAGTAGGCAGGCGGAAATTTCCACTCCTCAAAGCGTTCTGTAATTGTAAAAATACTCCTTGATAACGAATTCGTTTTAGGTCTGTTCTGATACATCAATCATGTAGATAGACCCACCATCGTGTCTTGCGGCTTGTGGCAAAGGAAAAGGATGAATTAACTCTGCTTGCTGTGATATACGTTTGTAAACGTGCCTATAATAAAGCAACCTATTATAAATTAACCACTGTTAAATTTTCCTTGTCTTACATTAAAAGATATTTTGATACTCAGATATTGATGTAAGTATTTCTGCAGAGGCAAGACAAAAATGTTACAGTATTTCTTAAAAGCCGCCCTTTACTCTGAACAAAATCCTGCCATTCTACTTCCACTCTGCACCACTCGCATACTGTTTTGGAGTCTTGTGAGGCTAGGTGTGGTGTTGATCTCAGATTTTATGTTTACTATGATCTACATTTACAATGACTTTATTGATCTAATAGGAAATGGCAGTTAGAGCAACGAAATTGACTGGGTCAAAATAGGACAGAATTAACAGGATATTATTGGCCTCCAGTAAAGATGTCTGTGCAGTATTGAAGATGCACCTAGCAGTATCCTTAAATGGTGAAGCATGACACTGATATGCTTGTCATGTAATTGTTAGTATTTTCAGTTGTATACTGACAGTGAGCAGACAAATCATTAAGTTGTTTGTCCTGTCTATCAAACGTGTTGGAATATGTGGACAACAAAAATAGTAATTATAATACATGCTTTTGACAAGGTTGCTGGACAAGTGTCCACATTTAATATGAAGGTTTTAGGCCTACCACCCCTGTTTTGCCTGACATGAGGAGTTTAAATCGCTGCTGCGTATCCTGTCGCTGCATGCTCAAGCGGAGTATTTGCGCAAGTCTGGGAAGTCCCCAAAAGTGTTATTTAAAGAAACCCTTTTTAAAACTTGGGAAAAGTGTGGCTAATTGTTTTTTGTGCTGTGCGCTGTTCTCCTCTGCCTCCTTTTAAACATTTGCACTTCTGTTGCACATTATCAGTATTTTATTGGTTTTCAATGTGTTCTTTTATTTCTTTTATGTTTCATTTTGAATGAGCTTTTGTCTTTGATAGTGTGCTATATAAATAAATATGGACTGTGGTACAGTTGACCCTTTGCAAAAGAAAACAGAATTCAGGAATTTATCTAAACTATGAAATGGAATTCGATAAGGATTCTGGTGGAACCCTGTAAAACAGTTTTAAGCTTCAGTGCTGCTGTTTTCTAACCAGTTCTAGTGCTTTCATCACTTTGTTAATTGAAAATTTTCTTGTTTATCTTAGGTTCTCGAGCCTGCCTTCCGTCAGCCCTTCCCCAATGTCAACCGCTGGTTTGTGACGTGCATTAACCAACCTCAGTTTAAGACTGTTCTCGGGGAGGTCAAGCTCTGCGAGAAGATGGCTCAGTTTGATGGTACGATGGAAATATTATGATACATAGAAACCATGACCATACACGTCTATGTGGGCAGAGTAGTATCTTTTTAAATTATAAATAAGCCAGTTGAGACCGTAGCAGTTGTATCAGTCGTTCCTGCAGCTGTGTGCTGAGATGCAGTTGGTTTAACTCTTGGTCATATTAAACAGTAGCCTGATAGTGTTTAGCATGCTGATCCACTTTTAATGTATTAAACTGTGAATTTACTCTAGGCAAAATTAAACTGAATTACAAAGCTAATCACAATACGTTGACTTCTTACTGCATCACCTTAAATCAGAAGTGGGCAAACTACGGCCCGTGGGCCATGTCTGGCCCGTTTAGTTTTTTTAGTTGTCTAAATTATAACGACATTAATTTTGCATTTTGTCCTGCAATGCCTGTGTTTTCCCTGTAGATGGTGAACTCCATACACATTAACCTTTGTTGAGGTGTGACGCATTAGTCCACGTTAGTAAACATGAGCGGACAAAAGAAAAGTGGACAGTGAATGCCGAGTGTTTAAGAGGGAGTGGACAGCAAAATATTTTTTCACCGAAGTCTGAACCATGACTGTATGTCTGATATGCCAGGAAATTGTTGAGGTTATCAAAGAATACAATATCAGCCGTCACTTTGCCACGAAGCATGCGAACACTACATTCGTTTGTTCTTGGTCCGGCCCCTCCGTCAAATTTAAGAACCCATTGTGGCCCACGAGTCAAAAAGTTTGCCCACCCCTGCCTTAAATACACTTTAACTGGGCACTTCAGTGTTTTAAATAAAGTATTTGATTATTCTAAAATCTGCCTGAAGAGACTAACTGGATACTGAGACATCCGTGATTGCTTTTGCTGTTATGCTTTTGTTACTTGCAGGCACAACTGTGTAAACTGTTGTGACTTGAATTCTGATTTAACATGCCCAGCTAACCATTAGTTTCAGATTGTTTGTTTTTTTTTGTCAGTGTCCAGGTTTTGTATATTGCCAAGCTCGTCACAGTTGACATTTTGTTAGCAGTTTAATAGTTCCAGACTACTATTAAGTAGACATTTAAGTTTTTTGACTTTAAGATATGAAGTCAAAAAACTAGAGGCTAACTTGTTTCATAGTTTACGCTAACTTCCGTCTGGAGTTTGGTCTGTATCCAAAAATGAAAACAGTTTGCAATCAGATCTTTCTTGCTCTTTAATTTGAGTCCTAAGTTGTGCTTTTTGTTGTTTTAGCTTGTTTGGGTTTGTGTTTACTTGAAGCTTATGTGGATATGCAAAAAGATTCTCCATGGCTTTAGATGAGTTAGTAATCTGAGTGCTATGCCACTGTTCTTGCAGCTAAGAAGTTTGCTGAGATCCAGCCCAAGGAGAAGACACCTTCCAAGAAGGAGAAGGGAGGCAAGGAGGCTGGCAAGCAGCAGCCACAGCAACAGGAGAAAAAAGAGAAGAAAAAGGAGGAGAAGAAAGCTGCTCCCCCTGCTGAG
This sequence comes from Bryconaethiops microstoma, assembly GCA_037577275.1. NCBI lineage: Eukaryota > Metazoa > Chordata > Actinopteri > Characiformes > Alestidae > Bryconaethiops > Bryconaethiops microstoma. The sequence continues at coordinate 6,952,218 of JBBJLS010000032.1, read as the reverse complement.
GAGATGGATGAGTGTGAAGCTGCCCTGGCCTCTGAACCCAAAACCAAGGACCCATTTGCTCACCTTCCAAAGAGGTATTAGTCTTGACTAATAGAGGGATCAAAAGGTGTACCGTTCAAAAGGCATTCTGATGTATGCGTTTCGTGATGACCCCAAGCCAGTATTTTCACAAATAAGCTCAGAGCTTGCTTGAAACAGCAATGTCTGCTCACAGCACTAACGTTTGGTTCTGCAAATGACACTAGGCTGGCACACCCCCCATGATGTATTGAAACCGTCCAATTAATTGTACCCTATACTGCCCACTACTAGTCCTGACTTTTTTCCCCCCTCCTCCCACTTCTATAAATTCCGTTTTATTGGTAAGCCCGAAATCTCATGCTGTATGCCTATGGTCTGTTGACTTTTGCTAAAGCCGAATGGTCCCCTTTCCCCACATTTCCTTTTAATTTTCCACCAGTTCATTTGTCTTGGATGAGTTTAAGAGAAAGTACTCTAATGAGGACACTCTGACAGTGGCAGTCCCTTACTTCTGGGAAAACTTGGACCGTGAGGGCTACTCTATCTGGTATGGCGAGTACCGCTTTCCTGATGAGCTGACCATGACCTTCATGAGCTGTAATCTTATCACAGGTAAGACCAGGTCATTTCAATTCCAGTTTATAATTACTAACACTGACAACGTAGATCTGTTAGTTAGCATTGAGAGTTAAGGCTTCCGGAATTATTTAATTGGGTTTTTAATGTCATATTTTTTTTCAATTACGAATAAATGTGATGTGATTCTTTCTGTATTAGGAATGTTCCAACGACTTGACAAACTGCGCAAGAATGCTTTTGCTAGCGTCATCCTCTTTGGCACAAACAATGCCAGTTCCATCTCTGGCATCTGGGTCTTCAGAGGCCAGGATCTAGCTTTCACTGTGAGTTTTTGTTTTTGCGCACTGGATTTGTTGTACAGGGTTTTTATTTTTTTTTACTCTTTATTTTCCATGTTCTTAATTTGCTCTTTGGGTATGTACTTTGCCTATTAATGTTTTAATGGTTTTATTAATAATTTGGTTAGATCAGTTAATTTGGATTGATTTACCTCCATAAATGTGGACAAATATAACTTTCTCTCCATCACCTTCCCCAGCTATCTGAGGATTGGCAGATTGACTACGAGTCCTACAACTGGCGTAAACTGGATGTGGACAGCGAGGAGTGCAAGACTATGGTGAAGGAGTACTTTGCATGGGAGGGTGAATTCAAGCATGTAGGCAAACCTTTCAACCAGGGCAAGGTCTTCAAGTGAGCAGTAAAGGCACTTAGCAACGATCAACATCTTAATGTAAGGACATGCGACCACTTTGTGAGCAAAAGGAACTTGAATCCCAAGTTGGAGGGGGGTTGCGTGCTAAGATGGAATGAAGAGGTCTGGAGTTGAGGATAAATAAAAATGTTTTTTTCACAGTCCCTTTTGGGGTTTTTTGTTATTTGTCCTAATGGCATGCTTTCTGTGTTGTGGTGTCTTCCCTCTGTTTTAACTGAAGTTTTATGTTTTTGCGCCTCCACCAGAAAGTCCTGCCAAATTTAGGTTATAAGTTATAAGCAAAGTTGGATGAGCTCAGTCATCTTGGAATTGAATAAAAGTTTAAATGAGTTCCTGAACTGTTTGAGGGATGTCTGTCCTGTAGTAAGTAACAAGCTTTTTTATGATGTCTTCAGTGACTTTTGGTAATATCTTGGATGATTGCAAAAGGTCAGAATTATTGCCGTTGCAGTGCAGTACTGTTCCCGGAAATAATCCGGAATAATCCTTAGGGGGCCACAAATTGTTTATTTTACTGGGATTCAAAACCAAAACAGGCCAACACTGACATATTGGACTGATCAGTTTCTGGGGCTGGTTGCTTTTTGGGACAAAATGGTTGCTCAGCTATTTAATTTAGAGCTTTATGTAATTTGACTGCAAATTATATAAAGTAGAAATGCTCCTCAAATCCAGCAGAGGGCAGCCAAAGCTGCAGATACCAAGCAGTTTGGTGCTTCTCCTAAAATGGAGCCTGGCCTCCAAAAACTAAAGCTACTGTGTGTCGTGAAATGGATTGTCTTATGCACTCAGCATGTTATGCATGTTGTGCCTGTTTTGTGGTTTAGGTAGAATTTGAGCTGAGCCGTCTACCCACTTGCACCTAACATTAAAGCTCCCGCAGGCAATATTGTTGCATTCAGTAATAATTAATGAACTACCTGTTGGTTTTCATTTTCCCTTAGTAGTTTGGTGATGGTGCTTTTTTAGAAAAAGAAGTTGAGGGGAAAAATAACGACATAAGAAGGTCCAGGCATGATATATGAAGCTTGGCATTACTGCTTGCATATGGGAGAAAGGGACAAGTGTAATGTTTTAAAGTCGTTTTCTTAAAAAAATAAATATCTCTTTTGTGAAAACTCTAATTAGGGCTCAATTTAGGTACCCTTTGGAATTTTCCTTGTTTATATATAGCATGTTATATTCATTGTGTCTCAAAGTGTGGCTTATGTGCTGAATCTGCCTAGATTCCTGGGGTCAACCAAAACAGGTGTTGACTCTTAGGTTGTATGTCAACAGCACATGCTTTTAATGTTTACACTTTATTTATATCTGCTTGTCCAGTTCAAAGATTCCTGTCAGTTAACATGTTATGGTAGTTTGGTGGCTTTGCTGGTTCTGAAGGAGGAGGGTTAAAAAAAAGTGTGTATATATATGTAAAATATAGCGTGTGTGTGTGTATATATATGTATGTATGTATATATGTGTATATATATATATATATATATATATGTATATATGTATATATATATATTTTATACTAATTATATACATACATACACACGTGTGTATATATGTGTGTGTGTATGTATATAATTAGTATAAAAAATACAAAATGTATTGAGTAAACAAAGTAATTAGTGTCCTGCATG